>JAUIMM010003146.1:0-1200000 GCA_031769625.1 Taudactylus pleione | reverse complement strand
GATGGGCACGGTCTCACTGTTCCTGTGTACAGAGTGATGGGCACGGTCTCTCAGTGCCTGTGTGCGGAGTGATGGGCACGGTCTCACTGTGCCTGTGCGTGGAGTGATGGGCACGGTCTCACTGTGCCTGTGTGCGGAGTGATGGGCACGGTCTCACTGTGCCTGTGTGCGGAGTGATGGGCACGGTCTCTCAGTGCCTGTGTGCGGAGTGATGGGCACGGTCTCACTGTGCCTGTGTGCGGAATGATGGCTACGGTCTCACTGTGCCTGTGTGCGGAGTGATGGGCACGGTTTCACTGTGCCTGTGTGTGTAGTGATGGGCACGGTCTCACTGTGCCTGTGTGTAGAGTGATGGGCCCGGTCTCACTGTGCCTGTGTGCAGAGTGATGGATACGGTCTCACTGTGCCTGTGTGCGGAGTGATGGACACGGTCTCACTGTGCCTGTGTGCGGAGTGATGGGCACGGTCTCACTGTGCCTATGTGTGGAGTGATGGGCACGGTCTCACTGTGCCTGTGTGCGGAGTGATGGGCACGGTCTCACTGTGCCTGTGTGCGGAGTGATGGCACGGTCTCACTGTGTCTCTGTGCGGAGAGATGTACACGGTCTCACTGTGCCTGTGTGTGGAGTGTTGGGCACGGTCTCACTGTGCCTGTGTGTGGAGTGATGGGCACGGTCTCACTGTGCCTGTGTGCGGAGTGATGGGCACGGTCTCACTGTGCCTGTGTGTGGAGTGATGGGCACTGTCTCACTGTGCCTGTGTGCAGAGTGATGGGCACGGTCTCTCAGTGCCTGTTTGCGGAGTGATGGGCCCGGTCTCACTGTGCATGTGTGCGTAGTGATGGGCATGGTCTCTCAGTGCCTGTGTGCGGAGTGATGGACACGGTCTCACTGTGCCTGTGTGTGGAGTGATGGGCACGGTCTCACTGTGCCTGTGTGTAGAGTGATGGACACGGTCTCACTGTGCCTGTGTGCAGAGTGATGGGCACGGTCTCTCAGTGCCTGTGTGCGGAGTGATGGGCACGGTCTCACAGTGCCTGTGTGCGGTGTGATGGGCTCGGTCTCACTGTGCCTCTGTGCGGAGTGATGGACACGGTCTCACTGTGCCTGTGTGTGGAGAGATGGGCACGGTCGCACGGTCTCACTGTGCCTGTGTGTGGAGTGATTGGCACGGTCTCACAGTGCCTGTGTGCGGAGTGATGGGCACGGTCTCACTGTGCTTGTGTGTGGAGTGATGGGCACTGTCTCACTGTGCCTGTGTGTGGAGTGATGTGCACAGTCTCACTGTGCCTGTGTGCGGAGTAATGGATACGGTCTCACTGTGCCTGTGTGCGGAGTGATGGGCACTGTCTCACTGTGCCTGTGTGTGGAGTGATGGGCACTGTCTCACTGTGCCTGTGTGTGGATTGATGTGCACAGTCTCACTGTGCCTGTGTGCGGAGTGATGGATACGGTCTCACTGTACCTGTGTGTGGAGTGATGGGCACAGTCTCACTGTGCCTGTGTGTGGAGTGATGGGCACGGTCTCACAGTGCCTGTGTGCGGAGTGATGGGCACGATCTCACTGTGCCTGTGTGTGGAGTGATGGGCACGGTCTCACTGTGCCTGTGTGCGGAGTAATGGGTCTCACTGTGCCAGTGTGTGGAGTGATGTGCACAGTCTCGCTGTGCTTGTGTGCGGAGTGATGGATACGGTCTCACTGTGCCTGTGTGCGGAGTGATGGGCACGGTCACTCAGTGCCTGTGTGCAGAGTGATGGGCACGGTCTGACTGTGCCTGTGTGCGGAGTGATGGGCACGGTCTCACTGTGCCTGTGTGCGGAGTGTTGGGCACGGTCTCACTGTGCATGTGTGCTGAGTGAAGGGCACGGTCTCACTGTGCCTGTGTGCGGAGTGATGGGCACGGTCTCACTGTGCCTGTGTGTGTAGTGATGGGCACGGTCTCACTGTGCCTGTGTGCGGAGTCATGGATACGGTCTCTCAGTGCCTGTGTGCGGAGTGATGGGCACAGTCTCACTGTGCCTGTGTACGGAGTGATGGGCACGGTCTCTCAGTGCCTGTGTGCGGAGTGATGGGCACGGTCTCTCAGTGCCTGTGTACGGAGTGATGGACATGGTCTCACTGTGCCTGTGTGCGGAGTGATGGACACGGTCTCACTGTGCCTGTGTGCGGAGTGATGGGCACGGTCTCACTGTGCCTGTGTGTGGAGTGATGGGCACGGTCTCACTGTGCCTGTGTACGGAGTGATGGGCACGGTCTCACTGTGCCTGTGAACGGAGTGATGGGCACGGTCTCACTTTGCCTGTGTGCGGAGTGACGGGCACGGTCTCACTGTGCCTGTGTGTGGAGTGATGGGCACGGTCTCACTGTGCCTGTGTACGGAGTGATGGGGACGGTCTCACTGTGCCTGTGTGTGGAGTGATGGATACGGTCTCTCTGTGCCTGTGTGCGGAGTGATGGGCACGGTCTCACTGTGCCTGTGTGCGGAGTGATGGACATGGTCTCCCTGTGCCTGTGTACGAGTGATGGTCACAGTCTCTCAGTGCCTGTGTGCGGAGTGATGGGCACGGTCTCTCAGTGCCTGTGTGCGGAGTGATTGGCATGGTCTCACTGTGCCTGTGTGCGGAGTGATGGCTACGGTCTCACTGTGCCTGTGTGTGGAGTGATGGGCACGGTCTCACTGTGCCTGTGTGTGGAGTGATGGATACGGTCTCTCTGTGCCTGTCTGCGGAGTGATGGGCACGGTCTCACTGTTCCAGTGTACGGAGTGATGGGCACGGTCTCACTGTGCCTGTGTGTGTAGTGATGGGCACGGTCTCACTGTGCCTGTGTGTAGAGTGATGGGCCCGGTCTCACTGTGCCTGTGTACGGAGTGATGGACACGGTCTCACTGTGCCTGTGTGCGGAGTGATGGACACGGTCTCACTGTGCCTGTGTGTGGAGTGATGGGCACGGTCTCACTGTGCCTGTGTGGGGAGTGATGGGCATGGTCTCACTGTGCCTGTGTGCGGAGTGATGGGCACGGTCTCACTGTGGCTGTGTGCGGAGTGATGGGCACGATCTCACTCTGCCTGTGTGTGGAGTGATGGGCACGGTCTCACTGTGCCTGTTTGTGGAGTGATGGGCACTGTCTCACTGTGCCTGTGTGTGGAGTGATGGGCACGGTCTTACTGTGCCTGTGTGCAGAGTGATGGATACGGCCTCACTGTGCCTGTGTGCGGAGTGATGGGCACGGTCTCACTGTGCCTGTGTGCGGAGTGATGGGCACGGTCTCACTGTGTCTCTGTGCGGAGAGATGGACACGGTCTCACTGTGCCTGTGTGTGGAGTGATGGGCACGGTCTGACTGTGCCTGTGTGCGGAGTGATGGGCACGGTCTCACTGTGCCTGTGTGCGTAGTGATGGGCACGGTCTCACTGTGCCTGTGTGCGGAGTGAAGGGCACGGTCTCACTGTGCCTGTCTGCGGAGTGATGGGCACGGTCTCTCAGTGCCTGTTTGCGGAGTGATGGGCCCAGTCTCACTGTGCATGTGTGCGGAGTGATGGGCACGGTCTCTCAGTGCCTGTGTGCGGAGTGATGGACACGGTCTCACTGTGCCTGTATGGGGAGTGATGGGCACGGTCTCTCAGTGCCTGTGTGCGGAGTGATGGGCACTGTCTCACAGTGCCTGTGTGCGGTGTGATGGGCTCGGTCTCACTGTGCCTCTGTGCGGAGTGATGGACACGGTCTCACTGTGCCTGTGTGTGGAGTGATGGATACGGTCTCACTGTACCTGTGTGTGGAGTGATGGGCACAGTCTCACTGTGCCTGTGTGTGGAGTGATGGGCACGGTCTCACAGTGCCTGTGTGCGGAGTGATGGGCACGATCTCACTGTGCCTGTGTGTGGAGTGATGGGCACGGTCTCACTGTGCCTGTGTGCGGAGTGATGGGTCTCACTGTACCAGTGTGTGGAGTGATGTGCACAGTCTCACTGTGCCTGTGTGCGGAGTGATGGATACGGTCTCACTGTGCCTGTGTGCGGAGTGATGGGCACTGTCTCTGAGTGCCTGTGTGCAGAGTGATGGGCACGGTCTGACTGTGCCAGTGTGCGGAGTGATGGGCACGGTCTCACTGTGCCTGTGTGCGGAGTGTTGGGCACGGTCTCACTGTGCATGTGTGCGGAGTGAAGGGCACGGTCTCACTGTGCCTGTGTGCGGAGTGATGGGCACGGTCTCACTGTGCCTGTGTGTGGAGTGATGGGCACGATCTCACTATGCCTGTGTGTGGAGTGATGGACACGGTCTCTCAGTGCCTGTGTGCGGAGTGATGGGCCCGGTCTCTCAGTGCCTGTGTACGGAGTGATGGACACGGTCTCACTGTGCCTGTGTGCGGAGTGATGGACACGGTCTCACTGTGCCTGCGTGCGGAGTGATGGGCACGGTCTCACTGTGCCTGTGTACGGAGTGATGGGCACGGTCTCACTGTGCCTGTGAACGGAGTGATGGGCACGGTCTCACTGTGCCTGTGTGCGGAGTGATGGATACGGTCTCACTGTGCCTGTGTGCGGAGTGATGGATACGGTCTCACTATGACTGTGTGCGGAGTGATGGGCACGGTCTCTCAGTGCCTGTGTACGGAGTGATGGATACGGTCTCACAGTGCCTGTGTGCGGAGTGATGGGCACGGTCTCACTGTGCCTGTGTGCGGAGTGATGGACACGGTCTCACTGTGCCTGTGTACGGAGTGATGGGCACGGTCTCTCAGTGCCTGTGTGCGGAGTGATGGGCACGGTCTCTCACTGCCTGTGTGCGGAGTGATGGGCATTGTCTCACTGTGCCTGTGTGTGGAGTGATGGGCATGGTCTCACTGTGCCTGTGTGTGGAGTGATGGATACGGTCTCTCTGTGCTTGTGTGCGGAGTGATGGGCACGGTCTCTCTGTGCCTGTGTACCGAGTGATGGACACGGTCTCTCAGTGCCTGTGTGTGGAGTGATGGATACGGTCTCACTGTGCCTGAGTGTGGAGTGATGGGCAGGGTCTCTCAGTGCCTGTGTGCGGAGTGATGGGCACGGTCTCACTGTGCCTGTGTGCGGAGTGATGGCTACGGTCTCACTGTGCCTGTGTGTGGAGTGATGGGCACGGTCTCATTGTGCCTGTGTGTGGAGTGATGGATACGGTCTCTCTGTGCCTGTGTGCGGAGTGATGGGCACGGTCTCTCTGTGCCTGTGTACCGAGTGATGGACACGGTCTCACTGTGCCTGTGTACGGAGTGATGGACATGGTCTCACTGTGCCTGTGTGCGGAGTGATGGACACGGTCTCACTGTGCCTGTGTGTGGAGCGATGGGCACGGTCTCACTGTGCCTGTGTGGGGAGTGATGGGCACGGTCTCACTGTGCCTGTGTGCAGAGTGATGGGCACGGTCTCACTGTGCCTGTGTGCAGAGTGATGGGCACGGTCTCACTGTGCCTGTGTGTGGAGTGATGGGCACGGTCTCACTGTGCCTGTGTGTGGAGTGATGGGCACTGTCTCACTGTGCCTGTGTGTGGAGTGATGGGCACGGTCTCACTGTGCCTGTGTGCAGAGTGATGGATACGGCCTCACTGTGCCTGTGTGCGGAGTGATGGGCACGGTCTCACTGTGCCTGTGTGTGGAGTGATGGGCACGGTCTCACTGTGTCTCTGTGCGGAGAGATGGACACAGTCTCACTGTGCCTGTGTGTGGAGTGATGGACACGTTCTCACTGTGCCTGTGTGCGGAGTGATGGGCACGGTCTCACTGTGCCTGTGTGCGGAGTGATGGGCACGGTCTCACTGTGCCTGTGTGCGGAGTGATGGGCACGGTCTCACTGTGCCTGTCTGCGGAGTGATGGGCACGGTCTCTCAGTGCCTGTTTGCGGAGTGATGGGCCCGGTCTCACTGTGCATGTGTGCGGAGTGATGGGCATGGTCTCTCAGTGCCTGTGTGCGGAGTGATGGACACGGTCTCACTGTGCCTGTATGGGGAGTGATGGGCACGGTCTCTCAGTGCCTGTGTGCGGAGTGATGGGCACTGTCTCACAGTGCCTGTGTGCGGTGTGATGGGCTCGGTCTCACTGTGCCTCTGTGCGGAGTGATGGACACGGTCTCACTGTGCCTGTGTGTGGAGTGATGGATACGGTCTCACTGTACCTGTGTGTGGAGTGATGGGCACAGTCTCACTGTGCCTGTGTGTGGAGTGATGGGCACGGTCTCACAGTGCCTGTGTGCGGAGTGATGGGCACGATCTCACTGTGCCTGTGTGTGGAGTGATGGGCACGGTCTCACTGTGCCTGTGTGCGGAGTGATGGGTCTCACTGTACCAGTGTGTGGAGTGATGTGCACAGTCTCACTGTGCCTGTGTGCGGAGTGATGGATACGGTCTCACTGTGCCTGTGTGTAGAGTGATGGGCCCGGTCTCACTGTGCCTGTGTACGGAGTGATGGACACGGTCTCACTGTGCCTGTGTGCGGAGTGATGGACACGGTCTCACTGTGCCTGTGTGTGGAGTGATGGGCACGGTCTCACTGTGCCTGTGTGGGGAGTGATGGGCACGGTCTCACTGTGCCTGTGTGCGGAGTGATGGGCACGGTCTCACTGTGGCTGTGTGCGGAGTGATGGGCACGATCTCACTGTGCCTGTGTGTGGAGTGATGGGCACGGTCTCACTGTGCCTGTTTGTGGAGTGATGGGCACTGTCTCACTGTGCCTGTGTGTGGAGTGATGGGCACGGTCTTACTGTGCCTGTGTGCAGAGTGATGGATACGGCCTCACTGTGCCTGTGTGCGGAGTGATGGGCACGGTCTCACTGTGCCTGTGTGCGGAGTGATGGGCACGGTCTCACTGTGTCTCTGTGCGGAGAGATGGACACGGTCTCACTGTGCCTGTGTGTGGAGTGATGGGCACGGTCTGACTGTGCCTGTGTGCGGAGTGATGGGCACGGTCTCACTGTGCCTGTGTGCGGAGTGATGGGCACGGTCTCACTGTGCCTGTGTGCGGAGTGAAGGGCACGGTCTCACTGTGCCTGTCTGCGGAGTGATGGGCACGGTCTCTCAGTGCCTGTTTGCGGAGTGATGGGCCCAGTCTCACTGTGCATGTGTGCGGAGTGATGGGCACGGTCTCTCAGTGCCTGTGTGCGGAGTGATGGACACGGTCTCACTGTGCCTGTATGGGGAGTGATGGGCACGGTCTCTCAGTGCCTGTGTGCGGAGTGATGGGCACTGTCTCACAGTGCCTGTGTGCGGTGTGATGGGCTCGGTCTCACTGTGCCTCTGTGCGGAGTGATGGACACGGTCTCACTGTGCCTGTGTGTGGAGTGATGGATACGGTCTCACTGTACCTGTGTGTGGAGTGATGGGCACAGTCTCACTGTGCCTGTGTGTGGAGTGATGGGCACGGTCTCACAGTGCCTGTGTGCGGAGTGATGGGCACGATCTCACTGTGCCTGTGTGTGGAGTGATGGGCACGGTCTCACTGTGCCTGTGTGCGGAGTGATGGGTCTCACTGTACCAGTGTGTGGAGTGATGTGCACAGTCTCACTGTGCCTGTGTGCGGAGTGATGGATACGGTCTCACTGTGCCTGTGTGCGGAGTGATGGGCACTGTCTCTGAGTGCCTGTGTGCAGAGTGATGGGCACGGTCTGACTGTGCCAGTGTGCGGAGTGATGGGCACGGTCTCACTGTGCCTGTGTGCGGAGTGTTGGGCACGGTCTCACTGTGCATGTGTGCGGAGTGAAGGGCACGGTCTCACTGTGCCTGTGTGCGGAGTGATGGGCACGGTCTCACTGTGCCTGTGTGTGGAGTGATGGGCACGGTCTCACTATGCCTGTGTGTGGAGTGATGGACACGGTCTCTCAGTGCCTGTGTGCGGAGTGATGGGCCCGGTCTCTCAGTGCCTGTGTACGGAGTGATGGACACGGTCTCACTGTGCCTGTGTGCGGAGTGATGGACACGGTCTCACTGTGCCTGCGTGCGGAGTGATGGGCACGGTCTCACTGTGCCTGTGTACGGAGTGATGGGCACGGTCTCACTGTGCCTGTGAACGGAGTGATGGGCACGGTCTCACTGTGCCTGTGTGCGGAGTGATGGATACGGTCTCACTGTGCCTGTGTGCGGAGTGATGGATACGGTCTCACTATGACTGTGTGCGGAGTGATGGGCACGGTCTCTCAGTGCCTGTGTACGGAGTGATGGATACGGTCTCACAGTGCCTGTGTGCGGAGTGATGGGCACGGTCTCACTGTGCCTGTGTGCGGAGTGATGGACACGGTCTCACTGTGCCTGTGTACGGAGTGATGGGCACGGTCTCTCAGTGCCTGTGTGCGGAGTGATGGGCACGGTCTCTCACTGCCTGTGTGCGGAGTGATGGGCATTGTCTCACTGTGCCTGTGTGTGGAGTGATGGGCATGGTCTCACTGTGCCTGTGTGTGGAGTGATGGATACGGTCTCTCTGTGCTTGTGTGCGGAGTGATGGGCACGGTCTCTCTGTGCCTGTGTACCGAGTGATGGACACGGTCTCTCAGTGCCTGTGTGTGGAGTGATGGATACGGTCTCACTGTGCCTGAGTGTGGAGTGATGGGCAGGGTCTCTCAGTGCCTGTGTGCGGAGTGATGGGCACGGTCTCGCTGTGCCTGTGTGCGGAGTGATGGCTACGGTCTCACTGTGCCTGTGTGTGGAGTGATGGGCACGGTCTCATTGTGCCTGTGTGTGGAGTGATGGATACGGTCTCTCTGTGCCTGTGTGCGGAGTGATGGGCACGGTCTCTCTGTGCCTGTGTACCGAGTGATGGACACGGTCTCACTGTGCCTGTGTACGGAGTGATGGACATGGTCTCACTGTGCCTGTGTGCGGAGTGATGGACACGGTCTCACTGTGCCTGTGTGTGGAGCGATGGGCACGGTCTCACTGTGCCTGTGTGGGGAGTGATGGGCACGGTCTCACTGTGCCTGTGTGCAGAGTGATGGGCACGGTCTCACTGTGCCTGTGTGCAGAGTGATGGGCACGGTCTCACTGTGCCTGTGTGTGGAGTGATGGGCACGGTCTCACTGTGCCTGTGTGTGGAGTGATGGGCACTGTCTCACTGTGCCTGTGTGTGGAGTGATGGGCACGGTCTCACTGTGCCTGTGTGCAGAGTGATGGATACGGCCTCACTGTGCCTGTGTGCGGAGTGATGGGCACGGTCTCACTGTGCCTGTGTGTGGAGTGATGGGCACGGTCTCACTGTGTCTCTGTGCGGAGAGATGGACACAGTCTCACTGTGCCTGTGTGTGGAGTGATGGACACGTTCTCACTGTGCCTGTGTGCGGAGTGATGGGCACGGTCTCACTGTGCCTGTGTGCGGAGTGATGGGCACGGTCTCACTGTGCCTGTGTGCGGAGTGATGGGCACGGTCTCACTGTGCCTGTCTGCGGAGTGATGGGCACGGTCTCTCAGTGCCTGTTTGCGGAGTGATGGGCCCGGTCTCACTGTGCATGTGTGCGGAGTGATGGGCATGGTCTCTCAGTGCCTGTGTGCGGAGTGATGGACACGGTCTCACTGTGCCTGTATGGGGAGTGATGGGCACGGTCTCTCAGTGCCTGTGTGCGGAGTGATGGGCACTGTCTCACAGTGCCTGTGTGCGGTGTGATGGGCTCGGTCTCACTGTGCCTCTGTGCGGAGTGATGGACACGGTCTCACTGTGCCTGTGTGTGGAGTGATGGATACGGTCTCACTGTACCTGTGTGTGGAGTGATGGGCACAGTCTCACTGTGCCTGTGTGTGGAGTGATGGGCACGGTCTCACAGTGCCTGTGTGCGGAGTGATGGGCACGATCTCACTGTGCCTGTGTGTGGAGTGATGGGCACGGTCTCACTGTGCCTGTGTGCGGAGTGATGGGTCTCACTGTACCAGTGTGTGGAGTGATGTGCACAGTCTCACTGTGCCTGTGTGCGGAGTGATGGATACGGTCTCACTGTGCCTGTGTGCGGAGTGATGGGCACTGTCTCTGAGTGCCTGTGTGCAGAGTGATGGGCACGGTCTGACTGTGCCTGTGTGCGGAGTGATGGGCACGGTCTCACTGTGCCTGTGTGCCGAGTGTTGGGCACGGTCTCACTGTGCATGTGTGCGGAGTGAAGGGCACGGTCTCACTGTGCCTGTGTGCGGAGTGATGGGCACGGTCTCTCAGTGCCTGTGTGCGGAGTGATGGGCATGGTCTCACTGTGCCTGTGTGTGGAGTGATGGGCACGGTCTCACTGTGCCTGTGTGTGAAGTGATGGATACGGTCTCTCTGTGCCTGTGTGCGGAGTGATGGGCACGGTCTCTCTGTGCCTGTGTACCGAGTGATGGACACGGTCTCTCAGTGCCTGTGTGTGGAGTGATGGATACGGTCTCACTGTGCCTGAGTGTGGAGTGATGGGCACGGTCTCTCAGTGCCTGTGTGCGGAGTGATGGGCACGGTCTCACTGTGCCTGTGTGCGGAGTGATGGGTCTCACTGTACCAGTGTGTGGAGTGATGTGCACAGTCTCACTGTGCCTGTGTGCGGAGTGATGGATACGGTCTCACTGTGCCTGTGTGCGGAGTGATGGGCACTGTCTCTGAGTGCCTGTGTGCAGAGTGATGGGCACGGTCTGACTGTGCCTGTGTGCGGAGTGATGGGCACGGTCTCACTGTGCCTGTGTGCGGAGTGTTGGGCACGGTCTCACTGTGCATGTGTGCCGAGTGAAGGGCACGGTCTCACTGTGTCTCTGTGCGGAGAGATGGACACAGTCTCACTGTGCCTGTGTGTGGAGTGATGGACACGTTCTCACTGTGCCTGTGTGCGGAGTGATGGGCACGGTCTCACTGTGCCTGTGTGCGGAGTGATGGGCACGGTCTCACTGTGCCTGTGTGCGGAGTGATGGGCACGGTCTCACTGTGCCTGTCTGCGGAGTGATGGGCACGGTCTCTCAGTGCCTGTTTGCGGAGTGATGGGCCCGGTCTCACTGTGCATGTGTGCGGAGTGATGGGCATGGTCTCTCAGTGCCTGTGTGCGGAGTGATGGACACGGTCTCACTGTGCCTGTATGGGGAGTGATGGGCACGGTCTCTCAGTGCCTGTGTGCGGAGTGATGGGCACTGTCTCACAGTGCCTGTGTGCGGTGTGATGGGCTCGGTCTCACTGTGCCTCTGTGCGGAGTGATGGACACGGTCTCACTGTGCCTGTGTGTGGAGTGATGGATACGGTCTCACTGTACCTGTGTGTGGAGTGATGGGCACAGTCTCACTGTGCCTGTGTGTGGAGTGATGGGCACGGTCTCACAGTGCCTGTGTGCGGAGTGATGGGCACGATCTCACTGTGCCTGTGTGTGGAGTGATGGGCACGGTCTCACTGTGCCTGTGTGCGGAGTGATGGGTCTCACTGTACCAGTGTGTGGAGTGATGTGCACAGTCTCACTGTGCCTGTGTGCGGAGTGATGGATACGGTCTCACTGTGCCTGTGTGCGGAGTGATGGGCACTGTCTCTGAGTGCCTGTGTGCAGAGTGATGGGCACGGTCTGACTGTGCCTGTGTGCGGAGTGATGGGCACGGTCTCACTGTGCCTGTGTGCCGAGTGTTGGGCACGGTCTCACTGTGCATGTGTGCGGAGTGAAGGGCACGGTCTCACTGTGCCTGTGTGCGGAGTGATGGGCACGGTCTCTCAGTGCCTGTGTGCGGAGTGATGGGCATGGTCTCACTGTGCCTGTGTGTGGAGTGATGGGCACGGTCTCACTGTGCCTGTGTGTGAAGTGATGGATACGGTCTCTCTGTGCCTGTGTGCGGAGTGATGGGCACGGTCTCTCTGTGCCTGTGTACCGAGTGATGGACACGGTCTCTCAGTGCCTGTGTGTGGAGTGATGGATACGGTCTCACTGTGCCTGAGTGTGGAGTGATGGGCACGGTCTCTCAGTGCCTGTGTGCGGAGTGATGGGCACGGTCTCACTGTGCCTGTGTGCGGAGTGATGGGTCTCACTGTACCAGTGTGTGGAGTGATGTGCACAGTCTCACTGTGCCTGTGTGCGGAGTGATGGATACGGTCTCACTGTGCCTGTGTGCGGAGTGATGGGCACTGTCTCTGAGTGCCTGTGTGCAGAGTGATGGGCACGGTCTGACTGTGCCTGTGTGCGGAGTGATGGGCACGGTCTCACTGTGCCTGTGTGCGGAGTGTTGGGCACGGTCTCACTGTGCATGTGTGCCGAGTGAAGGGCACGGTCTCACTGTGCCTGTGTGCGGAGTGATGGGCACGGTCTCTCAGTGCCTGTGTGCGGAGTGATGGGCATGGTCTCACTGTGCCTGTGTGTGGAGTGATGGGCACGGTCTCACTGTGCCTGTGTGTGAAGTGATGGATACGGCCTCTCTGTGCCTGTGTGCGGAGTGATGGGCACGGTCTCTCTGTGCCTGTGTACCGAGTGATGGACACGGTCTCTCAGTGCCTGTGTGCGGAGTGATGGGCACTGTCTCACAGTGCCTGTGTGCGGTGTGATGGGCTCGGTCTCACTGTGCCTCTGTGCGGAGTGATGGACACGGTCTCACTGTGCCTGTGTGTGGAGTGATGGATACGGTCTCACTGTACCTGTGTGTGGAGTGATGGGCACAGTCTCACTGTGCCTGTGTGTGGAGTGATGGGCACGGTCTCACAGTGCCTGTGTGCGGAGTGATGGGCACGATCTCACTGTGCCTGTGTGTGGAGTGATGGGCACGGTCTCACTGTGCCTGTGTGCGGAGTGATGGGTCTCACTGTACCAGTGTGTGGAGTGATGTGCACAGTCTCACTGTGCCTGTGTGCGGAGTGATGGATACGGTCTCACTGTGCCTGTGTGCGGAGTGATGGGCACTGTCTCTGAGTGCCTGTGTGCAGAGTGATGGGCACGGTCTGACTGTGCCAGTGTGCGGAGTGATGGGCACGGTCTCACTGTGCCTGTGTGCGGAGTGTTGGGCACGGTCTCACTGTGCATGTGTGCGGAGTGAAGGGCACGGTCTCACTGTGCCTGTGTGCGGAGTGATGGGCACGGTCTCACTGTGCCTGTGTGTGGAGTGATGGGCACGGTCTCACTATGCCTGTGTGTGGAGTGATGGACACGGTCTCTCAGTGCCTGTGTGCGGAGTGATGGGCCCGGTCTCTCAGTGCCTGTGTACGGAGTGATGGACACGGTCTCACTGTGCCTGTGTGCGGAGTGATGGACACGGTCTCACTGTGCCTGCGTGCGGAGTGATGGGCACGGTCTCACTGTGCCTGTGAACGGAGTGATGGGCACGGTCTCACTGTGCCTGTGTGCGGAGTGATGGATACGGTCTCACTGTGCCTGTGTGCGGAGTGATGGATACGGTCTCACTATGACTGTGTGCGGAGTGATGGGCACGGTCTCTCAGTGCCTGTGTACGGAGTGATGGATACGGTCTCACAGTGCCTGTGTGCGGAGTGATGGGCACGGTCTCACTGTGCCTGTGTGCGGAGTGATGGACACGGTCTCACTGTGCCTGTGTACGGAGTGATGGGCACGGTCTCTCAGTGCCTGTGTGCGGAGTGATGGGCACGGTCTCTCACTGCCTGTGTGCGGAGTGATGGGCATTGTCTCACTGTGCCTGTGTGTGGAGTGATGGGCATGGTCTCACTGTGCCTGTGTGTGGAGTGATGGATACGGTCTCTCTGTGCTTGTGTGCGGAGTGATGGGCACGGTCTCTCTGTGCCTGTGTACCGAGTGATGGACACGGTCTCTCAGTGCCTGTGTGTGGAGTGATGGATACGGTCTCACTGTGCCTGAGTGTGGAGTGATGGGCAGGGTCTCTCAGTGCCTGTGTGCGGAGTGATGGGCACGGTCTCACTGTGCCTGTGTGCGGAGTGATGGCTACGGTCTCACTGTGCCTGTGTGTGGAGTGATGGGCACGGTCTCATTGTGCCTGTGTGTGGAGTGATGGATACGGTCTCTCTGTGCCTGTGTGCGGAGTGATGGGCACGGTCTCTCTGTGCCTGTGTACCGAGTGATGGACACGGTCTCACTGTGCCTGTGTACGGAGTGATGGACATGGTCTCACTGTGCCTTCGTGCGGAGTGATGGACACGGTCTCACTGTGCCTGTGTGTGGAGCGATGGGCACGGTCTCACTGTGCCTGTGTGGGGAGTGATGGGCACGGTCTCACTGTGCCTGTGTGCGGAGTGATGGGCACGGTCTCACTGTGCCTGTGTGCAGAGTGATGGGCACGGTCTCACTGTGCCTGTGTGTGGAGTGATGGGCACGGTCTCACTGTGCCTGTGTGTGGAGTGATGGGCACTGTCTCACTGTGCCTGTGTGTGGAGTGATGGGCACGGTCTCACTGTGCCTGTGTGCAGAGTGATGGATACGGCCTCACTGTGCCTGTGTGCGGAGTGATGGGCACGTTCTCACTGTGCCTGTGTGCGGAGTGATGGGCACGGTCTCACTGTGTCTCTGTGCGGAGAGATGGACACAGTCTCACTGTGCCTGTGTGTGGAGTGATGGACACGGTCTCACTGTGCCTGTGTGCGGAGTGATGGGCACGGTCTCACTGTGCCTGTGTGCGGAGTGATGGGCACGGTCTCACTGTGCCTGTGTGCGGAGTGATGGGCACGGTCTCACTGTGCCTGTCTGCGGAGTGATGGGCACGGTCTCTCAGTGCCTGTTTGCGGAGTGATGGGCCCGGTCTCACTGTGCATGTGTGCGGAGTGATGGGCATGGTCTCTCAGTGCCTGTGTGCGGAGTGATGGACACGGTCTCACTGTGCCTGTATGGGGAGTGATGGGCACGGTCTCTCAGTGCCTGTGTGCGGAGTGATGGGCACTGTCTCACAGTGCCTGTGTGCGGTGTGATGGGCTCGGTCTCACTGTGCCTCTGTGCGGAGTGATGGACACGGTCTCACTGTGCCTGTGTGTGGAGTGATGGATACGGTCTCACTGTACCTGTGTGTGGAGTGATGGGCACAGTCTCACTGTGCCTGTGTGTGGAGTGATGGGCACGGTCTCACAGTGCCTGTGTGCGGAGTGATGGGCACGATCTCACTGTGCCTGTGTGTGGAGTGATGGGCACGGTCTCACTGTGCCTGTGTGCGGAGTGATGGGTCTCACTGTACCAGTGTGTGGAGTGATGTGCACAGTCTCACTGTGCCTGTGTGCGGAGTGATGGATACGGTCTCACTGTGCCTGTGTGCGGAGTGATGGGCACTGTCTCTGAGTGCCTGTGTGCAGAGTGATGGGCACGGTCTGACTGTGCCTGTGTGCGGAGTGATGGGCACGGTCTCACTGTGCCTGTGTGCCGAGTGTTGGGCACGGTCTCACTGTGCATGTGTGCGGAGTGAAGGGCACGGTCTCACTGTGCCTGTGTGCGGAGTGATGGGCACGGTCTCTCAGTGCCTGTGTGCGGAGTGATGGGCATGGTCTCACTGTGCCTGTGTGTGGAGTGATGGGCACGGTCTCACTGTGCCTGTGTGTGAAGTGATGGATACGGTCTCTCTGTGCCTGTGTGCGGAGTGATGGGCACGGTCTCTCTGTGCCTGTGTACCGAGTGATGGACACGGTCTCTCAGTGCCTGTGTGTGGAGTGATGGATACGGTCTCACTGTGCCTGAGTGTGGAGTGATGGGCACGGTCTCTCAGTGCCTGTGTGCGGAGTGATGGGCACGGTCTCACTGTGCCTGTGTGCGGAGTGATGGGTCTCACTGTACCAGTGTGTGGAGTGATGTGCACAGTCTCACTGTGCCTGTGTGCGGAGTGATGGATACGGTCTCACTGTGCCTGTGTGCGGAGTGATGGGCACTGTCTCTGAGTGCCTGTGTGCAGAGTGATGGGCACGGTCTGACTGTGCCTGTGTGCGGAGTGATGGGCACGGTCTCACTGTGCCTGTGTGCGGAGTGTTGGGCACGGTCTCACTGTGCATGTGTGCCGAGTGAAGGGCACGGTCTCACTGTGCCTGTGTGCGGAGTGATGGGCACGGTCTCTCAGTGCCTGTGTGCGGAGTGATGGGCATGGTCTCACTGTGCCTGTGTGTGGAGTGATGGGCACGGTCTCACTGTGCCTGTGTGTGAAGTGATGGATACGGTCTCTCTGTGCCTGTGTGCGGAGTGATGGGCACGGTCTCTCAGTGCCTGTGTGTGGAGTGATGGATACGGTCTCACTGTGCCTGAGTGTGGAGTGATGGGCACGGTCTCTCAGTGCCTGTGTGCGGAGTGATGGGCACGGTCTCACTGTGCCTGTGTGCGGAGTGATGGCTACGGTCTCACTGTGCCTGTGTGTGGAGTGATGGGCACGGTCTCTCTGTGCCTGTGTGTGGAGTGATGGATACGGTCTCTCTGTGCCTGTGTGCGGAGTGATGGGCACGGTCTCTCTGTGCCTGTGTACCGAGTGATGGACACGGTCTCACTGTGCCTGTGTGTGGAGTGATGGATACGGTCTCACTGTGCTTGAGTGTGGAGTGATGGGCACGGTCTCTCTGTGCCTGTGTACCGAGTGATGGACACGGTCTCTCAGTGCCTGTGTGCGGAGTGATGGGCACGGTCTCACTGTTCCTGTGTACAGAGTGATGGGCACGGTCTCTCAGTGCCTGTGTGCGGAGTGATGGGCACGGTCTCACTGTGCCTGTGCGTGGAGTGATGGGAACGGTCTCACTGTGCCTGTGTGCGGAGTGATGGGTACGGTCTCACTGTGCCTGTGTGCGGAGTGATGGGCACGGTCTCTCAGTGCCTGTGTGCGGAGTGATGGGCACGGTCTCACTGTGCCTGTGTGCGGAATGATGGCTACGGTCTTACTGTGCCTGTGTGCGGAGTGATGGGCACGGTTTCACTGTGCCTGTGTGTGTAGTGATGGGCACGGTCTCACTGTGCCTGTGTGTAGAGTGATGGGCCCGGTCTCACTGTGCCTGTGTGCGGAGTGATGGATACGGTCTCACTGTGCCTGTGTGCGGAGTGATGGACACGGTCTCACTGTGCCTGTGTGCGGAGTGATGGGTACGGTCTCACTGTGCCTATGTGTGGAGTGATGGGTACAGTCTCACTGTGCCTGTGTGTGGAGTGATGGGAACAGTCTCACTGTGCCTGTGTGTGGAGTGATGGGCACTGTCTCACTGTGCCTGTGTGTGGAGTGATGGGCACGGTCTCACTGTGCCTGTGTGCAGAGTGATGGATACGGCCTCACTGTGCCTGTGTGCGGAGTGATGGGCACGGCCTCACTGTGCCTGTGTGCGGAGTGATGGGCACGGTCTCACTGTGTCTCTGTGCGGAGAGATGTACACGGTCTCACTGTGCCTGTGTGTGGAGTGTTGGGCACGGTCTCACTGTGCCTGTGTGTGGAGTGATGGGCACGGTCTCACTGTGCCTGTGTGCGGAGTGATGGGCACGGTCTCACTGTGCCTGTGTGTGGAGTGATGGGCACTGTCTCACTGTGCCTGTGTGCAGAGTGATGGGCACGGTCTCTCAGTGCCTGTTTGCGGAGTGATGGGCCCGGTCTCACTGTGCATGTGTGCGTAGTGATGGGCACGGTCTCTCAGTGCCTGTGTGCGGAGTGATGGACACGGTCTCACTGTGCCTGTTTGTGGAGTGATGGGTACGGTCTCACTGTGCCTGTGTGTGGAGTGATGGGCACGGTCTCACTGTGCCTGTGTGCAGAGTGATGGGCACGGTCTCTCAGTGCCTGTGTGCGGAGTGATGGGCACGGTCTCACAGTGCCTGTGTGCGGTGTAATGGGCTCGGTCTCATTGTGCCTCTGTGCGGAGTGATGGACACGGTCTCACTGTGCCTGTGTGTGGAGTGATGGGCACGGTCGCACGGTCTCACTGTGCCTGTGTGTGGAGTGATTGGCACGGTCTCACAGTGCCTGTGTGCGGAGTGATGGGCACGGTCTCACTGTGCTTGTGTGTGGAGTGATGGGCACTGTCTCACTGTGCCTGTGTGTGGAGTGATGTGCACAGTCTCACTGTGCCTGTGTGCGGAGTAATGGATACGGTCTCACTGTGCCTGTGTGCGGAGTGATGGGCACGGTCTCTCAGTGCCTGTGTGCGGAGTGATGGGCACGGTCTCACTGTGCCTGTGCGTGGAGTGATGGGCACGGTCTCACTGTGCCTGTGTGCGGAGTGATGGGCACGGTCTCACTGTGCCTGTGTGCGGAGTGATGGGCACAGTCTATCAGTGCCTGTTTGCGGAGTGATGGGCACGGTCTCACTGTGCCTGTGTGCGGAATGATGGCTACGGTCTCACTGTGCCTGTGTGCGGAGTGATGGGCACGGTTTCACTGTGCCTGTGTGTGTAGTGATGGGCACGGTCTCACTGTGCCTGTGTGTAGAGTGATGGGCCCGGTCTCACTGTGCCTGTGTGCGGAGTGATGGATACGGTCTCACTGTGCCTGTGTGCGGAGTGATGGACACGGTCTCACTGTGCCTGTGTGCG
Organism: Taudactylus pleione; assembly: GCA_031769625.1. Taxonomy (NCBI): domain Eukaryota; kingdom Metazoa; phylum Chordata; class Amphibia; order Anura; family Myobatrachidae; genus Taudactylus; species Taudactylus pleione. The sequence continues at coordinate 1,181,635 of JAUIMM010003146.1, read as the reverse complement.
GAGTGATGGGCACGGTCTCACTGTGCCTATGTGTGGAGTGATGGGCACGGTCTCACTGTGCCTGTGTGTGTAGTGATGGGAACGGTCTCACTGTGCCTGTGTGTGGAGTGATGGGCACTGTCTCACTGTGCCTGTGTGTGGAGTGATGGGCACGGTCTCACTGTGCCTGTGTGCAGAGTGATGGATACGGCCTCACTGTGCCTGTGTGCGGAGTGATGGGCACGGCCTCACTGTGCCTGTGTGCGGAGTGATGGGCACGGTCTCACTGTTTCTCTGTGCGGAGAGATGTACACGGTCTCACTGTGCCTGTGTGTGGAGTGTTGGGCACGGTCTCACTGTGCCTGTGTGTGGAGTGATGGGCACGGTCTCACTGTGCCTGTGTGCGGAGTGATGGGCACGGTCTCACTGTGCCTGTGTGTGGAGTGATGGGCACTGTCTCACTGTGCCTGTGTGCAGAGTGATGGACACGGTCTCACTGTGCCTGTGTGTGGAGTGCTGGGCACGGTCTCACTGTGCCTGTGTGTGGAGTGATGGGCACGGTCTCACTGTGCCTGTGTGCAGAGTGATGGGCACGGTCTCTCAGTGCCTGTGTGCGGAGTGATGGGCACGGTCTCACAGTGCCTGTGTGTGGTGTAATGGGCTCGGTCTCACTGTGCCTCTGTGCGGAGTGATGGACACGGTCTCACTGTGCCTGTGTGTGGAGTGATGGGCACGGTCGCACGGTCTCACTGTGCCTGTGTATGGAGTGATTGGCACGGTCTCACAGTGCCTGTGTGCGGAGTGATGGGCACGGTCTCACTGTGCTTGTGTGTGGAGTGATGGGCACTGTCTCACTGTGCCTGTGTGTGGAGTGATGTGCACAGTCTCACTGTGCCTGTGTGCGGAGTAATGGATACGGTCTCACTGTGCCTGTGTGCGGAGTGATGGGCACTGTCTCACTGTGCCTGTGTGTGGAGTGATGGGCACTGTCTCACTGTGCCTGTGTGTGGATTGATGTGCACAGTCTCACTGTGCCTGTGTGCGGAGTGATGGATACGGTCTCACTGTACCTGTGTGTGGAGTGATGGGCACATTCTCACTGTGCCTGTGTGTGGAGTGATGTGCACAGTCTCACTGTGCCTGTGTGCGGAGTAATGGATACGGTCTCACTGTGCCTGTGTGCGGAGTGATGGGCACGGTCTCTCAGTGCCTGTGTGCGGAGTGATGGGTCTCACTGTGCCAGTGTGTGGAGTGATGTGCACAGTCTCGCTGTGCTTGTGTGTGGAGTGATGGATACGGTCTCACTGTGCCTGTGTGCGGAGTGATGGGCACGGTCTCTCAGTGCCTGTGTGCAGAGTGATGGGCATGGTCTGACTGTGCCTGTGTGCGGAGTGATGGGCACGGTCTCACTGTGCCTGTGTGCGGAGTGTTGGGCACGGTCTCACTGTGCATGTGTGCGGAGTGAAGGGCACGGTCTCACTGTGCCTGTGTGCGGAGTGATGGGCACGGTCTCACTGTGCCTGTGTGTGTAGTGATGGGCACGGTCTCACTGTGCCTGTGTGCGGAGTCATGGATACGGTCTCTCAGTGCCTGTGTGCGGAGTGATGGGCACGGTCTCACTGTGCCTGTGTACGGAGTGATGGGCACGGTCTCTCAGTGCCTGTGTGCGGAGTGCTGGGCACGGTCTCTCAGTGCCTGTGTACGGAGTGATGGACACGGTCTCACTGTGCCTGTGTGCGGAGTGATGGACACGGTCTCACTGTGCCTGTGTGCGGAGTGATGGGCACGGTCTCACTGTGCCTGTGTGTGGAGTGATGGGCACGGTCTCACTGTGCCTGTGTACGGAGTGATGGGCACGGTCTCACTGTGCCTGTGAACGGAGTGATGGGCACGGTCTCACTTTGCCTGTGTGCGGAGTGACGGGCACGGTCTCACTGTGCCTGTGTGTGGAGTGATGGGCACGGTCTCACTGTTCCAGTGTACGGAGTGATGGGCACGGTCTCTCAGTGCCTGTGTGTGGAGTGATGGGCACGGTCTCTCAGTGCCTGTGTGCGGAGTGATGGGCACGGTCTCACTGTTCCTGTGTACGGAGTGATGGGCACGGTCTCTCAGTGCCTGTGTGCGGAGTGATGGGCACGGTCTCACTGTGCCTGTGTGCGGAGTGATGGGCACGGTCTCACTGTGCCTGTGTGCGGAGTGATGGGCACGGTCTCACTGTGCCTGTGTGCGGAGTGATGGGCACGGTCTCTCAGTGCCTGTGTGCGGAGTGATGGGCACGGTCTCACTGTGCTTGTGTGTGGAGTGATGGGCACTGTCTCACTGTGCCTGTGTGTGGAGTGATGTGCACAGTCTCACTGTGCCTGTGTGCGGAGTAATGGATACGGTCTCACTGTGCCTGTGTGCGGAGTGATGGGCACTGTCTCACTGTGCCTGTGTGTGGAGTGATGGGCACTGTCTCACTGTGCCTGTGTGTGGATTGATGTGCACAGTCTCACTGTGCCTGTGTGCAGAGTGATGGATACGGTCTCACTGTACCTGTGTGTGGAGTGATGGGCACATTCTCACTGTGCCTGTGTGTGGAGTGATGGGCACGGTCTCACAGTGCCTGTGTGCGGAGTGATGGGCACGATCTCACTGTGCCTGTGTGTGGAGTGATGGGCACGGTCTCACTGTGCCTGTGTGCGGAGTGATGGGTCTCACTGTGCCAGTGTGTGGAGTGATGTGCACAGTCTCGCTGTGCTTGTGTGTGGAGTGATGGATACGGTCTCACTGTGCCTGTGTGCGGAGTGATGGGCACGGTCTCTCAGTGCCTGTGTGCAGAGTGATGGGCATGGTCTGACTGTGCCTGTGTGCGGAGTGATGGGCACGGTCTCACTGTGCCTGTGTGCGGAGTGTTGGGCACGGTCTCACTGTGCATGTGTGCGGAGTGAAGGGCACGGTCTCACTGTGCCTGTGTGCGGAGTGATGGGCACGGTCTCACTGTGCCTGTGTGTGTAGTGATGGGCACGGTCTCACTGTGCCTGTGTGCGGAGTCATGGATACGGTCTCTCAGTGCCTGTGTGCGGAGTGATGGGCACGGTCTCACTGTGCCTGTGTACGGAGTGATGGGCACGGTCTCTCAGTGCCTGTGTGCGGAGTGCTGGGCACGGTCTCTCAGTGCCTGTGTACGGAGTGATGGACACGGTCTCACTGTGCCTGTGTGCGGAGTGATGGACACGGTCTCACTGTGCCTGTGTGCGGAGTGATGGGCACGGTCTCACTGTGCCTGTGTGTGGAGTGATGGGCACGGTCTCACTGTGCCTGTGTACGGAGTGATGGGCACGGTCTCACTGTGCCTGTGAATGGAGTGATGGGCACGGTCTCACTTTGCCTGTGTGCGGAGTGACGGGCACGGTCTCACTGTGCCTGTGTGTGGAGTGATGGGCACGGTCTCACTGTTCCAGTGTACGGAGTGATGGGCACGGTCTCTCAGTGCCTGTGTGTGGAGTGATGGGCATGGTCTCTCAGTGCCTGTGTGCGGAGTGATGGGCACGGTCTCACTGTTCCTGTGTACGGAGTGATGGGCACGGTCTCTCAGTGCCTGTGTGCGGAGTGATGGGCACGGTCTCACTGTGCCTGTGTGCGGAGTGATGGGCACGGTCTCACTGTGCCTGTGTGCGGAGTGATGGGCACGGTCTCACTGTGCCTGTGTGCGGAGTGATGGGCACGGTCTCTCAGTGCCTGTGTGCGGAGTGATGGGCACGGTCTCTCAGTGCCTGTGTGCGGAGTGATGGGCACGGTCTCACTGTTCCTGTGTGCGGAGTGATGGATACGGTCTCACTGTGCCTGTGTGCGGAGTGATGGGCACGGTCTCTCTGTGCCTGTGTGCGGTGTTATGGGCACGGTCTCACTGTGCCTGTGTGTGGAGTGATGGGCATGGTCTCACTGTGCCTGTGTGTGGAGTGATGGGCACGGTCTCACTGTGCCTGTGTGTTGAGTGATGGGCACGGTCTCACTGTGCCTGTGTGTGGAGTGATGGGCACGGTCTCAATGTGCCTGTGTGTGTAGTGATGGGCACGGTCTCACTGTGCCTGTGTGCGGAGTCATGGATACGGTCTCTCAGTGCCTGTGTGCGGAGTGATGGGCACGGTCTCACTGTGCCTGTGTACGGAGTGATGGGCACGGTCTCTCAGTGCCTGTGTGCGGAGTGCTGGGCACGGTCTCTCAGTGCCTGTGTACGGAGTGATGGACACGGTCTCACTGTGCCTGTGTGCGGAGTGATGGACACGGTCTCACTGTGCCTGTGTGCGGAGTGATGGGCACGGTCTCACTGTGCCTGTGTGTGGAGTGATGGGCACGGTCTCACTGTGCCTGTGTACGGAGTGATGGGCACGGTCTCACTGTGCCTGTGAACGGAGTGATGGGCACGGTCTCACTTTGCCTGTGTGCGGAGTGACGGGCACGGTCTCACTGTGCCTGTGTGTGGAGTGATGGGCACGGTCTCACTGTTCCAGTGTACGGAGTGATGGGCACGGTCTCTCAGTGCCTGTGTGCGGAGTGATGGGCACGGTCTCTCAGTGCCTGTGTGCGGAGTGATCGGCACGGTCTCACTGTTCCTGTGTACGGAGTGATGGGCACGGTCTCTCAGTGCCTGTGTGCGGAGTGATGGGCACGGTCTCACTGTGCCTGTGTGCGGAGTGATGGGCACGGTCTCACTGTGCCTGTGTGCGGAGTGATGGGCACGGTCTCACTGTGCCTGTGTGCGGAGTGATGGGCACGGTCTCTCAGTGCCTGTGTGCGGAGTGATGGGCACGGTCTCTCAGTGCCTGTGTGCGGAGTGATGGGCACGGTCTCACTGTTCCTGTGTGCGGAGTGATGGATACGGTCTCACTGTGCCTGTGTGCGGAGTGATGGGCACGGTCTCTCTGTGCCTGTGTGCGGTGTTATGGGCACGGTCTCACTGTGCCTGTGTGTGGAGTGATGGGCATGGTCTCACTGTGCCTGTGTGTGGAGTGATGGGCACGGTCTCACTGTGCCTGTGTGTTGAGTGATGGGCACGGTCTCACTGTGCCTGTGTGTGGAGTGATGGGCACGGTCTCACTGTGCCTGTGTGTGGAGTGATGGGCACGGTCTCACTGTGCCTGTGTGCGGAGTGATGGGCAAGGTCTCACTGTGCCTGTGTGCTGAGTGATGGACATGGTCTCACTGTGCCTGTGTGTGGAGTGATGGGCACGGTCTCACTGTGCCTGTGTGCGGAGTGATGGGCACGGTCTCTCAGTGCCTGTGTGCGGAGTGATGGGCACGGTCTCACTGTGCCTGTGTGCGGATTAATGGGCACGGTCCCTCAGTGCCTGTGTGCGGAGTGATGGGCACGGTCTCACTGTGCCTGTGTGCGGAGTGATGGCTACGGTCTCACTGTGCCTGTGTGCGGAGTGATGGGCACGGTTTCACTGTGCCTGTGTGTGTAGTGATGGGCACGGTCTCACTGTGCCTGTGTGCGGAGTGATGAGCACTGTCTCACTGTGCCTATGTGCGGAGTGATGGGCACGGTCTCACTGTGCCTGTGTGCAGAGTGATGGATACGGTCTCACTGTGCCTGTGTGCGGAGTGATGGGCACTGTCTCACTGTGCCTGTGTGTGGAGTGATGGGCACTGTCTCACTGTGCCTGTGTGCGGAGTGATGGGCACGGTCTCACTGTGCCTGTGTGCGGAGTGATGGATACGGTCTCACTGTGCCTGTGTGCAGAGTGATGGGCACGGTCTCACTGTGCCTGTTTGTGGAGTGATGGGCACGGTCTCACTGTGCCTGTTTGCGGAGTGATGGGCACGGTCTCACTGTGCTTGTGTGCAGAGTGATGGATACGGTCTCACTGTGCCAGTGCTGTTCAAATGCCGGAAAATGGGCGCCATGGCCATTTATCCGGTGTTTTGCGTATGCGCTGTGAGAAGATCGCCTGAAAAATGGTGCCGTGCAATTTCCCCGGCGATCTGTGCATGCGCAATAGACCCTGGGCACACTCTAGTGCCCAGCCTACTGTTTCCGCGGTGTCCGGCCAGCCGGCTACCGTAGTGAGAGGAGGGGGCCTGTGACGGGGGACGCACACGGGCCTCCTCCTCTCTAAAAACGCCCCTGCCGTACATGGATGCAGAAACTGGGCCTGCCAGAGGACTGATGATGAAGTTTGATGTGTGACCGATGGCGGCATATACAGACGCACCAATCGGTACTTCAGCACCTACTGACGCTGACAGCGAGCGTCTCAGTCCTTGCTCATTCGCACGCACGGATGTACACCAGGGAAGGGATTCGTGACGGCATCAGCATAAAGTCGCAGATCAGCGACGGCCAGGAGACACGGACATGGCTGCGTCTTACAATCAGTCCTTACAGCCATACTGACCACCTAAACCAGCTTCTCAGTGTTCCCCAATAGTCATTATAATGGGCCTGATTCAGAGCCGGACGCTATTTGCGCTCGCTCGTTCAGAAAAAGGGGACGGATATTTAAATAGAGCGCTCGCTCTTTGTGGTCTGTTGACGCCTCTATGTCTGAATGAGCGAACGAAACATGTGCTCGCTATTGTTTAAAAAACGCCCCCTGGCCGCTCGCATCCTACGTCATCTCCGCTATTTATTAGATTCATCGAGTACATCGAAAGGCGTATGAACTGCTCGCAGTGCTTGTGGTAGGATTTTCCTACTGCAATCACTGCGAGCAGTTCAGGCTAAAAGACAACCAAGTGACGTGGTCGATGACGCTGCTTTGTTAATTATGCACACCCTTAAAACGCCCGTTTTGACCGTTTGACACGCCTGCGTTCGGATCTCCACTCCCCGTTTTCAAGCCCCTTCCCCTGTTACCACCCACAAACGCCTCATCCTATCACTCAAATTAGCAGGCATTCGCTATTTTGCGAGCACACGATTTCTGACCGCAATGACTGGTTCGCGCTTGCGCATTACAACCCATACGCATGCGCAGATGTGCGAACATCGCTCGGAGCGAACGAGCGGCCGCTTACGAGCGGCTCTGAATCAGGCCCAATGCTCGTCCTGGTCACCCGATGTCTCCAATATTCAGCTTTTCCAAATCATCAGTGAGTCTCCGTCCTGTCCCAGATTCCCCAAATCCACAATACATCCAAACACTCCGTCCTGTCTGATATGTAACATGAGGATTCCCTTACACCCCATTGCCCCATACAGAGCGTCCCTGTCCTTGCGTCATGGCGAGGAGAAGCCCCGGCACACATGTCACCCCAGACAGGTGCCTCAGTCTCACCGAATAAATAACCAGACATCGTTTCACCAAAATGTAATCATTTTATTTCAGTCCAAGATCCCAAAAACAGAAGAAAATGAAAAAAAAAAAAAAGTGCCAGTATTTAACCAAATCAGCTCCAGGACCCAAAAAAAGGCAATAAGGCATCTCCTGTGCCTTCCAGTGATGTTTATTTACACACATATATGTATATATACAGCAGCTGTGCCATTGTACTCTGTCGTCTGGTGACAGGGGGCTGTCTGCAGCTTTGTCATTTCCAAAATGACCAAGAGAACCAGAGGAGAACATAGCACCGCTCTCTATACAGGGACAAAGGCACTACCCTCATATATATATGTATGTATGTGTGTCCACTCTATATACACCTGTCTGCACCATTCAGTGCATAAATATATATTTATATATTCCTTATTTTCCCTTTAGTTATAGAACAATCTATATCATATAAATCTTGTTAAGATCAGTGACGGGGCAGGAGGCGCATCTGATAAAACGTTCACATGAAACTGGACGACAAAATGTCTAGAAAATGCAACTGTAATAGCTGTAATTTATACCCCCCTCCCCCAAATTCTCTAAGGATGTTTTACAAAGTATAGAATTAATCTTATCCCTTTCTGATGGGATAATAGTGTCACATACACAGGATACCTATAAGTTATAGGGTCAGTGACCCCTCTGATGGGATAATAGTGTCACACACACAGGATACCTATAAGTTATAGGGTCAGTGACTCCTCTGATGGGATAATAGTGTCACACACAGGATACCTATAAGTTATAGGGTCAGTGACCCCTCTTATGGGATAATAGTGTCACACACACAGGATACCTATAAGTTATAGGGACAGTGACTCCTCTGATGGGATAATAGTGTCACACACACAGGATACCTATAAGTTATAGGGTCAGTGACTCCTCTGATGGGATAATAGTGTCACACACACAGGATACCTATAAGTTATAGGGTCAGTGACTCCTCTCATGGGATAATAGTGTCACACACACAGGATACCTATAATTTATAGGGTCAGTGACCCCTCTGATGGGATAATAGTGTCACACACACAGGATACCTATAAGTTATAGGGTCAGTGACCCCTCTGATGGGATAATAGTGTCACACACACAGGATACCTATAAGTTATAGGGTCAGAGACCCCTCTGATGGGATAATAGTGTCACACACACAGGATACCTATAAGTTATAGTGTCAGTGACGCCTCTGATGGGATAATAGTGTCACACACACAGGATACCTATAAGTTATAGGGTCAGTGACTCCTCTGATGGGATAATAGTGTCACACACACATGATACATATAAGTTATAGGGTCAGTGACCCCTCTGATGGGATAATAGTGTCACACACACAGGATACCTATATGTTATAGGGTCAGTGACTCCTCTGATGGGATAATAGTGTCACACACACAGGATACCTATATGTTATAGGGTCAGTGACTCCTCTGATGGGATAATAGTGTCACACACACAGGATACCTATATGTTATAGGGTCAGTGACCCCTCTGATGGGATAATAGTGTCACACACACAGGATACCTATAAATTATAGGGTCTGTGACCCCTCTGATGGGATAATAGTGTCACACACACAGGATACCTATAAATTATAGGGTCAGTGACCCCTCTGATGGGATAATAGTGTCACACACACAGGATACCTATAAGTTATAGGGTCAGTGACCCCTCTGATGGGATAATAGTGTCACACACACAGGATACCTATAAGTTATAGGGTCAGTGACTCCTCTGATGGGATAATAGTGTCACACACACAGGATACTATAAGTTATAGGGTCAGTGACTCCTCTGATGGGAAAATAGTGTCACACACACAGGATAACTATAAGTTATAGGGTCAGTGACTCCTCTGATGGGATAATAGTGTCACACACACAGGATACCTATAAGTTATAGGGTCAGTGACCCCTCTGATGGGATAATAGTGTCACACACACAGGATACCTATAAGTTATAGGGTCAGTGACCCCTCTGATGGGATAATAGTGTCACACACAGAGGATACCTATAAGTTATAGGGTCAGTGACTCTTCTGATGGGATAATAGTGTCACACACACAGGATACCTATAAGTTATAGGGTCAGTGACTCCTCTGATGGGATAATAGTGTCACACACACAGGATACCTATAAGTTATAGGGTCAGTGACCCCTATAATGGGATAATAGTGTCACACACATAGGATACCTATAAGTTATAGGGTCAGTGACTCCTCTGATGGGATAATAGTGTCACACACAGTATACCTATAAGTTATAGGATCAGTGACTCCTCTGATGGGATAATAGTGTCACACACAGGATACCTATAAGTTATAGGGTCAGTGACCCCTCTGATGGGATAATAGTGTCACACACAGTATACCTATAAGTTATAGGATCAGTGACTCCTCTGATGGGATAATAGTGTCACACACAGGATACCTATAAGTTATAGGGTCAGTGACTCCTCTGATGGGATAATAGTGTCACACACACAGGATACCTATAAGTTATAGGGTCAGTGACTCCTCTGATGGGATAATAGTGTCACACACACAGGATACCTATAAGTTATAGGGTCAGTGACCTCTCTGATGGGATAATAGTGTCACACACACACAGGATACCTATAAGTTATAGGGTCAGTGACTCCTCTGATGGGATAATAGTGTCACATACACACAGGATACCTATAAGTTATAGGGTCAGTGACTCCTCTGATGGGATAATAGTGTCACACACACAGGATACCTATAAGTTATAGGGTCAGTGACTCCTCTGATGGGATAATAGTGTCACACACACACACACACGATACCTATAAGTTATAGGGTCAGTGACTCCTCTGATGTGATAATAGTGTCACACACACAGGATACCTATAAGTTATAGAGACAGTGACCCCTCTGATGGGATAATAGTGTCACACACACACACACACACACACATGATACCTATAAGTTATAGGGTCAGTGACCCCTCTGATGGGATAATAGTGTCAAACACACACAGGATACCTATAAGTTATAGGGTCAGTGACTCCTCTGATGGGATAATAGTGTCACACATACAGGATACCTATAAGTTATAGGGTCACTGACTCCTCTGATCGGATAATAGTGTCACAGACACAGGTTACCTATAAGTTATAGGGTCAGTGACCCCTCTGATGGGATAATAGTGTCACACACACAGGATACCTATAAGTTATAGGGTCAGTGACTCCTCTGATGGGATAATAGTGTCACACACAAACAGGATACCTATAAGTTATAGGGTCAGTGACCCCTCTGATGGGATAATAGTGTCACACACATAGGATACCTATAAGTTATAGGGTCAGTGACTCCTCTGATGGGATAATGGTGTCACACACACACAGGATACCTATAAGTTATAGGGTCAGTGACTCCTCTGATGGGATAATAGTGTCACACACACAGGATACCTATAAGTTATAGGGTCAGTGACCCCTCTGATGGGATAATAGTGTCACACACACAGGATACCTATAAGTTATAGGGTCAGTGACTCCTCTGATGGGATAATAGTGTCACACACAGTATACCTATAAGTTATAGGGTCAGTGACTCCTCTGATGGGATAATAGTGTCACACACAGGATACCTATAAGTTATAGGGTCAGTGACTCCTCTGATGGGATAATAGTGTCACACACACAGGATACCTATAAGTTATAGGGTCAGTGACTCCTCTGATGGGATAATAGTGTCACACACACAGGATACCTATAAGTTATAGGGTCAGTGATCCCTCTGATGGGATAATTGTGTCACACACACAGGATACCTATAAGTTATAGAGTCAGTGACCCCTCTGATGGGAAAATAGTGTCACACACATAGGATACCTATAAGTTATAGGGTCAGTGACCCCTCTGATGGGATAATAGTGTCACACACACAGGATACCTATAAGTTATAGGGTCAGTGACTCCTCTGATGGGATAATAGTGTCACACACACAGGATACCTATAAGTTATAGGGTCAGTGACCCCTCTGATGGGATAATAGTGTCACACACACAGGATACCTATAAGTTATAGGGTCAGTGACCCCTCTGATGGGATAATAGTGTCACACACAGAGGATACCTATAAGTTATAAGGTCAGTGACCCTTCTGATGGGATAATAGTGTCACACAAACAGGATACCTATAAGTTATAGGGTCAGTGACTCCTCTGATGGGATAATAGTGTCACACACACAGGATACCTATAAGTTATAGGGTCAGTGACCCCTCTGATGGGATAATAGTGTCACACACACACAGGATACTTATAAGTTATAGGGTCAGTGACTCCTCTGATGGGATAATAGTGTCACACACAGACAGGATACCTATAAGTTATAGGGTCAGTGACTCCTCTGATGGGATAATAGTGTCACACACACAGGATACCTATAAGTTATAGGGTCAGTGACTCCTCTGATGGGATAATAGTGTCACACACACAGGATACCTATAAGTTATAGGGTCAGTGACCTCTCTGATGGGATAATAGTGTCACACACACAGGATACCTATAAGTTATAGGGTCAGTGACCCCTCTGATGGGATAATAGTGTCACACACACAGGATACCTATAAGTTATAGGGTCAGTGACCCCTCTGATGGGATAATAGTGTCACACACACAGGATACCTATAAGTTATAGGGTCAGTGACTCCTCTGATGGGATAATAGTGTCACACACACACAGGATACTTATAAGTTATAGGGTCAGTGATTCCTCTGATGGGATAATAGTGTCACACACACAGGATACCTATAAGTTATAGGGTCAGTGACTCCTCTGATGGGATAATAGTGTCACACACAGACAGGATACCTATAAGTTATAGGGTCAGTGACCCCTCTGATGGGATATTAGTGTCACACACAGGATACCTATAAGTTATAGGGTCAGTGACTCCTCTGATGAGATACACACACATGATACCTATAAGTTATAGGGTCAGTGACCCCTCTGATGGGATAATAGTGTCACACACACAGGATACCTATAAGTTATAGGGTCAGTGATCCCTCTGATGGGATAATAGTGTCACACACACAGGATACCTTTAAGTTATAGGGTCAGTGATCCCTCTAATGGGATAATAGTGTCACACACAGGATACCTATAAGTTATGGGGTCTGTGACCCCTCTGATGGGATAATAGTGTCACACACACAGGATACCTATAAGTTATAGGGTCAGTGATCCCTCTGATGGGATAATAGTGTCACACACAGGATACCTAAAAGTTATAGGGTCAGTGACCCCTCTGATGGGATTATAGTGTCACACACACAGATTAGCTATAAATTATAGGGTCAGTGACCCCTCTGATGGGATAATTGTATCACACACACAGGATACCTATAAGTTATAGGGTCAGTGACTCCTCTGATGGGATAATAGTGTCACACACACACACAGGATACCTATAAGTTATAGGGTCAGTGACCCCTCTGATGGGATAATAGTGTCACACACACAGGATACCTATTAGTTATAGGGTCAGTGACTCCTCTGATGGGATAATAGTGTCACACACACACACACACACAGGATACCTATAAGTTATAGGGTCAGTGACTCCTCTGATGGGATAATAGTGTCACACACACAGGATACCTATAAGTTATAAGGTCAGTGACCATTCTGATGGGATAATAGTGTCACACACACAGGATACCTATAAGTTATAGGGTCAGTGACTCCTCTGATGGGATAATAGTGTCACACACACAGGATACCTATAAGTTATAGGGTCAGTGACTCCTCTGATGGGCTAATAGTGTCACACACACAGGATACCTATAAGTTATAGGGTCAGTGACCCCTCTGATGGGATAATAGTGTCACACACACAGGATACCTATAAGTTATAGGGTCAGTGACCCCTCTGATGGGATAATAGTGTCACACACACAGGATACCTATAAGTTATAGGGTCAGTGACCACTCTGATGGGATAATAGTGTCACACACACAGGATACCTATAAGTTATAGGGTCAGTGACCCCTCTGATGGGATAATAGTGTCACACATACAGTATACCTATAAGTTATAGGGTCAGTGACTCCTCTGATGGGATAATAGTGTCACACACACAGGATACCTATAATTTATAGGGTCAGTGACCCCTCTGATGGGATAATAGTGTCACACACACAGGATACCTATAAGTTATAGGGTCAGTGACCCCTCTGATGGGATAATAGTGTCACACACACAGGATACCTATAAGTTATAGGGTCAGTGAGTCCTCTGATGGGATAATAGTGTCACACACACAGGATACCTATAAGTTATAGGGTCAGTGACTCCTCTGATGGGATAAACCTGTCAAACACACAGGATACCTATAAGTTATAGGGTCAGTGACTCCTCTGATGGGATAATAGTATCACACACACACATAGGATACCTATAAGTTATAGGGTCAGTGACTACTCTGATGGGATAATAGTGTCACACACACAGTATACCTATAAGTTATAGGGTCAGTGACTCCTCTGATGGGATAATAGTGTCACACACACAGGATACCTATAAGTTATTGGGTCAGTGACCCCTCTGATTGGATAATAGTGTCACACACACAGGATACCTATAAGTTATAGGGTCAGTGACCCCTCTGATATGATAATAGTGTCACACACACAGGATACCTATAAGTTATAGTGTCAGTGACTCCTCTGATGGGATAATAGTGTCACACACAGGATACCTATAAGTTATAGGGTCAGTGACGCCTCTGATGGGATAATAGTGTCACACACAGGATACCTATAAGTTATAGGGTCAGTGACTCCACTGATGGGATAATAGTGTCACACACACAGGATACCTATAAGTTATGGGGTCAGTGACTCCTCTGATGGGATAATAGTGTCACACACAGGATACCTATAAGTTATAGGGACAGTGACTCCTCTGATGGGATAATAGTGTCACACACACAGGATACCTATAAGTTATAGGGTCAGTGACTCCACTGATGAAATAATAGTGTCACACACACAGGATACCTATAAGTTATAGGGTCAGTGACCCCTCTGATGGTATAATAGTGTCACACATACACAGGATACCTATAAGTTATAGGGTCAGTGACCCCTCTGATGGGATAATAGTGTCACACACACAGGATACCTATAAGTTATAGGGTCAGTGACCTCTCTGATGGGATAATAGTGTCACACACAAAGGATACCTTTAAGTTATAGGGTCAGTGATCCCTCTGATGGGATAATAGTGTCACACACACAGGATACCTATAAGTTATAGGGTCAGTGACTTCTCTGATGGGATAATAGTGTCACACACACACAGGATACCTATAAGTTATAGGGTCAGTGACTTCTCTGATGGGATAATAGTGTCACGCACACAGGATACCTATAAGTTATAGGGTCAGTGACTCCTCTGATGGGATAATAGTGTCACGCACACACAGGATACCTATAAGTTATAGGGTCAGTGACTTCTCTGATGGGATAATAGTGTCACGCACACACAGGATACCTATAAGTTATAGGGTCAGTGACTCCTCTGATGGGATAATAGTGTCACACACACAGGATACCTATAAGTTATAGGGTCAGTGACCCCTCTGATGGGATAATAGTGTCACACACACAGGATACCTATAAGTTATAGGGTCAGTGACCCCTCTGATGGGATAATAGTGTCACACACACAGGATACCTATAAGTTAGAGGGTCAGTGACCCCTCTGATGGGATAATAGTGTCACACACACACAGGATACCTATAAGTTATAGGGTCAGTGACTCCTCTGATGGGATAATAGTGTCACACACACACTGGATACCTTTAAGTTATAGGGTCAGTGACTCCTCTGATGGGATAATAGTGTCACACACACAGGATACCTATAAGTTATAGGGTCAGTGACCCCTCTGATGGGATAATAGTGTCACACACACAGGATACCTATAAGTTATAGTGTCAGTGACTCCTCTGATGGGATAATAGTGTCACACACAGGATACCTATAAGTTATAGGGTCAGTGACGCCTCTGATGAGATAATAGTGTCACACACAGGATACCTATAAGTTATAGGGTCAGTGACTCCACTGATGGGATAATAGTGTCACACACACAGGATACCTATAAGTTATGGGGTCAGTGACTCCTCTGATGGGATAATAGTGTCACACACAGGATACCTATAAGTTATAGGGACAGTGACTCCTCTGATGGGATAATAGTGTCACACACACAGGATACCTATAAGTTATAGGGTCAGTGACTCCACTGATGAAATAATAGTGTCACACACACAGGATACCTATAAGTTATAGGGTCAGTGACCCCTCTGATGGTATAATAGTGTCACACATACACAGGATACCTATAAGTTATAGGGTCAGTGACCCATCTGATGGGATAATAGTGTCACACACACAGGATACCTATAAGTTATAGGGTCAGTGACCTCTCTGATGGGATAATAGTGTCACACACACAGGATACCTATAAGTTATAGGGTCAGTGATCCCTCTGATGGGATAATAGTGTCACACACACAGGATACCTATAAGTTATAGGGTCAGTGACTTCTCTGATGGGATAATAGTGTCACACACACACAGGATACCTATAAGTTATAGGGTCAGTGACTTCTCTGATGGGATAATAGTGTCACGCACACAGGATACCTATAAGTTATAGGGTCAGTGACTCCTCTGATGGGATAATAGTGTCACACACACACAGGATACCTTTAAGTTATAGGGTCAGTGACTTCTCTGATGGGATAATAGTGTCACGCACACACAGGATACCTATAAGTTATAGGGTCAGTGACTCCTCTGATGGGATAATAGTGTCACACACACAGGATACCTATAAGTTATAGGGTCAGTGACCCCTCTGATGGGATAATAGTGTCACACACACAGGATACCTATAAGTTATAGGGTCAGTGACCCCTCTGATGGGATAATAGTGTCACACACACAGGATACCTATAAGTTAGAGGGTCAGTGACCCCTCTGATGGGATAATAGTGTCACACACACACAGGATACCTATAAGTTATAGGGTCAGTGACTCCTCTGATGGGATAATAGTGTCACACACACAGGATACCTATAAGTTATAGGGTCAGTGACTCCTCTGATGGGATAATAGTGTCACACACAGGATACCTATAAGTTATAGGGTCAGTGACTCCTCTGATGGGATAATAGTATCACACACACAGGATACCTATAAGTTATAGTGTCAGTGACCCCCCTGATGGGATAATAGTGTCACACACACAGGATACCTATAAGTTATAGGGTCAGTGACCCCTCTGATGGTATAATAGTGTCACACACAGGATACCTATAAGTTATAGGGTCAGTGACCCCTCTGATGGGATAATAGTGTCACACACACAGGATACCTATAAGTTATAGGGTCATTGACCCCTCTGATGGGATAATAATATCACACACACACAGGATACCTATAAGTTATAGGGTCAGTGAACCCTCTGATGGGATAATAGTGTCACACACACAGGATACCTATAAGTTATAGGGTCAGTGACTCCTCTGATGGGATAATAGTGTCACACACAGGATACCTATAAGTTATAGGGTCAGTGACCCCTCTGATGGGATAATAGTATCACACACACAGGATACCTATAAGTTATAGAGTCATTGACGCCACTGATGGGATAATAGTGTCACACACAGGATACCTATAAGTTATAGGGTCAGTGACCCCTCTGATGGGATAATAGTGTCACGCACACAGGATACCTATAAGTTATAGGGTCAGTGACTCCTCTGATGGGATAATAGTGTCACACACACACAGGATACCTATAAGTTATAGGGTCAGTGACTTCTCTGATGGGATAATAGTGTCACGCACACACAGGATACCTATAAGTTATAGGGTCAGTGACTCCTCTGATGGGATAATAGTGTCACACACACAGGATACCTATAAGTTATAGGGTCAGTGACCCCTCTGATGGGATAATAGTGTCACACACACAGGATACCTATAAGTTATAGGGTCAGTGACCCCTCTGATGGGATAATAGTGTCACACACACAGGATACCTATAAGTTAGAGGGTCAGTGACCCCTCTGATGGGATAATAGTGTCACACACACACAGGATACCTATAAGTTATAGGGTCAGTGACTCCTCTGATGGGATAATAGTGTCACACACACAGGATACCTATAAGTTATAGGGTCAGTGACTCCTCTGATGGGATAATAGTGTCACACACAGGATACCTATAAGTTATAGGGTCAGTGACTCCTCTGATGGGATAATAGTGTCACACACACAGGATACCCATAAGTTATAGTGTCAGTGACCCCCCTGATGGGATAATAGTGTCACACACACAGGATACCTATAAGTTATAGGGTCAGTGACCCCTCTGATGGTATAATAGTGTCACACACAGGATACCTATAAGTTATAGGGTCAGTGACCCCTCTGATGGGATAATAGTGTCACACACACAGGATACCTATAAGTTATAGGGTCATTGACCCCTCTGATGGGATAATAATATCACACACACACAGAATACCTATAAGTTATAGGGTCAGTGACCCCTCTGATGGGATAATAGAGTCACACACACAGGATACCTATAAGTTATAGGGTCAGTGACTCCTCTGATGGGATAATAGTGTCACACACAGGATACCTATAAGTTATAGGGTCAGTGACCCCTCTGATGGGATAATAGTATCACACACACAGGATACCTATAAGTTATAGAGTCATTGACGCCACTGATGGGATAATAGTGTCACACACAGGATACCTATAAGTTATAGGGTCAGTGACTCCTCTGATGGGATAATAGTGTCACACACAGGATACCTATAAGTTATAGGGTCATTGACACTACTGGTGGGATAATAGTGTCATACACAGGATACCTATAAGTTATAGGGTCAGTGACACCTCTGATGGGATAATAGTGTCACACACACACAGGATACCTATAAGTTATAGGGACAGTGACCCCTCTGATGGGATAATAGTGTCACACACACAGGATACCTATAAGTTATAGGGTCAGTGACTCCTCTGATAGGATAATAGTGTCACACACACAGGATTCCTATAAGTTATAGGGTCAGTGACCCCTCCGATGGGATAATAGTGTCACACACACAGGAGACCTATAAGTTTTTGGGTCAGTGACCCCTCTGATGGGATAATAGTGTCACACACAGAGAATACCTATAAGTTATAGGGTCAGTGACCCCTCTGATGGGATAACAGTGTCACACATACAGGATACCTATAAGTTAGAGCGTCAGTGACTCCTCTAATGGGATAATAGTGTCACACACAGAGGATACCTATAAGTTATAAGGTCAGTGACTCCTCTGATGGGATAATAGTGTCACACATACAGGATACCTATAAGTTATAGGGTCAGTGACTCCTCTGATGGGATAATAGTGTCACACACACAGGATACCTATAAGTTATAGGGTCAGTGACAACTCTGATGGGGTATTCGTGTCACAAACACATAGGATACCTATAATTTATACGGTCAGTGACCCCTCTGATGGGATAATAGTGTCACACACACAGGATACCTATAAGTTATAGGGTCAGTGACCCCTCTGATGGGATAATAGGGTCACACACAGGATACCTATAAGTTATAGGGTCAGTGACCCCTCTGATGGGATAATAATGTCACACACACAGGATACCTATAAGTTATAGGGTCAGTGACCCCTCTGATGGGATAATAGTGTCACACACACAGGATACCTATAAATTATAGGGTCATTGACACCTCTGATGGGATAATAGTATCACACACACACAGGATACCTATAAGTTATAGGGTCAGTGACCCCTCTGATGGGATAATAGTGTCACACACACAGGATACCTATAAGTTATAGGGTCAGAGACTCCTCTGATGGGATAATAGTGTCACACACAGGATACCTATAAGTTATAGGGTCAGTGACCCCTCTGATGGGATAATAATATCACACACACAGGATACCTATAAGTTATAGGGTCATTGACACCACTGATGGGATAATAGTGTCACACACAGGATACCTATAAGTTATAGGGTCAGTGACTCCTCTGATGGGATAATAGTGTCATACACAGGATACCTATAAGTTATAGGGTCAGTGACACCTCTGATGGGATAATAGTGTCACACACACACAGGATACCTATAAGTTATGGGGACAGTGACCCCTCTGATGGGATAATAGTGTCACACACACAGGATACCTATAAGTTATAGGGTCAGTGACTCCGCTGATGGATAATAGTGTCACACACACAGGATACCTATAAGTTATAGGGTCAGTGACTCCTCTGATGGGATAATAGTGTCACACACACTGGATTCCTATAAGTTATAGGGTCAGTGACCCCTCCGATGGGATAATAGTGTCACACACACAGGATACCTATTAGTTATAGGGTCAGTGACCCCTCTGATGGGATAATAGTGTCACACACACAGGAGACCTATAAGTTTTTGGGTCAGTGACCCCTCTGATGGGATAATAGTGTCACACACAGAGAATACCTATAAGTTATAGGGTCAGTGACCCCTCTGATGGGATAATAGTATCACACACACAGGATACCTATAAGTTATAGGGTCAGTGACTCCTCTGATGGGACAATAGTGTCACACACACAGGATACCTGTAAGTTATAGGGTCAGTGACCCCTCTGATGGGATAACAGTGTCACACATACAGGATACCTATAAGTTATAGCGTCAGTGACTCCTCTGATGGGATAATAATGTCACACACAGAGGATACCTATAAGTTATAGGGTCAGTGACCCCTCTGATGGGATAATAGTGTCACACACACAGGATACCTGTAAGTTATAGGGTCAGTAACTCATCTGATGGGATAATAGTGTCACACACACACACAGGATACCTATAAGTTATAGGGTCAGTGACCCCTCTGATGGGATAATAGTGTCACACACACAGGAGACCTATAAGTTATAGGGTCAGTGACCCCTCTGATGGGATAATAGTGTCACACACACAGGATACCTATAAGTTTTAGGGTCAGTGACTACTCTGATGGAATAATAGTGTCACACACACAGGATACCTATAAGTTATAGGGTCAGTGACCCCTCTGATGGGATAATAGTGTCACACACACAGGATACCTATAAGTTATAGGGTCAGTGACCCCTCTGATGGGATAATAGTGTCACACACACAGGATACCTATAAGTTAGAGGGTCAGTGACCCCTCTGATGGGATAATAGTGTCACACACACACAGGATACCTATAAGTTATAGGGTCAGTGACTCCTCTGATGGGATAATAGTGTCACACACACACTGGATACCTTTAAGTTATAGGGTCAGTGACTCCTCTGATGGGATAATAGTGTCACACACACAGGATACCTATAAGTTATAGGGTCAGTGACCCCTCTAATGGGATAATAGTGTCACACACACAGGATACCTATAAGTTATAGTGTCAGTGACTCCTCTGATGGGATAATAGTGTCACACACAGGATACCTATAAGTTATAGGGTCAGTGACGCCTCTGATGGGATAATAGTGTCACACACAGGATACCTATAAGTTATAGGGTCAGTGACTCCACTGATGGGATAATAGTGTCACACACAGGATACCTATAAGTTATGGGGTCAGTGACTCCTCTGATGGGATAATAGTGTCACACACAGGATACCTATAAGTTATAGGGTCAGTGACTCCTCTGATAGGATAATAGTGTCACACACACAGGATTCCTATAAGTTATAGGGTCAGTGACCCCTCCGATGGGATAATAGTGTCACACACACAGGAGACCTATAAGTTTTTGGGTCAGTGACCCCTCTGATGGGATAATAGTGTCACACACAGAGAATACCTATAAGTTATAGGGTCAGTGACCCCTCTGATGGGATAACAGTGTCACACATACAGGATACCTATAAGTTAGAGCGTCAGTGACTCCTCTAATGGGATAATAGTGTCACACACAGAGGATACCTATAAGTTATAAGGTCAGTGACTCCTCTGATGGGATAATAGTGTCACACATACAGGATACCTATAAGTTATAGGGTCAGTGACTCCTCTGATGGGATAATAGTGTCACACACACAGGATACCTATAAGTTATAGGGTCAGTGACAACTCTGATGGGGTATTCGTGTCACAAACACATAGGATACCTATAATTTATACGGTCAGTGACCCCTCTGATGGGATAATAGTGTCACACACACAGGATACCTATAAGTTATAGGGTCAGTGACCCCTCTGATGGGATAATAGGGTCACACACAGGATACCTATAAGTTATAGGGTCAGTGACCCCTCTGATGGGATAATAATGTCACACACACAGGATACCTATAAGTTATAGGGTCAGTGACCCCTCTGATGGGATAATAGTGTCACACACACAGGATACCTATAAATTATAGGGTCATTGACACCTCTGATGGGATAATAGTATCACACACACACAGGATACCTATAAGTTATAGGGTCAGTGACCCCTCTGATGGGATAATAGTGTCACACACACAGGATACCTATAAGTTATAGGGTCAGAGACTCCTCTGATGGGATAATAGTGTCACACACAGGATACCTATAAGTTATAGGGTCAGTGACCCCTCTGATGGGATAATAATATCACACACACAGGATACCTATAAGTTATAGGGTCATTGACACCACTGATGGGATAATAGTGTCACACACAGGATACCTATAAGTTATAGGGTCAGTGACTCCTCTGATGGGATAATAGTGTCATACACAGGATACCTATAAGTTATAGGGTCAGTGACACCTCTGATGGGATAATAGTGTCACACACACACAGGATACCTATAAGTTATGGGGACAGTGACCCCTCTGATGGGATAATAGTGTCACACACACAGGATACCTATAAGTTATAGGGTCAGTGACTCCGCTGATGGATAATAGTGTCACACACACAGGATACCTATAAGTTATAGGGTCAGTGACTCCTCTGATGGGATAATAGTGTCACACACACTGGATTCCTATAAGTTATAGGGTCAGTGACCCCTCCGATGGGATAATAGTGTCACACACACAGGATACCTATTAGTTATAGGGTCAGTGACCCCTCTGATGGGATAATAGTGTCACACACACAGGAGACCTATAAGTTTTTGGGTCAGTGACCCCTCTGATGGGATAATAGTGTCACACACAGAGAATACCTATAAGTTATAGGGTCAGTGACCCCTCTGATGGGATAATAGTATCACACACACAGGATACCTATAAGTTATAGGGTCAGTGACTCCTCTGATGGGACAATAGTGTCACACACACAGGATACCTGTAAGTTATAGGGTCAGTGACCCCTCTGATGGGATAACAGTGTCACACATACAGGATACCTATAAGTTATAGCGTCAGTGACTCCTCTGATGGGATAATAATGTCACACACAGAGGATACCTATAAGTTATAGGGTCAGTGACCCCTCTGATGGGATAATAGTGTCACACACACAGGATACCTGTAAGTTATAGGGTCAGTAACTCATCTGATGGGATAATAGTGTCACACACACACACAGGATACCTATAAGTTATAGGGTCAGTGACCCCTCTGATGGGATAATAGTGTCACACACACAGGAGACCTATAAGTTATAGGGTCAGTGACCCCTCTGATGGGATAATAGTGTCACACACACAGGATACCTATAAGTTTTAGGGTCAGTGACTACTCTGATGGAATAATAGTGTCACACACACAGGATACCTATAAGTTATAGGGTCAGTGACCCCTCTGATGGGATAATAGTGTCACACACACAGGATACCTATAAGTTATAGGGTCAGTGACCCCTCTGATGGGATAATAGTGTCACACACACAGGATACCTATAAGTTAGAGGGTCAGTGACCCCTCTGATGGGATAATAGTGTCACACACACACAGGATACCTATAAGTTATAGGGTCAGTGACTCCTCTGATGGGATAATAGTGTCACACACACACTGGATACCTTTAAGTTATAGGGTCAGTGACTCCTCTGATGGGATAATAGTGTCACACACACAGGATACCTATAAGTTATAGGGTCAGTGACCCCTCTAATGGGATAATAGTGTCACACACACAGGATACCTATAAGTTATAGTGTCAGTGACTCCTCTGATGGGATAATAGTGTCACACACAGGATACCTATAAGTTATAGGGTCAGTGACGCCTCTGATGGGATAATAGTGTCACACACAGGATACCTATAAGTTATAGGGTCAGTGACTCCACTGATGGGATAATAGTGTCACACACAGGATACCTATAAGTTATGGGGTCAGTGACTCCTCTGATGGGATAATAGTGTCACACACAGGATACCTATAAGTTATAGGGACAGTGACTCCTCTGATGGGATAATAGTGTCACACACACAGGATACCTATAAGTTATAGGGTCAGTGACTCCACTGATGAAATAATAGTGTCACACATACAGGATACCTATAAGTTATAGGGTCAGTGACCCCTCTGATGGTATAATAGTGTCACACATACACAGGATACCTATAAGTTATAGGGTCAGTGACCCATCTGATGGGATAATAGTGTCACACACACAGGATACCTATAAGTTATAGGGTCAGTGACCTCTCTGATGGGATAATAGTGTCACACACACAGGATACCTTTAAGTTATAGGGTCAGTGATCCCTCTGATGGGATAATAGTGTCACACACACAGGATACCTATAAGTTATAGGGTCAGTGACTTCTCTGATGGGATAATAGTGTCACACACACACAGGATACCTATAAGTTATAGGGTCAATGACTTCTCTGATGGGATAATAGTGTCACGCACACAGGATACCTATAAGTTATAGGGTCAGTGACTCCTCTGATGGGATAATAGTGTCACACACACACAGGATACCTTTAAGTTATAGGGTCAGTGACTTCTCTGATGGGATAATAGTGTCACGCACACACAGGATACCTATAAGTTATAGGGTCAGTGACTCCTCTGATGGGTTAATAGTGTCACACACACAGGATACCTATAAGTTATAGGGTCAGTGACCCCTCTGATGGGATAATAGTGTCACACACACAGGATACCTATAAGTTATAGGGTCAGTGACCCCTCTGATGGGATAATAGTGTCACACACACAGGATACCTATAAGTTAGAGGGTCAGTGACCCCTCTGATGGGATAATAGTGTCACACACACACAGGATACCTATAAGTTATAGGGTCAGTGACTCCTCTGATGGGATAATAGTGTCACACACACACTGGATACCTTTAAGTTATAGGGTCAGTGACTCCTCTGATGGGATAATAGTGTCACACACACAGGATACCTATAAGTTATAGGGTCAGTGACTCCTCTGATGGGACAATAGTGTCACACACACAGGATACCTGTAAGTTATAGGGTCAGTGACCCCTCTGATGGGATAACAGTGTCACACATACAGGATACCTATAAGTTATAGCGTCAGTGACTCCTCTGATGGGATAATAATGTCACACACAGAGGATACCTATAAGTTATAGGGTCAGTGACCCCTCTGATGGGATAATAGTGTCACACACACAGGATACCTGTAAGTTATAGGGTCAGTAACTCATCTGATGGGATAATAGTGTCACACACACACACAGGATACCTATAAGTTATAGGGTCAGTGACTCCTCTGATGGGATAATAGTGTCACACACACAGGAGACCTATAAGTTATAGGGTCAGTGACCCCTCTGATGGGATAATAGTGTCACACACACAGGATACCTATAAGTTTTAGGGTCAGTGACTACTCTGATGGGATAATAGTGTCACACACACAGGATACCTATAAGTTATAAGGTCAGTGACTCCTCTGATGGGATAATAGTGTCACACACACAGGATACCTATAAGTTATAGGGCCAGTGACCCCTCTGATGGGATAATAGTGTCACACACACACAGGATACCTATAAGTTATAGGGTCAGTGACTCCTCTGATGGGATAATAGTGTCACACACACAGGATACCTATAAGTTATTGCGTCAGTGACTCCTCTGATTGGATAATAGTGTCACACACACAGGATACCTATAAGTTATAGGGTCAGTGACCCCTCTGATGGGATATTAGTGTCACACACACAGGATACCTATAAGTTATAGGGTCAGTGACACATCTGATGGGATAATAATGTCACACACATGATACCTATAAGTTATCGGTTCAGTGACCCCTCTGATGGGATAATAGTGTCACACACACAGGATAGTAATAAGTTATAGGGTCAGAGACTCCTCTGATGGGATAATAGTGTCACACACACAGGATACTTTAAGTTATAGGGTCACTGACTCCTCTGATGGGATAATAGTGTCACACACACAGGACACCTATAAGTTATAGGGTCAGTGACCACTCTGATGGGGTATTAGTGTCACACACACATAGGATACCTATAATTTATAGGTTTCAGTGACCCCTCTGATGGGATAATAGTGTCACACACACAGGATACCTATAAGTTATAGTGTCAGTGACCCCTCTGATGGGATAATAGTGTCACACACACAGGATACCTATAAGTTATAGGGTCAGTGACCCCTCTGATGGGATAATAGTGTCTCACACACAGGATACCTATAAGTTACACTGTCAGTGACTCCTCTGAAGGGATAATAGTGTCACACACACAGGATACTTGTAAGTTATAGGGTCAGTGATCCCTCTGATGGGATAATAGTGTCACACACACACAGGATACCTATAAGTTACAGGGTCAGTGACTCCTCTGATGGGATAATAGTGTCACACACACAGGATACCTATAAGTTAGAGGGTCAGTGACCCCTCTGATGGGATAATAGTGTCACACACACAGGATACCTATAAGTTATAGGGTCAGTGACCCCTCTGATGGGATAATAGTGTCACACACACAGGATACCTATAAGTTACAGGGTCAGTGACTCCTCTGGTGGTATAATAGTGTCACACACACAGGATACCTATAAGTTATAGGGTCAGTGACTCCTCTGATGGGATAATAGTGTCACACACACAGGATACCTATAAGTTATAGGGTCAGTGACTCCTCTGATGGGATAATAGTGTCACACACACAGGATACCTATAAGTTATAGGGTCAGTGACTCCTCTGGTGGTATAATAGTGTCACACACACAGGATACCTCTAAGTTATAGGGTCAGTGACTCCTCTGATGGGATAATAGTGTCACACACAGGATACCTATAAGTTATAGGGTCAGTGACTCCTCTGATGGGATAATAGTGTCACGCATAGGATACCTATAAGTTATAGGGTCAGTGACTCCTCTGATGGGATAATAGTTTCACACACACAGGATACCTATAAGTTATAGGGTCAGTGACTCCTCTGATGGGATAATAGTGTCACACACACAGGATACCTATAAGTTATAGGGTCAGTGACTCCTCTGATGGGATAATAGTGTCACACACACAGGATACCTATAAGTTATAGGGTCAGTGACTCCTCTGATGGGATAATAGTGTAACACACACAGGATACCTATAATTTATAGGGTCAGTGACCCCTCTGATGGGATAATAGTGTCACACACACAGGATACCTATAAGTTATAGGGTCAGTGACCCCTCTGATGGTATAATAGTGTCACACACAGTATACCTATAAGTTATAGGGTCAGTGACCCCTCTGATGGGATAATAGTGTCACACACAGAGGATACTTATAAGTTATAGGGTCAGTGAACCCTCTGATGGGATAATAGTGTCACACACACAGGATACCTATAAGTTATAGGGTCAGTGACTCCTCTGATGGGATAATAGTGTCACACACACAGGATACCTATAAGTTATAGGGTCAGTGACTCCTCTGATGGGATAATAGTGTCACACACAGAGGATACTTATAAGTTATAGTGTCAGTGAACCCTCTGCTGGGATAATAGTGTCACACACACAGGATACCTATAAGTTACAGGATCAGTGACCCCTCTGATGGGGTATTAGTGTCACACACAGGATACCTATAAGTTATAGGATCAGTGACCCCTCTAATGGGATAATAGTGTCACACACACAGGATGCCTATAAGTTATTATGTCAGTGACTCCTCTGATGGGATAATAGTGTCACACACACACAGGATACCTATAAGTTATAGTGTCAGTGACCCCTCTGATGGGATAATAGTGTCACACACACATAGGATACCTATAAGTTACAGGATCAGTGACCCCTCTGATGGGATAATAGTGTCACACACACAGGATACCTATAAGTTATAGGATCAGTGACCCCTCTGATGGGATAATAGTGTCACACAAACACATGATACCTATAATTTATGGGGTCAGTTAATCCTCTGATGGGATAATAGTGTCACGCACAGGATACCTATAATTTATAGGGTCAGTGACCCCTCTGATGGGATAATAGTGTCACACACACAGGATACCTATAAGTTATAGGGTCAGTGACCCCTCTGATGGGATAATAGTGTCACACACACAGGATACCTATAAGTTATAGGGTCAGTGACCCCTCTGATGGGATAATAGTGTCACACACACAGGATACATATAAGTTATAGGGTCAGTGACTCCTCTGATGGGATAATAGTGTCACACACACAGGATACCTACAAGTTATAGGGTCAGTGACTCCTCTGATGGGATAATAGTGTCACACACACAGGATACCTATACGTTATAGGGTCAGTGACCCATCTGATGGGATAATAGTGTCACACACACAGGATACCTATAAGTTATAGGGTCAGTGACGCCTCTGATGGGATAATAGTGTCACACACAGGATACCTATAAGTTATAGGGTCAGTGACTCCACTGATGGGATAATAGTGTCACACACAGGATACCTATAAGTTATGGGGTCAGTGACTCCTCTGATGGGATAATAGTGTCACACACAGGATACCTATAAGTTATAGGGACAGTGACTCCTCTGATGGGATAATAGTGTCACACACACAGGATACCTATAAGTTATAGGGTCAGTGACTCCACTGATGAAATAATAGTGTCACACATACAGGATACCTATAAGTTATAGGGTCAGTGACCCCTCTGATGGGATAATAGTGTCACACACACAGGATACCTATAAGTTATAGGGTCAGTGACCCATCTGATGGGATAATAGTGTCACACACACAGGATACCTATAAGTTATAGGGTCAGTGACCTCTCTGATGGGATAATAGTGTCACACACACAGGATACCTTTAAGTTATAGGGTCAGTGATCCCTCTGATGGGATAATAGTGTCACACACACAGGATACCTATAAGTTATAGGGTCAGTGACTTCTCTGATGGGATAATAGTGTCACACACACACAGGATACCTATAAGTTATAGGGTCAATGACTTCTCTGATGGGATAATAGTGTCACGCACACAGGATACCTATAAGTTATAGGGTCAGTGACTCCTCTGATGGGATAATAGTGTCACACACACACAGGATACCTTTAAGTTATAGGGTCAGTGACTTCTCTGATGGGATAATAGTGTCACGCACACACAGGATACCTATAAGTTATAGGGTCAGTGACTCCTCTGATGGGATAATAGTGTCACACACACAGGATACCTATAAGTTATAGGGTCAGTGACCCCTCTGATGGGATAATAGTGTCACACACACAGGATACCTATAAGTTATAGGGTCAGTGACCCCTCTGATGGGATAATAGTGTCACACACACAGGATACCTATAAGTTAGAGGGTCAGTGACCCCTCTGATGGGATAATAGTGTCACACACACACAGGATACCTATAAGTTATAGGGTCAGTGACTCCTCTGATGGGATAATAGTGTCACACACACACTGGATACCTTTAAGTTATAGGGTCAGTGACTCCTCTGATGGGATAATAGTGTCACACACACAGGATACCTATAAGTTATAGGGTCAGTGACTCCTCTGATGGGACAATAGTGTCACACACACAGGATACCTGTAAGTTATAGGGTCAGTGACCCCTCTGATGGGATAACAGTGTCACACATACAGGATACCTATAAGTTATAGCGTCAGTGACTCCTCTGATGGGATAATAATGTCACACACAGAGGATACCTATAAGTTATAGGGTCAGTGACCCCTCTGATGGGATAATAGTGTCACACACACAGGATACCTGTAAGTTATAGGGTCAGTAACTCATCTGATGGGATAATAGTGTCACACACACACACAGGATACCTATAAGTTATAGGGTCAGTGACTCCTCTGATGGGATAATAGTGTCACACACACAGGAGACCTATAAGTTATAGGGTCAGTGACCCCTCTGATGGGATAATAGTGTCACACACACAGGATACCTATAAGTTTTAGGGTCAGTGACTACTCTGATGGGATAATAGTGTCACACACACAGGATACCTATAAGTTAGAAGATCAGTGACTCCTCTGATGGGATAATAGTGTCACACACACAGGATACCTATAAGTTATAGGGCCAGTGACCCCTCTGATGGGATAATAGTGTCACACACACACAGGATACC
The DNA here is from genome assembly GCA_031769625.1 of Taudactylus pleione. NCBI lineage: Eukaryota > Metazoa > Chordata > Amphibia > Anura > Myobatrachidae > Taudactylus > Taudactylus pleione. The sequence continues at coordinate 1,151,731 of JAUIMM010003146.1, read as the reverse complement.
TATAAGTTATAGGGTCAGTGACTCCTCTGATGGGATAATAGTGTCACACACACAGGATACCTATAAGTTATTGCGTCAGTGACTCCTCTGATTGGATAATAGTGTCACACACACAGGATACCTATAAGTTATAGGGTCAGTGACCCCTCTGATGGGATATTAGTGTCACACACACAGGATACCTATAAGTTATAGGGTCAGTGACACATCTGATGGGATAATAGTGTCACACACATGATACCTATAAGTTATCGGTTCAGTGACCCCTCTGATGGGATAATAGTGTCACACACACAGGATAGTAATAAGTTATAGGGTCAGAGACTCCTCTGATGGGATAATAGTGTCACACACACAGGATACTTTAAGTTATAGGGTCACTGACTCCTCTGATGGGATAATAGTGTCACACACACAGGACACCTATAAGTTATAGGGTCAGTGACCACTCTGATGGGGTATTAGTGTCACACACACATAGGATACCTATAATTTATAGGTTTCAGCGACCCCTCTGATGGGATAATAGTGTCACACACACAGGATACCTATAAGTTATAGTGTCAGTGACCCCTCTGATGGGATAATAGTGTCACACACACAGGATACCTATAAGTTATAGGGTCAGTGACCCCTCTGATGGGATAATAGTGTCTCACACACAGGATACCTATAAGTTACACTGTCAGTGACTCCTCTGAAGGGATAATAGTGTCACACACACAGGATACTTGTAAGTTATAGGGTCAGTGATCCCTCTGATGGGATAATAGTGTCACACACACACAGGATACCTATAAGTTACAGGGTCAGTGACTCCTCTGATGGGATAATAGTGTCACACACACAGGATACCTATAAGTTAGAGGGTCAGTGACCCCTCTGATGGGATAATAGTGTCACACACACAGGATACCTATAAGTTATAGGGTCAGTGACCCCTCTGATGGGATAATAGTGTCACACACACAGGATACCTATAAGTTACAGGGTCAGTGACTCCTCTGGTGGTATAATAGTGTCACACACACAGGATACCTATAAGTTATAGGGTCAGTGACTCCTCTGATGGGATAATAGTGTCACACACACAGGATACCTATAAGTTATAGGGTCAGTGACTCCTCTGATGGGATAATAGTGTCACACACACAGGATACCTATAAGTTATAGGGTCAGTGACTCCTCTGGTGGTATAATAGTGTCACACACACAGGATACCTCTAAGTTATAGGGTCAGTGACTCCTCTGATGGGATAATAGTGTCACACACAGGATACCTATAAGTTATAGGGTCAGTGACTCCTCTGATGGGATAATAGTGTCACGCATAGGATACCTATAAGTTATAGGGTCAGTGACTCCTCTGATGGGATAATAGTTTCACACACACAGGATACCTATAAGTTATAGGGTCAGTGACTCCTCTGATGGGATAATAGTGTCACACACACAGGATACCTATAAGTTATAGGGTCAGTGACAACTCTGATGGGATAATAGTGTCACACACACAGGATACCTATAAGTTATAGGGTCAGTGATTCCTCTGATGGGATAATAGTGTAACACACACAGGATACCTATAATTTATAGGGTCAGTGACCCCTCTGATGGGATAATAGTGTCACACACACAGGATACCTATAAGTTATAGGGTCAGTGACCCCTCTGATGGTATAATAGTGTCACACACAGTATACCTATAAGTTATAGGGTCAGTGACCCCTCTGATGGGATAATAGTGTCACACACAGAGGATACTTATAAGTTATAGGGTCAGTGAACCCTCTGATGGGATAATAGTGTCACACACACAGGATACCTATAAGTTATAGGGTCAGTGACTCCTCTGATGGGATAATAGTGTCACACACACAGGATACCTATAAGTTATAGGGTCAGTGACTCCTCTGATGGGATAATAGTGTCACACACAGAGGATACTTATAAGTTATAGTGTCAGTGAACCCTCTGCTGGGATAATAGTGTCACACACACAGGATACCTATAAGTTACAGGATCAGTGACCCCTCTGATGGGGTATTAGTGTCACACACAGGATACCTATAAGTTATAGGATCAGTGACCCCTCTAATGGGATAATAGTGTCACACACACAGGATGCCTATAAGTTATTATGTCAGTGACTCCTCTGATGGGATAATAGTGTCACACACACACAGGATACCTATAAGTTATATTGTCAGTGACCCCTCTGATGGGATAATAGAGTCACACACACATAGGATACCTATAAGTTACAGGATCAGTGACCCCTCTGATGGGATAATAGTGTCACACACACAGGATACCTATAAGTTATAGGATCAGTGACCCCTCTGATGGGATAATAGTGTCACACAAACACATGATACCTATAATTTATAGGGTCAGTTAATCCTCTGATGGGATAATAGTGTCACGCACAGGATACCTATAATTTATAGGGTCAGTGACCCCTCTGATGGGATAATAGTGTCACACACACAGGATACCTATAAGTTATAGGGTCAGTGACCCCTCTGATGGGATAATAGTGTCACACACACAGGATACCTATAAGTTATAGGGTCAGTGACCCCTCTGATGGGATAATAGTGTCACACACACAGGATACATATAAGTTATAGGGTCAGTGACTCCTCTGATGGGATAATAGTGTCACACACACAGGATACCTACAAGTTATAGGGTCAGTGACTCCTCTGATGGGATAATAGTGTCACACACACAGGATACCTATACGTTATAGGGTCAGTGACCCATCTGATGGGATAATAGTGTCACACACACAGGATACCTATAAGTTATAGGGTCAGTGACTCCTCTGATGGGACAATAGTGTCACACACACAGGATACCTATAAGTTATAGGGTCAGTGACTCCTCTGATGGGATTATAGTGTCACACACAGGATACCTATAAGTTATAGGGTCAGTGACTCCTCTGATGGGATAATAGTGTCACACACACATAGGATACCTATAAGTTATAGGGTCAGTGACTCCTCTGATGGGATAATAGTGTCACACACACAGGATACCTATAAGTTATAGGGTCAGTGACCCCTCTGATGGGATAATAGTGTCACACACACAGGATACCTATAAGTTATAGGGTCAGTGACCCCTCTGATGGGATAACAGTGTCACACACACAGGATACCTATAAGTGATAGGGTCAGTGACCCCTCTGATGGGATAATAGTGTCACACACACAGGATACCTATAAGTTATAGGGTCAGTGACCCCTCTGATGGGATAATAGTGTCACACACACAGTATACCTATAAGTGATAGGGTCAGTGACCCCTCTGATGGGATAATAGTGTCACACACACAGGATACCTATAAGTTATAGGGTCAGTGACCCCTCTGATGGGATAACAGTGTCACACACACAGGATACCTATAAGTTATAGGGACAGTGACCCCTCTGATGGGACAATAGTGTCACACACACAGGATACCTATAAGTTATAGGGTCAGTGACTCCTCTGATGGGATAATAGTGTCACGCACACAGGATACCTATAAGTTATAGGGTCAGTGTCTCCTCTGATGGGATAATAGTTCACATACAGGATACCTATAAGATATAGGGTCAGTGACTCCTCTGATGGGATAATAGTGTCACACACAGGATACCTATAAGTTATAGAGTCAGTGACTCCTCTGATGGGATAATAGTGTCACACACACAGGATACCTATACATTATAGGGTCAGTTACCCCTCTGATGGGAAAATAGTGTCGCACACACAGGATACCTATAAGTTATAGGGTCAGTGACCCCTCTGATGGGATAATAGTGTCACATACACAGGATACCTATAAGATATAGGGTCTGTAACTTCTCTAATGGGATAATAGTGTCACACACACAGGATACCTATAAGTTATAGGGTCAGTGACTCCTCTGATGGGATAATAGTGTCACACACACAGGATACCTATAAGTTATAGGGTCAGTGACCCCTCTGATGGGATATTAGTGTCACACACACACAGGATACCTATAAGTTATAGGGACAGAGACCCCTCTGATTGGATAATATGTCACACACACAGGATACCTATAAGTTATAGGGTCAGTGACTCCTCTGATGGGATAATAGTGTCACACACACAGGATACCTATAACTTATAGGGTCAGTGACTCCTCTGATGGGATAATAGTGTCACACACACACAGGATACCTATAAGTTATAGGGTCAGTGACCCCTCTGATGGAATAATAGTGTCACACACACACAGGATACCTATAAGTTATAGGGTCAGTGACCCCTCTGATGGGATAATAGTGTCAAATACACAGGATACCTATAATTTGTAGGGTGAGTGACCCATCTGATGGGATAATAGTGTCACACACACAGGATACCTATAAGTTATAGGGTCAGTGACTCCTCTGATGGGATAATAGTGTCACACACACAGGATACCTGTAAGTTATAGGGTCAGTGACCGCTCTGATGGGATAATAGTGTCACACACACAGGATACCTATAAGTTATAGGGTCAGTGACTCCTCTGATGGGATAATAGTGTCACACACACACAGGATACCTATAAGTTATAGGGTCAGTGACTCCTCTGATGGTATAATAGTGTCACACACACAGGATACCTATAAGTTATAGGGTCAGTGACCCCTCTGATGGGATAATAGTGTCACACACACAGGATGCCTATAAGTTATAGGGTCAGTGACCCCTCTGATGGGATAATAGTGTCACACACACATGATACCTATAAGTTATATGGTCAGTGACCCCTCTGATGGGATAATAGTGTCACACACACAGGATACCTATAAGTTATAGGGTCAGTGACCCTTCTGATGGGATAATAGTGTCACACACACAGGATACCTATAAGTTATAGGGTCAGTGACCCCTCTGATGGGATAATAGTGTCACACACACAGGATACATATAAGTTATAGGGTCAGTTAATCCTCTGATGGGATAATAGTGTCACGCACAGGATACCTATAATTTATAGGGTCAGTGACCCCTCTGATGGGATAATAGTGTCACACACAGGATACCTATAAGTTATAGGGTCAGTGACCCCTCTGATGGGATAATAGTGTCACACACACAGGATACCTATAAGTTATAGGGTCAGTGACCCCTCTGATGGGATAATAGTGTCACACACACAGGATACATATAAGTTATAGGGTCAGTGACTCCTCTGATGGGATAATAGTGTCACACACACAGGATACCTACAAGTTATAGGGTCAGTGACTCCTCTGATGGGATAATAGTGTCACACACACAGGATACCTATACGTTATAGGGTCAGTGACCCATCTGATGGGATAATAGTGTCACACACACAGGATACATATAAGTTATAGGGTCAGTGACTCCTCTGATGGGACAATAGTGTCACACACACAGGATACCTATAAGTTATAGGGTCAGTGACTCCTCTGATGGGATTATAGTGTCACACACAGGATACCTATAAGTTATAGGGTCAGTGACTCCTCTGATGGGATAATAGTGTCACACACACATAGGATACCTATAAGTTATAGGGTCAGTGACTCCTCTGATGGGATAATAGTGTCACACACACAGGATACCTATAAGTTATAGGGTCAGTGACCCCTCTGATGGGATAATAGTGTCACACACACAGGATACCTATAAGTTATAGGGTCAGTGACCCCTCTGATGGGATAACAGTGTCACACACACAGGATACCTATAAGTGATAGGGTCAGTGACCCCTCTGATGGGATAATAGTGTCACACACACAGGATACCTATAAGTTATAGGGTCAGTGACCCCTCTGATGGGATAATAGTGTCACACACACAGTATACCTATAAGTGATAGGGTCAGTGACCCCTCTGACGGGATAATAGTGTCACACACACAGGATACCTATAAGTTATAGGGTCAGTGACCCCTCTGATGGGATAACAGTGTCACACACACAGGATACCTATAAGTTATAGGGACAGTGACCCCTCTGATGGGACAATAGTGTCACACACACAGGATACCTATAAGTTATAGGGTCAGTGACTCCTCTGATGGGATAATAGTGTCACGCACACAGGATACCTATAAGTTATAGGGTCAGTGTCTCCTCTGATGGGATAATAGTTCACATACAGGATACCTATAAGATATAGGGTCAGTGACTCCTCTGATGGGATAATAGTGTCACACACAGGATACCTATAAGTTATAGGGTCAGTGACTCCTCTGATGGGATAATAGTGTCACACACACAGGATACCTATACATTATAGGGTCAGTTACCCCTCTGATGGGAAAATAGTGTCGCACACACAGGATACCTATAAGTTATAGGGTCAGTGACCCCTCTGATGGGATAATAGTGTCACATACACAGGATACCTATAAGATATAGGGTCTGTAACTTCTCTAATGGGATAATAGTGTCACACACACAGGATACCTATAAGTTATAGGGTCAGTGACTCCTCTGATGGGATAATAGTGTCACACACACAGGATACCTATAAGTTATAGGGTCAGTGACCCCTCTGATGGGATATTAGTGTCACACACACACAGGATACCTATAAGTTATAGGGACAGAGACCCCTCTGATTGGATAATATGTCACACACACAGGATACCTATAAGTTATAGGGTCAGTGACTCCTCTGATGGGATAATAGTGTCACACACACAGGATACCTATAACTTATAGGGTCAGTGACTCCTCTGATGGGATAATAGTGTCACACACACACAGGATACCTATAAGTTATAGGGTCAGTGACCCCTCTGATGGAATAATAGTGTCACACACACACAGGATACCTATAAGTTATAGGGTCAGTGACCCCTCTGATGGGATAATAGTGTCAAATACACAGGATACCTATAATTTGTAGGGTGAGTGACCCATCTGATGGGATAATAGTGTCACACACACAGGATACCTATAAGTTATAGGGTCAGTGACTCCTCTGATGGGATAATAGTGTCACACACACAGGATACCTGTAAGTTATAGGGTCAGTGACCGCTCTGATGGGATAATAGTGTCACACACACAGGATACCTATAAGTTATAGGGTCAGTGACTCCTCTGATGGGATAATAGTGTCACACACACACAGGATACCTATAAGTTATAGGGTCAGTGACTCCTCTGATGGTATAATAGTGTCACACACACAGGATACCTATAAGTTTTAGGGTCAGTGACCCCTCTGATGGGATAATAGTGTCACACACACAGGATGCCTATAAGTTATAGGGTCAGTGACCCCTCTGATGGGATAATAGTGTCACACACACCTGATACCTATAAGTTATATGGTCAGTGACCCCTCTGATGGGATAATAGTGTCACACACACAGGATACCTATAAGTTATAGGGTCAGTGACTTCTCTCATGGGATAATAGTGTCGTACACAGGATACCTATAAGTTATAGGGTCAGTGACGCCTCTGATGGGATAATAGTGTCACACACACAGGATACCTATACATTATAGGGTCAGTTACTCCTCTGATGGGAAAATAGTGTCGCACACACAGGATACCTATAAGTTATAGGGTCAGTGACCCCTCTGATGGGATAATAGTGTCACATACACAGGATACCTATAATTTGTAGGGTGAGTGACCCATCTGATGGGATAATAGTGTCACACACACAGGATACCTATAAGTTATAGGGTCAGTGACTCCTCTGATGGGATAATAGGGTCACACACACTGGATACCTGTAAGTTATAGGGTCAGTGACCGCTCTGATGGGATAATAGTGTCACACACACAAGAGACCTATAAGTTATAGGGTCAGCGACTCCTCTGATGGGATAATAGTGTCACACACACACAAGATACCTATAAGTTATAGGGTCAGTGACCCCTCTGATGGGATAATAGTGTCACACACACAGGATATCTATAAGTTATAGGGTCAGTGACTCCTCTGATGGGATAATAGTGTCACACACACACAAGATACCTATAAGTTATAGGGTCAGTGACCCCTCTGATGGAATAATAGTGTCACACACACAGGATACCTATAAGTTATAGGGTCCTTGACCCCTCTAATGGGATAATAGTGTCACACACACAGGATACCTATAAGTTATACGGTTTGTGACCCCTCTGATGGGATAATAGTGTCACACACAGGATACCTATAAGTTATAGGGTCAGTGACTCCTCTGATTGGATAATAGTGTCACACACACAGAATAGCTATAAGTTATAGGGTCAGTGACCCCTCTGATGGGATAATAGTGTCACACACAGGATATCTATAAGTTATAGGGTCAGTGACCCCTCTGATGGGATAATAGTGTCACACACACAGGATACCTATAAGTTATAGGGTCAGTAACTCCTCTGATGGGATAATAGTGTCACACACACAGGATACCTATAAGTTATAGTGTCAGTGACCCCTCTGATGGGATAATAGTGTCACACACAGGATACCTATAAGTTATAGGGTCAGTAACTCCTCTGATGGGATAATAGTGTCACACACACAGGATACCTATAAGTTATAGGGTCAGTGACTCCTCTGATGGGATAATAGTGTCACTCACACAGGATACCTATAAGTTATAGGGTCAGTGACACCTCTGATGGGATAATAGTGTCACACACACAGGATACCTATAAGTTATACGGTCAGTGACTCCTCTGATGGGATAATAGTGTCACACACACAGGATACCTATAAGTTATAGGGTCAGTGACTCCTCTGATGGGATAATAGTGTCACTCACACAGGATACCTATAAGTTATAGGGTCAGTGACTCCTCTGATGGGATAATAGTGTCACACACAGGATACCTATAAGTTATAGGGTCAGTGACACCTCTGATGGGATAATAGTGTCACACACACAGGATACCTATAAGTTATAGGGTCAGTGACTCCTCTGATGGGATAATAGTGTCACACACACAGGATACCTATAAGTTATAGGGTCAGTGACTCCTCTGATGGGATAATAGTGTCACACACACACAGGATACCTATAAGTTATAGGGTCAGTGACTCCTCTGATGGGATAATAGTGTCAAGCACACAGGATACCTAGAAGTTATAGGGTCAGTGACCCCTCTGATGGGATATTAGTGTCACACACACAGGATACCTATAAGTTAAAGGGTCAGTGACCCCTCTAATGGGATAATAGTGTCACACACACAGGATACCTATAAGTTATACGGTTAGTGACCCCTCTGATGGGATAATAGTGTCACACACAGGATACCTATAAGTTATAGGGTCAGTGACTCCTCTGATTGGATAATAGTGTCACACACACTGGATATCTATAAGTTATAGTGTCAGTGACTCCTCTGATGGGATATTAGTTTCACACACATAGGATACCTATAAGTTATAGGGTCAGTGACTCCTCTGATGGGATAATAGTGTCACACACACAGGATACCTATAAGTTATAGGGTCAGTGACCCCTCTGATGGGATAATAGTGTCACACACAGGATACCTATAAGTTATAGGGTCAGTAACTCCTCTGATGGGATAATAGTGTCACACACACAGGATACCTGTAAGTTATAGGGTCAGTGACCCCTCTGATGGGATAGTAGTGTCACACACACAGGATACCTATACATTATAGGGTCAGTTACCCCTCTGATGGGAAAATAGTGTCGCACACACAGGATACCTATAAGTTATAGGGTCATTGACCCCTCTGATGGGATATTAGTGTCACACACACAGGATACCTATAAGTTATAGGGTCAGTGACTCCTCTGATGGGATAATAGTGTCACACACACACAGGAAACCTATAAGTTATAGGGTCAGTGACCCCTCTGATGGGATAATAGTGTCACACACACAGGATACCTATAAGTTATAGGGTCAGTGGACCCCCTCTGATGGGATAATAGTCACACACACAGGATACCTATAAGTTATAGGGGTCAGAGACTCCTCTGATGGGATAATAGTGTCACACACACAGGATACCTCTAAGTTATAGGGTCAGTGAGCCCTCTGATGGGATAATAGTGTCACACACACAGGATTCCTATAAGTTATAGGGTCAGTGACTTCTCTGATGGGATAATAGTGTCGTACACAGGATACCTATAAGTTATAGGGTCAGTGACCCCTCTGATGGGATAATAGTGTTACACACACACAGGATACCTATAAGTTAAAGGGTCAGTGACTCCTCTGATGGGATAATAGTGTCACACACACAGGATACCTATACATTATAGGGGTCAGTTACCCCTCTGATGGGATAATAGTGTCACATACACAGGATACCTATAAGTTATAGGGTCAGTAACTTCTCTGATGGGATAATAGTGTCACACACACAGGATACCTATAAGTTATAGGGTCATTGACCCCTCTGATGGGACATTAGTGTCACACACACAGGATACCTATAAGTTATAGGGTCAGTGGACTCCTCTGATGGGATAATAGTGTCACACACACAGGATACCTATAAGTTATAGGGTCCGAGACCCCTCTGATGGGATAATAGTGTCACACACACAGGATACCTATAAGTTATAGGGTCAGTGACTCCTCTGATGGGATAATAGTGTCACACACACAGGATACCTATAAGTTATAGGGTCAGTGACTCCTCTGATGGGATAATAGTGTCACACACACACAGGATACCTATAAGTTATAGGGTCAGTGACCCCTCTGATGGGATAATAGTGTCACACACACAGGATACCTATAAGTTATAGGGTCAGTGACTCCTCTGATGGGATAATAGTGTCACACACACACAGGATACCTATAAGTTATAGGGTCAGTGACCCCTCTGATGGGATAATAGTGTCACACACACAGGATACCTATAAGTTATAGGGTCAGTGACTTCTCTCATGGGATAATAGTGTCGTACACAGGATACCTATAAGTTATAGGGTCAGTGACCCCTCTGATGGGATAATAGTGTCACACACACAGAATACCTATACATTATAGGGTCAGTTACCCCTCTGATGGGAAAATAGTGTCACACACACAGGAAACCTATAAGTTATAGGGTCAGTGACCCCTCTGATGGGATAATAGTGTCACATACACAGGATACCTATAATTTGTAGGGTGAGTGACCCATCTGATGGGATAATAGTGTCACACACACAGGATACCTATAAGTTATAGGATCAGTGAGTCCTCTGATGGGATAATAGTGTCACACACACAGGATACCTATAAGTTATAGGGTCAGTGACCCCTCTGATGGGATAATAGTGTCACACACACAGGATACCTGTAAGTTATAGGGTCAGTGACCGCTCTGATGGGATAATAGTGTCACACACACAGGATACCTATAAGTTATAGGGTCAGTGACTCCTCTGATGGGATAATAGTGTCACACACACACAAGATACCTATAAGTTATAGGGTCAGTAACCCCTCTGATGGGATAATAGTGTCACACACACAGGATACCTATAAGTTATAGGGTCCTTGACCCCTCTAATGGGATAATAGTGTCACACACACAGGATACCTATAAGTTATACGGTTTGTGACCCCTCTGATGGGATAATAGTGTCACACACAGGATACCTATAAGTTATACGGTCAGTGACCCCTCTGATGGGATAATAGTGTTACAAACACAGGATACCTATAAGTTATAGGGTCCTTGACCCCTCTAATGGGATAATAGTGTCACACACACAGGATACCTATAAGTTATACGGTTAGTGACCCCTCTGATGGGATAATAGTGTCACACACAGGATACCTATAAGTTATAGGGTCAGTGACTCCTCTGATTGGATAATAGTGTCACACACACAGAATAGCTATAAGTTATAGGGTCAGTGACCCCTCTGATGGGATAATAGTGTCACACACACAGGATATCTATAAGTTATAGGGTCAGTGACCCCTCTGATGGGATAATAGTGTCACACACACAGGATACCTATAAGTTATAGGGTCAGTAACTCCTCTGATGGGATAATAGTGTCACACACACAGGATACCTATAAGTTGTAGTGTCAGTGACCCATCTGATGGGATAATAGTGTCACACACAGGATACCTATAAGTTATAGGGTCAGTAACTCCTCTGATGGGATAATAGTGTCACACACACAGGATACCTATAAGTTATAGGGTCAGTGACTCCTCTGATGGGATAATAGTGTCACACACACAGGATACCTATAAGTTATAGGGTCAGTGACTCCTCTGATGGGATAATAGTGTCACACACACAGGATACCTATTAGTTATAGGGTCAGTGACTCCTCTGATGGGATAATAGTGTCACTCACACAGGATACCTATAAGTTATAGGGTCAGTGACTCCTCTGATGGGATAATAGTGTCACACACACAGGATATCTATAAGTTATAGGGTCAGTGACCCCTCTGATGGGATAATAGTGTCACACACACAGGATACCTATAAGTTATAGGGTCAGTAACTCCTCTGATGGGATAATAGTGTCACACACACAGGATACCTATAAGTTATAGTGTCAGTGACCCCTCTGATGGGATAATAGTGTCACACACAGGATACCTATAAGTTATAGGGTCAGTAACTCCTCTGATGGGATAATAGTGTCACACACACAGGATACCTATAAGTTATAGGGACAGTGACTCCTCTGATGGGATAATAGTGTCACACACACACAGGATACCTATAAGTTATAGGGTCAGTGACTCCTCTGATGGGATAATAGTGTCACACACACAGGATACCTATAAGTTATAGGGTCAGTGACTCCTCTGATGGGATAATAGTGTCACACACACACAGGATACCTATAAGTTATAGGGTCAGTGACTCCTCTGATGGGATAATAGTGTCACACACAGTATACCTATAAGTTATAGGGTCAGTGACTCCTCTGATGGGATAATAGTGTCAAGCACAGGGGATACCTAGAAGTTATAGGGTCAGTGACCCCTCTGATGGGATATTAGTGTCACACACACAGGATACCTATAAGTTAAAGGGTCAGTGACCCCTCTATAGGGATAATAGTGTCACACACACAGCATACCTATAAGTTATACGGTTAGTGACCCCTCTGATGGGATAATAGTGTCACACACAGGATACCTATAAGTTATAGGGTCAGTGACTCCTCTGATTGGATAATAGTGTCACACACACTGGATATCTATAAGTTATAGTGTCAGTGACTCCTCTGATGGGATATTAGTGTCACACACACAGGATACCTATAAGTTATAGGGTCAGTGACTCCTCTGATTGGATAATAGTGTCACACACACAGGATACCTATAAGTTATAGGGTCAGTGACCCCTCTGATGGGATAATAGTGTCACACACAGGATACCTATAAGTTATAGGGTCAGTGACTCCTCTCTTATGGGATATTAGTGTCACACACACAGGATACCTCTAAGTTATAGGGTCAGTGACCCCTCTGATGGGATAGTAGTGTCACAGATACAGGATACCTATACATTATAGGGTCAGTTACCCCTCTGATGGGAAAATAGTGTCGCACACACAGGATACCTATAAGTTATAGGGTCAGTGACCCCTCTGATGGGATAATAGTATCACATACACAGGATACCTATAAGTTATAGGGTCAGTAACTTCTCTGATGGGATAATAGTGTCACACACACAGGATACCTATAACTTATACGGTTAGTGACCCCTCTGATGGGATAATAGTGTCACACACAGGATACCTATAAGTTATAGGGTCAGTGACTCCTCTGATTGGATAATAGTGTCACACACACAGAATAGCTATAAGTTATAGGGTCAGTGACCCCTCTGATGAGATAATAGTGTCACACACACAGGATATCTATAAGTTATAGGGTCAGTGACTCCGCTGATGGGATAATAGTGTCACTCACACAGGATACCTATAAGTTATAGGGTCAGTGACTCCTCTGATGGGATAATAGTGTCACTCACACAGGATACCTATAAGTTATAGGGTCAGAGTCACCTCTGATGGGATAATAGTGTCACACACACAGGATACCTATAAGTTATAGGGTCAGTGACTCCTCTGATGGGATAATAGTGTCACACACACAGGATACCTATAAGTTATAGGGTCAGTGACCCCTCTGATGGGATAATAGTGTCACACACACAGGATACCTATAAGTTATACGGTTAGTGACCCCTCTGATGGGATAATAGTGTCACACACAGGATACCTATAAGTTATAGGGTCAGTGACTCCTCTGATTGGATAATAGTGTCACACACACTGGATATCTATAAGTTATAGTGTCAGTGACTCCTCTGATGGGATATTAGTGTCACACACACAGGATACCTATAAGTTATAGGGTCAGTGACTCCTCTGATGGGATAATAGTGTCACACACACAGGATACCTATAAGTTATAGGGTCAGTGACCCCTCTGATGGGATAATAGTGTCACACACAGGATACCTATAAGTTATAGGGTCAGTGACTCCTCTCTTATGGGATATTAGTGTCACACACACAGGATACCTGTAAGTTATAGGGTCAGTGACCCCTCTGATGGGATAGTAGTGTCACACACACAGGATACCTATACATTATAGGGTCAGTTACCCCTCTGATGGAAAAATAGTGTCGCACACACAGGATACCTATAAGTTATAGGGTCAGTGACCCCTCTGATGGGATAATAGTATCACATACACAGGATACCTAAAAGTTATAGGGTCAGTAACTTCTCTGATGGGATAATAATGTCACACACACAGGATACCTATAAGTTATAGGGTCATTGACCCCTCTGATGGGATATTAGTGTCACACACACAGGATACCTATAAGTTATAGGGTCAGTGACTCCTCTGATGGGATAATAGTGTCACACACACACAGGATACCTATAAGTTATAGGGTCAGTGACCCCTCTGATGGGATAATAGTGTCACACACACAGGATACCTATAAGTTATAGGGTCAGTGACCCCTCTGATGGGATAATAGTGTCACACACACAGGATACCTATAAGTTATAGGGTCAGAGACTCCTCTGATGGGATAATAGTGTCACACACACAGGATACCTATAAGTTATAGGGTCAGTGACCCCTCTGATGGGATAATAGTGTCACACACACAGGATTCCTATAAGTTATAGGGTCAGTGACTTCTCTGATGGGATAATAGTGTCGTACACAGGATACCTATAAGTTATAGGGTCAGTGACCCCTCTGATGGGATAATAGTGTCACACACACACAGGATACCTATAAGTTATAGGGTCAGTGACTCCTCTGATGGGATAATAGTGTCACACACACAGGATACCTATACATTATAGGGTCAGTTACCCCTCTGATGGGAAAATAGTGTCGCACACACAGGATACCTATAAGTTATAGGGTCAGTGACCCCTCTGATGGGATAATAGTGTCACACACACACAGGATACCTATAAGTTATAGGGTCAGTGACCCCTCTGATGGGATAATAGTGTCACATACACAGGATACCTATAAGTTATAGTGTCAGTTACCCCTCTGATGGGAAAATAGTGTCGCACACACAGGATACCAATAAGTTATAGGGTCAGTGACCCCTCTGATGGGATAATAGCGTCACATACACAGGATACCTATAATTTGTAGGGAGAGTGACTCTTCTGATGGGATAATAGTGTCACACACACAGGATACCTATAAGTTATAGGGTCAGTGACCCCTCTGATGGGATAATAGTGTCACACACACAGGATACCTATAAGTTATAGGGTCAGTGACTCCTCTGATGGGATAATAGTGTCACACACACAGGATACCTATAAGTTATAGAGACAGTGACCCCTCTGATGGGATAATAGTGTCACACACACAGGATAACTATAAGTTATAGGGTACGTGACTCCTCTGATGGGATAATAGTGTCACACACACAGGATACCTATAAGTTATAGGGTCAATGACTCCTCTGATGTGATAATAGTGTCACACACACAGGATACCTGTAAGTTATAGGGTCAGTGACCGCTCTGATGGGATAATAGTGTCACACACACAGGATACCTATAAGTTATAGGGTCAGTGACTCCTCTGATGGGATAATAGTGTCACACACACACAAGATACCTATAAGTTATAGGGTCAGTGACCCCTCTGATGGGATAATAGTGTCACACACACAGGATACCTATAAGTTATAGGGTCCTTGACCCCTCTAATGGGATAATAGTGTCACACACACAGGATACCTATAAGTTATACGGTTTGTGACCCCTCTGATGGGATAATAGTGTCACACACAGGATACCTATAAGTTATACGGTCAGTGACCCCTCTGATGGGATAATAGTGTCACACACACAGGATACCTATAAGTTATAGTGTCAGTGACCCCTCTGTTGGGATAATAGTGTCACACACAGGATACCTATAAGTTATAGGGTCAGTGACTCCTCTGATGGGATAATAGTGTCACACACACAGGATACCCATAAGTTATAGGGTCAGTGACTCCTCTGTTGGTATAATAGTGTCATACACACAGGATACCTATAAGTTATAGGGTCAGTGACTCCTCTGATGGGATAATAGTGTCACACACACAAGATACCTATAAGTTATAGTGTCAGTGACTCCTCTGATGGGATAATAGTGTCACACACACAGGATACCTATAAGTTATAGGGTGAGTGACCCCTCTCATGGGATAATAGTGTCACACACACAGGATACCTATAAGTTATAGGGTCAGTGACTCCTCTGATGGGATAATAGTGTCACACACAGTATACCTATAAGTTATAGGGTCAGTGACTCCTCTGATGGGATAATAGTGTCAAGCACACAGGATACCTAGAAGTTATAGGGTCAGTGACCCCTCTGATAGGATAATGGTGTCACACACAGGATACCTATAAGTTATAAGGTCAGTGACTCCTCTGAAGGGATAATAGTGTCACACACACAGGATTCCTATAAGTTATAGGGTCAGTGACTTCTCTGATGGGATAATAGTGTCGTTCACAGGATACCTATAAGTTATAGGGTCAGTGACCCCTCTGATGGGATAATAGTGTCACACACACACAGGATACCTATAAGTTATAGGGTCAGTGACTCCTCTGATGGGATAGTAGTGTCACACACACAGGATACCTATACATTATAGGGTCAGTTACCCCTCTCATGGGAAAATAGTGTCGCACACACAGGATACCTATAAGTTATAGGGTCAGTGACCCCTCTGATGGGATAATAGTGTCACATACACAGGATACCTATAATTCGTAGGGTGAGTGACCCATCTGATGGGATAATAGTGTCACACACACAGGATACCTATAAGTTATAGGGTTAGTGACCGCTCTGATGGGATAATAGTGTCACACACACAGGATACCTATAAGTTATAGGGTCAGTGACTCCTCTGATGGGATAATAGTGTCACACACACACAAGATACCTATAAGTTATAGGGTCAGTGACCCCTCTGATGGGATAATAGTGTCACACACACAGGATACCTATAAGTTATAGGGTCCTTAACCCCTCTGATGGGATAATAGTGTCACACACACAGGATACCTATAAGTTATACGGTTTGTGACCCCTCTGATGGGATAATAGTGTCACACACAGGATACCTATAAGTTATACGGTCAGTGACCCCTCTGATGGGGTAATAGTGTTACAAACACAGGATACCTATAAGTTATAGGGTCCTTGACCCCTCTAATGGGATAATAGTGTCACACACACAGGATACCTATAAGTTATAGGGTCAGTGACTCCTCTGATTGGATAATAGTGTCACACACACAAGATATCTATAAGTTATAGGGTCAGTGACTCCTCTGATGGGATAATAGTGTCATACACACAGGATACCTATAAGTTATAGGGTCAGTGACTCCTCTGATGGGATAATAGTGTCACACACACAAGATACCTATAAGTTATAGTGTCAGTGACTCCTCTGATGAGATAATAGTGTCACACACACAGGATACCTATAAGTTATAGGGTCAGTGACCCCTCTCATGGGATAATAGTGTCACACACACAGGATACCTATAAGTTATAGGGTCAGTGACTCCTCTGATGGGATAATAGTGTCACACACAGTATACCTATAAGTTATAGGGTCAGTGACTCCTCTGATGGGATAATAGTGTCAAGCACACAGGATACCTAGAAGTTATAGGGTCAGTGACCCCTCTGATAGGATAATAGTGTCACACACAGGATACGTATAAGTTATAAGGTCAGTGACTCCTCTGATGGGATAATAGTGTCACACACACAGGATACCTATAAGTTATACGGTTAGTGACCCCTCTGTTGGGATAATAGTGTCACACACACACAGGATACCCATAAGTTATAGGGTCAGTGACTCCTCTGATTGGATAATAGTGTCACACACACAGGATATCTATAAGTTATAGTGTCAGTGACTCCTCTGATGGGATAATAGTATCACACACACAGGATACCTATAAGTTATAGGGTCAGTGACCCCTCTGATGGGATAATAGTGTCACACATACAGGATACCTGTAAATTACAGGGTCAGTGACTCCTCTGAAGGGATAATAGTGTCACACATACAGGATACCTATAAGTTATACGGTCAGTGACCCCTCTTATGGGATAATAGTGTCACACGCACAGAATACTTATAAGTTATAGGGTCAGTGACCAATCTGTTGGGATAATAGTGTCACACACTCAGGATACCTATAAGTTATAGGGTCAGTGACTCCTCTGATGGGATTAAAGTGTCACACACAGGATACCTATAAGTTATAGGGTCAGTGACCCCTTTTATGGGATAATAGTGTCACACGCACAGAATCCCTATAAGTTATAGGGTCAGTAACCAATCTGATGGGATAATAGTGTCACACACACAGGATACCTATAAGTTATAGGGTCAGTGACTCCTATGATGGGATAATAGTGTCACACACACAGGATACCTATAAGTTACAGCGTCAATGACCCCTCTGATGGGATGATAGTGTCTCACACACATAGGATACCTATAAGTTATAGGGTCAGTGACCCCAATAATGGGATAATAGTTTCACACACAGGATACCTATAAGTTATAGGGTCAGTGACACCTCTGATGGTTTAATAGTGTCACACACACACAGGATACCTATAAGTTATAGGGTCAGTGACCCCTCTGATGGGATAATAGTGTCACACACACAGGATACCTATAAGTTATAGGGTCAGTGACTCCTCTGATGGGATAATAGTGTCACACACACAGGATACCTATAAGTTATAGGGTCAGTGACTTCTCTGATGGTATAATAGTGTCACACACACAGGATACCTATAAGTTATAGGGTCAGTGACCCCTCTGATGGGATAATAGTGTCACACACACAGGATACCTATAAGTTATAAGGTCAGTGACTCCTCTGATGGGATAATAGTGTCACACACACAGGATACCTATAAGTTATAGGGTCAGTGACCCCTCTCATGGGATAATAGTGTCACACACACAGGATACCTATTAGTTATAGGGTCAGTGACTCCTCTGATGGGATAATAGTGTCACACACAGTATACCTATAAGTTATAGGGTCAGTGACTCCTCTGATGGGATAATAGTGTCAAGCACACAGGATACCTAGAAGTTATAGGGTCAGTGACCCCTCTGATAGGATAATAGTGTCACACACAGGATACGTATAAGTTATAAGGTCAGTGACTCCTCTGATGGGATAATAGTGTCACACACACAGGATACCTATAAGTTATACGGTTAGTGACCCCTCTGTTGGGATAATAGTGTCACACACACACAGGATACCCATAAGTTATAGGGTCAGTGACTCCTCTGATTGGATAATAGTGTCACACACACAGGATATCTATAAGTTATAGTGTCAGTGACTCCTCTGATGGGATAATAGTATCACACACACAGGATACCTATAAGTTATAGGGTCAGTGACCCCTCTGATGGGATAATAATGTCACACATACAGGATACCTGTAAATTACAGGGTCAGTGACTCCTCTGAAGGGATAATAGTGTCACACATACAGGATACCTATAAGTTATACGGTCAGTGACCCCTCTTATGGGATAATAGTGTCACACGCACAGAATACTTATAAGTTATAGGGTCAGTGACGCCTCTGATGGGATAATAGTGTCACACACACAGGATCCCTATAAGTTATAGGGTCAGTGACTCCTCTGATGGGATAATAGTGTCACACACACAGGATACCTATAAGTTATAGGGTCAGTGACCAATCTGTTGGGATAATAGTGTCACACACTCAGGATACCTATAAGTTATAGGGTCAGTGACTCCTCTGATGGGATTAAAGTGTCACACACAGGATACCTATAAGTTATAGGGTCAGTGACCCCTTTTATGGGATAATAGTGTCACACGCACAGAATCCCTATAAGTTATAGGGTCAGTAACCAATCTGATGGGATAATAGTGTCACACACACAGGATACCTATAAGTTATAGGGTCAGTGACTCCTATGATGGGATAATAGTGTCACACACACAGGATACCTATAAGTTATAGCGTCAGTGACCCCTCTGATGGGATGATAGTGTCTCACACACATAGGATACCTATAAGTTATAGGGTCAGTGACCCCAATAATGGGATAATAGTTTCACACACAGGATACATTTAAGTTATAGGGTCAGTGACACCTCTGATGGTTTAATAGTGTCACACACACACAGGATACCTATAAGTTATAGGGTCAGTGACCCCTCTGATGGGATAATAGTGTCACACACACAGGATACCTATAAGTTATAGGGTCAGTGACTCCTCTGATGGGATAATAGTGTCACACACACAGGATACCTATAAGTTATAGGGTCAGTGACTTCTCTGATGGTATAATAGTGTCACACACACAGGATACCTATAAGTTATAGGGTCAGTGACCCCTCTGATGGGATAATAGTGTCACACACACAGGATACCTATAAGTTATAGGGTCAGTGACTCCTCTGATGGGATAATAGTGTCACACACACAGGATACCTATAAGTTTTAGGGTCAGTGACCCCTCTGATGGGATAATAGTGTCACACACACGGGATACCTATAAGTTATAGGGTCATTGACCCCTCTGATGGGATTATAGTGTCACACACACAGGATACTTATAAGTTATAGGGTCAGTGACCCCTCTGATGGGATAATAGTGTCACACACACAGGATACCTATAAGTTATAGGGTCAGTGACTCCACTGATGGGATAATAGTGTCACACACACAGGATACCTATAAGTTATAGGGTCAGTGACTCCTCTGATGGGATAATAGTGTCACACACACAGGATACCTATAAGTTATAGGGTCAGTGACTCCTCTGATGGGATAATAGTGTCACACACACAGGATACCTATAAGTTATAGGGTCCTTGACCCCTCTAATGGGATAATAGTGTCACACACACAGGATACCTATAATTTATACGGTTTGTGACCCCTCTGATGGGATAATAGTGTCACACACAGGATACCTATAAGTTATACGGTCAGTGACCCCTCTGATGGGATAATAGTGTCACACACACAGGATACCTATAAGTTATAGTGTCAGTGACCCCTCTGTTGGGATAATAGTGTCACACACAGGATACCTATAAGTTATATGGTCAGTGACTCCTCTGATGGGATAATAGTGTCACACACACAGGATACCCATAAGTTATAGGGTCAGTGACTCCTCTGTTGGTATAATAGTGTCATACACACAGGATACCTATAAGTTATAGGGTCAGTGACTCCTCTGATGGGATAATAGTGTCACACACACAAGATACCTATAAGTTATAGTGTCAGTGACTCCTCTGATGGGATAATAGTGTCACACACACAGGATACCTATAAGTTATAGGGTCAGTGACCCCTCTCATGGGATAATAGTGTCACACACACAGGATACCTATAAGTTATAGGGTCAGTGACTCCTCTGATGGGATAATAGTGTCACACACAGTATACCTATAAGTTATAGGGTCAGTGACTCCTCTGATGGGATAATAGTGTCAAGCACACAGGATACCTAGAAGTTATAGGGTCAGTGACCCCTCTGATAGGATAATAGTGTCACACACAGGATACCTATAAGTTATAAGGTCAGTGACTCCTCTGATGGGATAATAGTGTCACACACACAGGATTCCTATAAGTTATAGGGTCAGTGACTTCTCTGATGGGATAATAGTGTCGTTCACAGGATACCTATAAGTTATAGGGTCAGTGACCCCTCTGATGGGATAATAGTGTCACACACACACAGGATACCTATAAGTTATAGGGTCAGTGACTCCTCTGATGGGATAATAGTGTCACACACACAGGATACCTATACATTATAGGGTCAGTTACCCCTCTCATGGGAAAATAGTGTCGCACACACAGGATACCTATAAGTTATAGGGTCAGTGACCCCTCTGATGGGATAATAGTGTCACATACACAGGATACCTATAATTCGTAGGGTGAGTGACCCATCTGATGGGATAATAGTGTCACACACACAGGATACCTATAAGTTATAGGGTCAGTGACTCCTCTGATGGGATAATAGTGTCACACACACAGGATACCTGTAAGTTATAGGGTTAGTGACCGCTCTGATGGGATAATAGTGTCACACACACAGGATACCTATAAGTTATAGGGTCAGTGACTCCTCTGATGGGATAATAGTGTCACACACACACAAGATACCTATAAGTTATAGGGTCAGTGACCCCTCTGATGGGATAATAGTGTCACACACACAGGATACCTATAAGTTATAGGGTCCTTAACCCCTCTGATGGGATAATAGTGTCACACACACAGGATACCTATAAGTTATACGGTTTGTGACCCCTCTGATGGGATAATAGTGTCACACACAGGATACCTATAAGTTATACGGTCAGTGACCCCTCTGATGGGGTAATAGTGTTACAAACACAGGATACCTATAAGTTATAGGGTCCTTGACCCCTCTAATGGGATAATAGTGTCACACACACAGGATACCTATAAGTTATAGGGTCAGTGACTCCTCTGATTGGATAATAGTGTCACACACACAAGATATCTATAAGTTATAGTGTCAGTGACCCCTCTGATGGGATAATAGTGTCACACACAGGATACCTATAAGTTATAGGGTCAGTGACTCCTCTGATGGGATAATAGTGTCACACACACAGGATACCTATAAGTTATAGGGTCAGTGACTCCTCTGATGGGATAATAGTGTCATACACACAGGATACCTATAAGTTATAGGGTCAGTGACTCCTCTGATGGGATAATAGTGTCACACACACAAGATACCTATAAGTTATAGTGTCAGTGACTCCTCTGATGAGATAATAGTGTCACACACACAGGATACCTATAAGTTATAGGGTCAGTGACCCCTCTCATGGGATAATAGTGTCACACACACAGGATACCTATAAGTTATAGGGTCAGTGACTCCTCTGATGGGATAATAGTGTCACACACAGTATACCTATAAGTTATAGGGTCAGTGACTCCTCTGATGGGATAATAGTGTCAAGCACACAGGATACCTAGAAGTTATAGGGTCAGTGACCCCTCTGATAGGATAATAGTGTCACACACAGGATACGTATAAGTTATAAGGTCAGTGACTCCTCTGATGGGATAATAGTGTCACACACACAGGATACCTATAAGTTATACGGTTAGTGACCCCTCTGTTGGGATAATAGTGTCACACACACACAGGATACCCATAAGTTATAGGGTCAGTGACTCCTCTGATTGGATAATAGTGTCACACACACAGGATATCTATAAGTTATAGTGTCAGTGACTCCTCTGATGGGATAATAGTATCACACACACAGGATACCTATAAGTTATAGGGTCAGTGACCCCTCTGATGGGATAATAGTGTCACACACACAGGATACCTATAAGTTATAGCGTCAGTGACCCCTCTGATGGGATGATAGTGTCTCACACACATAGGATACCTATAAGTTATAGGGTCAGTGACCCCTATAATGGGATAATAGTTTCACACACAGGATACCTATAAGTTATAGGGTCAGTGACTTCTCTGATGGTATAATAGTGTCACACACACAGGATACCTATAAGTTATAGGGTCAGTGACCCCTCTGATGGGATAATAGTGTCACACACACAGGATACCTATAAGTTATAGGGTCAGTGACTCCTCTGATGGGATAATAGTGTCACACACACAGGATACCTATAAGTTTTAGGGTCAGTGACCCCTCTGATGGGATAATAGTGTCACACACACGGGATACCTATAAGTTATAGGGTCATTGACCCCTCTGATGGGATTATAGTGTCAGACACACAGGATACTTATAAGTTATAGGGTCAGTGACCCCTCTGATGGGATAATAGTGTCACACACACAGGATACCTATAAGTTATAGGGTCAGTGACTCCTCTGATGGGATAATATTGTCACACACACAGG
The DNA here is from genome assembly GCA_031769625.1 of Taudactylus pleione. NCBI lineage: Eukaryota > Metazoa > Chordata > Amphibia > Anura > Myobatrachidae > Taudactylus > Taudactylus pleione. The sequence continues at coordinate 1,127,245 of JAUIMM010003146.1, read as the reverse complement.
ATACCTATAAGTTATAGGGTCAGTGACCCCTCTGATGGGATAATAGTGTCACACACACAGGATACCTATAAGTTATTGGGTCAGTGACCCCTCTGATGGGATAATAGTGTCACACACAGGATACCTATAAGTTATAGGGTCAGTGACCCCTCTGATGGGATAATAGTGTCACACACAGGATACCTATAAGTTATATTTATCCTGTGAATGGGACTTTTTGATAATGTTACAAAGTGTATGCCACTGACAATGTAATGTATGGGAATCTGTGTTTGTTTCAGGCTGTGCCCTATTAATGTTAAATAATGGGCACTGACAAGTTTAGTCCACGTTCCCTTTTAATCTTCTTGTAAACATCTAAGACTGGCAATATGTGCCGGATTCTACCTGTCTCTGCATCCAATGAATCAGCCCCATGTCCACAGCGGGAAAGCGGTTTATCTATGTGCTTCTGATTGCTGACCCCGCAGAGGGAACAGCCAGGATCTGTGATGGGGGAGTTGGTAAATAGAGAGGCAGGAAGAGAGAGAGCGATGTCAGGACAGGGTGCGGGAAGGGGGGGATGGAAGGAAGGGGAGTTTGAGGATCAGAGAGAAAAATGAGCATAAGAAGTTTTATGGGAAAATGGTGATAAACGTAATATAGGAAAAAATATAGAGTAAAGACCCAAATGAGAAACTCCCTCACTATTATTTTGGCACATTAACAGCTCCCTTCCCCTCTTGTGATACTCAGAGGGTCCTTGGGGACCATGGCAGTGGAGAGGCAGGGCACCTTCAACCATTCAAAGCCCCTGGTAATATATGAGCCAGCCTTACCAGAGAGGTGGAGGGGGATAATTGGCACTGTGTGTGTTTAAGGGGAGGGGCGTAGTTTGGCCTCTCATGCATTCACCCCCTCCCCTATACATTCATCCCCTACCCCTTTCTCCATTTAAGGGGACAGCTCTTGTTTCCCCTCTTCTGTGGTGGTCATTTCAGCTGTTGGGGAGCAGTTCAGTCCTTGACGAATCAGTGCATTTAACACACCAAACTTGGGGTATCTGTGACGCCTCCACCCAGTGTGAAGTCCCCATCGAACGATCATTGTTTATGAATAAAAATAAAGCAAGTGTTGAATTGAGTCATTGGAGGCTTTGGCCTAATCAATTAGACCTCTCTTCCTCCATTATCCACTCTCCCCCATCCCTTTCTATAAAGAGAATCAGGGGGTATAATTTATTTGATCAAAACATCTTAACATCCCCCACATCCCATTAAATAACTGCCCCTTCATCTCTTTTGACCCTGTTTCCCCCCGTGACATAGGCAGAAATTCCAGTTCATGTTTCCAAGACCTGAAAGTCGATCGCCAGGGTGCAGTTTATGAAGCCTGAGGAGGAGAAGAAGGGGCTTGGGGAGCGTGGGTAGTTGTTGTCTGACCCCCTCATTATAAACAAGTCATTTGCATCTACCCCCATCCCCTGCCATAAGGCAAAATCCAGCTCAGGCTTTGTAGGCCCAGAAAGCCAATGTTGCTGTTCATATGAGAAAGGGGGAGACAGGGGCAACTTGTGTGTATGGGGAGAGATGTCTAGTACCACTATACCCTTGTGGTTGAATGCGGGTGGGGTAGAGTATTGTTGTGGGCCGTGGTGGGGAATGTATTGAAAGGATGTAATGATGGAAGGCCTGAAATGGTGCTTGGAGCCATAACAGAGGCGGGAGGTGGAGGTGGCGGTGGGAGAGGAGCGTCCTCGGGTGCCCTTCTCAATGCCAATGTATAGTCAGGAGGGCAAGCTGGTCGCAGTATATCATGTGGCCTCAGTGGTTCAAGGTCCGGGGCCCCCCCAGCTCTCTTGATCTGAAGGGACATTAGCTCTTCTTCTGGTCCATGATGTGCCAGGTCATTGCCGGGGGCTCCTCCCCGCCCAGGGCTGTGACGCCTCTGCCTCAGTTCATGACGTCTATCTCTTTTGTAGTACAGAGCAGCAAAAGCTAAAATGTTGAGAAAGAGAAGGGAAGCCCCCACCGCTACTGTCACGCTTAGCTCTGTTGAGTAGTCACGGGAATCCCCAGGAAAGGGAGAATATCGAGGCCGGCCATCTCCCTCATCTCCGTCTTCCCCATATGGAGGAAGGGTGGAAGGCGGTCGGCGTGTGCTGCTGCCACTGTTTACCTTGGTACTCGATGACCAGCGGTTGTTGGGGGGTAACCTGGTAGTTGTAGAAGGGTGTTGGACAGTATTGAGGTTGTGAAGATGAGGGACTAACTCCAACCAGAAAGCCACCTTGTTGGCACGATAGTTGTCTCTAACCCGGGGCTTTAGGCCAATGTGTAAATACTGCTTCTCTTTAGGGTTAAACTTTGTCCATACCACCTCCTCAAAGCGGTTGGGCTTTGTATGGATGAACTTGGTATCTTGGGGGACAGGTTGGTTTGGATCCCTAGAATAAAGGGAAGAGAACATACAGGAAGATGAAACACTACATATAGTATTGTCAAACATTAGACAATAATAACACTGCGAAGGAGAGTGGACATTAATGAAAGAAAGTGACATCACTATACAAAGTGCCAGTGATAATGGAAATTATTTAACCATATGAGAAAAAAAAATTGTGAAGTACATGAACGTATAATGATTTTATATGGTACTAAACAAGGCACATTATAATATAATAGAGAAAGTGAGCAATAGGTGCGATATGACAGATATCACTATGGAAGGTACCAGGGCATGAAGCACCAGGTGAGATGGGTAATGACAGAGAGGTGCTACTGGAAGTGTGAGTAGCTTCGGGGATAAAGAGATTTAGTGATGGGTGTAGTGGAGGATAACAGAAGTAATATTGGATGTGCGAAGTGACAGCCAGGTGCTATTGGACAAACAAATTGCTGGGGAGAAAGGAGAGTAATAACATGTGTATTACAGGATGACAGAGAAGTGATTATTAATGATGTGTAATTATAAGTATAATGGGGGAGGAAAGAAGTGATACTGGGAATGTAAATAGTTGGGAGAACATGATGTGGTGTAATAAGTATGATAGAAAACAAAAGAGCGGTGCTACTAGAAGAGTGAATAACTGGGGAGTTACAGGTGTGTAATAATATGTATAGTGGGGGATGAGGGAGAAATTATACTGGGAATGTAAATAGTTGGGAGAACATGATGTGGTGTAATAAGTATTATAGAAAACATGATGTGGTGTAATAAGTTTTATGGGAAACAACAGAGCAGTGCTATTAGAAGAGAGAATAGATGGGGAATTACAGGTGTGTAATAATAGGTATAGTGGGGGATGAGGGAGAAATTATATTGGGAATGTAAATAGTTGGGAGAACATGATGTGGTGTAATAAGTATGATGAGAAACAACAGAGAGGTGCTATTAGAGAAGTGAATAGTTGGGGTATTACAGGTGTGTAATAATAGGTATAGTGGGGGATGAGAGAGAAGTGATACTGGGAATGTAAATAGTTGGGAGAACATGATGTGGTGTAATAAGTATTATAGAAAACATGATGTGGTGTAATAGGTTTTATGGGAAACAACAGAGCAGTGCTATTAGAAGAGAGAATAGCTGGGGCATTACAGGTTTGTAATAATAAGTATAGTGGGGGATGAGGGAGAAGTGATACTGGGAATGTAAATAGTTGGGAGAACATGATGTGGTGTAATAAGTATGATAGGAAACAACAGAGAGGTGCTATTTGAAAAGTGAATAGCTGGTGGATTACAGGTGTGTAATAATAGGTATAGTGGGGGAGGAGAGAGAAGTGATACTAGAACTGAATATAGTTGGGAGATCTTGATGTGGTATAATAAGTATGATAGGAAACAACAGAGCGGTGCTATTAGCTGGGAAATTATAGGTGTGTAATAATAGGTATAGTGGGGGATGAGACAGAAGTGATACTTTGAAAATAAATAGTTAGGAGAACATGATGTGGTGTAATAACTATGATAGGAAACAACAGAACGGTGCTATTAGAAGAGTGAGTATCTGGGGAATTACAGATGTGTAATAATAGATTTAGTGGGGGATGAGAGAGAGGTGATACTAGAACTGAATATAGTTAGGAGAACATGATGTGGTGTAATAAGTATGATAGGAAACAACAGAACGGTGCTACTAGAAGAGTGAGTATCTGGGGAATTACAGATATGTAATAATAGATATAGTGGGGGATGAGAGAGAGGTGCTACTAGAACTGAAAATAGTTGGGAGAACTTGATGTGGTGTAATAAGTATGATAGGAAACAACAGAGAGAGAGACAGAATAAGACAGAAGTGATACTGGGAATGTAAATAGTTGGGAGAACATGAAGTGGTGTAATAAGTATGATAGGAAACAACAGAACGGTGCTATTAGAAGAGTGAGTATCTGGGGAATTACAGATGTGTAATAATAGATATAGTGGGGGATGAGAGAGAGGTGATACTAGAACTGAAAATAGTTGGGAGAACTTGATGTGGTGTAATAAGTATGATAGGAAACAACAGAGAGAGAGACAGAATAAGACAGAAGTGATACTGGGAATGTAAATATTTTGGAGAACATGATGTGGTGTAATAAGTATGATAGGAAACAACAGAACGGTGCTACTAGAAGAGTGAGTATCTGGGGAATTACAGATGTGTAATAATAGATATAGTGGGGGATGAGAGAGAGGTGATACTAGAACTGAAAATAGTTGGGAGAACTTGATGTGGTGTAATAAGTATGATAGGAAACAACAGAACGGTGCTATTAGAAGAGTGAGTATATGGGAAATTACAGATGTGTAATAATAGATATAGTGGGGGATGAGAGAGAGGTGATACTAGAACTTAAAATAGTTGGGAGAACTTGATGTGGTGTAATAAGTATGATAGGAAACAACAGAGAGAGAGACATAATAAGACAGAAGTGATACTGGGAATGTAAATATTTTGGAGAACATGATGTGGTGTAATAAGTATGATAGGAAACAACAGAACGGTGCTATTAGAAGAGTGAGTATCTGGGGAATTACAGATGTGTAATAATAGATATAGTGGGGGATGAGAGAGAGGTGATACTAGAACTGAAAATAGTTGGGAGAACTTGATGTGGTGTAATAAGTATGATAGGAAACAACAGAGAGAGAGACAGAATAAGACAGAAGTGATACTGGGAATGTAAATATTTTGGAGAACATGATGTGGTGTAATAAGTATGATAGGAAACAACAGAACGGTGCTATTAGAAGAGTGAGTATCTGGGGAATTACAGATGTACAATAATAGATATAGTGGGGGATGAGAGAGAGGTGATACTAGAACTGAAAATAGTTGGGAGAACTTGATGTGGTGTAATAAGTATGATAGGAAACAACAGAGAGAGAGACAGAATAAGACAGAAGTGATACTGGGAATGTAAATATTTTGGAGAACATGATGTGGTGTAATAAGTATGATAGGAAACAACAGAACGGTGCTATTAGAAGAGTGAGTATCTGGGGAATTACAGATGTGTAATAATAGATATAGTGGGGGATGAGAGAGAGGTGATACTAGAACTGAAAATAGTTGGGAGAACTTGATGTGGTGTAATAAGTATGATAGGAAACAACAGAGAGAGAGACAGAATAAGACAGAAGTGATACTGGGAATGTAAATAGTTGGGAGAACATGAAGTGGTGTAATAAGTATGATAGGAAACAACAGAACGGTGCTATTAGAAGAGTGAGTATCTGGGGAATTGCAGATGTGCAATAATAGGTATAGTGGGGGATGAGAGAGATGTGATACTGGGAATGTAAATAGTTGGGAGAACATGATGTGGTGTAATAAGTATGATAGGAAACAACAGAGCGGTGCTATTAGCTGGGGAATTATAGGTCTGTAATAAAAGGTATAGTAGGGGATGAGACAGAAGTGATACTGGGAATGTAAATAGTTAGGAGAACATGATGTGGTGTAATAAGTATTATAGAAAACATGATGTGGTGTAAAAAGTTATATGGGAAACAACAGAGCAGTGCTATCAGAAGAGAGAATAGCCGGGGGATTACAGGTGTGTAATAATAGGTATAGTGGAGGATGATAAAGATGTGATACTGGGAATGTAAATAATTGGGAGAACATGATGTGGTGTAATAAGTATGATAGGAAACAACAGAGCGGTGCTATTAGAAGAGAGAATAGCTGGGGAATTACAGGTGTGTAATAATTTGGTATAGTGGGGGATAAGGGAGAAATTATACTGGGAATGTAAATAGTCGGGAGAACATGATGTGGTGTAATAAGTATTATAGAAAACAACAGAGCGGTGCTATTAGAAGAGTGAGTGCTAGTGTGAGCATTTAGGGTCCGCAGATTACTCAGGCACGATAAAATATGCACAAATCTAAGTAAGGTTTACTTTTAAGACAGAATTGAGTACAGCACAGCAAATGTAAACATGTAATATGTGATGGGATGAGTCGGATTACGCTGTGGGGCTGGGCACAGATTGCTGATGTGCCACCACAATGTAATATAAACATGTAATATGTGATGGGATGTGTCGGATTACACTGTGGGGCTGGGCACAGATTTCTGATGTGTCACCACAATGTAATATAAACATGTAATATGTGATGGGATGAGTCGGATTACGCTGTGGGGCTAAGCACAGATTGCTGATGCGCCACCACAATGTAATATAAACATGTAATATGTGATGGGATGAGTCGGATTACGCTGTGGGGCTGGGCACAGATTGCTGATGCGTCACCACAATGTAATATAAACATGTAATATGTGATGGGATTAGTCGGATTACACTGTGGGGCTGGGCACAGATTTCTGATGTGTCACCACAATGTAATATAGAGATATAATATGTGATGGGATGAGTCGGATTACGCTGTGGGGCTGGGCACAGTTTGCTGATTTGTCACCACAATGTAATATAAACATGTAATATGTGATGGGATGAGTTGGATTACGCTGTGGGGCTGGGCACAGATTGCTGATGTGTCACCACAATGTAATATAGAGATGTAATATGTGATGGGATGAGTCGGATTACACTGTGGGGCTGGGCACAGATTTCTGATGTGTCACCACAATGTAATATAGAGATGTAATATGTGATGGGATGAGTCGGATTACGCTGTGGGGCTGGGCACAGATTCTTGATGTGTCACCACAATGTAATATAGACATGTAATATGTGATGGGATGAGTTGGATTACGCTGCAGGGCTGGGCACAGATTGCTGATGCGTCACCACAATGTAATATAAACATGTAATATGTGATGGGATGATTTGGATTACGCTCTGGGGTTGGCAACAGATTGCTGATGCGTCACCACAATGTAATATAGACATGTAATATGTGATGGGATGAGTCGGATTACGCTGTGGGGCTGGGCACAGATTGTTGATGCGTCACCACAATGTAATATAAACATGTAATATGTGATGGGATGAGTCGGATTACGCTGTGGGGCTGAGCACAGATTGCTGATGCGCCACCACAATGTAATATAAACATGTAATATGTGATGGGATGAGTCGGATTACGCTGTGGGGCTGGGCACAGATTGCTGATGCGTCACCACAATGTAATATAAACATGTAATATGTGATGGGATGAGTCGGATTACTCTGTGGGGCTGGGCACAGATTGCTGATGTGTCCCCACAATGTAATATATACATGTAATATGTGATGGGATGAGTCGGATTACGCTGTGGGGCTGGGCACAGATTTCTTATGTGTCACCACAATGTAATATAAACATGTAATATGTGATGGGATGAGTCGGATTACACTGTGGGGCTGGGCACAGATTTCTGATGTGTCACCACAATGTAATATAGAGATATAATATGTGATGGGATGAGTCAGATTACGCTGTGGGGCTGGGCACAGATTGCTGAATTGTCACCACAATATAATATAAACATGTAATATGTGATGGGATGAGTTGGATTACTCTGTGGGGCTGGGCACAGATTGCTGATGTGTCACCACAATGTAATATAGAGATGTAATATGTGATGGGATGAGTCGGATTACGCTGTGGGGCTGGGCACAGATTGCTGATGTGTCACCACAATGTAATATAGACATGTAATATGTGATGGGATGAGTCAGATTACGCTGCGGGGCTGGGCACAGTTTGCTGATGCGTCACCACAATGTAATATAAACATGTAATATGTGATGGGATGAGTTGGATTACGCTGCGTTGTTGGCAACAGATTGCTGATGCGTCACCACAATGTAATATAAACATGTAATATGTGATGGGATGAGTTGGATTACTCTGTGGGGCTGGGCACAGATTGCTGATGCGTCACCACAATGTAATATAGAGATGTAATATGTGATGGGATGAGTCGGATTACGCTGTGGGGCTGGGCACAGATTGCTGATGCGTCACCACAATGTTATATAAACATGTAATATGTGATGGGATGATTTGGATTACGCTGTGGGGCTGGCAACAGATTGCTGATGCGTCACCACAATGTAATATAGACATGTAATATGTGATGGGATGAGTCGGATTACGCTGTGGGGCTGGGCACAGATTGTTGATGCCTCACCACAATGTAATATAAACATGTAATATGTGATGGGATGAGTCGGATTACGCTGTGGGGCTGGGCACAGATTGCTGATGCGTCACCACAATGTAATATAAACATGTAATATGTGATGGGATGATTTGGATTACGCTCTGGGGCTGGCAACAGATTGCTGATGCGTCACCACAATGTAATATAGACATGTAATATGTGATGGGATGAGTCGGATTACGCTGTGGGGCTGGGCACAGATTGTTGATGCCTCACCACAATGTAATATAAACATGTAATATGTGATGGGATGAGTCGGAATACGCTGTGGGGCTGGGCACAGATTGCTGATGCGTCACCACAATGTAATATAAACATGTAATATGTGATGGGATGATTTGGATTACGCTCTGGGGCTGGGCACAGATTGCTGATGCGTCACCACAATGTAATATAAACATGTAATATGTGATTGGCTGAGTCGGATTACGCTGTGGGGCTGGACACAGATTGCTGATGTGTCACCACAATGTAATATAGACATGTAATATGTGATGGGATGAGTCAGATTACGCTGCGGGGCTGGGCACAGATTACTGATGCGTCACCACAATGTAATATAAACATGTAATATGTGATGGGATGAGTCGAATTACTCTGTGGGGCTGGACACAGATTGCTGATGTGTCACCACAATGTAATATAGACATGTAATATGTGATGGGATGAGTCAGATTACGCTGCGGGGCTGGGCACAGATTGCTGATGTGTCACCACAATGTAATATAAACATGTAATATGTAATGGGATGAGTCGGATTACGCTGTGGGGCTGAGCACAGATTGCTGATGTGTCACCACAATGTAATATAGACATGTAATATGTGATGGGATGAGTCGGATTACGCTGTGGGGCTGGGCACAGATTGCTGATGTGTCACCACAATGTAATATAAACATGTAATATGTAATGGGATGAGTCGGATTACGCTGTGGGGCTGAGCACAGATTGCTGATGTGTCACCACAATGTAATATAGACATGTAATATGTGATGGGATGAGTCAGATTACGCTGTGGGGCTGGCAACAGATTGCTGATGCGTCACCACAATGTAATATAAACATGTAATATGTGATGGGATGAGTCGGATTACGTTGTGGGCCTGGTCACAGGTTGATGTAATTGTCCTGTAGCATAACCGGGTCCCAGATGAATAACCTGGATCAATGTCCCAAATAATCCTTTACAATGGGTTCCACAGCAAACCCCCGGCAGAGCTTCACGACCCCTATAACTTCCAAGGGTGCCCCTTTTATTCTCCTATTAATTCTACCATGGAAATGGTCTGACCAGAGGGGTGACAAAATGTCCACATTGGCGGGTTTCTCATATAGCCCAACCCCCTTTAATCCCCCGGTGTCCTTCCCCAGGGGACCCACTGCAGGGTCTGGCTCCTGAATGTTTAGTGGAGGCTGCAAGTGGAAAATAGGGAGTACACAGCAGGGACAATGATGCATTAGGTCACTGAGCTTCTGAGTGTCCCCTGTGGAGGGGGAATTTAACCCTTGAAGTGCTTCCTGAGGGAGATGTCACAGTGTAATTCCAGGCACTCCCCGTATGGCAAACTCTTATGGACAGGTGGATACACATTCATGACAAACATTGAGCCATAAGGACACACAGCAACATATAACCAGAAACATGATCACAGCATCAGGGAAGACATACATATCTGACATAATCCCTAAGGTATACAGCATTTATTAAACAGGCTAACATGCATAATCCAGGCATTTATTAAAATATGGAGTGACAATTCAGCCCCATACATAGTCCCAGTTCCTTTATAGTTAGTAAAGGAGGACGTTGCTGGAAAATGATGATATGCAGCAACACGTGTGGTACTGAATGGCAGAGAGCAGTAGATGTTAATATAAACAGCTCAGGAGATGAACACAAGTAACAAGTGGGACAGGACATAGAATATAATTTACATGTAGAGACTTTCCTGGGTTCTCCTAGAGCGGTTACAAAGGGACTGTGATAGGCTGAGAATAAGGACAGTGTTGGAAGACACCAGAGCATCACTATAACTTCCTTATCGCACTCACCCAGTTTTAGCAAAGTTTGTCCAGTAAGTCATGACCACAGCACTTAACATCACATCATTTTTGGAGAAATTGCACGGGAAAAGGTCTGTGGCTCCCACCATGGGTACACCAAAGACATAGGGCACTTCATCCCCATGGGCAGCTTCTCCCCATTCAGGCCTTCCTTCTGCCTGGCAGCGGTGGTAGAAAGCATAGAAGTATACGGGGGATTCATATTCGGCATGAAAACGAGCCGTAGCCACAGCAGGTGCCACCCATTGATGGTCCGTAAAAAGGGCCAACAGTGTCTTTCTCCTCATGTCACCATTGTCGCGGTCTGCCCAGTCTGTGTACATGAACTTGATGGTCTCACGAAGGACGTCTTTCCCTTCCGGGTAGCCATAGAGGTTGTCCACAAAGTTTGACACAGTAAAATCAAAGTAGCTTGCAGATATTCCATCCTCGTTCTCTAGAGTGTCCTCTACAAACTTGAGGCCCTCACCTTGATTCACACCCATCAATATGTCATAGTTTAGGAACTCTCCCTGTTCCATTAAAATCTCAGGATCGTCTGGGACCACATCACCATCCACAACAGGCCCGAAGGCAATGTGGTATCTGGCGGGTTGGATATCCTGATCCACCAGATCCCTGTAGGGCTTTCTTCTAAGGCAGTTCACCATCTGTAAATTATCTGGGTAGTCGCAGCCAACCTTAGTCGCTAATAGACGGGTGTACTTTAGGGGTTCGTAGTTTACAGACCAGCTGGATATCGCAGTCCCACTTTGTGCAATGGCTTTCTGGAACAGCCCTGGGGACGTGATGAAAAGAGATTTAATGTAACAGAGAGCTTTGTAAACATTGGATATAGGCTATTAAAGGACCTGGACAACTTGGGATAGAGTCCAACTTAAAGGAGGGATAAAAAAAACAGTATAATTATTACCAGTTATTTATTTATATATAGCGCACACATATTCCGCAGCGCTTTACAGAGAGAATATTTGCCCATTCACATCAGTCCCTGCCCCAGTGGAGCTTACAATCTATATTCCCTATCACATACACATACACACTAGGGTTAATTTGTGTTGGGAGCCAATTAACCTATCAGTATATTTTTTGGAGTGTGGGAGGAAACCGGAGTACCCGGAGGAAACCCACGCAAGCACAGGGAGAATATACAAACTCCACACAGTTAGGGCCATGGTGGGAATTGAACCCATGACCTCATTGCTGTGAGGCAGTAACGCTAACCATTACACCGTCTGTGCTGCCCATGAGAAAGTCAAAGGCTGTAAGGGATATATAAGGACCCCAAGGTCTTTGGAATGTGTGAGTAGCAATAATTAGTAAATAGCTGTAACATTATCTATGGGGGAGCCTATCTCTATATCATGCAGTGATATTTGTATCACCGTGTCACCTTTTATTCCATTCCAGCTAAAACCATTATCAATGAAATAAATATATATTTTTTCAAGCGAGACTCAAATGGGCGGCACTCCCAGACTTGCGAAATGAATCAAGCAGTGTTTAATCAATCAACGTCTATATATATAGAGGGCTGACCTTCAGAGTGGTGGGACAGAATGAGGAGGCTGACACAAGATGCTCCAGCCCCTGACCCGAATATGGTTATTCTCTCAGGGTCTCCTCCAAAATGGCCGATGTTCTCCTCCAGCCAGCGAAGAGCTTGAATCTGGTCCAAGAGCCCGTAATTACCTTTTGCTGCCTGTTCTCCAGTACTCATGAAGCCTATGAGATGAGAGAGAATAGAAAATCATTGTGTTAGATCATCACAAACTACACTTTCACAATACTACTAAGAATAGCACTAACGGGAATTGAATGACAGTATCATAAGGCTGGAGGGTCGTCTCCATGTATCTGTAATTGCAGGGTCTTCTCTACACATGAGTATTAATTGAATAAAGTATTATATACACAGAGAGGATAGTGTCTGGACAGTGTTAGTAGTAGTCACATTACCCCATGTGTACACAATATAATAATGTAATGATGTGTTATATACACAGAGAGGATAGTGTCTGGACAGTGTTAGTAGTACTCGCATTTCTCCATGTGTACACAGTATAATAATGTAATGATGTGTTATATACACAGAGAGGACAGTGTCTGGACAGTGTTAGTAGTAGTCACATTACCCCATGTGTACACAATATAATAATGTAATGAAGTGATATATACACAGAGAGGATAGTGTCTGGACAGTGTTAGTAGTACTCACATTTCTCCATGTGTACACAGTGTAATAATGTAATGAAGTGTTATATACACAGAGAGGATAGTGTCTGGACAGTGTTAGCAGTAGTCACATTACCCCATGTGTATACAATATAATAATGTAATGATGTGTTATATACACAGATTGGATAGTGTCTGGGCAGTGTTAGTAGTAGTCACATTACCCCATGTGTGCACAATATAATAATGTAATGATGTGTTATATACACAGAGAGGATAGTGTCTGGTCAGTGTTAGTAGTAGTCACATTACCCCATGTGTACACAATATAATAATGTATCAAAGTGTTATATACACAGAGAGGATAGTGTCTGGACAGTGTTAGTAGTAGTCACATTACCTCATATGTACACAATATAATAATGTAACAAAGTGTTATATACACAGAGAGGATTGTGTCTGGACAGTGTTAGTAGTAAAGTCGCATTACCCCATGTGTACACAATATAATAATGTAATGAAGTGATATATACACAGAGAGGATAGTGTCTGGACAGTGTTAGTAGTACTCGCATTTCTCCATGTGTACACAGTGTAATAATGTAATGAAGTGTTATATACACAGAGAGGATAGTGTCTGGACAGTGTTAGTAGTACTCGCATTACTCCATGTGTACACAATATAATAATGTAATGATGTGTTATATACACAGAGAGGATAGTGTCTGGACAGTGTTAGCAGTAGTCACATTACCCCATGTGTATACAATATAATAATGTAATGATGTGTTATATACACAGAGAGGATAGTGTCTGGACAGTGTTAGTAGTAGTCACATTACCCCATGTGTACACAATATAATAATGTAATGAAGTGTTATATACACAGATTGGATAGTGTCTGGGCAGTGTTAGTAGTAGTCACATTACCCCATGTGTGCACAATATAATAATGTAATGATGTGTTATATACACAGAGAGGATAGTGTCTGGACAGTGTTAGTAGTAGTCACATTACCCCATGTGTACACAATATAATAATGTAACAAAGTGTTATATACACAGAGAGGATAGTGTCTGGACAGTGTTAGTAGTAGTCACATTACCCCATGTGTACACAATATAATAATGTAACAAAGTGTTATATACATAGAGAGGATAGTGTCTGGGCAGTGTTAGTAGTAGTCACATTACCTCATATGTACACAATATAATAATGTAACAAAGTGTTATATACACAGAGAGGATTGTGTCTGGACAGTGTTAGTAGTAAAGTCGCATTACCCCATGTGTACACAATATAATAATGTAATGAAGTGTTATATACAAAGATTGGATAGTGTCTGGACAGTGTTAGTAGTAGTCACATTACCCCATGTGTACATAATATAATAATGTAATAAAGTGTTATATACATAGAGAGGATAGTGTCTGGACAGTGTTAGTAGTAGTCACATTACCCCATGTGTACACAATATAATAATGTAATGAAGTGTAATATACACAGATAGGATAGTGTCTGGACAGTGTTAGTAGTAGTCACATTACCCCATGTGTACATAATATAATAATGTAATAAAGTGTTATATACATAGAGAGGATAGTGTCTGGGCAGTGTTAGTAGTAGCCACATTACCCCATGTGTACACAATATAATAATGTAATGAAGTGTTATATACACAGAAAGGATAGTGTCTGGACAGTGTTAGTCGTAGTCACATTACCCCATGTGTATACAATATAATAATGTAATATAGTGTTATATACACAGAGATGATAGTGTCTGGACAGTGTTAGTAGTAGTCGCATTACCCCATGTGTACACAATATAATAATGTAATGGTGTTATATACACAGAGAGGATAGTGTCTGGACAGTGTTAGTAGTAGTCACATTACCCCATGTGTACACAATATAATAATGTAATGACGTGTTATATACACAGAGAGGATAGTGTCTGGAAAGTGTTAGTAGTAGTCACATTACCCCATGTGTACACAATATAATAATGTAATGACATGTTATATACACAGAGAGGATAGTGTCTGGACAGTGTTAGAAGTAGTCACATTACCCCATGTGTACACAATATAATGATGTAATGAAGTGTTATATACACAGAGAGGATAGTGTATGTACAGTGTTAGTAGTAGTCACATTACCCCATGTGTGCACAATATAATAATGTAATATAGTGTTATATACACAGAGAGGATAGTGTCTGGACAGTGTTAGTAGTAGTCACATTACCCCAAGTGTACACAATATAATAATGTAATGAAGTGTTATATACACAAAGAGGATAGTGTCTGGACAGTGTTAGTAGTAGTCACATTACCCCATGTGTACACAATATAATAATGTAATGAAGTGTTATATACACAGAGAGGATAGTGTCTGGACAGTGTTAGAACTTAGAAGTAGTCACATTACCCCATGTGTACACAATATAATAATGTAATGAAGTATTATATACACAGAGAGGATAGTGTCTGGACAGTGTTAGTAGTAGTCACATTACCCCATGTGTACACAATATAATAATGTAATGAAGTGTTATATACAAAGAGAGGATAGTGTCTGGACAGTGTTAGTAGTAGTCACATTACCCCATGTGTACACAATATAACAATGTAATGATGTGTTATATACACAGAGAGGATTGTGTCTGGACAGTGATAGTAGTAGTCACATTACCCCAAGTGTACACAATATAATAATGTAATGAAGTGTTATATACACAGAGAGGATAGTGTCTGGACAGTGTTAGTAGTAGTCACATTACCCCATGTGTACACAATATAATAATGTAATGAAGTGTTATATGCACAGAGAGGATTGTGTCTGGACAGTGTTAGTAGTAGTCACATTACCCCAAGTGTACACAATATAATAATATAATGAAGTATTATATACACAGAGAGGATTGTGTCTGGACAGTGTTAGTAGTAGTCACATTACCCCATATGTACACAATATAGTAATGTAATGAAGTGTTATATACACAGAGAGGATAGTGTCTGGGCAGTGTTAGTAGTAGTCACATTACCCCATGTGTACACAATATAATAATGTAATGATGTGTTATATACACAGAGAGGATAGTGTCTGGACAGTGTTAGTAGTAGTCACATTACCCCATGAGTACACAATATAATAATGTAATGATGTGTTATATACACAGAGAGGAAAGTGTCTGGACAGTGGGCCTGATTCAGAGCCGCTCGTAAGCGGCCGCTCGTTCATTCTGACCGATGTTCGCTCATCTGCGCATGCGTACGGATTGTAATACGCTTGCGCGAACCAGTCAGTGCAGCCGAAAATCGTTTGTTCGCTATATAGCGAATGCCTGCTACTTTGAGTGACAGGATGAGGCATATGTGGGTGGTAACAAGGGAAGGGGCTTGAAAACGGGGAGTGGAGATCCGAACGCAGGTTTGCCTAAAGGTCAAAACGGGCGTTTTAAGGGTGTGCATAATTAATACAGCAGCGTCATTGACCACGTCACTGGGTTATTTTAAAGTCAAAACTGCTCGCAAGATTGCGGTAGGAAAAACCAACCACAAGAATAGTGAGCAGTTTATACGCTGGTCGATGTACTCGATTAATTTAATAAATAGAGGACATGACGTATGGTGAGAGCGGCCAGGGGGCGTATTTTTTAAAATTACAACCGCAAGTTTTGCTCGCTCGTTCAGACTTAGAGGCGTGAACAGACCGCAATGAGCGAACGGTTCATTTGAATAGCCACCCCTTGTTTTGGAACGAAAGACCGCAAATAGCGAGCGGCTCTGAATCAGGGCCAGTGTTAGTAGTAAAGTTGCATTACCCCATGTGTACACAATATAACAATGTAATGAAGTGTTATATACACAGAAAGGATAGTGTCTGGACAGTGTTAGTAGTAGTCACATTACCCCATGTGTACACAATATAATAATGTAACGAAGTGTTATATACACAGAGAGGATAGTGTCTGGACAGTGTTAGTAGTAAAGTTGCATTACCCCATGTGTACACAATATAATAATGTAACGAAGTGTTATATACACCGAAAGGACAGTGTCTGGTCAGTGTTAGTAGTAGTCACATTACCCCATGTGTATACAATATAATAATGTAATGATGTGTTATATAAACAGAGATGATAGTGTCTGGACAGTGTTAGTAGTAGTCACATTACCCCATGTGTACACAATATAATAATGTAATGTAGTGTTATATACACAGAGAGGATAGTGTCTGGACAGTGTTAGTAGTAGACACATTACCCCCTTGTGTACATAATATAATAATGTAATGGTGTTATATACACAGAGAGGATAGTGTCTGGACAGTGTTAGTAGTAGTCACATTACCCCAAGTGTACACAATATAATAATATAATGAAGTATTATATACACAGAGAGGATAGTGTCTGGACAGTGTTAGCAATAGTCACATTAACCTGTTAGTACATAATATAATAATGTAATGAAGTGATATATACAGAGAGGAAAGTATTTGGTCAGTGAAAGTAGTAGTCACATTACCCCATGTGTACACAATATAATAATGTAATGAAGTGTTATATACACAGAGAGGACATTGTCTAGACAGTGTTAGTAGTAGTCACATTACCCCATGTGTACACAATATAATAATGTAATGATGTGTTATATACACAGAGAGGATAGTGTCTGGACAGTGTTAGTAGTAGTCACATTACCCCATGTGTACACAATATAATAATGTAATGAAGTGATATATACACAGAGAGGATAGTGTCTGGACAGTGTTAGTAGTACTCACATTTCTCCATGTGTACACAGTGTAATAATGTAATGAAGTGTTATATACACAGAGAGGATAGTGTCTGGACAGTGTTAGCAGTAGTCACATTACCCCATGTGTATACAATATAATAATGTAATGATGTGTTATATACACAGATTGGATAGTGTCTGGGCAGTGTTAGTAGTAGTCACATTACCCCATGTGTGCACAATATAATAATGTAGTGATGTGTTATATACACAGAGAGGATAGTGTCTGGTCAGTGTTAGTAGTAGTCACATTACCCCATGTGTACACAATATAATAATGTATCAAAGTGTTATATACATAGAGAGGATAGTGTCTGGACAGTGTTAGTAGTAGTCACATTACCTCATATGTACACAATATAATAATGTAACAAAGTGTTATATACACAGAGAGGATTGTGTCTGGACAGTGTTAGTAGTAAAGTCGCATTACCCCATGTGTACACAATATAATAATGTAATGAAGTGATATATACACAGAGAGGATAGTGTCTGGACAGTGTTAGTAGTACTCGCATTTCTCCATGTGTACACAGTGTAATAATGTAATGAAGTGTTATATACACAGAGAGGATAGTGTCTGGACAGTGTTAGTAGTACTCGCATTACTCCATGTGTACACAATATAATAATGTAATGATGTGTTATATACACAGAGAGGATAGTGTCTGGACAGTGTTAGCAGTAGTCACATTACCCCATGTGTATACAATATAATAATGTAATGATGTGTTATATACACAGAGAGGATAGTGTCTGGACAGTGTTAGTAGTAGTCACATTACCCCATGTGTACACAATATAATAATGTAATGAAGTGTTATATACACAGATTGGATAGTGTCTGGGCAGTGTTAGTAGTAGTCACATTACCCCATGTGTGCACAATATAATAATGTAATGATGTGTTATATACACAGAGAGGATAGTGTCTGGACAGTGTTAGTAGTAGTCACATTACCCCATGTGTACACAATATAATAATGTAACAAAGTGTTATATACACAGAGAGGATAGTGTCTGGACAGTGTTAGTAGTAGTCACATTACCCCATGTGTACACAATATAATAATGTAACAAAGTGTTATATACATAGAGAGGATAGTGTCTGGGCAGTGTTAGTAGTAGTCACATTACCTCATATGTACACAATATAATAATGTAACAAAGTGTTATATACACAGAGAGGATTGTGTCTGGACAGTGTTAGTAGTAAAGTCGCATTACCCCATGTGTACACAATATAATAATGTAATGAAGTGTTATATACAAAGATTGGATAGTGTCTGGACAGTGTTAGTAGTAGTCACATTACCCCATGTGTACATAATATAATAATGTAATAAAGTGTTATATACATAGAGAGGATAGTGTCTGGACAGTGTTAGTAGTAGTCACATTACCCCATGTGTACACAATATAATAATGTAATGAAGTGTAATATACACAGATAGGATAGTGTCTGGACAGTGTTAGTAGTAGTCACATTACCCCATGTGTACATAATATAATAATGTAATAAAGTGTTATATACATAGAGAGGAAAGTGTCTGGGCAGTGTTAGTAGTAGCCACATTACCCCATGTGTACACAATATAATAATGTAATGAAGTGTTATATACACAGAAAGGATAGTGTCTGGACAGTGTTAGTCGTAGTCACATTACCCCATGTGTATACAATATAATAATGTAATATAGTGTTATATACACAGAGATGATAGTGTCTGGACAGTGTTAGTAGTAGTCGCATTACCCCATGTGTACACAATATAATAATGTAATGGTGTTATATACACAGAGAGGATAGTGTCTGGACAGTGTTAGTAGTAGTCACATTACCCCATGTGTACACAATATAATAATGTAATGACGTGTTATATACACAGAGAGGATAGTGTCTGGAAAGTGTTAGTAGTAGTCACATTACCCCATGTGTACACAATATAATAATGTAATGACGTGTTATATACACAGAGAGGATAGTGTCTGGACAGTGTTAGAAGTAGTCACATTACCCCATGTGTACACAATATAATGATGTAATGAAGTGTTATATACACAGAGAGGATAGTGTATGTACAGTGTTAGTAGTAGTCACATTACCCCATGTGTACACAATATAATAATGTAATGAAGTGTTATATACACAGATTGGATAGTGTCTGGGCAGTGTTAGTAGTAGTCACATTACCCCATGTGTGCACAATATAATAATGTAATGATGTGTTATATACACAGAGAGGATAGTGTCTGGACAGTGTTAGTAGTAGTCACATTACCCCATGTGTACACAATATAATAATGTAACAAAGTGTTATATACATAGAGAGGATAGTGTCTGGGCAGTGTTAGTAGTAGTCACATTACCTCATATGTACACAATATAATAATGTAACAAAGTGTTATATACACAGAGAGGATTGTGTCTGGACAGTGTTAGTAGTAAAGTCGCATTACCCCATGTGTACACAATATAATAATGTAATGAAGTGTTATATACAAAGATTGGATAGTGTCTGGACAGTGTTAGTAGTAGTCACATTACCCCATGTGTACATAATATAATAATGTAATAAAGTGTTATATACATAGAGAGGATAGTGTCTGGACAGTGTTAGTAGTAGTCACATTACCCCATGTGTACACAATATAATAATGTAATGAAGTGTAATATACACAGATAGGATAGTGTCTGGACAGTGTTAGTAGTAGTCACATTACCCCATGTGTACATAATATAATAATGTAATAAAGTGTTATATACATAGAGAGGAAAGTGTCTGGGCAGTGTTAGTAGTAGCCACATTACCCCATGTGTACACAATATAATAATGTAATGAAGTGTTATATACACAGAAAGGATAGTGTCTGGACAGTGTTAGTCGTAGTCACATTACCCCATGTGTATACAATATAATAATGTAATATAGTGTTATATACACAGAGATGATAGTGTCTGGACAGTGTTAGTAGTAGTCGCATTACCCCATGTGTACACAATATAATAATGTAATGGTGTTATATACACAGAGAGGATAGTGTCTGGACAGTGTTAGTAGTAGTCACATTACCCCATGTGTACACAATATAATAATGTAATGACGTGTTATATACACAGAGAGGATAGTGTCTGGAAAGTGTTAGTAGTAGTCACATTACCCCATGTGTACACAATATAATAATGTAATGACGTGTTATATACACAGAGAGGATAGTGTCTGGACAGTGTTAGAAGTAGTCACATTACCCCATGTGTACACAATATAATGATGTAATGAAGTGTTATATACACAGAGAGGATAGTGTATGTACAGTGTTAGTAGTAGTCACATTACCCCATGTGTGCACAATATAATAATGTAATATAGTGTTATATACACAGAGAGGATAGTGTCTGGACAGTGTTAGTAGTAGTCACATTACCCCAAGTGTACACAATATAATAATGTAATGAAGTGTTATATACACAAAGAGGATAGTGTCTGGACAGTGTTAGTAGTAGTTACATTACCCCATGTGTACACAATATAATAATGTAATGAAGTGTTATATACACAGAGAGGATAGTGTCTGGACAGTGTTAGAACTTAGAAGTAGTCACATTACCCCATGTGTACACAATATAATAATGTAATGAAGTATTATATACACAGAGAGGATAGTGTCTGGACAGTGTTAGTAGTAGTCACATTACCCCATGTGTACACAATATAATAATGTAATGAAGTGTTATATACAAAGAGAGGATAGTGTCTGGACAGTGTTAGTAGTAGTCACATTACCCCATGTGTACACAATATAACAATGTAATGATGTGTTATATACACAGAGAGGATTGTGTCTGGACAGTGATAGTAGTAGTCACATTACCCCAAGTGTACACAATATAATAATGTAATGAAGTGTTATATACACAGAGAGGATAGTGTCTGGACAGTGTTAGTAGTAGTCACATTACCCCATGTGTACACAATATAATAATGTAATGAAGTGTTATATGCACAGAGAGGATTGTGTCTGGACAGTGTTAGTAGTAGTCACATTACCCCAAGTGTACACAATATAATAATATAATGAAGTATTATATACACAGAGAGGATTGTGTCTGGACAGTGTTAGTAGTAGTCACATTACCCCATATGTACACAATATAGTAATGTAATGAAGTGTTATATACACAGAGAGGATAGTGTCTGGGCAGTGTTAGTAGTAGTCACATTACCCCATGTGTGCACAATATAATAATGTAATGATGTGTTATATACACAGAGAGGATAGTGTCTGGTCAGTGTTAGTAGTAGTCACATTACCCCATGTGTACACAATATAATAATGTATCAAAGTGTTATATACACAGAGAGGATAGTGTCTGGACAGTGTTAGTAGTAGTCACATTACCTCATATGTACACAATATAATAATGTAACAAAGTGTTATATACACAGAGAGGATTGTGTCTGGACAGTGTTAGTAGTAAAGTCGCATTACCCCATGTGTACACAATATAATAATGTAATGAAGTGATATATACACAGAGAGGATTGTGTCTGGACAGTGATAGTAGTAGTCACATTACCCCAAGTGTACACAATATAATAATGTAATGAAGTGTTATATACACAGAGAGGATAGTGTCTGGACAGTGTTAGTAGTAGTCACATTACCCCATGTGTACACAATATAATAATGTAATGAAGTGTTATATGCACAGAGAGGATTGTGTCTGGACAGTGTTAGTAGTAGTCACATTACCCCAAGTGTACACAATATAATAATATAATGAAGTATTATATACACAGAGAGGATTGTGTCTGGACAGTGTTAGTAGTAGTCACATTACCCCATATGTACACAATATAGTAATGTAATGAAGTGTTATATACACAGAGAGGATAGTGTCTGGGCAGTGTTAGTAGTAGTCACATTACCCCATGTGTACACAATATAATAATGTAATGATGTGTTATATACACAGAGAGGATAGTGTCTGGACAGTGTTAGTAGTAGTCACATTACCCCATGAGTACACAATATAATAATGTAATGATGTGTTATATACACAGAGAGGAAAGTGTCTGGACAGTGGGCCTGATTCAGAGCCGCTCGTAAGCGGCCGCTCGTTCATTCTGACCGATGTTCGCTCATCTGCGCATGCGTACGGATTGTAATACGCTTGCGCGAACCAGTCAGTGCAGCCGAAAATCGTTTGTTCGCTATATAGCGAATGCCTGCTACTTTGAGTGACAGGATGAGGCATATGTGGGTGGTAACAAGGGAAGGGGCTTGAAAACGGGGAGTGGAGATCCGAACGCAGGTTTGCCTAAAGGTCAAAACGGGCGTTTTAAGGGTGTGCATAATTAATACAGCAGCGTCATTGACCACGTCACTGGGTTATTTTAAAGTCAAAACTGCTCGCAAGATTGCGGTAGGAAAAACCAACCACAAGAATAGTGAGCAGTTTATACGCTGGTCGATGTACTCGATTAATTTAATAAATAGAGGACATGACGTATGGTGAGAGCGGCCAGGGGGCGTATTTTTTAAAATTACAACCGCAAGTTTTGCTCGCTCGTTCAGACTTAGAGGCGTGAACAGACCGCAATGAGCGAACGGTTCATTTGAATAGCCACCCCTTGTTTTGGAACGAAAGACCGCAAATAGCGAGCGGCTCTGAATCAGGGCCAGTGTTAGTAGTAAAGTTGCATTACCCCATGTGTACACAATATAACAATGTAATGAAGTGTTATATACACAGAAAGGATAGTGTCTGGACAGTGTTAGTAGTAGTCACATTACCCCATGTGTACACAATATAATAATGTAACGAAGTGTTATATACACAGAGAGGATAGTGTCTGGACAGTGTTAGTAGTAAAGTTGCATTACCCCATGTGTACACAATATAATAATGTAACGAAGTGTTATATACACCGAAAGGACAGTGTCTGGTCAGTGTTAGTAGTAGTCACATTACCCCATGTGTATACAATATAATAATGTAATGATGTGTTATATAAACAGAGATGATAGTGTCTGGACAGTGTTAGTAGTAGTCACATTACCCCATGTGTACACAATATAATAATGTAATGTAGTGTTATATACACAGAGAGGATAGTGTCTGGACAGTGTTAGTAGTAGACACATTACCCCCTTGTGTACATAATATAATAATGTAATGGTGTTATATACACAGAGAGGATAGTGTCTGGACAGTGTTAGTAGTAGTCACATTACCCCAAGTGTACACAATATAATAATATAATGAAGTATTATATACACAGAGAGGATAGTGTCTGGACAGTGTTAGCAATAGTCACATTAACCTGTTAGTACATAATATAATAATGTAATGAAGTGATATATACAGAGAGGAAAGTATTTGGTCAGTGAAAGTAGTAGTCACATTACCCCATGTGTACACAATATAATAATGTAATGAAGTGTTATATACACAGAGAGGACATTGTCTAGACAGTGTTAGTAGTAGTCACATTACCCCATGTGTACACAATATAATAATGTAATGAAGTGATATATACACAGAGAGGATAGTGTCTGGACAGTGTTAGTAGTACTCACATTTCTCCATGTGTACACAGTGTAATAATGTAATGAAGTGTTATATACACAGAGAGGATAGTGTCTGGACAGTGTTAGCAGTAGTCACATTACCCCATGTGTATACAATATAATAATGTAATGATGTGTTATATACACAGATTGGATAGTGTCTGGGCAGTGTTAGTAGTAGTCACATTACCCCATGTGTGCACAATATAATAATGTAGTGATGTGTTATATACACAGAGAGGATAGTGTCTGGTCAGTGTTAGTAGTAGTCACATTACCCCATGTGTACACAATATAATAATGTATCAAAGTGTTATATACATAGAGAGGATAGTGTCTGGACAGTGTTAGTAGTAGTCACATTACCTCATATGTACACAATATAATAATGTAACAAAGTGTTATATACACAGAGAGGATTGTGTCTGGACAGTGTTAGTAGTAAAGTCGCATTACCCCATGTGTACACAATATAATAATGTAATGAAGTGATATATACACAGAGAGGATAGTGTCTGGACAGTGTTAGTAGTACTCGCATTTCTCCATGTGTACACAGTGTAATAATGTAATGAAGTGTTATATACACAGAGAGGATAGTGTCTGGACAGTGTTAGTAGTACTCGCATTACTCCATGTGTACACAATATAATAATGTAATGATGTGTTATATACACAGAGAGGATAGTGTCTGGACAGTGTTAGCAGTAGTCACATTACCCCATGTGTATACAATATAATAATGTAATGATGTGTTATATACACAGAGAGGATAGTGTCTGGACAGTGTTAGTAGTAGTCACATTACCCCATGTGTACACAATATAATAATGTAATGAAGTGTTATATACACAGATTGGATAGTGTCTGGGCAGTGTTAGTAGTAGTCACATTACCCCATGTGTGCACAATATAATAATGTAATGATGTGTTATATACACAGAGAGGATAGTGTCTGGACAGTGTTAGTAGTAGTCACATTACCCCATGTGTACACAATATAATAATGTAACAAAGTGTTATATACACAGAGAGGATAGTGTCTGGACAGTGTTAGTAGTAGTCACATTACCCCATGTGTACACAATATAATAATGTAACAAAGTGTTATATACATAGAGAGGATAGTGTCTGGGCAGTGTTAGTAGTAGTCACATTACCTCATATGTACACAATATAATAATGTAACAAAGTGTTATATACACAGAGAGGATTGTGTCTGGACAGTGTTAGTAGTAAAGTCGCATTACCCCATGTGTACACAATATAATAATGTAATGAAGTGTTATATACAAAGATTGGATAGTGTCTGGACAGTGTTAGTAGTAGTCACATTACCCCATGTGTACATAATATAATAATGTAATAAAGTGTTATATACATAGAGAGGATAGTGTCTGGACAGTGTTAGTAGTAGTCACATTACCCCATGTGTACACAATATAATAATGTAATGAAGTGTAATATACACAGATAGGATAGTGTCTGGACAGTGTTAGTAGTAGTCACATTACCCCATGTGTACATAATATAATAATGTAATAAAGTGTTATATACATAGAGAGGAAAGTGTCTGGGCAGTGTTAGTAGTAGCCACATTACCCCATGTGTACACAATATAATAATGTAATGAAGTGTTATATACACAGAAAGGATAGTGTCTGGACAGTGTTAGTCGTAGTCACATTACCCCATGTGTATACAATATAATAATGTAATATAGTGTTATATACACAGAGATGATAGTGTCTGGACAGTGTTAGTAGTAGTCGCATTACCCCATGTGTACACAATATAATAATGTAATGGTGTTATATACACAGAGAGGATAGTGTCTGGACAGTGTTAGTAGTAGTCACATTACCCCATGTGTACACAATATAATAATGTAATGACGTGTTATATACACAGAGAGGATAGTGTCTGGAAAGTGTTAGTAGTAGTCACATTACCCCATGTGTACACAATATAATAATGTAATGACGTGTTATATACACAGAGAGGATAGTGTCTGGACAGTGTTAGAAGTAGTCACATTACCCCATGTGTACACAATATAATGATGTAATGAAGTGTTATATACACAGAGAGGATAGTGTATGTACAGTGTTAGTAGTAGTCACATTACCCCATGTGTACACAATATAATAATGTAATGAAGTGTTATATACACAGATTGGATAGTGTCTGGGCAGTGTTAGTAGTAGTCACATTACCCCATGTGTGCACAATATAATAATGTAATGATGTGTTATATACACAGAGAGGATAGTGTCTGGACAGTGTTAGTAGTAGTCACATTACCCCATGTGTACACAATATAATAATGTAACAAAGTGTTATATACATAGAGAGGATAGTGTCTGGGCAGTGTTAGTAGTAGTCACATTACCTCATATGTACACAATATAATAATGTAACAAAGTGTTATATACACAGAGAGGATTGTGTCTGGACAGTGTTAGTAGTAAAGTCGCATTACCCCATGTGTACACAATATAATAATGTAATGAAGTGTTATATACAAAGATTGGATAGTGTCTGGACAGTGTTAGTAGTAGTCACATTACCCCATGTGTACATAATATAATAATGTAATAAAGTGTTATATACATAGAGAGGATAGTGTCTGGACAGTGTTAGTAGTAGTCACATTACCCCATGTGTACACAATATAATAATGTAATGAAGTGTAATATACACAGATAGGATAGTGTCTGGACAGTGTTAGTAGTAGTCACATTACCCCATGTGTACATAATATAATAATGTAATAAAGTGTTATATACATAGAGAGGAAAGTGTCTGGGCAGTGTTAGTAGTAGCCACATTACCCCATGTGTACACAATATAATAATGTAATGAAGTGTTATATACACAGAAAGGATAGTGTCTGGACAGTGTTAGTCGTAGTCACATTACCCCATGTGTATACAATATAATAATGTAATATAGTGTTATATACACAGAGATGATAGTGTCTGGACAGTGTTAGTAGTAGTCGCATTACCCCATGTGTACACAATATAATAATGTAATGGTGTTATATACACAGAGAGGATAGTGTCTGGACAGTGTTAGTAGTAGTCACATTACCCCATGTGTACACAATATAATAATGTAATGACGTGTTATATACACAGAGAGGATAGTGTCTGGAAAGTGTTAGTAGTAGTCACATTACCCCATGTGTACACAATATAATAATGTAATGACGTGTTATATACACAGAGAGGATAGTGTCTGGACAGTGTTAGAAGTAGTCACATTACCCCATGTGTACACAATATAATGATGTAATGAAGTGTTATATACACAGAGAGGATAGTGTATGTACAGTGTTAGTAGTAGTCACATTACCCCATGTGTGCACAATATAATAATGTAATATAGTGTT
The DNA here is from genome assembly GCA_031769625.1 of Taudactylus pleione. NCBI lineage: Eukaryota > Metazoa > Chordata > Amphibia > Anura > Myobatrachidae > Taudactylus > Taudactylus pleione. The sequence goes on along the minus strand of JAUIMM010003146.1, from coordinate 1,099,646 downwards.
ATATACACAGAGAGGATAGTGTCTGGACAGTGTTAGTAGTAGTCACATTACCCCAAGTGTACACAATATAATAATGTAATGAAGTGTTATATACACAAAGAGGATAGTGTCTGGACAGTGTTAGTAGTAGTTACATTACCCCATGTGTACACAATATAATAATGTAATGAAGTGTTATATACACAGAGAGGATAGTGTCTGGACAGTGTTAGAACTTAGAAGTAGTCACATTACCCCATGTGTACACAATATAATAATGTAATGAAGTATTATATACACAGAGAGGATAGTGTCTGGACAGTGTTAGTAGTAGTCACATTACCCCATGTGTACACAATATAATAATGTAATGAAGTGTTATATACAAAGAGAGGATAGTGTCTGGACAGTGTTAGTAGTAGTCACATTACCCCATGTGTACACAATATAACAATGTAATGATGTGTTATATACACAGAGAGGATTGTGTCTGGACAGTGATAGTAGTAGTCACATTACCCCAAGTGTACACAATATAATAATGTAATGAAGTGTTATATACACAGAGAGGATAGTGTCTGGACAGTGTTAGTAGTAGTCACATTACCCCATGTGTACACAATATAATAATGTAATGAAGTGTTATATGCACAGAGAGGATTGTGTCTGGACAGTGTTAGTAGTAGTCACATTACCCCAAGTGTACACAATATAATAATATAATGAAGTATTATATACACAGAGAGGATTGTGTCTGGACAGTGTTAGTAGTAGTCACATTACCCCATATGTACACAATATAGTAATGTAATGAAGTGTTATATACACAGAGAGGATAGTGTCTGGGCAGTGTTAGTAGTAGTCACATTACCCCATGTGTGCACAATATAATAATGTAATGATGTGTTATATACACAGAGAGGATAGTGTCTGGTCAGTGTTAGTAGTAGTCACATTACCCCATGTGTACACAATATAATAATGTATCAAAGTGTTATATACACAGAGAGGATAGTGTCTGGACAGTGTTAGTAGTAGTCACATTACCTCATATGTACACAATATAATAATGTAACAAAGTGTTATATACACAGAGAGGATTGTGTCTGGACAGTGTTAGTAGTAAAGTCGCATTACCCCATGTGTACACAATATAATAATGTAATGAAGTGATATATACACAGAGAGGATAGTGTCTGGACAGTGTTAGTAGTACTCGCATTTCTCCATGTGTACACAGTGTAATAATGTAATGAAGTGTTATATACACAGAGAGGATAGTGTCTGGACAGTGTTAGTAGTAGTCACATTACCCCATGTGTACACAATATAATAAAGTAATGAAGTGTTATATGCACAGAGAGGATTGTGTCTGGACAGTGTTAGTAGTAGTCACATTACCCCAAGTGTACACAATATAATAATATAATGAAGTATTATATACACAGAGAGGATTGTGTCTGGACAGTGTTAGTAGTAGTCACATTACCCCATATGTACACAATATAGTAATGTAATGAAGTGTTATATACACAGAGAGGATAGTGTCTGGGCAGTGTTAGTAGTAGTCACATTACCCCATGTGTACACAATATAATAATGTAATGATGTGTTATATACACAGAGAGGATAGTGTCTGGACAGTGTTAGTAGTAGTCACATTACCCCATGAGTACACAATATAATAATGTAATGATGTGTTATATACACAGAGAGGAAAGTGTCTGGACAGGGGGCCTGATTCAGAGCCGCTCGTAAGCGGCCGCTCGTTCATTCTGACCGATGTTCGCTCATCTGCGCATGCGTACGGATTGTAATACGCTTGCGCGAACCAGTCAGTGCAGCCGAAAATCGTTTGTTCGCTATATAGCGAATGCCTGCTACTTTGAGTGACAGGATGAGGCATATGTGGGTGGTAACAAGGGAAGGGGCTTGAAAACGGGGAGTGGAGATCCGAACGCAGGTTTGCCTAAAGGTCAAAACGGGCGTTTTAAGGGTGTGCATAATTAATACAGCAGCGTCATTGACCACGTCACTGGGTTATTTTAAAGTCAAAACTGCTCGCAAGATTGCGGTAGGAAAAACCAACCACAAGAATAGTGAGCAGTTTATACGCTGGTCGATGTACTCGATTAATTTAATAAATAGAGGACATGACGTATGGTGAGAGCGGCCAGGGGGCGTATTTTTTAAAATTACAACCGCAAGTTTTGCTCGCTCGTTCAGACTTAGAGGCGTGAACAGACCGCAATGAGCGAACGGTTCATTTGAATAGCCACCCCTTGTTTTGGAACGAAAGACCGCAAATAGCGAGCGGCTCTGAATCAGGGCCAGTGTTAGTAGTAAAGTTGCATTACCCCATGTGTACACAATATAACAATGTAATGAAGTGTTATATACACAGAAAGGATAGTGTCTGGACAGTGTTAGTAGTAGTCACATTACCCCATGTGTACACAATATAATAATGTAACGAAGTGTTATATACACAGAGAGGATAGTGTCTGGACAGTGTTAGTAGTAAAGTTGCATTACCCCATGTGTACACAATATAATAATGTAATGAAGTGTTATATACACCGAAAGGACAGTGTCTGGTCAGTGTTAGTAGTAGTCACATTACCCCATGTGTATACAATATAATAATGTAATGATGTGTTATATAAACAGAGATGATAGTGTCTGGACAGTGTTAGTAGTAGTCACATTACCCCATGTGTACACAATATACTAATGTAATGTAGTGTTATATACACAGAGAGGATAGTGTCTGGACAGTGTTAGTAGTAGACACATTACCCCCTTGTGTACATAATATAATAATGTAATGGTGTTATATACACAGAGAGGATAGTGTCTGGACAGTGTTAGTAGTAGTCACATTACCCCAAGTGTACACAATATAATAATATAATGAAGTATTATATACACAGAGAGGATAGTGTCTGGACAGTGTTAGCAATAGTCACATTAACCTGTTAGTACATAATATAATAATGTAATGAAGTGATATATACAGAGAGGAAAGTATTTGGTCAGTGAAAGTAGTAGTCACATTACCCCATGTGTACACAATATAATAATGTAATGAAGTGTTATATACACAGAGAGGACATTGTCTAGACAGTGTTAGTAGTAGTCACATTACCCCATGTGTACACAATATAATAATGTAATGATGTGTTATATACACAGAGAGGACAGTGTCTGGACAGTGTTAGTAGTAGTCACATTACCCCATGTGTACACAATATAATAATGTAATGATGTGTTATATACACAGATTGGATAGTGTCTGGGCAGAGTTAGTAGTAGTCACATTACCCCATGTGTGCACAATATAATAATGTAATGATGTGTTATATACACAGAGAGGATAGTGTCTGGTCAGTGTTAGTAGTAGTCACATTACCCCATGTGTACACAATATAATAATGTATCAAAGTGTTATATACATAGAGAGGATAGTGTCTGGACAGTGTTAGCAATAGTCACATTAACCTGTTAGTACATAATATAATAATGTAATGAAGTGATATATACAGAGAGGAAAGTATTTGGTCAGTGAAAGTAGTAGTCACATTACCCCATGTGTACACAATATAATAATGTAATGATGTGTTATATACACAGATTGGATAGTGTCTGGGCAGAGTTAGTAGTAGTCACATTACCCCATGTGTGCACAATATAATAATGTAATGATGTGTTATATACACAGAGAGGATAGTGTCTGGTCAGTGTTAGTAGTAGTCACATTACCCCATGTGTACACAATATAATAATGTATCAAAGTGTTATATACATAGAGAGGATAGTGTCTGGACAGTGTTAGTAGTAGTCACATTACCTCATATGTACACAATATAATAATGTAACAAAGTGTTATATACACAGAGAGGATTGTGTCTGGACAGTGTTAGTAGTAAAGTCGCATTACCCCATGTGTACACAATATAATAATGTAATGAAGTGATATATACACAGAGAGGATAGTGTCTGGACAGTGTTAGTAGTACTCGCATTTCTCCATGTGTACACAGTGTAATAATGTAATGAAGTGTTATATACACAGAGAGGATAGTGTCTAGACAGTGTTAGTAGTACTCGCATTACTCCATGTGTACACAATATAATAATGTAATGATGTGTTATATACACAGAGAGGATAGTGTCTGGACAGTGTTAGCAGTAGTCACATTACCCCATGTGTATACAATATAATAATGTAATGATGTGTTATATACACAGAGAGGATAGTGTCTGGACAGTGTTAGTAGTAGTCACATTACCCCATGTGTACACAATATAATAATGTAATGAAGTGTTATATACACAGATTGGATAGTGTCTGGGCAGTGTTAGTAGTAGTCAAATTACCCCATGTGTGCACAATATAATAATGTAATGATGTGTTATATACACAGAGAGGATAGTGTCTGGACAGTGTTAGTAGTAGTCACATTACCCCATGTGTACACAATATAATAATGTAACAAAGTGTTATATACACAGAGAGGATAGTGTCTGGACAGTGTTAGTAGTAGTCACATTACCCCATGTGTACACAATATAATAATGTAACAAAGTGTTATATACATAGAGAGGATAGTGTCTGGGCAGTGTTAGTAGTAGTCACATTACCTCATATGTACACAATATAATAATGTAACAAAGTGTTATATACACAGAGAGGATTGTGTCTGGACAGTGTTAGTAGTAAAGTCGCATTACCCCATGTGTACACAATATAATAATGTAATGAAGTGTTATATACAAAGATTGGATAGTGTCTGGACAGTGTTAGTAGTAGTCACATTACCCCATGTGTACATAATATAATAATGTAATAAAGTGTTATATACATAGAGAGGATAGTGTCTGGACAGTGTTAGTAGTAGTCACATTACCCCATGTGTACACAATATAATAATGTAATGAAGTGTAATATACACAGATAGGATAGTGTCTGGACAGTGTTAGTAGTAGTCACATTACCCCCTGTGTACATAATATAATAATGTAATAAAGTGTTATATACATAGAGAGGAAAGTGTCTGGGCAGTGTTAGTAGTAGCCACATTACCCCATGTGTACACAATATAATAATGTAATGAAGTGTTATATACACAGAAAGGATAGTGTCTGGACAGTGTTAGTCTTAGTCACATTACCCCATGTGTATACAATATAATAATGTAATATAGTGTTATATACACAGAGATGATAGTGTCTGGACAGTGTTAGTAGTAGTCGCATTACCCCATGTGTACACAATATAATAATGTAATGGTGTTATATACACAGAGAGGATAGTGTCTGGACAGTGTTAGTAGTAGTCACATTACCCCATGTGTACACAATATAATAATGTAATGACGTGTTATATACACAGAGAGGATAGTGTCTGGAAAGTGTTAGTAGTAGTCACATTACCCCATGTGTACACAATATAATAATGTAATGACGTGTTATATACACAAAGAGGATAGTGTCTGGACAGTGTTAGAAGTAGTCACATTACCCCATGTGTACACAATATAATGATGTAATGAAGTGTTATATACACAGAGAGGATAGTGTATGTACAGTGTTAGTAGTAGTCACATTACCCCATGTGTGCACAATATAATAATGTAATATAGTGTTATATACACAGAGAGGATAGTGTCTGGACAGTGTTAGTAGTAGTCACATTACCCCAAGTGTACACAATATAATAATGTAATGAAGTGTTATATACACAAAGAGGATAGTGTCTGGACAGTGTTAGTAGTAGTTACATTACCCCATGTGTACACAATATAATAATGTAATGAAGTGTTATATACACAGAGAGGATAGTGTCTGGACAGTGTTAGAACTTAGAAGTAGTCACATTACCCCATGTGTACACAATATAATAATGTAATGAAGTATTATATACACAGAGAGGATAGTGTCTGGACAGTGTTAGTAGTAGTCACATTACCCCATGTGTACACAATATAATAATGTAATGAAGTGTTATATACAAAGAGAGGATAGTGTCTGGACAGTGTTAGTAGTAGTCACATTACCCCATATGTACACAATATAGTAATGTAATGAAGTGTTATATACACAGAGAGGATAGTGTCTGGGCAGTGTTAGTAGTAGTCACATTACCCCATGTGTGCACAATATAATAATGTAATGATGTGTTATATACACAGAGAGGATTGTGTCTGGACAGTGATAGTAGTAGTCACATTACCCCAAGTGTACACAATATAATAATGTAATGAAGTGTTATATACACAGAGAGGATAGTGTCTGGACAGTGTTAGTAGTAGTCACATTACCCCATGTGTACACAATATAATAATGTAATGAAGTGTTATATGCACAGAGAGGATTGTGTCTGGACAGTGTTAGTAGTAGTCACATTACCCCAAGTGTACACAATATAATAATATAATGAAGTATTATATACACAGAGAGGATTGTGTCTGGACAGTGTTAGTAGTAGTCACATTACCCCATATGTACACAATATAGTAATGTAATGAAGTGTTATATACACAGAGAGGATAGTGTCTGGGCAGTGTTAGTAGTAGTCACATTACCCCATGTGTGCACAATATAATAATGTAATGATGTGTTATATACACAGAGAGGATAGTGTCTGGTCAGTGTTAGTAGTAGTCACATTACCCCATGTGTACACAATATAATAATGTATCAAAGTGTTATATACACAGAGAGGATAGTGTCTGGACAGTGTTAGTAGTAGTCACATTACCTCATATGTACACAATATAATAATGTAACAAAGTGTTATATACACAGAGAGGATTGTGTCTGGACAGTGTTAGTAGTAAAGTCGCATTACCCCATGTGTACACAATATAATAATGTAATGAAGTGATATATACACAGAGAGGATAGTGTCTGGACAGTGTTAGTAGTACTCGCATTTCTCCATGTGTACACAGTGTAATAATGTAATGAAGTGTTATATACACAGAGAGGATAGTGTCTGGACAGTGTTAGTAGTACTCGCATTACTCCATGTGTACACAATATAATAATGTAATGATGTGTTATATACACAGAGAGGATAGTGTCTGGACAGTGTTAGCAGTAGTCACATTACCCCATGTGTATACAATATAATAATGTAATGATGTGTTATATACACAGAGAGGATAGTGTTTGGACAGTGTTAGTAGTAGTCACATTACCCCATGTGTACACAATATAATAATGTAATGAAGTGTTATATACACAGATTGGATAGTGTCTGGGCAGTGTTAGTAGTAGTCACATTACCCCATGTGTGCACAATATAATAATGTAATGATGTGTTATATACACAGAGAGGATAGTGTCTGGACAGTGTTAGTAGTAGTCACATTACCCCATGTGTACACAATATAATAATGTAACAAAGTGTTATATACACAGAGAGGATAGTGTCTGGACAGTGTTAGTAGTAGTCACATTACCCCATGTGTACACAATATAATAATGTAACAAAGTGTTATATACATAGAGAGGATAGTGTCTGGGCAGTGTTAGTAGTAGTCACATTACCTCATATGTACACAATATAATAATGTAACAAAGTGTTATATACACAGAGAGGATTGTGTCTGGACAGTGTTAGTAGTAAAGTCGCATTACCCCATGTGTACACAATATAATAATGTAATGAAGTGTTATATACAAAGATTGGATAGTGTCTGGACAGTGTTAGTAGTAGTCACATTACCCCATGTGTACATAATATAATAATGTAATAAAGTGTTATATACATAGAGAGGATAGTGTCTGGACAGTGTTAGTAGTAGTCACATTACCCCATGTGTACACAATATAATAATGTAATGAAGTGTAATATACACAGATAGGATAGTGTCTGGACAGTGTTAGTAGTAGTCACATTACCCCATGTGTACATAATATAATAATGTAATAAAGTGTTATATACATAGAGAGGAAAGTGTCTGGGCAGTGTTAGTAGTAGCCACATTACCCCATGTGTACACAATATAATAATGTAATGAAGTGTTATATACAAAGAAAGGATAGTGTCTGGACAGTGTTAGTCGTAGTCACATTACCCCATGTGTATACAATATAATAATGTAATATAGTGTTATATACACAGAGATGATAGTGTCTGGACAGTGTTAGTAGTAGTCGCATTACCCCATGTGTACACAATATAATAATGTAATGGTGTTATATACACAGAGAGGATAGTGTCTGGACAGTGTTAGTAGTAGTCACATTACCCCATGTGTACACAATATAATAATGTAATGACGTGTTATATACACAGAGAGGATAGTGTCTGGAAAGTGTTAGTAGTAGTCACATTACCCCATGTGTACACAATATAATAATGTAATGACGTGTTATATACACAGAGAGGATAGTGTCTGGACAGTGTTAGAAGTAGTCACATTACCCCATGTGTACACAATATAATGATGTAATGAAGTGTTATATACACAGAGAGGATAGTGTATGTACAGTGTTAGTAGTAGTCACATTACCCCATGTGTGCACAATATAATAATGTAATATAGTGTTATATACACAGAGAGGATAGTGTCTGGACAGTGTTAGTAGTAGTCACATTACCCCAAGTGTACACAATATAATAATGTAATGAAGTGTTATATACACAAAGAGGATAGTGTCTGGACAGTGTTAGTAGTAGTCACATTACCCCATGTGTACACAATATAATAATGTAATGAAGTGTTATATACACAGAGAGGATAGTGTCTGGACAGTGTTAGAACTTAGAAGTAGTCACATTACCCCATGTGTACACAATATAATAATGTAATGAAGTATTATATACACAGAGAGGATAGTGTCTGGACAGTGTTAGTAGTAGTCACATTACCCCATGTGTACACAATATAATAATGTAATGAAGTGTTATATACAAAGAGAGGATAGTGTCTGGACAGTGTTAGTAGTAGTCACATTACCCCATGTGTACACAATATAACAATGTAATGATGTGTTATATACACAGAGAGGATTGTGTCTGGACAGTGATAGTAGTAGTCACATTACCCCAAGTGTACACAATATAATAATGTAATGAAGTGTTATATACACAGAGAGGATAGTGTCTGGACAGTGTTAGTAGTAAAGTTGCATTACCCCATGTGTACACAATATAATAATGTAATGAAGTGTTATATACACCGAAAGGACAGTGTCTGGTCAGTGTTAGTAGTAGTCACATTACCCCATGTGTATACAATATAATAATGTAATGATGTGTTATATAAACAGAGATGATAGTGTCTGGACAGTGTTAGTAGTAGTCACATTACCCCATGTGTACACAATATAATAATGTAATGTAGTGTTATATACACAGAGAGGATAGTGTCTGGACAGTGTTAGTAGTAGACACATTACCCCCTTGTGTACATAATATAATAATGTAATGGTGTTATATACACAGAGAGGATAGTGTCTGGACAGTGTTAGTAGTAGTCACATTACCCCAAGTGTACACAATATAATAATATAATGAAGTATTATATACACAGAGAGGATAGTGTCTGGACAGTGTTAGCAATAGTCACATTAACCTGTTAGTACATAATATAATAATGTAATGAAGTGATATATACAGAGAGGAAAGTATTTGGTCAGTGAAAGTAGTAGTCACATTACCCCATGTGTACACAATATAATAATGTAATGAAGTGTTATATACACAGAGAGGACATTGTCTAGACAGTGTTAGTAGTAGTCACATTACCCCATGTGTACACAATATAATAATGTAATGAAGTGTTACATGCATAGAGAGGATAGTGTCTGGACAGTTTTTATAATAGTCACATTACACCATGTGTACACAATATAATAACATAAAGAAGTGTTATATACACAGAAAGGATAGTGTCCGGATACTGTTAGTTGTAGTTACATTACCCCATGTGTACACAATATAGTAACTTAATAAAGTGTTATATACACAGAGAAGATACTGTCTGGACAGTGTTTGTAGTAGACACATTACACCATTAGTAGACAATATAATAACATAATAAAGTGTTATATACACAGAGAGGCTAGTGACTGGGCAGTGTTAGAAGTAGTCACATCAACCAATGTGTACACAATATAATAACGTAATGAAGTGTTATATACACAGAGAGGCTAGTGACTGGGCCGTGTTAGTAGTAGTCACTTTACATCATGTGTACACAGTATAATAACAAAATTCAGAGTGTTATATACAAAGAGAGGATAGTGTCTGAACAGTGTTAGTAGTAAAGTTGCATTACCCCATGTGTACACAATATAATGAAGTAATGAAGTATTATATACACAGAAAGGATAGTGTCTGGTCAGTGTTAGTAGTAGTCACATTACCCCATGTGTATACAATATAATAAGGTAATGATGTGTTATATACACAGAGATGATAGTGTCTGGACAGTGTTAGTAGTAGTCACATTACCCCAGGTGTAAACAATATAATAATGTAATGGTGTTTTATATACACAGAGAGGATAGTGTCTGTACAGTGTTAGTAGTAGTCACATTGCCCCATGTGTACACAATATAATAATGTAATGAAGTATTATATAAACAAACAGGATAGTATCTGGCCAGTGTTAGTGGTAGTCACATTACCCCATGTGTACACAATATAATAATATAATGAAGTATTATATACACAGAGAGGATAGTGTCTAGACAGTGTTAGTAGTAGTCACATTAACCTATTAGTACACAAGATAATAATGTAATGAAGTGTTATATACAGAGAAGATAGTATTTTGTCAGTGTTAGTATTAGTCACATTTCCCCATGTATGCACAATATAATAATGTATTGAAGTGTTATATACACAGAGAGGATAGTGTCTGGACAGTGTTAGTAGTAGTCAGATTAACCTATTAGTACATAATATAATAATGTATTGAAGTGATATATATACAGAGAGGATAGTGTCTGGACAGTGTTAGTAGTAGTCACATTAACCTATTAGTACATAATATAATAACGTAAAGAAGTGTTATATACAGAGAGGATAGCATTTGGTCAGTGTTAGTAGTAGTCACATTACCCCATGTGTACACAATATAGTAATGTAATATAGTGTTATATACACATAGAAGATAGTGTCTGGACAGTGTTAGTAGTAGTCACATTACCCCATGTGTACACCATATAATAATGTAATGAAGTGTTATATACACAGAGAGGACATTGTCTAAACAGTGTTAGTAGTAGTCACATTACCCCATGTGTACACCATATAATAATGTAATGACGTGTTATATACACAAAGAGGATAGTGTCTGGACAGTGTTAGAAGTAGTCACATTACCCCATGTGTACACAATATAATAATGTAATGAAGTGTTATATACACAGACAGTATAGTGTCTGGACAGTGTTAGTAGTAGTCCATTACCTCATTTGTACACAATATAATAACATAAAGAAGTGTTATATACACAGAGAGGATAGTGTCTCGACAGTGTTAGTAGTAGTCACATTACCCCATGTGTACACAATATAATAATGCAATGAAGTAATATTTACAAAGAGAGGATAGTGTCTGGACAGTGCTAGTAGTAGTCACATTACCCCATGTGTACACAATATAATAATGTAAAGAAGTGTTATATACACAGAGAGGAGAGTGTCTAGACAGTGTTTGTAATAGTCACATTACCCCATGTGTACACAATATAATAATGTAGTATAGTGTTATATACACAGAGAGGATAGTGTCTGGGTAGTGTTAGTAGTAGTCACATTACCTCATGTGTACACAATATAATAACATAAAGAAGTGTTATATACACAGAGAGATTAGTGTCTGGACAGTGTTAGAAGTAGTAACATTACCCCATGTGTACACAATATAAGAATATAATGAAGTATTATATACACAGCGAGGATAGTGCCTGGAAAGTGATAGTAGTAGTCACATTAACCTATTTGTACATAATATAATAATGTAATGAAGTGTTATATACAGAGAGAATATAGTGTCTGGACAGTGTTAGTAGTAAAGTCGCATTACCCCATGTGTACACAATATAATAATGTAATGAAGTGTTATATACACAGAAAGGATAGTGTCTGGTCAGTGTTAGTAGTAATCCCATTACCCCATGTGTATATACTATAATAATTTAAAGATGTGTTATATACACAGAGATGATAGTGTCTGGACAGTGTTAGAAGTAGTTACATTACCCCATGTGTACACAATATAATAATGTAATGAAGTGTTATATACACAGAGAGGATAGTGTCTGGACAGTGTTAGTAGTAGTCACCTTACCCCATGTGTACACAATAAAATAATGTAATGGTGTTATATACACAGAGAGGATAGTGTCTGGACAGTGTTAGTAGTAGTCACATTACCCCATGTGTACTCAATATAATAATGTAATGAAGTGTTATATCCACAGAGAGGATAGTGTCTGGAGAGAGTTAGTAAAAGTCACATTAACCTATTAGTACATAATATAATAATGTAATGAAGTGTTATATACAGAGAGGATAGTGTCTGGACAGTGTTAGTAATAGTCACATTAACCTATTATTACATAATATAATAATGTAATGAAGTGTTATATAGAGAGAGGATAGTATTTGGTCAGTGTTAGTAATAGTCACATTACTGCATGTGTACACAATATAATAATGTAATGAAGTGTTATATACTCAGAGAGGATAGTGTCTAGACAGTGTTAGTAGTATGTCACATTACCCCATGTGTACTCAATATAATAATGTAATGAAGTATTATTTTCACAGAGAGGACAGTGTCTAGACAGTGTTAGTAGTATGTCACATTACCCCATGTGTACACAATATAATAATGTAATGACGTGTTACATACACAGAGATGATAGTGTCTGAACAGTGTTAGTAGTAAAGTCACATTACCCCATGTGTACACAATATAATAATGTAATGAAGTGTTATATACACAGAGATGATAGTGTCTGGACAGTGTCAGTTGTAGTGACATTACCCCTTGTGTTCACAATATAATAACATAATGAAGTGTTATATACATAGAGATGATAGTGTCTGGACAGTGTTAGTAGTAGACACATTTCACCATTAGTAGACAATATAATAACATTATAAAGTGTTATATACAGAGAGAGGATAGTGTCTGGACAGTGTTAGCAGTAGGGACATTACCCCATGTGTACACAATATAATAACGTAATGAAGCGTTATATACACAGAGCGGCTAGTGACTGGGCAGTGTTACTAGTCACATTACCCCATGTGTACACAATATAATAACGTAATGAAGCGTTATATACACAGAGATGAGAGTGTCTGGACAGTGTTAGTAGTAGTGACATTACCCCTTGTGTACACAATATAATAACATAATCAAGTGTTATATACATAGAGATGATAGTGTCTGGACAGTGTTAGTAGTAGTCACATTACCCCATGTGTACGCAATATAATAAGGTAAAGAAGTGTTATATACACAGAGAGGATAGTGTCTGGACAGTGTTAGTAGTAGTCACATTACCCCATGTGTACACAATATAATAATGTAATGAAGTGTTATATACACAGAGAGGCTAGTGACTGGGCAGTGTTAGTAGTAGTCACATCAACAAATGTGTACACAATATAATAATGAAATGATGTGTTATATAAACAGAGAGGGTAGTGTCTGGACAGTGCTAGTAGTAGTCACATTACCCCATGTGTACACAATATAATAACGTAATGAAGTGTTATATACACAGAGAGGCTAGTGACTGGGCAGTGTTAGTAGTAGTCACATCAACAAATGTGTACACAATATAATAATGAAATGATGTGTTATATAAACAGAGAGGGTAGTGTCTGGACAGTGTTAGAAGTAGTCACCTTACCCCATGTCTACATAATATAATAATGTAGTAAAGTGTAATATACACAGAGAGGATAGTGTCTGGACAGTGTTAGTAATAAGGTCACATCACGCCATGTGTACACAATATATTAATGTAAGGAAGTGTTGTATACACAGAGAGGACATTGTCAAGACAGTGTTAGGAGTTGTCACATTACAGCATGTGTACACAATATAACAATGTAATGAAGTGTTGTATACACAGAGAGGATAGAGTCTTAACAGTGTTAGTAGTAGTCACTTTACCCCATGTGTACACAATATAATAATGTAATAACGTGTTATATACACAGAGAGGATAGTGTCTGGGCAGTGTTAAAAGTAGTCACATTACCCCATATGTACACAATATAATAATGTAATGATGTGTTATATACACAGACAGGATAGTGTCTGGGCAGTGTTACTAGTAGTCACATTACCCCATGTGTACACAATATAATAATATAATAAAGTGTTATATACATAGAGAGGATAGTGTCTGGACAGTGTTAGTAGTAGTCACATTACCCCATGTGTACACAATATAATAAGGTAATGAAGTGTTATATACACAGAGAGGACAGTTTCTGGACAGTGTTAGTAGTAGTCACATTACCCATTGTGTACAAAATATAATAATGTAATGAAGTGTTATATACACAGAGAGGATAGTGTCTAGACAGTGTAAGTAATAGTCACATTACCCCATGTGTACACAATATAATAATGTAATGAAGTGTTATATACTCAGAGAGGATAGTGTCTGCACAGTGTTAGTAGTAGTCACATTACCCCATGTGTACACAATATAATAATGTAATGTAGTGTTATATACACCGAGAGGACAGTGTCTGGGCAGTATTAGTAGTAGTCACATTACCCCATGTGTACACAATATAATAATATAATGAAGTGTTATATACACAGAGAGGATAGTGTCTGGACAGTGTTAGTAGTAGTCACATTACCCCATGTGTACACAATATAATAATGTAATGTAGAGTTATATACACAGAAAGGATAGTGTCTGGACAGTGTTAGGAGTAGTCACATTACCCCATGTGTACACAATATAATAATGTAATGAAGTGTTATATACACAGAGATGATAATATCTGGACACTGCTAGTAGTAGTCACATTACCCCATGTGTACACAATATAATAATGTAATATAGTGTTATATACACAGACTGGATAGTGTCTGGGCAGTGTTATTAGTAGTCACATTACCTCATCTGTACACAATATAATAATGTAATGATGTGTTATATACATAGAGAGTATCGTGTCTGGACATTGTTAGTAGTAGTCAAATTACCCCATGTGTACTCAATATAATAACGTAATAAAGTGTTATATACACAGAGTGGATAGTATCAGGTCAGTGTTAGTAGTAGTCACATTAACCCATGTATACACAATATAATAATGTAATGACGTGTTATATACACAGAAAGGATAGTGTCTGAACCGTGTTAGTAGTAGTCACATTACCCCATGTGTACACAACATAATAATGTAATGAAGTGTTATATACACAGAGACGATAATGTCTGGAAAGTGATAGTAGTAGTCACATTACCCCATTTGTACACAATATAATAATGTAATGATGTGTTATGTACACAGAGAGGATAGTGTCTGGGCAGTGTTAGTAGTAGTCACATTACCCCATTTGTACACAATATAATAATGTAATGATGTGTTATATACACAGAGAGGATAGTGTCTGGTCAGTGTTAGTAGTAGTCACATTACCCCATGTGTACACAATATAATAATGTAAAGAAGTGTTTTATAAACAGAGAGGATAGTGTCTGGGCAGTGTTAGTAGTAGTCACATTACCCTATGTGTACACAATATAATAATATAATGCAGTGTTATATACAAAGATAGGATAGTTTCTGGACAGTGCTAGTAGTTAAGTAACATTACCCCATATGTACACAATATAATAATATAATGAAGTGTTATATACACAGAGAGGACAGTGTCTGAACAGTGTTAGTTAGTAGTCACTTTACCCCACGTGTACACAATATAATAATATAATAAAGTGTTATACACACAGAGATGATACTGTCTGGACAGTGTTAGTAGTAGTCACATTACCCCATGTGTACACAATATAATAATGTAATGACGTGTTATATACACAGAGAGCACAGTGTCTGGGCAGTATTAGTAGTAGTCACATTACCCCATGTGTACACAATATAATAATATAATGAAGTGTTATATACACAGAGAGGATAGTGTCTGGACAGTGTTAGTAGTAGTCACATTACCCCATGTGTACACAATATAATAATGTAATGTAGAGTTATATACACAGAAAGGATAGTGTCTGGACAGTGTTAGGAGTAGTCACACTACCCCATGTGTACACAATATAATAATGTAATGAAGTGTTATATACACAGAGATGATAATATCTGGACACTGCTAGTAGTAGTCACATTACCCCATGTGTACACAATATAATAATGTAATATAGTGTTATATACACAGACAGGATAGTGTCTGGGCAGTGTTATTAGTAGTCACATTACCTCATCTGTACACAATATAATAATGTAATAATGTGTTATATACATAGAGAGTATCGTGTCTGGACATTGTTAGTAGTAGTCAAATTACCCCATGTGTACTCACTATAATAATGTAATAAAGTGTTATATACACAGAGATGATAGTGTCTGGACAGTGTTAGTAGTAGTTACATTACCCCATGTGTACACAATATAATAATGTAATGAAGTGTTATATACACAGAGAGGATAGTGTCTGGACAGTGTTAGTAGTAGTCACATTACCCCATGTGTACACAAAATAATAATGTAAAGAAGTGTTATATCCACAGAGAGGATAGTGTCTGGACAGTGTTAGTAGTAGTCACATTACCCCAAGTGTACACAATAGAATAATGTAATGACGTGTTATATACACAGAGAGGATAGTGTCTGGACAGTGTTAGTAGTAGTCCATTACCTCATGTGTACACAATATAATAATGTAATGAAGTGTTACATACATAGAGAGGATAGTGTCTGGACAGTGTTAGTAGTAGTCACATTACCCCATGTGTACACAATATAATAATGCAATGAAGTATTATTTACAAAGAGAGGATAGTGTCTGGACAGTGCTAGTAGTAGTCACATTACCCCATATGTACACAATATAATAATGTAAAGAAGTGTTATATACACAGTGAGGATAGTGTCTAGACAGTGTTTGTAATAGTCACATTACCCCATGTGTACACAATATAATAATGTAGTATAGTGTTATATACACAGAGAGGATAGTGTCTGACAACTGTTAGTAGTAGTCACATTACCTCATGTGTACACAATATAATAACATAGTGAAGTGTTATATACACAGAGAGGATAGTGTCAGGATAGTGTTAGTTGTAGTCACATTACCCCATGTGTACTCACTATAATAATATAATGAAGTATTATATACACCGAAAGGAAAGTGACTGGCAGTGTTTGTAGTAAAGTCACATTTCCCAATGTGTACACAATATAATAACGTAATGAAGTGTTATATACACAGAGAGATTAGTGTCTGGACAGTGTTAGAAGTAGTAACATTACCCCATGTGTACACAATATAATAATATAATGAAGTATTATATACACAGAGAGGATAGTGTCTGGAAAGTGATAGTAGTAGTAGTCACATTAACCTATTTGTACATAATATAATAATGTAATGAAGTGTTATATACAGAGAGAGGATAGTGTCTGGACAGTGTTAGTAGTAAAGTCGCATAACCCCATGTGTACACAATATAATATTGTAATGAAGTGTTATATACACAGAAAGGATAGTGTCTGGTCAGTGTTAGTAGTAGTCACATTACCCCATGTGTATACAATATAATAATTTAATGATGTGTTATATACACAGAGATGATAGTGTCTGGACAGTGTTAGTAGTAGTTACATTACCCCATGTGTACACAATATAATAATGTAATGAAGTGTTATATACACAGAGAGGATAGTGTCTGGACAGTGTTAGTAGTAGTCACCTTACCCCATGTGTACACAATATAATAATGTAATGGTGTTATATACACAGAGAGGATAGTGTCTGTACAGTGTTAGTAGTAGTCACATTACCCCATGTGTACACAATATAATAATGTAATGGTGTTAAATACACAGAGAGGATAGTGTCAGGACAGTGTTAGTAGTAGTCACATTACCCCAAGTGTACACAATATAATAATGTAATGAAGTGTTATATACACAGAGACGATAGTGTCTGGACAGTGTTAGTAATAGTCACATTAACCTATTATTACATAATATAATAACGTAATGAAGTGTTATATACAGAGAGGATAGTATTTGGTCAGTGTTAGTAATAGTCACATTACTGCATGTGTACACAATATAATAATGTAATGAAGTGTTATATACACAGAGAGAACATTGTCTAGACAGAGTTAGTAGTAGTCACATTACCCATGTGTACACAATATAATAATGTAATGACATGTTATATACACAGAGAGGATAGTGTATGGGCAGTGTTAGTAGTAGACACATTACCCCATGTGTACACAATATAATAAAGTAATTAAGTGTTATTTACACAGAGAGGACAGTGTCTAGACAGTATTAGTAGTAGTCACATTACCCCATGTGTACACAATATAATAATGTAATGAAGTGTTATATACACAGAGAGGATAGTTTCTGGACAGTGTTAGTAGTAGTCACATTACCCATTGTGTACAAAACATAATAATGGAATGAAGTGTTATATACACAGAGAGAATAGTGTCTAGACAGTGTAAGTTATAGTCACATTACCCCATGTGTACACAATATAATAATGTATTGATGTGTTATATACTCAGAGAGGATAGTGTCTGCACAGTGTTAGTAGTAGTCACATTACCCCATGTGTACACAATATAATAATGTAATGTAGTATTATATACACAGAAAGGATAGTGTCTGGACACTGTTAGGAGTAGTCACATTACCCCATGTGTACACAATATAATAATGTAATGAAGTGTTATATACACAGAGATGATAATATCTGGACACTGCTAGTAGTAGTCACATTACCTCATCTGTACACAATATAATAATGTAATGATGTGTTATATACATAGAGAGGATCGTGTCTGGACATTGTTAGTAGTAGTCACATTACCCCATGTGAACACAATATAATAAAGTAATGATGTGTTATATACACAGAGAGGACAGTGTCTGAACAGTGTTAGTTAGTAGTAGTCCCATTACCCAATGTGTACACAATATAATAACATAATAATGTGTTATATACACAGAGAAGATACTGTCTGAACAGTGTTAGTAGTAGTCACATTACCCCATGTGAACACAATATAATAATGGAATGATGTGCTATATACACAGAGAGGACAGTGTCTGGACAGTGTTAGTAGTAGTCACATTACCCCATGTGTACACAATATAATAATTTAATGATGTGTTATATACACAGAGAGGATAGTGTCTGGACAGTGTTAGTAGTAGTCACATTTCCCCGTGTGTACACAATATAATAATGTAATGAAATGTTATATACACAGAGAGGATAGTGTCTGGACAGTGGTAGTAGAAGTCACATTTCCCCATGTGTACACAATATAATAACATAATGAAGTGTTATATACACAGAGTTGTTAGTATCTGGTCAGTGTTAGTAGTAGTCACATTACCCCATGTATACACAATATATTAATGTAATGACGTGTTATATACACAGAAAGGATAGTGTCTGGACAGTGCTAGTAGTAGTCACATTACCCCATGTGTACACAACATAATAATGTAATGAAGTGTTATATACACAGAGACGATAATGTCTGGACAGTGTTAGTAGTAGTCACATTACCCATTGTGTACAAAACATAATAATGTAATGAAGTGTTATATACACAGAGACGATAATGTCTGGAAAGTGATAGTAGTAGTCTCATTACCCCATTTGTACACAATATAATAATGTAATGATGTGTTATATACACAGAGAGGATAGTGTCTCGGCAGTGTTAGTAATAGTCACATTACCCCATTTGTACACAATATAATAACGTAATGATGTGTTATATACACAGAGAGGATAGTGTCTGGGCAGTGTTAGTAGTAGTCACATTACCCCATGTGTACACAATATAATAATGTAATGAAGTGTTTTATAAACAGAGAGGATAGTGTCTGGGCAGTGTTAGTAGCAGTCACATTACCCTATGTGTACACAATATAATAATGTAATGAAGTGTTATATACAAAGATAGGATAGTTTCTGGACAGTGCTAGTAGTTAAGTAACATTACCCCATGTGTACACAATATAATAATATAATGAAGTGTTATATACACAGAGAGGACAGTGTCTGAACAGTGTTAGTTAGTAGTCACATTACCCCACGTGTACACAATATAATAATATAATAAAGTGTTATACACACAGAGAGGACAGTGTCTGGACAGTGTTAGTAGTAGTCACATTACCCCATGTGTACACAATATAATAATGTAATGACGTGTTATATACACAGAGAGCATAGTGTCTGGACAGTGTTAGTAGTAGTAACATTACCCCATGTGTACACAATATAATAATGTAATGAAGTGTTATATACACAGAGGGGATAATATCTGGACACTGCTAGTAGTAGTCACATTACCCCATGTGTACACAATATAATTATGTAATGATGTCTTATATACACAGAGGGGATAGTGTCTGGATAGTGTAAGTAGTAGTCACAAACCCCATTAGTACACAATATAATAATGTAATGATGTGTTATATACACAGAGAGGATAGTGTCTGAACAGTGTTAGTATTAGTCACATTACCCCATGTGTACACAATATAATAAAGTAATGAAGTGTTGTATACACAGAGAGGATAGAATCTGAACAGAGTTAGTATTAGTCACATTACCCCATGTGTACACAGTATATTAATGTAATGAAGTGTTATATACACAGACAGGATAGTGTCTGGGCAGTGTTATTAGAATTCACATTACCCAATGTGTACACAATATGATAATGTAATGAAGTATTATATACACAGAGAGGATAGTGTCTGGACAGCGTTAGTAGTAGTCACATTACCCCATGTGTACACAAAATAATAATGTAATGAAGTGTTATATCCACAGAGAGGATAGTGTCTGGACAGTGTTAGTAGTAGTCACATTACCCCAAGTGTACACATTATAATAATGTAATGACGTGTTATATACACAGAGAGGATAGTGTCTGGACAGTGTTAGTAGTAGTCCATTACCTCATGTGTACACAATATAATAACATAAAGAAGTGTTATATTCACAGAGAGGATAGTGTCTGGACAGTGTTAGTAGTAGTCACTTTACCCCATGTGTACACAATATAATAATGCAATGAAGTATTATTTACAAAGAGAGGATAGTGTCTGGACAGTGCTAGTAGTAGTCACATTACCCCATATGTACACAATATAATAATGTAAAGAAGTGTTATATACACAGAGAGGATAGAGTCTAGACAGTGTTTGTAATAGTCACATTACCCCATGTGTACACAATATAATAATGTAGTATAGTGTTATATACACAGAGAGGATAGTGTCTGGGCAGTGT
This sequence comes from Taudactylus pleione, assembly GCA_031769625.1. Taxonomy (NCBI): domain Eukaryota; kingdom Metazoa; phylum Chordata; class Amphibia; order Anura; family Myobatrachidae; genus Taudactylus; species Taudactylus pleione. Next base: position 1,078,126 of record JAUIMM010003146.1, on the reverse strand, counting down.
TAGTAGTAGTCACATTACCTCATGTGTACACAATATAATAACATAAAGAAGTGTTATATACACAGAGAGGATAGTGTCAGGATACTGTTAGTTGTAGTCACATTACCCCATGTGTACTCACTATAATAATATAATGAAGTATTATATACACCGAAAGGAAAGTGACTGGCAGTATTTGTAGTAAAGTCACATTTCCCCATGTGTACACAATATAATAACGTAATGAAGTGTAATATACACAGAGAGATTAGTGTCTGGACAGTGTTAGAAGTAGTAACATTACCCCATGTGTACACAATATAATAATATAATGAAGTATTATATACACAAAGAGGATAGTGTCTGGAAAGTGATAGTAGTAGTCACATTTACCTATTTGTACATAATATAATAATGTAATGAAGTGTTATATACAGAGAGAGGATAGTCTCTGGACAGTGTTAGTAGTAAAGTCGCATTACCCCATGTGTACACAATATAATAATGTAATGAAGTGTTATATACACAGAAAGGATTGTGTCTGGTCAGTGTTAGTAGTAGTCACATTACCCCATGTGTATACAATATAATCATTTAATGATGTGTTATATACACTGAGAAGATAGTGTCTGGACAGTGTTAGTAGTAGTTACATTACCCCATGTGTACACAATATAATAATGTAATGAAGTGTTATATACACAAAGAGGATAGTGTCTGGACAGTTGTAGTAGTAGTCACCTTACCCCATGTGTACACAATATAATAATGTAATGGTGTTATATACACAGAGAGGATAGTGTCTGTACAGTGTTAGTAGTAGTCACATTACCCCATGTGTACACAATATAATAATGTAATGGTGTTAAATACACAGAGAGGATAGTGTCTGGACAGTGTTAGTAGTAGTCACATTACCCCAAGTGTACACAATATAATAATGTAATGAAGTGTTATATACAGAGAGGATAGTATTTGGTCAGAGTTAGTAATAGTCACATTACTGCATGTGTACACAATATAATAATGTAATCAAGTGTTATATACACAGAGAGAACATTGTCTAGACAGAGTTAGTACTAGTCACATTACCCAAGTGTACACAATATTATAATGTAATGACATGTTATATACACAGAGAGGAGAGTGTATGGGCAGTGTTAGTAGTAGTCACATTACCCCATGTGTACACAATATAATAAAGTAATTAAGTGTTATATACTCAGAGATGATAGTGTCTGGACAGTGTTAGTAGTAGTCACATTACCCATGTGTACTCAATATAATAATGTAATGAAGTATTATTTACACAGAGAGGACAGTGTCTAGACAGTGTTAGTAGTATGTCACTTTACCCCATGTGTACACAATATAATTAACGTAATAAAGTGTTATATACACAGAGAAGATACTGTCTGGACAGTGTTAGTAGTAGACACATTTCACCATTAGTAGACAATATAATAACATTATAAAGTGTTATATACACAGAGAGGATAGTGTCTGGACAGTGTCAGCAGTAGGGACATTACCCCATGTGTACACAATATAATAACGTAATGAAGCGTTATATACACAGAGAGGCTAGTGACTGGGCAGTGTTAGTAGTCACATTACCCCATGTGTACACAATATAATAACGTAATGAAGCGTTATATACACAGAGATGATAGTGTCTGGACAGTGTTAGTAGTAGTGACATTACCCCATGTGTACACAATATATTAACATAATGAAGTGTTATATACATAGAGATGATAGTGTCTGGACAGTGTTAGTAGTAGTCACATTACCCCATGTTTACACAATATAATAAGGTAATGAAGTGTTATATACACAGAGAGGATAGTGTATGGACAGTGATAGTAGTAGTCACATTACCCCTTGTGTACACAATATAATAACGTAATGAAGTGTTATATACATAGAGAGGCTAGTGACTGGGCAGTGTTAGTAGTAGTCATATCAACCAATGTGTACACAATATAATAATGTAATGATGTGTTACATACATAGAGAGGATAGTGTCTGGACAGTGTTAGCAGTAGTCACATTACCCCATGTGTACACAATATAATAACGTAATGAAGTGTTATATACACTGAGAGGCTAGTGACTGGGCAGTGTTAGTAGTAGTCATATCAACCAATGTGTACACAATATAATAATGTAATGATGTGTTACATACATAGAGAGGATAGTGTCTGGACAGTGTTAGTAGCAGTCACCTTACCCCATGTGTACATAATATATTAATGTATTAAAGTGTAATATACACAGAGAGGATAGTGTCTGGACAGTGTTAGTAATATGGTCACATCACGCCATGTGTACACAATATATTAATGTAATGAAGTGTTGTATACACAGAGAGGACATTGTCAAGACAGTGTTAGGAGTTGTCACATTACAGCATGTGTACACAATATAACAATGTAATGAAGTGTTGTATACACAGAGAGGATAGAGTCTGGACAGTGTTAGTAGTAGTCACATTACCCCATGTGTACACAATATAATAATATAATAAAGTGTAATATACACAGAGAGGATAGTGTCTGGTCAGTGTTAGTAATATGGTCACATCACGCCATGTGTACACAATATATTAATGTAATGAAGTGTTGTATACACAGAGAGGACATTGTCAAGACAGTGTTAGGAGTAGTCACATTACCCCATTTGTACACAATATAATAATGTAATGACGTGTAATATACACAGAGAGGATAGTGTCTGGTCAGTGTTAGTAGTAGTCACATTACCCCATGTGTACACAATATAATAATAGTGTAATAAAGTGTTATATACACAGAGAGGATAGTGTCTGGACGCATGCGCATTAGGGCACCATCGAGTCGCTTGAGAGCGTCCTACGCTCGCGAGCGGTTCTGAATTAGGCCCTGTGTTAGTAGTATTCATGTGCACATAATATAATAATGTAATGAAGTGTTATATCCACAGAGAGGATAGTGTCTGGAGAGAGTTAGTTAAAATGTCACATTACACCATGTGTACACAATATAATAACGTAATCAAGTGTTATATACACAGAGAGGATAGTGTCTGGGCAGTGTTACAAGTAGTCACATTACCCCATGTGTACACAATATAATAATGTAATGATGTGTTATATACACAGACAGGATTTTGTCTGGGCAGTGTTACTAGTAGTCACATTACCCCATGTGTACACAATATAATAATATAATAAAGTGTTATATACATAGAGAGGATAGTGTCTGGACATTGATAGTAGTAGTCACATTACCCATTGTGTACAAAACATAATAATGTAATGAAGTGTTATATACACAAAGAGGATAGTGTCTAGACAGTGTAAGTAATAGTCACTTTACCCCATGTGTACACAATATAATAATGTAATGAAGTGTTATATACTCAGAGAGGATAGTGTCTGCACAGTGTCAGTAGTAGTCACATTACCCCATGTGTACAGAATATAATAATGTAATGACATGTTATATACACAGAGAGGATAGTGTCTGGACAGTGTTAGTAGTATTCACATTACCCCATGTGTACACAATATAATAAGATGATAAAGTGTTATATACATAAAGAGGTTAGTGTCTGGACAGTGTTAGTAGTAGTCACATAACCCCATGTGTACACAATATAATAATAATATGAGATATTGTAAGAACTTACCCTTGTTATCTCTATTTCTACGAAGTCCATAGGGTTCCACAGGATACCTTGGGGTATAGGTGTGACGTCAGTCGCAGGGCACCAAAGAGTTAAGCTTTCAGCCTCCCAGGATGCACTAGGTCCCCCTCCTATACCCCGCCCCCGGGCCAAGGCACCTCAGTTAGTTACCAAGCCATAGGCCGGAGGAGGAGAAGGAAGAGAGGGAACAAAGATCTGGACACATACAAGAATCACATTCTCACCAGAGGGAGACGGAAAACCGGTGACCAGAGCAAAGCCCATCTGCAGCACAGGTGCGACAGGGCGGGAGTCCTGTGGAACCCTATGGACTTCGTAGAAATAGAAATAACAAGGGTAAGTTCTTACCATATCTCATATTTTCTACTTCAGGGTCCATAGGGTATCCACAGGATACCTTGGGGATGTCCCAAAGCAGTATCCTTTAAGGGTGGGGACGCTCCTGTGCAGAAAGGAGAATCCGCCGCCCGAAGGAAGCATCCTGAGAGGCGAAGGTGTCAAACCTTTAGTACCTCACGAAGGTATGGACAGAAGACCACGTAGCAGCCTTGCAGATCTGAACTGCCGAGGCACCACGTCGAGCTGCCCACGAAGGACCCACAGACCTAGTGGAATGAGCCTTCAGAGAAGGAGGGACCGGTAGGCCTTCATGAAGATAAGCTTCAGAAATAGCCATACGGATCCAGGCTGCCAAAGTTTGCTTTGAAGCAGGCCAACCCTTTTTACGGAAGCCAAAGAGGACAAACAAAGCGTCCGACTTCCTAAACGAAGAAGTGCGGTCAACATAAGTCCTTAAGGCCCGCACAACATCCAAAGAGGCCTCACCCACGGAAAGACCCGGTGAGTTAAAGGCCGGAACAACTATTTCCTCGTTAATATGAAACTGGGAAACAACTTTGGGAAGAAACTCGGGCCGAGTGCGGAGCACTGCCCTGTTCCCATAAAAAACCAAGAAAGGGGGTCTACAAGAAAGAGCCCCTAACTCAGAAACACGTCTGGCCGAAGCAATGGCCAGAAGGAAAACAGTCTTAGCTGTTAGCCATTTAAGATCCACTGAGCCCAGTGGTTCAAACGGCGGTCCTTGGAGAGCCCTCAGGACCACAGCCAAATCCCAAGGCGCCACAGGTGGAACAAAGGGCGGCTGAATGCGGAGAACACCCTGCATAAAGGTGCGCACATCCGGGATTGTAGCAATCCTACGGTGAAACCAGACAGATAGGGCCGAAACCTGTACCTTCAAAGAAGCAAGGCGAAGCCCATGATCTAGTCCCGCTTGCAGGAAGGCGAGAATCCGAGACAGACGAAACTCCCGCGGTGCATAACCTCTCGGTCGACACCACTGGAAGAACGTATGCCACACGCGATGGTATATCCTCGCGGAAGACGGTTTCCGAGCTCGCAACATGGTACGCACCACAGAGCTGGAAAACCCCCGGGACCTCAGCATGGCCATCTCAACAGCCACGCCGTCAAAGACAGCCGAGTCAGGTCCGGGTGAAGGCAAGGACCCTGAGACAGAAGGTCCGGTCGTAGCGGCAACCGCAGAGGAATGTCCACGGACAGACCCTGAAGGTCTGAGAACCAGTGCCGTCTGGGCCACGCGGGAGCTATCAACAGGAGCGTCCCTCCTTCCTGTTTGAATTTCCGGATTACCCGTGGAAGAAGGGAGACCGGAGGGAACAGGTATGCGAACCGGAACGTCCACCGGACGGACAGAGCATCCACCAGAGACGCCCCTTCGTCTCTTGTGCGAGACCCGTACACCGGCAACTTGTTGTTGTGCCGGGACGCCATGAGGTCGATTTCTGGAAGACCCCACCTGTCCACCAGTAGTTGAAAAACGTCCGGGTGCAGGGACCATTCCCCCGGATGAACGTCCTGGTGACTTAGAAAGTCCGCCTCCCAATTGAGCACTCCCGGGATGAAGACCGCTGATATGGCCGGAAGATTGCGCTCCGCCCAAACCAGGATCCGAGAGACCTCTACGAGAGCCGCCCGACTGCGAGTTCCTCCTTGCCTGTTTATGTAGGCCACGGTGGTAGCGTTGTCCGACTGGACCTGCACCGGGCGACCCTGGAGAAACCGCTGTGCCTGCTGGAGAGCATTGAAGACCGCACGGAGTTCCAAGATATTTATTGGAAGCTCCGCTTCTGTCGGCGTCCACCTGCCCTGGAACAAGTGTGGACCCGAAACTGCTCCCCAGCCCCGAAGACTGGCGTCCGTTGTCAACAGGACCCAATTTGGAACCCAGAACGGACGTCCCTTGTTGAGGTGGGTCGTCTGTAACCACCACGTAAGGGACAGGCGAACCTCCTGGGTGAGCACAATCATCTGGGACTTCAGAGACTGAGTCTGCCCATTCCACTTGGACAGGATCAGGTGCTGCAGAGGTCTGGAGTGAAACTGGGCGTATTCCACCATGTCGAACACCGACACCATGGAGCCCAGTAACCTCATCGCCGAGTGTAAGGACACCCGGCGGCTGTGCAGACAACTGCGCACCCTTGACTGTAAAGCAGAGATCTTGTCCTCCGTCACGAAGATCCTTTGCTGTCCCGAGTCCAATAAGGCTCCAAGATGCAGAATCCTCCGAGACGGGATTAGAGTGGACTTCTGCCAGTTGATTAGCCAGCCGTGCCGTTGCAGCAGTGCAATGGTCAGGTCCAAGTGGCGTAACAGGAGCTCTGGAGATCCTGCCACCAATAACAGGTCGTCCAAATACGGCAACATGCGGACTCCCTGCAGCCGCAGAGAAGCCGCCATGACCGCCATCACCTTGGTGAAAACACGTGGTGCTGTTGCCAGGCCAAAAGGTAACGCCCGAAACTGGAAGTGGTCACTGCTGATTGCGAACCTGAGGAACTGTTGATGGCGCCAAAGAATAGGGACATGCAGGTAAGCGTCCTGTATGTCCAATGACACCAAGTAGTCCCCAGGTTCCAGCGCCAGAATGATGGACCGTAGGGTCTCCATCCGAAACTTCGGGACCCGCAAAGACTTGTTGAGTGCTTTGAGGTTGAGAATCGGACGATATGACCCATTGGGTTTCTGTACCAAAAATAGATTTGAATAGAAACCCTGGCCCCTCTGGGAGAATGGAACCGCCACTATAACTCCAGCCTGGAGCATAGTGTGCAATACCTTCCGCAGCTCTGTAGCCTTGTTCCGGTCTGATGGGAGACCCGTGGTGAAGAAGCGAGCCGGGGGTCTGTGCCGGAAGGAGAGGGCGTATCCGTGAGAAACCACCTCCAGAACCCAAGTGTCTGTCGTAGTGGTCGACCAACACTGGGCGAACTGTAGCAGGCGGCCTCCCACCCTGGGATCCCCCAAAGGGAGGCCCGGACCGTCAGGCCGCAGGCTTGTCATCTGGCTTGGGGGCCGGACGTCTGGTACTCCATGCCTGCTTCCGGGGCTTGACCGATTTCTTAGGGCCAGCCTGTCGAGGAAACGACTGTGGTTTGGGCCTGCCCTGGGCCCTAGATGACCGAAAGGACGATGGTCCCGAACCAGAAGGAGCAGCGGCCGACGGGAGACAGGCAGATTTGGCTGCCGCCAGCGTGGCCACAATCTTATCCAGATCCGGACCGAAGAGAACTTCTCCGGTAAACGGCAACGCTTCCAGACCTTTCTTGGAATCTGCGTCCACCTTCCAGGATCGCAGCCACAAGGTGCGACGAGCAGCTACCGCTGCTGAAGAAATTCTAGACACCAGAGTACTAATGTCTAGAGCCGCCTCGTTGATGTAGGTGGCCGAATCACGGAGATTGCCAATCAACTCCGCCTGATCGGCCGGACAGTCGGATTCAAAAGAAGCCTCTAATGAATCCGCCCAGCGCTCCATCGCTCTGGGAACCCAGCAAATGGCCATAGCCGGCCGTGCTGCCCCCCCTGCAAGGGAATAAGCGGACTTCAGGCAGATTTCTACCTTGCGGTCCGTAGCATCCTTAAGGGAGGACATGGATGGCATCGGCAATGTGGCACTACGGACAAGACGGGTCACGTGAGAATCCACCTGTGGAGGGGATTCCCACTTCGCAAAATAATTATCCGCGAACGGATAAGCCACCGCCAGGCGTCTCTGCGGCTGGTATCTTTTGCCAGGTTGTTTCCACGCCTCCTCTAAATGGTCCACCAACTGACCCGAAAGAGGAAAGACTGTGGCATCGCCCTTCACATCTTTGAAAAAGGCATACTTAGATTTAGCCGCTGGGGGAACTTCGTCCTCAATCACCAAGGCTGTGCGGACCGCCCGAATAAGTCCAGGAATATATACTTTGGACTTAGTATCAGCGTCCTTAGTATGGAGAGGTTCCTGATCGTAAGGATCTAGAATCTCCCCATCATCAGACGTCCCTTCGTCATCCTCATAAGGAGCGGACAGAGACGCCACCGGCCTTTTATGAGACCGCATCACAGACTCCCCTTGCAACACATCCGACAAGTGCTGTACAGAACTCGTCAGGGAGTTAACCCACGCTGGCTCCTGAGAACCCGGGAGCGGGGAAATAGGGAGACTGTGGGGTACCACCAATTGTCGTGGGAACCCCTGCATGGGTGACGACACCACAGACTGCTGGGACAAACCCATCGGAGTAAACGCGGGCTGCGGAGCTAACTGGCCCACTAAAGCTGTTAACGCCTGAGCGAAACAAGCCCAGGGCGGCTCCTGTACCTGTGCTGTAACCGTAATAGGCCGCGCCATGGACAAACACTGCCGGCAAAGGCCCTCCGCGCTACCCTCCCCCTCCGCTAACGGTACTTTGCACGTGGTACACTGTAGCCGGAGGGGAAAATCACTTTCAGACATGATGGCACCACGTATGTGACCTCTCTCACCAATTAAGTATTAAATAGGTGAGAGACCACCCTGCAGCACCGCACCGCAAGGGCTTTAGCAGAAAGAACAGGGACAGTAATAAAGCTGACAGTTTAGATGAAGAAAAGATTACAGGCAGCAGCGCTAGCACAGTCACATACAATGCAGAGAAATAACAATTCCTGCACTAACAGCGCTGATCACTCAACTACACAGACACAGGGCCTGGTAGGACACAGCGCTGCATACACAGACCTGACCACAGCGGAGGAGAGGTATGCGGGGGGACCCAGACCACGATGCTTCCGTCCAGCGCTTCCAGCAGCGTTCACCATGCGTTCTGGAGAAGATGGCCGCCGAGGAGCAGAGAGGAGGCTGGCCTGGGGGAGGAGCGCTGCCACAGGACCAGTCGGCAGCATGCAGAGAGGGCTGTGTGCAGCGGGGGAGGCGCCGGCTGTGAGACAGGGAAGGCGCGCTCCCCTGGCATGCATTTAACCCCTGGGACGCCGCAGCGCTACCGCTCTGCTGCGGTCCGCTGTCCCAGGGGGTAGTGGAAGCGCAGGTTGGTCGCCTGGCTCCACGCTGCAGCCAGTCCCCAGGGAGCCCCCTGCCTGGGGACTTAGGACCATGTGATCAGCGGGGACCCACCGCGGGACCCCGCTGCTTACCTCTGTCCCCCTTGAATCCGACCATGGTCCGGAGCATCTGGGGTCACCGCTAGCTGTGACCCCAGACGCCCACCAGCTTCCCCGGATCAGTACCGGCGTTCTGGTACCGGCGGGGTGTAGGGAAGACAGCATGGACGTCAGGACTGACTGTCCATGCTGTACATCCAGTTGTGCAGCCACAGCTGCATGAAGAATAAGCTTCAGGGGCTCTTCTAGCCCCCACTCCAACAGGTGCACCCGACTCCGGCCGGGCACCAAACTAAACTGAGGTGCCTTGGCCCGGGGCGGGGTATAGGAGGGGGACCCTAGTGCATCCTGGGAGGCTGAAAGCTTAACTCTTTGGTGCCCTGCGACTGACGTCACACCTATACCCCAAGGTATCCTGTGGATACCCTATGGACCCTGAAGTAGAAATAATGAAGTTTTATATACATAGAGAGGTTAGTGTCTGGACAGTGTTAGTAGTAGTCACATTACCCCATGTGTACACAATATAATAATATAATGAAGTGTTATATACACAGAGAGGACAGTGTCTGGACAGTGTTAGTAGTAGTCACATTACCCCATGTGTACACAATATAATAATATAATGAAGTGTTATATACACAGAGAGGACAGTGTCTGGACAGTGTTAGTAGTAGTCACATTACCCCATGTGTACACAATATAATAATATAATGATGTGTTATATACACAGAGAGGTTAGTGTCTGGACAGTGCTAGTAGTAGTCACATTACCCCATGTGTTCACAATATAATAATGTAATGAAGTGTTATATACACAGATAGGATATTGTCTGGACAGTGTTAGTAGTAGTCACATGACCCCATGTCTACACAATATATTAATGTAATGAAGTGTTATATACAAAGATAGGATAGTTTCTGGACAGTGCTAGTAGTTTAGTAACATTACCCCACGTGTACACAATATAATAATATAATAAAGTGTTATACACACAGAGAGGACAGTGTCTGGACAGTGTTAGTAGTAGTCACATTACCCCATGTGTACACAATATAATAATGTAATGACGTGTTATATACACAGAGAGGATAGTGTCTGGACAGTGCTAGTAGTAGTCACATTACCCCATGTGTTCACAATATAATAATGTAATGAAGTGTTATATACACAGAGAGGATAGTGTCTGAACAGTTTTAATATTAGTCACATTACCCCATGTGTACACAATATAATAAAGTAATGAAGTGTTATATACACAGAGAGGATAGAATCTGAAAAGTGTTAGTAGTAGTCACATTACCCCATGTTTACACAAAATAATAATATAATGAAGTGTTATATACACAGAGAGGATAGTGTCTGGACAGTGTTAGTAGTAGTCAAATTACCCCATGTGTACACAAAATAATAATGTAATGAAGTGTTATATCCACAGAGAGGATAGTGTCTGGACAGTGTTAGTAGTAGTCACATTACCCCATGTGTACACAATAAAATAATGTAATGAAGTGTTATAAACACAGAGAGGACACTGTCCGGACAGTGATAGTAGTAGTCTCATTTTGCCATGTGTACACAATGTAATAAAGTGTTATATACACAGAGAGGACAGTGTCTGGACAGTGTTAGTAGTATTCACATTAGCCCATGTGTACACAATATAATAATGTAATGACGTGTTATATACACAGAGAGGATAGTGTCTGGACAGTGTTAGTAGAAGTCACATTACCCCATGTGTACACAATATAACAACATAATGAAGTGTTATATACACAGAGTGGATAGTATCTGGTCAGTGTTAGTAGTAGTCACATTACCCCATGTATACACAATATAATAATATAATGACGTGTTATATACACAGAAAGGATAGTGTCTGGACAGTGTTAGTAGTAGTCACATTACCCCATGTGTACACAATATAATAACGTAATAAAGTGTTATATACACAGAGAAGATACTGTCTGGAGAGTGTTAGTAGTAGTCACATTACCCCATGTGAACACAATATAATAATGTAATGATGTGTTATATACACAGAGAGGACAGTGTCTGGACAGTGTTAGTAGTAGTCACATTACCCCATGTGTACACAATATAATAATTTAATGATGTGTTATATACACAGAGAGGATAGTGTCTGGACAGTGTTAGTAGTAGTCACATTTCCCCATGTGTACACAATATAATAATGTAATGAAGTGTTATATACACAGAGAGGATAGTGTCTGGATAGTGTTAGCAGTATTCACATTACCCTATGTACACACAATATAATAATGTAATGAAATGTTATATACACAGAGAGGATAGTGTCTGGACAGTGTTAGTAGAAGTCACATTACCCCATGTGTACACAATATAATAACATAATGAAGTGTTATATACACAGAGTGGATAGTATCTGGTCAGTGCTAGTAGTTAAGTAACATTACCCCATGTGTACACAATATAATAATATAATAAAGTGTTATACACACAGAGAGGACAGTGTCTGGACAGTGTTAGTAGTAGTCACATTACCCCATGTGTAAACAATATAATACTGTAATGACGTGTTATATACACAGAGAGCATAGTGTCTAGACAGTGTTAGTAGTAGTAACATTACGCCATGTGTACACAATATAATAATGTAATGAAGTGTTATATACACAGAGAGGATAATATCTGGACACTGCTAGTAGTAGTCACGTTACCCCATGTGTACACAATATAATTATGTAATGATGTGTTATATACACAGAGAGGATAGTGTCTGGACAGTGTTAGTAGTAGTCACATTACCCCATGTGTACACAATATAATATTGTAATGATGTCTTATATACACAGAGGGGATAGTGTCTGGATAGTGTTAGTAGTAGTCACAAACCCCATTAGTACACAATATAATAAAGTAATGATGTGTTATATACACAGAGAGGATAGTGTCTGAACAGTTTTAGTATTAGTCACATTACCCCATGTGTACACAATATAATAAAGTAATGAAGTGTTATATACACAGAGAGGATAGAATCTGAACAGTGTTAGTATTAGTCACATTACCCCATGTGTACACAGTATAATAATGTAATGAAGTGTTATATACACAGACAGGATAGTGTCTGGGCAGTGTTATTAGAATTCACATTACCCAATGTGTACACAATATAATAATGTAATGAAGTGTTATATACACAGAGATGATAGTGTCTGAACAGTGTTAGTAGTAAAGACACATTACCCCATGTGTACACAATATAATAATGTAATGAAGTGTTATATACACAGAGAGGATAGTGTCTGAACAGTGTTAGTAGTAGTCAAATTACCCCATGTGTACACAAAATAATAATGTAATGAAGTGTTATATACACAGAAAGGATAGTGTCTGGACAGTGTTAGTAGTAGTCACATTACCCCATGTGTACACAACATAATAATGTAATGAAGTGTTATAAACACAGAGAGGACACTGTCCGGACAGTGATAGTAGTAGTCACATTTTGCCATGTATACACAATGTAATAAAGTGTTATATACACAGAGAGGACAGTGTCTGGACAGTGTTAGTAGTAGTCACATTAGCCCATGTGTACACAATATAATAATGTAATGACGTGTTATATACACAGAGAGGATAGTGTCTGGACAGTGTTAGTAGAAGTCACATTACCCCATGTGTACACAATATAATAACATAATGAAGTGTTATATACACAGAGTGGATAGTATCTGGTCAGTGTTAGTAGTAGTCACATTACCCCATGTATACACAATATAATAATGTAATGATGTGTTATATACACAGAAAGGATAGTGTCTGGACAGTGTTAGTAGTAGTCACATTACCCCATGTGTACACAAGATAATAATGTAATGAAGTGTTATATACACAGAGACGATAATGTCTGGACAGTGTTAGTAGTAGTCACATTACCCCATTTGTACACAATATAATAATGTAATGATGTGTTATATACACAGAGAGGATAGTGTCTGGGCAGTGTTAGTAGTAGTCACATTACCCCATTTGTACACAATATAATAATGTAATGATGTGTTATATACACAGAGAGGATAGAGTCTGGGCAGTGTTAGTAGTAGTCACATTACCCCTTGTGTACACAATATAATAATGTAATGAAGTGTTTTATAAACAGAGAGGATAGTGTCTGTGCCAATGTTAGTAGTAGTCACATTACCCTATGTGTACACAATATAATAATGTAATGAAGTGTTATATACAAAGATAGGATAGATTCTGGACAGTGCTAGTAGTTAAGTAACATTACCCCATGTGTACACAATATAATAATATAATGAAGTGTTATATACACAGAGAGGACAGTGTCTGAACAGTGTTAGTTAGTAGTCACATTACCCCACGTGTACACAATATAATAATATATAAAAGTGTTATACACACAGAGAGGACAGTGTCTGGACAGTGTTAGTAGTAGTCACATTACCCCTTGTGTACACAATATAATAATGTAATGACGTGTTATATACACAGAGAGCATAGTGTCTGGACAGTGTTAGTAGTAGTAACATTACCCCATGTGTACACAATATAATAATGTAATGAAGTTTTATATACACAGAGAGGATAATATCTGGACACTGCTAGTAGTAGTCACATTACCCCATGTGTACACAATATAATTATGTAATGATGTGTTATATACACAGAGAGGATAGTGTCTGGACAGTGTTAGTAGTAGTCACATTACCCCATGTGTACACAATATAATAATGTAATGATGTCTTATATACACAGAGGGGATACTGTCTGGATAGTGTTAGTAGTAGTCACAAACCCCATTAGTACACAATATAATAATGTAATGATGTGTTATATACACAGAGAGGATAGTGTCTGAACAGTGTTAGTATTAGTCACATTACCCCATGTGTACACAATATATAAAGTAATGAAGTGTTATATACACAGAGAGGATAGAATCTGAACAGTGTTAGTATTAGTCACATTACCCCATGTGTACACAGTAAAAAAATGTAATGAAGTGTTATATACACAGACAGGAGTGTGTCTGGGCAGTGTTATTAGAATTCACATTACCCAATGTGTACACAATATAATAATGTAATGAAGTGTTATATACACAGAGATGATAGTGTCTGAACAGTGTTAGTAGTAAAGTCACATTACCCCATGTGTACACAATATAATAATGTAATGAAGTTTTATATACACAGAGAGGATAGTGTCTGAACAGTGTTAGTAGTAGTCACATTACCCCATGTTTACACAAAATAATAATATAATGAAGTGTTATATACACAGAGAGGATAGTGTCTGGACAGTGTTAGTAGTAGTCACATTACCCCATGTGTACACAAAATAATAATGTAATGAAGTGTTATATCCACAGAGAGGATTGTGTCTGGACAGTGTTAGTAGTAGTCACATTACCCCATGTGTACACAATATAATAATGTAATGAAGTGTTATATACACAGAGAGGACACTGTCCGGACAGTGATAGTAGTAGTCACATTTTGCCATGTGTACACAATGTAATAAAGTGTTATATACACAGAGAGGACAGTGTCTGGACAGTGTTAGTAGTAGTCACATTACCCCATGTGTACACAATATAATAATGTAATGATGTGTTATATACACAGAGAGGATAGTGTCTGGACAGTGTTAGTACTATTCACATTACCCCATGTGTACAGAATATAATAAGATGATAAAGTGTTATATACATAGAGAGGTTAGTGTCTGGTCAGTGTTAGTAGTAGTCACATAACCCCATGTGTATACAATATAATAATATAATGAAGTTTTATATACATAGAGAGGTTAGTGTCTGGACAGTGGTAGTAGTAGTCACATTACCCCATGTGTACACAATATAATAATATAATGAAGTGTTATATACACAGAGAGGACAGTGTCTGGACAGTGTTAGAAGTAGTCACATTACCCCATGTGTACACAATATAATAATGTAATGACGTGTTATATACACAGGGAGGATAGTATCTGGACAGTGCTAGTAGTAGTCACATTACCCCATGTGTTCACAATATAATAATATAACGACGTGTTATATACACAGATAAGGTATTGTCTGGACAGTGTTAGTAGTAGTCACATGACCCCATGTGTACACAATATAATAATGTAATGAAGTGTTATATACAAAGATAGGATAGTTTCTGTACAGTGCTAGTAGTTAAGTAACATTACCCCATGTGTACAAAATAAAATAATATAATGAAGTGTTATATACACAGAGAGGACAGTGTCTGAACAGTGTTAGTTAGTAGTCACATTACCCCACGTGTAGACAATATAATAATATAATAAAGTGTTATACCCACAGAGAGGACAGTGTCTGGACAGTGTTAGTAGTAGTCACATTACCCTATGTGTACACAATATAATAATGTATTGACGTGTTATATACACAGAGAGCATAGTGTCTGGACAGTGTTAGTAGTAGTCACATTACCCCTTGTGTACACAATATAATAATGTAATGAAGTGTTATATACACAGAGAGGATAATATCTGGACACTGCTAGTAGTAGTCACATTACCCCATGTGTACACAATATAATTATGTTATGATGTGTTATATACACAGAGAGGATAGTGTCTGGACAGTGTTAGTAGTAGTCACATTACCCCATGTGTACACAATATAATAATGTAATGATGTCTTATATACACAGAGGGGATAGTGTCCGGATAGTGTTAGTAGTAGTCACAAACCCCATTAGTACACAATATAATAATGTAATGATGTGTTATATACACAGAGAGGATAGAGTCTAAACAGTGTTAGTATTAGTCACATTACCCCATGTGTACACAATATAATAAAGTAATGAACTGTTATATACACAGAGAGGATAGAATCTGAACAGTGTTAGTATTAGTCACATTACCCCATGTGTACACAGTATAATAATGTAATGAAGTGTTATATACACAGACAGGATAGTGTCTGGGCAGTGTTATTAGAATTCACATTACCCAATGTGTACACAATATAATAATGTAATGAAGTGTTATATACACAGAGATGATAGTGTCTGAACAGTGTTAGTAGTAAAGTCACATTACCCCATGTGTACACAATATAATAATGTAATGAAATGTTATATACACAGAGAGGATAGTGTCTGATCAGTGTTAGTAGTAGTCACATTACCCCATGTGTACACAAAATAATAATGTAATGAAGTGTTATATCCACAGAGAGGATAGTGTCTGGACAGTGTTAGCAGTAGTCACATTACCCCATGTGTACACAATATAATAATGTAATGAAGTGTTATATACACAGAGAGGACACTGTCCGGACAGTGATAGTAGTAGTCACATTTTGCCATGTGTACACAATGTAATAATGTTATGAAGTGTTATATACACAGAGAGGATAGTGTCTGGACAGTGTTAGTAGTAGTCACATTACCCCATGTGTACACAATATAATAATGTAATGAAGTGTTATATACACAGAGAGGATAGTGTCTGAACAGTGTTAGTAGTAGTCACATTACCCCATGTTTACACAAAATAATAATATAATGAAGTGTTATATACACAGAGAGGATAGTGTCTGGACAGTGTTAGTAGCATTCACATTACCCCATGTGTACACAATATAATAAGATGATAAAGTGTTATATACATAGAGAGGTTAGTGTCTGGACAGTGTTAGTAGTAGTCACATAACCCCATGTGTACACAATATAATAATATAATGAAGTTTTATATACATAGAGAGGTTAGTGTCTGGACAGTGTTAGTAGTAGTCACATTACCCCATGTGTACACAATATAATAATATAATGAAGTGTTATATACAAAGAGAGGACAGTGTCTGGACAGTGTTAGTAGTAGTCACATATAACCCCATGTGTGCACAATATAATAATGTAATGACGTGTTATATACACAGAGAGGATAGTGTCTGGACAGTGTTAGTAGTAGTCACATGACCCAATGTGAACACAATATAATAATATAATAAAGTGTTATATACATAGAGAGGATAGTGTCTGGACAGTGTTAGTAGTAGTCACATTACCCCATGTGTTCACAATATAATAATATAATAAAGTGTTATACACAGAGAGGATAGTGTCTGGACAGTGCAAGTGGTAAAGTAACATTACCCCATGTGAACACAATATAATAACGTAATGATGTGTTATATACACAGAGAGGATAGTGTCTGGACTGTGTTAGTAGGAGTCACATTACCCCATGTGTACACAATATAATAATGTAATGAAGTGTTATATACACAGATAGGATATTGTCTGGACAGTGTTAGTAGTAGTCACATTACCCCATGTGTACACAATATAATAATATAATAAAGTGTTATATACATAGAGATGATAGTGTCTGGACAGTGTTAGTAATAGTGACATTACCCCATGTGTTCACGATATAATAATATAATAAAGTGTTATATACACAGAGAGGATAGTGTCTGGACAGTGGTAGTAGTAAAGTAACATTACCCCATGTGTACACAATATAATAATGTAATGAAGTGTTATATACACAGATAGTATAGTGTCTGTACAGTGCTAGTAGTAAAGTCACATTACCTTAGGTGTAAACAATATAATTATATAATAAAGTGTTATATACATAGAGAGGATAGTGTCTGGACAGTGTTAGTAGTAGTCACATTACCCCATGTGTACACAATATAATAATATAATAAAGTGTTATACACACAGAGAGGACAGTGTCTGGACAGTGTTAGTAGTAGTCACATTACCCCTTGTGTACACAATATAATAAGGTAATGACGTGTTATATACACAGAGAGGATAGTGTCTGGACAGTGTTAGTAGTAGTCACATTACCCCATGTGTACACAATATAATAATGTAATGAAGTGTTATATACACAGAGAGGATAATATCTGGACACTGCTAGTAGTAGTCACATTACCCCATGTGTTCACAATATAAGAAAATAAAGTGTTATATACAAAGAGAGGATAGTGTCTGGGCAGTGTTATTAGAATTCACATTACCCAATGTGTACACAATATAATAATGTAATGAAGTGTTATATACACAGAGATGATAGTGTCTGAACAGTGTTAGTAGTAAAGTCACATTACCCCATGTGTACACAATATAATAATGTAATGAAGTTTTATATACACAGAGAGGATAGTGTCTGAACGGTGTTAGTAGTAGTCACATTACCAAATGTTTACACAAAATAATAATATAATGAAGTGTTATATACACAGAGAGGATAGTGTCTGGACAGTGCTAGTAGTAGTCACATTACCCCATGTGTACACAAAATAATAATTTAATGAAGTGTTATATCCACAGAGAGGATAGTGTCTGGACAGTGTTAGTAGTAGTCACATTACCCCATGTGTACACAATATAATAATGTAATGAAGTGTTA
Source organism: Taudactylus pleione (assembly GCA_031769625.1). Classification (NCBI taxonomy): domain Eukaryota; kingdom Metazoa; phylum Chordata; class Amphibia; order Anura; family Myobatrachidae; genus Taudactylus; species Taudactylus pleione. Next base: position 1,059,576 of record JAUIMM010003146.1, on the reverse strand, counting down.
TATACACAGAGAGGACACTGTCCGGACAGTGATAGTAGTAGTCACATTTTGCCATGTGTATACAATGTAATAAAGTGTTATATACACAGAGAGGACAGTGTCTGGACAGTGTTAGTAGTAGTCACATTACCCCATGTGTACACAATATAATAATGTAATGACGTGTTATATACACAGAGAGGATAGTGTCTGGACAGTGTTAGTACTATTCACATTACCCCATGTGTACACAATATAATAATATAATAAAGTGTTATACCCAAAAGAGAGGACAGTGTCTGGACAGTGTTAGTAGTAGTCACATTACCCCATGTGTACACAATATAATAATGTAATGACGTGTTATATACACAGAGAGCATAGTGTCTGAACAGTGTTAGTAGTAGTAACATTACCCCATGTGTAAACAATATAATAAAGTAATGAAGTGTTATATACACAGAAAGGATAATATCTGGACACTGCTAGTAGTAGTCACATTACCCCATGTTTACACAATATAATTATGTTATGATGTGTTATATACACAGAGAGGATAGTGTCTGTACAGTGTTAGTAGTAGTCACATTACCCCATGTGTACACAATATAATAATGTAATGTTGTCTTATATACACAGAGGGGATAGTGTCTGGATAGTGTTAGTAGTAGTCACAAACCCCATTAGTACACAATATAATAATGTAATGATGTGTTATATACACAGAGAGGATAGAGTTTGAACAGTGTTAGTATTAGTCACATTACCCCATGTGTACACAATATAATAAAGTAATGAAGTGTTATATACACAGAGAGGATAGAATCTGAACAGTGTTAGTATTAGTCACATTACCCCATGTGTACACAGTATAATAATGTAATGAAGTGTTATATACACAGACAGGATAGTGTCTGGGCAGTGTTATTAGAATTCACTTTACCCAATGTGTACACAATATAATAATGTAATGAAGTGTTATATACACAGAGATGATAGTGTCTGAACAGTGTTAGTAGTAAAGTCACATTACCCCATGTGTACACAATATAAAAATGTAATGAAATGTTATATACACAGAGAGGATAGTGTCTGAACAGTGTTAGTAGTAGTCACATTACCCCATGTTTACACAAAATAATAATATAATGAAGTGTTATATACACAGAGTGGATAGTGTTTGATCAGTGTTAGTAGTAGTCACATTACCCCATGTGTACACAAAATAATAATGTAATGAAGTGTTATATCCACAGAGAGGATAGTGTCTGGACAGTGTTAGTAGTAGTCACATTACCCCATGTGTACACAATATAATAATGTAATGAAGTGTTATATACACAGAGAGGACACTGTCCGGACAGTGATAGTAGTAGTCACATTTTGCCATGTGTACACAATGTAAAAATGTTATGAAGTGTTATATACACAGAGAGGATAGTGTCTGGACAGTGTTAGTAGTAGTCACATTACCCCATGTGTACACAATATAATAATGTAATGAAGTGTTATATAAACAGAGAGGATAGTGTCTGAACAGTGTTAGTAGTAGTCACATTACCCCATGTTTACACAAAATAATAATATAATGAAGTGTTATATACACAGAGAGGATAGTGTCTGGACAGTGTTAGTAGCATTCACATTACCCCATGTGTACACAATATAATAAGATGATAAAGTGTTATATACATAGAGAGGTTAGTGTATGGACAGTGTTAGTAGTAGTCACATAACCCCATGTGTACACAATATAATAATATAATGAAGTTTTATATACATAGAGAGGTTAGTGTTTGGACAGTGTTAGTAGTAGTCACATTACCCCTTGTGTACACAATATAATAATGTAATGACGTGTTATATACACAGAGAGGATAGTGTCTGGACAGTGTTAGTAGTAGTCACATGACCCAATGTGAACACAATATAATAATATAATAAAGTGTTATATACATAGAGAGGATAGTGTCTGGACAGTGTTAGTAGTAGTCACATTACCCCATGTGTTCACAATATAATAATATAATAAAGTGTTATATACACAGAGAGGATAGTGTCTGGACAGTGCTAGTGGTAAAGTAACATTACCCCATGTGTACACAATATAATAACGTAATGATCTGTTATGTACACAGAGAGGATAGTGTCTGGACAGTGTTAGTAGTAGTCACATTACCCCATGTGTACACAATATAATAATGTAATGATGTGTTATATACACAGATAGGATATTGTCTGGACAGTGTTAGTAGTAGTCACATTACCCCATGTGTACACAATATAATAATATAATAAAGTGTTATATACATAGAGATGATAGTGTCTGGACAGTGTTAGTAATAGTGACATTACCCCATGTGTTCACGATATAATAATATAATAAAGTGTTATATACACAGAGAGGATAGTGTCTGGACAGTGGTAGTAGTAAAGTAACATTACCCCATGTGTACACAATATAATAATGTAATGAAGTGTTATATACACAGATAGTATAGTGTCTGTACAGTGCTAGTAGTAAAGTCACATTACCATAGGTGTAAACAATATAATTACATAATAAAGTGTTATATACATAGAGAGGATAGTGTCTGGACAGTGTTAGTAGTAGTCACATTACCCCATGTGTACACAATATAATAATATAATAAAGTGTTATACACACAGAGAGGACAGTGTCTGGACAGTGTTAGTAGTAGTCACATTACCCCATGTGTACACAATATAATAAGGTAATGACGTGTTATATACACAGAGAGGATAGTGTCTGGACAGTGTTAGTAGTAGTCACATTACCCCATGTGTACACAATATAATTACGTAATGCTGTGTTATATACACAGAGAGGATAGTGTCTGGACAGTGTTAGTAGTAGTCACATTACCCCATGTGTACACAGTATAATAATGAAATGAAGTGTTATATACACAGATAGGATATTGTCTGGACAGTGTTAGTAGTAGTCACATTACCCCATGTGTACACAATATAATAATATAATAAAGTGTTATATACATAGAGATGATAGTGTCTGGACAGTGTTAGTAGTAGTCACATTACCCCATGTGTTCACAATATAATAATGTAATGAAGTGTTATATACACAGAAAGTATAGTGTCTGGACAGTGCTAGTAGTAAAGTCACATTACCTTAGGTGTACACAATATAATTTTATAATAAAGTGTTATATACATAGAGAGGATAGTGTCTGGACAGTGTTATTAGAATTCACATTACCCAATGTGTACACAATATAATAATGTAATGAAGTGTTATATACACAGAGATGACAGTGTCTGAACAGTGTTAGTAGTAAAGTCACATTACCCCATGTGTACACAATATAATAATGTAATGAAATGTTATATACACAGAGAGGATAGTGTCTGAACAGTGTTAGTATTCGTCACATTACCCCATGTTTACACAAAATAATAATATAATGAAGTGTTATATACACAGAGTGGATAGTGTTTGATCAGTATTAGTAGTAGTCACATTACCCCATGTGTACACAAAATAATAATGTAATGAAGTGTTATATCCACAGAGAGGATAGAGTCTGGACAGTGTTAGTAGTAGTCACATTACCCCATGTGTACACAATATAATAATGTAATGAAGTGTTATATACACAGAGAGGACACTGTCCGGACAGTGATAGTAGTAGTCACATTTTGCCATGTGTACACAATGTAATAATGTTATGAAGTGTTATATACACAGAGAGGATAGTGTCTGGAAAGTGTTAGTAGTAGTCACATTAGCCCATGTGTACACAATATAATAATGTAATGAAGTGTTATATACACAGAGAGGATAGTGTCTGAACAGTGTTAGTATTAGTCACATTACCCCATGTTTACACAAAATAATAATATAATGAAGTGTTATATACACAGAGAGGATAGAGTTTGGACAGTGTTAGTAGCATTCACATTACCCCATGTGTACACAATATAATAAGATGATAAAGTGTTATATACATAGAGAGGTTAGTGTCTGGACAGTGTTAGTAGTAGTCACATAACCCCATGTGTACACAAAGTAATAATATAATGAAGTTTTATATACATAGAGAGGTTAGTGTCTGGACAGTGTTAGTAGTAGTCACATTACCCCATGTGTATACAATATAATAATATAATGAAGTGTTATATACACAGAGAGGACAGTGTCTGGACAGTGTTAGTAGTAGTCACATATAACCCCATGTGTACACAATATAATAATGTAATGACGTGTTATATACACAGAGAGGATAGTGTCTGGACAGTGTTAGTAGTAGTCACATGACCCAATGTGAACACAATATAATGATATAATAAAGTGTTATATACATAGAGAGGATAGTGTCTGGACAGTGTTAGTAGTAGTCACATTACCCCATGTGTTCACAATATAATAATATAATAAAGTGTTATATACACAGAGAGGATAGTGTCGGGACAGTGCTAGTGGTAAAGTAACATTACTCCATGTGTACACAATATAATAACGTAACGATGTGTTATATACACAGAGAGGATAGTGTCTGGACACTGTTAGTAGTAGTCACATTACCCCATGTGTACACAATATAATAATGTAATGAAGTGTTATATACACAGATAGGATATTGTCTGGACAGTGTTAGTAGTAGTCACATTACCCCATGTGTACACAATATAATAATATAATAAAGTGTTATATACATAGAGATGATAGTCTCTGTACAGTGTTAGTAATAGTGACATTACCCCATGTGTTCACGATATAATAATATAATAAAGTGTTGTATACACAGAGAGGATAGTGTCTGGACAGTGGTAGTAGTAAAGTAACATTACCCCATGAGTACACAATATAATAATGTAATGAAGTGTTATATACACAGATAGTATAGTGTCTGTACAGTGCTAGTAGTAAAGTCACATTACCTTAGGTGTAAACAATATAATTATATAATAAAGTGTTATATACATAGAGAGGATAGTGTCTGGACTGTGTTAGTAGTAGTCACATTACCCCATGTGTACACAATATAATAATATAATAAAGTGTTATACACACAGAGAGGACAGTGTCTTGACAGTGTTAGTAGTAGTCAAATTACCCCATGTGTACACAATATAATAAGGTAATGACGTGTTATATACACAGAGAGGATAGTGTCTGGAAAGTGTTAGTAGTAGTCACATTACCCCATGTGTACACAATATAATAATGTAATGAAGTGTTATATATACAGAGAGGATAATATCTGGACACTGCTAGTAGTAGTCACATTACCCCATGTGTACACAATATAAGAAAATAAAGTGTTATATTCACAGAGAGGATAGTGTCTGGACAGTGTTAGTAGTAGCCACATTACCCCATGCGTACACAGTATAATAATGTAATGAAGTGTTATATACACAGAGAGGATAGTGTCTGGAAAGTGTTAGTAGTAGTCACATTACCCCATGTGTTCACAATATAATAATATAATAAAGTGTTATATACACAGAGAGGATAGTGTCTGGACAGTGCTAGTAGTAAAGTAACATTACCCCATGTGTACACAATATAATTACGTAATGCTGTGTTATATACACAGAGAGGATAGTGTCTGGACAGTGTTAGTAGTAGTCACATTACCCCATGTGTACACAGTATAATAATGAAATGAAGTGTTATATACACAGATAGGATATTGTCTGGACAGTGTTAGTAGTAGTCACATTACCCCATGTGTACACAATATAATAATATAATAAAGTGTTATATACATAGAGATGATAGTGTCTGGACAGTGTTAGTAGTAGTCACATTACCCCATGTGTTCACAATATAATAATGTAATGAAGTGTTATATACACAGAAAGTATAGTGTCTGGACAGTGCTAGTAGTAAAGTCACATTACCTTAGGTGTACACAATATAATTATATAATAAAGTGTTATATACATAGAGAGGATAGTGTCTGGACAGTGTTAGTAGTAGTCACATTACCCCATGTGTACACAATATAATAATATAATAAAGTGTTATACACACAGAGAGGACAGAGTCTGGACAGTGTTAGTAGTAGTCACATTACCCCATGTGTACACAATATAATAATGTAATGACGTGTTATATACACAGAGAGGATAGTGTCTGGACAGTGTTAGTAGTAGTCACATTACCCCATGTGTACACAATATAATAATGTAATGAAGTGTTATATACACGGAGAGGATAATATCTGGACACTGCTAGTAGTAGTCACATTACTCCATGTGTACACAATTTAAGAAAATAAAGTGTTATATACACAGAGAGGATAGTGTCTGGACAGTGTTAGTAGTAGTCACATTACCCCATGTGTACACAATATAATAATGTAATGATGTGTTATATACGCAGAGAGGATAATGTCTGGACAGTGTTAATAGTAGTGACTTTACCCCATGTGTACACATTATAATAATGTAATGACGTGTTATATACACAGAGAGGACAGTGTCTGGACAGTTTTAGTAGTAGTCACATTACCCCATGTGTACACAATATAATAATGTAATGTTGTGTTATATACATAGAGAGGATAGTGTCTGGATAGTGTTAGTAGTAGTCACATTACCCCATATGTACACAATATAATAATGTAATGAAGTGTTATATACACAGAGAGGAGAGTGTCTGGACAATGTTAGTAGTAGTCACATTACCCCATGTGTACACAAAATAATAAAGTAATGAAGTGTTATATACACAGAGGGGAAAGAGTCTGGAAAGTGTTAGTAGTAGTCACAAACCCCATTAGTACACAATATAATAATGTAATGATGTGTTATATACACAGAGAGGATAGTGTCTGAACAGTGTTAGTATTAGTCACATTACCCCATGTGTACACAATATAGTAATGTAATGAAGTGTTATATACACAGAGATGATAGTGTCTGAACAGTGTTAGTAGTAAAGTCACATTACCCCATGTGTACACAATATAATAATGTAATGAAATGTTATATACACAGAGAGGATAGTGTCTGAACAGTGTTAATAGTAGTCACATTACCCCATGTTTACACAAAATAATAATATAATGAAGTGTTATATACACAGAGTGGATAGTGTTTGATCAGTATTACTAGTAGTCACATTACCCCATGTGTACACAAAATAATAATGTAATGAAGTGTTATATCCACAGAGAGGATAGAGTCTGGACAGTGTTAGTAGTAGTCACATTACCCCATGTGTACACAATATAATAATGTAATGAAGTGTTATATACACAGAGAGGACACTGTCCGGACAGTGATAGTAATAGTCACATTTTGCCATGTGTACACAATGTAATAATGTTATGAAGTGTTATATACACAGAGAGGATAGTGTCTGGACAGTGTTAGTAGGAGTCACATTACCCCATGTGTACACAATATAATAATGTAATGAAGTGTTATATACACAGAGAGGAAAGTGTCTGAACAGTGTTAGTAGTAGTCACATTACCCCATGTTTACACAAAATAATAATATAATGAAATGTTATATACACAGAGAGGATAGTGTCTGGACAGTGTTAGTAGCATTCACATTACACCATGTGTACACAATATAATAAGATGATAAAGTGTTATATACATAGAGAGGTTAGTGTCTGGACAGTGTTAGTAGTAGTCACATAACCCATGTGTACACAATATAATAATATAATGAAGTTTTATATACATAGAGAGGTTAGTGTCTGGACAGTGTTAGTAGTAGTCACATTACCCCATGTGTACACAATATAATAATATAATGATGTGTTATATACACAGAGAGGACAGTGTCTGGACAGTGTTTGAAGTAGTCACATATAACCCCATGTGTACACAATATAATAATGTAATGACGTGTTATATACACAGAGAGGACACTGTCCGGACAGTGATAGTAGTAGTCACATTTTGCCATGTGTACACAATGTAATAATGTTATGAAGTGTTATATACACAGAGAGGATAGTGTCTGGACAGTGTTAGTAGTAGTCACATTACCCCATGTGTACACAATATAATAATGTAATGAAGTGTTATATACACAGAGAGGATAGTGTCTGAACAGTGTTAGTAGTAGTCACATTACCCCATGTGTACACAATATAATAATGTAATGAAGTGTTATATCCACAGAGAGGATAGAGTCTGGACAGTGTTAGTAGTAGTCACATTACCCCATGTGTACACAATATAATAATGTAATGAAGTGTTATATACACAGAGAGGACACTGTCCGGACAGTGATGGTAGTAGTCACATTTTGCCATGTGTACACAATGTAATAATGTTATGAAGTGTTATATACACAGAGAGGATAGTGTCTGGACAGTGTTAGTAGTAGTCAAATTACCCCATGTGTACACAATATAATAAGGTAATGACGTGTTATATACACAGAGAGGATAGTGTCTGGAAAGTGTTAGTAGTAGTCACATTACCCCATGTGTACACAATATAATAATGTAATGAAGTGTTATATATACAGAGAGGATAATATCTGGACACTGCTAGTAGTAGTCACATTACCCCATGTGTACACAATATAAGAAAATAAAGTGTTATATTCACAGAGAGGATAGTGTCTGGACAGTGTTAGTAGTAGCCACATTACCCCATGCGTACACAGTATAATAATGTAATGAAGTGTTATATACACAGAGAGGATAGTGTCTGGAAAGTGTTAGTAGTAGTCACATTACCCCATGTGTTCACAATATAATAATATAATAAAGTGTTATATACACAGAGAGGATAGTGTCTGGACAGTGCTAGTAGTAAAGTAACATTACCCCATGTGTACACAATATAATTACGTAATGCTGTGTTATATACACAGAGAGGATAGTGTCTGGACAGTGTTAGTAGTAGTCACATTACCCCATGTGTACACAGTATAATAATGAAATGAAGTGTTATATACACAGATAGGATATTGTCTGGACAGTGTTAGTAGTAGTCACATTACCCCATGTGTACACAATATAATAATATAATAAAGTGTTATATACATAGAGATGATAGTGTCTGGACAGTGTTAGTAGTAGTCACATTACCCCATGTGTTCACAATATAATAATGTAATGAAGTGTTATATACACAGAAAGTATAGTGTCTGGACAGTGCTAGTAGTAAAGTCACATTACCTTAGGTGTACACAATATAATTATATAATAAAGTGTTATATACATAGAGAGGATAGTGTCTGGACAGTGTTAGTAGTAGTCACATTACCCCATGTGTACACAATATAATAATATAATAAATTGTTATACACACAGAGAGGACAGAGTCTGGACAGTGTTAGTAGTAGTAGTAGTCACATTACCCCATGTGTACACAATATAATAATGTAATGACGTGTTATATACACAGAGAGGATAGTGTCTGGACAGTGTTAGTAGTAGTCACATTACCCCATGTGTACACAATATAATAATGTAATGAAGTGTTATATACACGGAGAGGATAATATCTGGACACTGCTAGTAGTAGTCACATTACTCCATGTGTACACAATTTAAGAAAATAAAGTGTTATATACACAGAGAGGATAGTGTCTGGACAGTGTTAGTAGTAGCCACATTACCCCATGCGTACACAGTATAATAATGTAATGAAGTGTTATATACGCAGAGAGGATAATGTCTGCACAGTGTTAATAGTAGTGACTTTACCCCATGTGTACACATTATAATAATGTAATGACGTGTTATATACACAGAGAGGACAGTGTCTGGACAGTTTTAGTAGTAGTCACATTACCCCATGTGTACACAATATAATAATATAATGTTGTGTTATATACATAGAGAGGATAGTGTCTGGATAGTGTTAGTAGTAGTCACATTACCCCATATGTACACAATATAATAATGTAATGAAGTGTTATATACACAGATAGGAGAGTGTCTGGACAATGTTAGTAGTAGTCACATTACCCCATGTGTACACAAAATAATAAAGTAATGAAGTGTTATATACACAGAGGGGAAAGAGACTGGAAAGTGTTAGTAGTAGTCACAAACCCCATTAGTACACAATATAATAATGTAATGATGTGTTATATACACAGAGAGGATAGTGTCTGAACAGTGTTAGTATTAGTCACATTACCCCATGTGTACACAATATAGTAATGTAATGAAGTGTTATATACACAGAGATGATAGTGTCTGAACAGTGTTAGTAGTAAAGTCACATTACCCCATGTGTACACAATATAATAATGTAATGAAATGTTATATACACAGAGAGGATAGTGTCTGAACAGTGTTAGTAGTAGTCACATTACCCCATGTTTACACAAAATAATAATATAATGAAGTGTTATATACACAGAGTGGATAGTGTTTGATCAGTATTACTAGTAGTCACATTACCCCATGTGTACACAAAATAATAATGTAATGAAGTGTTATATCCACAGAGAGGATAGAGTCTGGACAGTGTTAGTAGTAGTCACATTACCCCATGTGTACACAATATAATAATGTAATGAAGTGTTATATACACAGAGAGGACACTGTCCGGACAGTGATAGTAATAGTCACATTTTGCCATGTGTACACAATGTAATAATGTTATGAAGTGTTATATACACAGAGAGGATAGTGTCTGGACAGTGTTAGTAGTAGTCACATTACCCCATGTGTACACAATATAATAATGTAATGAAGTGTTATATACACAGAGAGGAAAGTGTCTGAACAGTGTTAGTAGTAGTCACATTACCCCATGTTTACACAAAATAATAATATAATGAAGTGTTATATACACAGAGAGGATAGTGTCTGGACAGTGTTAGTAGCATTCACATTACACCATGTGTACACAATATAATAAGATGATAAAGTGTTATATACATAGAGAGGTTAGTGTCTGGACAGTGTTAGTAGTAGTCACATAACCCATGTGTACACAATATAATAATATAATGAAGTTTTATATACATAGAGAGGTTAGTGTCTGGACAGTGTTAGTAGTAGTCACATTACCCCATGTGTACACAATATAATAATATAATGATGTGTTATATACACAGAGAGGACAGTGTCTGGACAGTGTTTGAAGTAGTCACATATAACCCCATGTGTACACAATATAATAATGTAATGACGTGTTATATACACAGAGAGGACACTGTCCGGACAGTGATAGTAGTAGTCACATTTTGCCATGTGTACACAATGTAATAATGTTATGAAGTGTTATATACACAGAGAGGATAGTGTCTGGACAGTGTTAGTAGTAGTCACATTACCCCATGTGTACACAATATAATAATGTAATGAAGTGTTATATACACAGATAGGATAGTGTCTGAACAGTGTTAGTAGTAGTCACATTACCCCATGTGTACACAATATAATAATATAATAAAGTGTTATATACATAGAGATGATAGTGTCTGGACAGTGTTAGTAGTAGTCCCATTACCCCATGTGTTCACAATATAATAATGTAATGAAGTGTTATATACACAGAAAGTATAGTGTCTGGACAGTGCTAGTAGTAAAGTCACATTACCTTAGGTGTACACAATATAATTTTATAATAAAGTGTTATATACATAGAGAGGATAGTGTCTGGACAGTGTTAGTAGTAGTCACATTACCCCATGTGTACACAATATAATAATGTAATGACGTGTTATATACACAGAGAGGATAGTGTCTGGACAGTGTTAGTAGTAGTCACATTACCCCATGTGTACACAATATAATAATGTAATGAAGTGTTATATACACGGAGAGGATAATATCTGGACACTGCTAGTAGTAGTCACATTACCCCGTGTGTACACAATTTAAGAAAATAAAGTGTTATATACACAGAGAGGATAGTGTCTGGACAGTGTTAGTAGTAGTCACATTACCCCATGTGTACACAATATAATAATGTAATGATGTGTTATATACACAGAGAGTATAGTGTCTGGACAGTGTTAGTAGTAGTCACATTACCACATTTGTACACAATATAATAATGTAATGATGTCTTATATACACAGAGGGGATAGTGTCTGGATAGTGTTAGTAGTAGTCACAAACCCCATTAGTATACAATATAATAATGTAATGATGTGTTATATACACAGAGAGGATAGAGTCTGAACAGTGTTAGTATTAGTCACATTACCCCATGTGTGCACAATATAATAAAGTAATGAAGTGTTATATACACAGAGAGGATAGAATCTGAACAGTGTTAGTATTAGTCACATTACCCCATGTGTACACAGTATAATAATGTAATGAAGTGTTATATACACAGACAGGATAGTGTCTGGGCAGTGTTATTAGAATTCACATTACCCAATGTGTACACAATATTATAATGTAATGAAGTGTTATATACACAGAGATGACAGTGTCTGAACAGTGTTAGTAGTAAAGTCACATTACCCCATGTGTACACAATATAATAATGTAATGAAATGTTATATACACAGAGAGGATAGTGTCTGAACAGTGTTAGTATTCGTCACATTACCCCATGTTTACACAAAATAATAATATAATGAAGTGTTATATACACAGAGTGGATAGTGTATGATCAGTATTAGTAGTAGTCACATTACCCCATGTGTACACAAAATAATAATGTAATGAAGTGTTATATCCACAGAGAGGATAGAGTCTGGACAGTGTTAGTAGTAGTCACATTACCCCATGTGTACACAATATAATAATGTAATGAAGTGTTATATACACAGAGAGGACACTGTCCGGACAGTGATGGTAGTAGTCACATTTTGCCATGTGTACACAATGTAATAATGTTATGAAGTGTTATATACACAGAGATGATAGTGTCTGGACAGTGTTAGTAGTAGTCACATTACCCCATGTGTACACAATATAATAATGTAATGAAGTGTTATATACACAGAGAGGATAGTGTCTGAACAGTGTTAGTAGTAGTCACATTACCCCATGTTTACACAAAATAATAATATAATGAAGTGTTATATACACAGAGAGGATAGTGTCTGGACAGTGTTAGTAGCATTCACATTACACCATGTGTACACAATATAATAAGATGATAAAGTGTTATATACATAGAGAGGTTAGTGTCTGGACAGTGTTAGTAGTAGTCACATAACCCATGTGTACACAATATAATAATATAATGAAGTTTTATATACATAGAGAGGTTAGTGTCTGGACAGTGTTAGTAGTAGTCACATTACCCCATGTGTACACAATATAATAATATAATGATGTGTTATATACACAGAGAGGACAGTGTCTGGACAGTGTTTGAAGTAGTCACATATAACCCCATGTGTACACAATATAATAATGTAATGACGTGTTATATACACAGAGAGGACACTGTCCGGACAGTGATAGTAGTAGTCACATTTTGCCATGTGTACACAATGTAATAATGTTATGAAGTGTTATATACACAGAGAGGATAGTGTCTGGACAGTGTTAGTAGTAGTCACATTACCCCATGTGTACACAATATAATAATGTAATGAAGTGTTATATACACAGAGAGGATAGTGTCTGAACAGTGTTAGTAGTAGTCACATTACCCCATGTGTACACAATATAATAATGTAATGAAGTGTTATATCCACAGAGAGGATAGAGTCTGGACAGTGTTAGTAGTAGTCACATTACCCCATGTGTACACAATATAATAATGTAATGAAGTGTTATATACACAGAGAGGACACTGTCCGGACAGTGATGGTAGTAGTCACATTTTGCCATGTGTACACAATGTAATAATGTTATGAAGTGTTATATACACAGAGAGGATAGTGTCTGGACAGTGTTAGTAGTAGTCAAATTACCCCATGTGTACACAATATAATAAGGTAATGACGTGTTATATACACAGAGAGGATAGTGTCTGGAAAGTGTTAGTAGTAGTCACATTACCCCATGTGTACACAATATAATAATGTAATGAAGTGTTATATATACAGAGAGGATAATATCTGGACACTGCTAGTAGTAGTCACATTACCCCATGTGTACACAATATAAGAAAATAAAGTGTTATATTCACAGAGAGGATAGTGTCTGGACAGTGTTAGTAGTAGCCACATTACCCCATGCGTACACAGTATAATAATGTAATGAAGTGTTATATACACAGAGAGGATAGTGTCTGGAAAGTGTTAGTAGTAGTCACATTACCCCATGTGTTCACAATATAATAATATAATAAAGTGTTATATACACAGAGAGGATAGTGTCTGGACAGTGCTAGTAGTAAAGTAACATTACCCCATGTGTACACAATATAATTACGTAATGCTGTGTTATATACACAGAGAGGATAGTGTCTGGACAGTGTTAGTAGTAGTCACATTACCCCATGTGTACACAGTATAATAATGAAATGAAGTGTTATATACACAGATAGGATATTGTCTGGACAGTGTTAGTAGTAGTCACATTACCCCATGTGTACACAATATAATAATATAATAAAGTGTTATATACATAGAGATGATAGTGTCTGGACAGTGTTAGTAGTAGTCACATTACCCCATGTGTTCACAATATAATAATGTAATGAAGTGTTATATACACAGAAAGTATAGTGTCTGGACAGTGCTAGTAGTAAAGTCACATTACCTTAGGTGTACACAATATAATTATATAATAAAGTGTTATATACATAGAGAGGATAGTGTCTGGACAGTGTTAGTAGTAGTCACATTACCCCATGTGTACACAATATAATAATATAATAAATTGTTATACACACAGAGAGGACAGAGTCTGGACAGTGTTAGTAGTAGTAGTAGTCACATTACCCCATGTGTACACAATATAATAATGTAATGACGTGTTATATACACAGAGAGGATAGTGTCTGGACAGTGTTAGTAGTAGTCACATTACCCCATGTGTACACAATATAATAATGTAATGAAGTGTTATATACACGGAGAGGATAATATCTGGACACTGCTAGTAGTAGTCACATTACTCCATGTGTACACAATTTAAGAAAATAAAGTGTTATATACACAGAGAGGATAGTGTCTGGACAGTGTTAGTAGTAGCCACATTACCCCATGCGTACACAGTATAATAATGTAATGAAGTGTTATATACGCAGAGAGGATAATGTCTGCACAGTGTTAATAGTAGTGACTTTACCCCATGTGTACACATTATAATAATGTAATGACGTGTTATATACACAGAGAGGACAGTGTCTGGACAGTTTTAGTAGTAGTCACATTACCCCATGTGTACACAATATAATAATATAATGTTGTGTTATATACATAGAGAGGATAGTGTCTGGATAGTGTTAGTAGTAGTCACATTACCCCATATGTACACAATATAATAATGTAATGAAGTGTTATATACACAGATAGGAGAGTGTCTGGACAATGTTAGTAGTAGTCACATTACCCCATGTGTACACAAAATAATAAAGTAATGAAGTGTTATATACACAGAGGGGAAAGAGACTGGAAAGTGTTAGTAGTAGTCACAAACCCCATTAGTACACAATATAATAATGTAATGATGTGTTATATACACAGAGAGGATAGTGTCTGAACAGTGTTAGTATTAGTCACATTACCCCATGTGTACACAATATAGTAATGTAATGAAGTGTTATATACACAGAGATGATAGTGTCTGAACAGTGTTAGTAGTAAAGTCACATTACCCCATGTGTACACAATATAATAATGTAATGAAATGTTATATACACAGAGAGGATAGTGTCTGAACAGTGTTAGTAGTAGTCACATTACCCCATGTTTACACAAAATAATAATATAATGAAGTGTTATATACACAGAGTGGATAGTGTTTGATCAGTATTACTAGTAGTCACATTACCCCATGTGTACACAAAATAATAATGTAATGAAGTGTTATATCCACAGAGAGGATAGAGTCTGGACAGTGTTAGTAGTAGTCACATTACCCCATGTGTACACAATATAATAATGTAATGAAGTGTTATATACACAGAGAGGACACTGTCCGGACAGTGATAGTAATAGTCACATTTTGCCATGTGTACACAATGTAATAATGTTATGAAGTGTTATATACACAGAGAGGATAGTGTCTGGACAGTGTTAGTAGTAGTCACATTACCCCATGTGTACACAATATAATAATGTAATGAAGTGTTATATACACAGAGAGGAAAGTGTCTGAACAGTGTTAGTAGTAGTCACATTACCCCATGTTTACACAAAATAATAATATAATGAAGTGTTATATACACAGAGAGGATAGTGTCTGGACAGTGTTAGTAGCATTCACATTACACCATGTGTACACAATATAATAAGATGATAAAGTGTTATATACATAGAGAGGTTAGTGTCTGGACAGTGTTAGTAGTAGTCACATAACCCATGTGTACACAATATAATAATATAATGAAGTTTTATATACATAGAGAGGTTAGTGTCTGGACAGTGTTAGTAGTAGTCACATTACCCCATGTGTACACAATATAATAATATAATGATGTGTTATATACACAGAGAGGACAGTGTCTGGACAGTGTTTGAAGTAGTCACATATAACCCCATGTGTACACAATATAATAATGTAATGACGTGTTATATACACAGAGAGGACACTGTCCGGACAGTGATAGTAGTAGTCACATTTTGCCATGTGTACACAATGTAATAATGTTATGAAGTGTTATATACACAGAGAGGATAGTGTCTGGACAGTGTTAGTAGTAGTCACATTACCCCATGTGTACACAATATAATAATGTAATGAAGTGTTATATACACAGATAGGATAGTGTCTGAACAGTGTTAGTAGTAGTCACATTACCCCATGTGTACACAATATAATAATATAATAAAGTGTTATATACATAGAGATGATAGTGTCTGGACAGTGTTAGTAGTAGTCCCATTACCCCATGTGTTCACAATATAATAATGTAATGAAGTGTTATATACACAGAAAGTATAGTGTCTGGACAGTGCTAGTAGTAAAGTCACATTACCTTAGGTGTACACAATATAATTTTATAATAAAGTGTTATATACATAGAGAGGATAGTGTCTGGACAGTGTTAGTAGTAGTCACATTACCCCATGTGTACACAATATAATAATGTAATGACGTGTTATATACACAGAGAGGATAGTGTCTGGACAGTGTTAGTAGTAGTCACATTACCCCATGTGTACACAATATAATAATGTAATGAAGTGTTATATACACGGAGAGGATAATATCTGGACACTGCTAGTAGTAGTCACATTACCCCGTGTGTACACAATTTAAGAAAATAAAGTGTTATATACACAGAGAGGATAGTGTCTGGACAGTGTTAGTAGTAGTCACATTACCCCATGTGTACACAATATAATAATGTAATGATGTGTTATATACACAGAGAGTATAGTGTCTGGACAGTGTTAGTAGTAGTCACATTACCACATTTGTACACAATATAATAATGTAATGATGTCTTATATACACAGAGGGGATAGTGTCTGGATAGTGTTAGTAGTAGTCACAAACCCCATTAGTATACAATATAATAATGTAATGATGTGTTATATACACAGAGAGGATAGAGTCTGAACAGTGTTAGTATTAGTCACATTACCCCATGTGTGCACAATATAATAAAGTAATGAAGTGTTATATACACAGAGAGGATAGAATCTGAACAGTGTTAGTATTAGTCACATTACCCCATGTGTACACAGTATAATAATGTAATGAAGTGTTATATACACAGACAGGATAGTGTCTGGGCAGTGTTATTAGAATTCACATTACCCAATGTGTACACAATATTATAATGTAATGAAGTGTTATATACACAGAGATGACAGTGTCTGAACAGTGTTAGTAGTAAAGTCACATTACCCCATGTGTACACAATATAATAATGTAATGAAATGTTATATACACAGAGAGGATAGTGTCTGAACAGTGTTAGTATTCGTCACATTACCCCATGTTTACACAAAATAATAATATAATGAAGTGTTATATACACAGAGTGGATAGTGTATGATCAGTATTAGTAGTAGTCACATTACCCCATGTGTACACAAAATAATAATGTAATGAAGTGTTATATCCACAGAGAGGATAGAGTCTGGACAGTGTTAGTAGTAGTCACATTACCCCATGTGTACACAATATAATAATGTAATGAAGTGTTATATACACAGAGAGGACACTGTCCGGACAGTGATGGTAGTAGTCACATTTTGCCATGTGTACACAATGTAATAATGTTATGAAGTGTTATATACACAGAGATGATAGTGTCTGGACAGTGTTAGTAGTAGTCACATTACCCCATGTGTACACAATATAATAATGTAATGAAGTGTTATATACACAGAGAGGATAGTGTCTGAACAGTGTTAGTAGTAGTCACATTACCCCATGTTTACACAAAATAATAATATAATGAAGTGTTATATACACAGAGAGGATAGTGTCTGGACAGTGTTAGTAGCATTCACATTACCCCATGTGTACACAATATAATAAGATGATAAAGTGTTATATACATAGAGAGGTTAGTGTCTGGACAGTGTTAGTAGTAGTCACATAACCCCATGTGTACACAAAATAATAATATAATGAAGTTTTATATACATAGAGAGGTTAGTGTCTGGACAGTGTTAGTAGTAGTCACATTACCCCATGTGTACACAATATAATAATGTAATGACGTGTTATATACACAGAGAGGATAGTGTCTGGACAGTGTTAGTAGTAGTCACATGACCCAATGTGAACACAATATAATAATATAATAAAGTGTTATATACATAGAGAGGATAGTGTCTGGACAGTGTTAGTAGTAGTCGCATTACCCCATGTGTTCACAATATAATAATATAATAAAGTGTTATATACACAGAGAGGATAGTGTCTGGACAGTGCTAGTGGTAAAGTAACATTACCCCATGTGTACACAATATAATAACGTAATGATGTGTTATGTACACAGAGAGGATAGTGTCTGGACAGTGTTAGTAGTAGTCACATTACCCCATGTGTACACAATATAATAATGTAATGATGTGTTATATACACAGATAGGATATTGTCTGGACAGTGTTAGTAGTAGTCACATTACCCCATGTGTACACAATATAATAATATAATAAAGTGTTATATACATAGAGATGATAGTGTCTGGACAGTGTTAGTAATAGTGACATTACCCCATGTGTTCACGATATAATAATATAATAAAGTGTTATATACACAGAGAGGATAGTGTCTGGACAGTGGTAGTAGTAAAGTAACATTACCCCATGTGTACACAATATAATAATGTAATGAAGTGTTATATACACAGATAGTATAGTGTCTGTACAGTGCTAGTAGTAAAGTCACATTACCATAGGTGTAAACAATATAATTACATAATAAAGTGTTATATACATAGAGAGGATAGTGTCTGGACAGTGTTAGTAGTAGTCACATTACGCCATGTGTACACAATATAATAATATAATAAAGTGTTATACACACAGAGAGGACAGTGTCTGGACAGTGTTAGTAGTAGTCACATTACCCCATGTGTACACAATATAATAAGGTAATGACGTGTTATATACACAGAGAGGATAGTGTCTGGACAGTGTTAGTAGTAGTCACATTACCCCATGTGTACACAATATAATAATGTAATGAAGTGTTATATACACAGAGAGGATAATATCTGGACACTGCTAGTAGTAGTCACATTACCCCATGTGTACACAATATAAGAAAATAAAGTGTTACATTCACAGAGAGGATAGTGTCTGGACAGTGTTAGTAGTAGTCACATTACCCCATGTGTACACAATATAATAATGTAATGATGTGTTATATACACAGAGAGGATAGTGTCTGAACAGTGTTAGTAGTAGTCACATTACCCCATGCGTACACAATATAATAATGTAATGAAGTGTTATATACACAGAGAGGATAGTGTCTGGACAGTGTTAGTAGTAGTCACATTACCCCATGTGTTCACAATATAATAATATAATAAAGTGTTATATACACAGAGAGGATAGTGTCTGGACAGTGCTAGTAGTAAAGTAACATTACCCCATGTGTACACAATATAATTACGTAATGCTGTGTTATATACACAGAGAGGATAGTGTCTGGACAGTGTTAGTAGTAGTCACATTACCCCATGTGTACACAGTATAATAATGAAATGAAGTGTTATATACACAGATAGGATATTGTCTGGACAGTGTTAGTAGTAGTCACATTACCCCATGTGTACACAATATAATAATATAATAAAGTGTTATATACATAGAGATGATAGTGTCTGGACAGTGTTAGTAGTAGTCACATTACCCCATGTGTTCACAATATAATAATGTAATGAAGTGTTATATACACAGAAAGTATAGTGTCTGGACAGTGCTAGTAGTAAAGTCACATTACCTTAGGTGTACACAATATAATTTTATAATAAAGTGTTATATACATAGAGAGGATAGTGTCTGGACAGTGTTAGTAGTAGTCACATTACCCCATGTGTACACAATATAATAATGTAATGACGTGTTATATACACAGAGAGGATAGTGTCTGGACAGTGTTAGTAGTAGTCACATTACCCCATGTGTACACAATATAATAATGTAATGAAGTGTTATATACACGGAGAGGATAATATCTGGACACTGCTAGTAGTAGTCACATTACCCCATGTGTACACAATTTAAGAAAATAAAGTGTTATATACACAGAGAGGATAGTGTCTGGACAGTGTTAGTAGTTGTGACATTACCCCATGTGTACACAATATAATAATGTAATGATGTGTTATATACACAGAGAGTATAGTGTCTGGACAGTGTTAGTAGTAGTCACATTACCCCATGTGTACACAATATAATTATGTTATGATGTGTTATATACACAGAGAGGATAGTGTCTGGACAGTGTTAGTAGTAGTCACATTACCACATTTGTACACAATATAATAATGTAATGATGTCTTATATACACAGAGGGGATAGTGTCTGGATAGTGTTAGTAGTAGTCACAAACCCCATTAGTATACAATATAATAATGTAATGATGTGTTATATACACAGAGAGGATAGAGTCTGAACAGTGTTAGTATTAGTCACATTACCCCATGTGTACACAATATAATAAAGTAATGAAGTGTTATATACACAGAGAGGATAGAATCTGAACAGTGTTAGTATTAGTCACATTACCCCATGTGTACACAGTATAATAATGTAATGAAGTGTTATATACACAGACAGGATAGTGTCTGGGCAGTGTTATTAGAATTCACATTACCCAATGTGTACACAATATAATAATGTAATGAAGTGTTATATACACAGAGATGACAGTGTCTGAACAGTGTTAGTAGTAAAGTCACATTACCCCATGTGTACACAATATAATAATGTAATGAAATGTTATATACACAGAGAGGATAGTGTCTGAACAGTGTTAGTATTCGTCACATTACCCCATGTTTACACAAAATAATAATATAATGAAGTGTTATATACACAGAGTGGATAGTGTTTGATCAGTATTAGTAGTAGTCACATTACCCCATGTGTACACAAAATAATAATGTAATGAAGTGTTATATCCACAGAGAGGATAGAGTCTGGACAGTGTTAGTAGTAGTCACATTACCCCATGTGTACACAATATAATAATGTAATGAAGTGTTATATACACAGAGAGGACACTGTCCGGACAGTGATGGTAGTAGTCACATTTTGCCATGTGTACACAATGTAATAATGTTATGAAGTGTTATATACACAGAGAGGATAGTGTCTGGACAGTGTTAGTAGTAGTCACATTACCCCATGTGTACACAATATAATAATGTAATGAAGTGTTATATACACAGAGAGGATAGTGTCTGAACAGTGTTAGTAGTAGTCACATTACCCCATGTTTACACAAAATAATAATATAATGAAGTGTTATATACACAGAGAGGATAGTGTCTGGACAGTGTTAGTAGCATTCACATTACCCCATGTGTACACAATATAATAAGATGATAAAGTGTTATATACATAGAGAGGTTAGTGTCTGGACAGTGTTAGTAGTAGTCACATAACCCCATGTGTACACAATATAATAATATAATGAAGTTTTATATACATAGAGAGGTTAGTGTCTGGACAGTGTTAGTAGTAGTCACATTACCCCATGTGTACACAATATAATAATGTAATGACGTGTTATATACACAGAGAGGATAGTGTCTGGACAGTGTTAGTAGTAGTCACATGACCCAATGTGAACACAATATAATAATATAATAAAGTGTTATATACATAGAGAGGATAGTGTCTGGACAGTGTTAGTAGTAGTCGCATTACCCCATGTGTTCACAATATAATAATATAATAAAGTGTTATATACACAGAGAGGATAGTGTCTGGACAGTGCTAGTGGTAAAGTAACATTACCCCATGTGTACACAATATAATAACGTAATGATGTGTTATGTACACAGAGAGGATAGTGTCTGGACAGTGTTAGTAGTAGTCACATTACCCCATGTGTACACAATATAATAATGTAATGATGTGTTATATACACAGATAGGATATTGTCTGGACAGTGTTAGTAGTAGTCACATTACCCCATGTGTACACAATATAATAATATAATAAAGTGTTATATACATAGAGATGATAGTGTCTGGACAGTGTTAGTAATAGTGACATTACCCCATGTGTTCACGATATAATAATATAATAAAGTGTTATATACACAGAGAGGATAGTGTCTGGACAGTGGTAGTAGTAAAGTAACATTACCCCATGTGTACACAATATAATAATGTAATGAAGTGTTATATACACAGATAGTATAGTGTCTGTACAGTGCTAGTAGTAAAGTCACATTACCATAGGTGTAAACAATATAATTACATAATAAAGTGTTATATACATAGAGAGGATAGTGTCTGGACAGTGTTAGTAGTAGTCACATTACCCCATGTGTACACAATATAATAATATAATAAAGTGTTATACACACAGAGAGGACAGTGTCTGGACAGTGTTAGTAGTAGTCACATTACCCCATGTGTACACAATATAATAAGGTAATGACGTGTTATATACACAGAGAGGATAGTGTCTGGACAGTGTTAGTAGTAGTCACATTACCCCATGTGTACACAATATAATAATGTAATGAAGTGTTATATACACAGAGAGGATAATATCTGGACACTGCTAGTAGTAGTCACATTACCCCATGTGTACACAATATAAGAAAATAAAGTGTTACATTCACAGAGAGGATAGTGTCTGGACAGTGTTAGTAGTAGTCACATTACCCCATGTGTACACAATATAATAATGTAATGAAGTGTTATATACACAGAGAGGACACTGTCCGGACAGTGATAGTAATAGTCACATTTTGCCATGTGTACACAATGTAATAATGTTATGAAGTGTTATATACACAGAGAGGATAGTGTCTGGACAGTGTTAGTAGTAGTCACATTACCCCATGTGTACACAATATAATAATGTAATGAAGTGTTATATACACAGAGAGGAAAGTGTCTGAACAGTGTTAGTAGTAGTCACATTACCCCATGTTTACACAAAATAATAATATAATGAAGTGTTATATACACAGAGAGGATAGTGTCTGGACAGTGTTAGTAGCATTCACATTACACCATGTGTACACAATATAATAAGATGATAAAGTGTTATATACATAGAGAGGTTAGTGTCTGGACAGTGTTAGTAGTAGTCACATAACCCATGTGTACACAATATAATAATATAATGAAGTTTTATATACATAGAGAGGTTAGTGTCTGGACAGTGTTAGTAGTAGTCACATTACCCCATGTGTACACAATATAATAATATAATGATGTGTTATATACACAGAGAGGACAGTGTCTGGACAGTGTTTGAAGTAGTCACATATAACCCCATGTGTACACAATATAATAATGTAATGACGTGTTATATACACAGAGAGGACACTGTCCGGACAGTGATAGTAGTAGTCACATTTTGCCATGTGTACACAATGTAATAATGTTATGAAGTGTTATATACACAGAGAGGATAGTGTCTGGACAGTGTTAGTAGTAGTCACATTACCCCATGTGTACACAATATAATAATGTAATGAAGTGTTATATACACAGATAGGATAGTGTCTGAACAGTGTTAGTAGTAGTCACATTACCCCATGTGTACACAATATAATAATATAATAAAGTGTTATATACATAGAGATGATAGTGTCTGGACAGTGTTAGTAGTAGTCCCATTACCCCATGTGTTCACAATATAATAATGTAATGAAGTGTTATATACACAGAAAGTATAGTGTCTGGACAGTGCTAGTAGTAAAGTCACATTACCTTAGGTGTACACAATATAATTTTATAATAAAGTGTTATATACATAGAGAGGATAGTGTCTGGACAGTGTTAGTAGTAGTCACATTACCCCATGTGTACACAATATAATAATGTAATGACGTGTTATATACACAGAGAGGATAGTGTCTGGACAGTGTTAGTAGTAGTCACATTACCCCATGTGTACACAATATAATAATGTAATGAAGTGTTATATACACGGAGAGGATAATATCTGGACACTGCTAGTAGTAGTCACATTACCCCATGTGTACACAATTTAAGAAAATAAAGTGTTATATACACAGAGAGGATAGTGTCTGGACAGTGTTAGTAGTAGTCACATTACCCCATGTGTACACAATATAATAATGTAATGATGTGTTATATACACAGAGAGGATAGAGTCTGAACAGTGTTAGTATTAGTCACATTACCCCATGTGTGCACAATATAATAAAGTAATGAAGTGTTATATACACAGAGAGGATAGAATCTGAACAGTGTTAGTATTAGTCACATTACCCCATGTGTACACAGTATAATAATGTAATGAAGTGTTATATACACAGACAGGATAGTGTCTGGGCAGTGTTATTAGAATTCACATTACCCAATGTGTACACAATATTATAATGTAATGAAGTGTTATATACACAGAGATGACAGTGTCTGAACAGTGTTAGTAGTAAAGTCACATTACCCCATGTGTACACAATATAATAATGTAATGAAATGTTATATACACAGAGAGGATAGTGTCTGAACAGTGTTAGTATTCGTCACATTACCCCATGTTTACACAAAATAATAATATAATGAAGTGTTATATACACAGAGTGGATAGTGTATGATCAGTATTAGTAGTAGTCACATTACCCCATGTGTACACAAAATAATAATGTAATGAAGTGTTATATCCACAGAGAGGATAGAGTCTGGACAGTGTTAGTAGTAGTCACATTACCCCATGTGTACACAATATAATAATGTAATGAAGTGTTATATACACAGAGAGGACACTGTCCGGACAGTGATGGTAGTAGTCACATTTTGCCATGTGTACACAATGTAATAATGTTATGAAGTGTTATATACACAGAGATGATAGTGTCTGGACAGTGTTAGTAGTAGTCACATTACCCCATGTGTACACAATATAATAATGTAATGAAGTGTTATATACACAGAGAGGATAGTGTCTGAACAGTGTTAGTAGTAGTCACATTACCCCATGTTTACACAAAATAATAATATAATGAAGTGTTATATACACAGAGAGGATAGTGTCTGGACAGTGTTAGTAGCATTCACATTACCCCATGTGTACACAATATAATAAGATGATAAAGTGTTATATACATAGAGAGGTTAGTGTCTGGACAGTGTTAGTAGTAGTCACATAACCCCATGTGTACACAAAATAATAATATAATGAAGTTTTATATACATAGAGAGGTTAGTGTCTGGACAGTGTTAGTAGTAGTCACATTACCCCATGTGTACACAATATAATAATGTAATGACGTGTTATATACACAGAGAGGATAGTGTCTGGACAGTGTTAGTAGTAGTCACATGACCCAATGTGAACACAATATAATAATATAATAAAGTGTTATATACATAGAGAGGATAGTGTCTGGACAGTGTTAGTAGTAGTCGCATTACCCCATGTGTTCACAATATAATAATATAATCAAGTGTTATATACACAGAGAGGATAGTGTCTGGACAGTGCTAGTGGTAAAGTAACATTACCCCATGTGTACACAATATAATAACGTAATGATGTGTTATGTACACAGAGAGGATAGTGTCTGGACAGTGTTAGTAGTAGTCACATTACCCCATGTGTACACAATATAATAATGTAATGATGTGTTATATACACAGATAGGATATTGTCTGGACAGTGTTAGTAGTAGTCACATTACCCCATGTGTACACAATATAATAATATAATAAAGTGTTATATACATAGAGATGATAGTGTCTGGACAGTGTTAGTAATAGTGACATTACCCCATGTGTTCACGATATAATAATATAATAAAGTGTTATATACACAGAGAGGATAGTGTCTGGACAGTGGTAGTAGTAAAGTAACATTACCCCATGTGTACACAATATAATAATGTAATGAAGTGTTATATACACAGATAGTATAGTGTCTGTACAGTGCTAGTAGTAAAGTCACATTACCATAGGTGTAAACAATATAATTACATAATAAAGTGTTATATACATAGAGAGGATAGTGTCTGGACAGTGTTAGTAGTAGTCACATTACCCCATGTGTACACAATATAATAATATAATAAAGTGTTATACACACAGAGAGGACAGTGTCTGGACAGTGTTAGTAGTAGTCACATTACCCCATGTGTACACAATATAATAAGGTAATGACGTGTTATATACACAGAGAGGATAGTGTCTGGACAGTGTTAGTAGTAGTCACATTACCCCATGTGTACACAATATAATAATGTAATGAAGTGTTATATACACAGAGAGGATAATATCTGGACACTGCTAGTAGTAGTCACATTACCCCATGTGTACACAATATAAGAAAATAAAGTGTTACATTCACAGAGAGGATAGTGTCTGGACAGTGTTAGTAGTAGTCACATTACCCCATGTGTACACAATATAATAATGTAATGATGTGTTATATACACAGAGAGGATAGTGTCTGAACAGTGTTAGTAGTAGTCACATTACCCCATGCGTACACAATATAATAATGTAATGAAGTGTTATATACACAGAGAGGATAGTGTCTGGACAGTGTTAGTAGTAGTCACATTACCCCATGTGTTCACAATATAATAATATAATAAAGTGTTATATACACAGAGAGGATAGTGTCTGGACAGTGCTAGTAGTAAAGTAACATTACCCCATGTGTACACAATATAATTACGTAATGCTGTGTTATATACACAGAGAGGATAGTGTCTGGACAGTGTTAGTAGTAGTCACATTACCCCATGTGTACACAGTATAATAATGAAATGAAGTGTTATATACACAGATAGGATATTGTCTGGACAGTGTTAGTAGTAGTCACATTACCCCATGTGTACACAATATAATAATATAATAAAGTGTTATATACATAGAGATGATAGTGTCTGGACAGTGTTAGTAGTAGTCACATTACCCCATGTGTTCACAATATAATAATGTAATGAAGTGTTATATACACAGAAAGTATAGTGTCTGGACAGTGCTAGTAGTAAAGTCACATTACCTTAGGTGTACACAATATAATTTTATAATAAAGTGTTATATACATAGAGAGGATAGTGTCTGGACAGTGTTAGTAGTAGTCACATTACCCCATGTGTACACAATATAATAATGTAATGACGTGTTATATACACAGAGAGGATAGTGTCTGGACAGTGTTAGTAGTAGTCACATTACCCCATGTGTACACAATATAATAATGTAATGAAGTGTTATATACACGGAGAGGATAATATCTGGACACTGCTAGTAGTAGTCACATTACCCCATGTGTACACAATTTAAGAAAATAAAGTGTTATATACACAGAGAGGATAGTGTCTGGACAGTGTTAGTAGTTGTGACATTACCCCATGTGTACACAATATAATAATGTAATGATGTGTTATATACACAGAGAGTATAGTGTCTGGACAGTGTTAGTAGTAGTCACATTACCCCATGTGTACACAATATAATTATGTTATGATGTGTTATATACACAGAGAGGATAGTGTCTGGACAGTGTTAGTAGTAGTCACATTACCACATTTGTACACAATATAATAATGTAATGATGTCTTATATACACAAAGGGGATAGTGTCTGGATAGTGTTAGTAGTAGTCACAAACCCCATTAGTATACAATATAATAATGTAATGATGTGTTATATACACAGAGAGGATAGAGTCTGAACAGTGTTAGTATTAGTCACATTACCCCATGTGTACACAATATAATAAAGTAATGAAGTGTTATATACACAGAGAGGATAGAATCTGAACAGTGTTAGTATTAGTCACATTACCCCATGTGTACACAGTATAATAATGTAATGAAGTGTTATATACACAGACAGGATAGTGTCTGGGCAGTGTTATTAGAATTCACATTACCCAATGTGTACACAATATAATAATGTAATGAAGTGTTATATACACAGAGATGACAGTGTCTGAACAGTGTTAGTAGTAAAGTCACATTACCCCATGTGTACACAATATAATAATGTAATGAAATGTTATATACACAGAGAGGATAGTGTCTGAACAGTGTTAGTATTCGTCACATTACCCCATGTTTACACAAAATAATAATATAATGAAGTGTTATATACACAGAGTGGATAGTGTTTGATCAGTATTAGTAATAGTCACATTACCCCATGTGTACACAAAATAATAATGTAATGAAGTGTTATATCCACAGAGAGGATAGAGTCTGGACAGTGTTAGTAGTAGTCACATTACCCCATGTGTACACAATATAATAATGTAATGAAGTGTTATATACACAGAGAGGACACTGTCCGGACAGTGATGGTAGTAGTCACATTTTGCCATGTGTACACAATGTAATAATGTTATGAAGTGTTATATACACAGAGAGGATAGTGTCTGGACAGTGTTAGTAGTAGTCACATTACCCCATGTGTACACAATATAATAATGTAATGAAGTGTTATATACACAAAGAGGATAGTGTCTGAACAGTGTTAGTAGTAGTCACATTACCCCATGTTTACACAAAATAATAATATAATGAAGTGTTATATACACAGAGAGGATAGTGTCTGGACAGTGTTAGTAGCATTCACATTACCCCATGTGTACACAATATAATAAGATGATAAAGTGTTATATACATAGAGAGGTTAGTGTCTGGACAGTGTTAGTAGTAGTCACATAACCCCATGTGTACACAATATAATAATATAATGAAGTTTTATATACATAGAGAGGTTAGTGTCTGGACAGTGTTAGTAGTAGTCACATTACCCCATGTGTACACAATATAATAATGTAATGACGTGTTATATACACAGAGAGGATAGTGTCTGGACAGTGTTAGTAGTAGTCACATGACCCAATGTGAACACAATATAATAATATAATAAAGTGTTATATACATAGAGAGGATAGTGTCTGGACAGTGTTAGTAGTAGTCGCATTACCCCATGTGTTCACAATATAATAATATAATAAAGTGTTATATACACAGAGAGGATAGTGTCTGGACAGTGCTAGTGGTAAAGTAACATTACCCCATGTGTACACAATATAATAACGTAATGATGTGTTATGTACACAGAGAGGATAGTGTCTGGACAGTGTTAGTAGTAGTCACATTACCCCATGTGTACACAATATAATAATGTAATGATGTGTTATATACACAGATAGGATATTGTCTGGACAGTGTTAGTAGTAGTCACATTACCCCATGTGTACACAATATAATAATATAATAAAGTGTTATATACATAGAGATGATAGTGTCTGGACAGTGTTAGTAATAGTGACATTACCCCATGTGTTCACGATATAATAATATAATAAAGTGTTATATACACAGAGAGGATAGTGTCTGGACAGTGGTAGTAGTAAAGTAACATTACCCCATGTGTACACAATATAATAATGTAATGAAGTGTTATATACACAGATAGTATAGTGTCTGTACAGTGCTAGTAGTAAAGTCACATTACCATAGGTGTAAACAATATAATTACATAATAAAGTGTTATATACATAGAGAGGATAGTGTCTGGACAGTGTTAGTAGTAGTCACATTACCCCATGTGTACACAATATAATAATATAATAAAGTGTTATACACACAGAGAGGACAGTGTCTGGACAGTGTTAGTAGTAGTCACATTACCCCATGTGTACACAATATAATAAGGTAATGACGTGTTATATACACAGAGAGGATAGTGTCTGGACAGTGTTAGTAGTAGTCACATTACCCCATGTGTACACAATATAATAATGTAATGAAGTGTTATATACACAGAGAGGATAATATCTGGACACTGCTAGTAGTAGTCACATTACCCCATGTGTACACAATATAAGAAAATAAAGTGTTACATTCACAGAGAGGATAGTGTCTGGACAGTGTTAGTAGTAGTCACATTACCCCATGTGTACACAATATAATAATATAATAAAGTGTTATACACACAGAGAGGACAGTGTCTGGACAGTGTTAGTAGTAGTCAAATTACCCCATGTGTACACAATATAATAAGGTAATGACATGTTATATACACAGAGAGGATAGTGTCTGGAAAGTGTTAGTAGTAGTCACATTACCCCATGTGTACACAATATAATAATGTAATGAAGTGTTATATATACAGAGAGGATAATATCTGGACACTGCTAGTAGTAGTCACATTACCCCATGTGTACACAATATAAGAAAATAAAGTGTTATATTCACAGAGAGGATAGTGTCTGGACAGTGTTAGTAGTAGCCACATTACCCCATGCGTACACAGTATAATAATGTAATGAAGTGTTATATACACAGAGAGGATAGTGTCTGGAAAGTGTTAGTAGTAGTCACATTACCCCATGTGTTCACAATATAATAATATAATAAAGTGTTATATACACAGAGAGGATAGTGTCTGGACAGTGCTAGTAGTAAAGTAACATTACCCCATGTGTACACAATATAATTACGTAATGCTGTGTTATATACACAGAGAGGATAGTGTCTGGACAGTGTTAGTAGTAGTCACATTACCCCATGTGTACACAGTATAATAATGAAATGAAGTGTTATATACACAGATAGGATATTGTCTGGACAGTGTTAGTAGTAGTCACATTACCCCATGTGTACACAATATAATAATATAAAAAAGTGTTATATACATAGAGATGATAGTGTCTGGACAGTGTTAGTAGTAGTCACATTACCCCATGTGTTCACAATATAATAATGTAATGAAGTGTTATATACACAGAAAGTATAGTGTCTGGACAGTGCTAGTAGTAAAGTCACATTACCTTAGGTGTACACAATATAATTATATAATAAAGTGTTATATACATAGAGAGGATAGTGTCTGGACAGTGTTAGTAGTAGTCACATTACCCCATGTGTACACAATATAATAATATAATAAAGTGTTATACACACAGAGAGGACAGAGTCTGGACAGTGTTAGTAGTAGTCACATTACCCCATGTGTACACAATATAATAATGTAATGACGTGTTATATACACAGAGAGGATAGTGTCTGGACAGTGTTAGTAGTAGTCACATTACCCCATGTGTACACAATATAATAATGTAATGAAGTGTTATATACACGGAGAGGATAATATCTGGACACTGCTAGTAGTAGTCACATTACTCCATGTGTACACAATTTAAGAAAATAAAGTGTTATATACACAGAGAGGATAGTGTCTGGACAGTGTTAGTAGTAGTCACATTACCCCATGTGTACACAATATAATAATGTAATGATGTGTTATATACGCAGAGAGGATAATGTCTGGACAGTGTTAATAGTAGTGACTTTACCCCATGTGTACACATTATAATAATGTAATGACGTGTTATATACACAGAGAGGACAGTGTCTGGACAGTTTTAGTAGTTGTCACATTACCCCATGTGTACACAATATAATAATGTAATGTTGTGTTATATACATAGAGAGGATAGTGTCTGGATAGTGTTAGTAGTAGTCACATTACCCCATATGTACACAATATAATAATGTAATGAAGTGTTATATACACAGAGAGGAGAGTGTCTGGACAATGTTAGTAGTAGTCACATTACCCCATGTGTACACAAAATAATAAAGTAATGAAGTGTTATATACACAGAGGGGAAAGAGTCTGGAAAGTGTTAGTAGTAGTCACAAACCCCATTAGTACACAATATAATAATGTAATGATGTGTTATATACACAGAGAGGATAGTGTCTGAACAGTGTTAGTATTAGTCACATTTCCCCATGTGTACACAATATAGTAATGTAATGAAGTGTTATATACACAGAGATGATAGTGTCTGAACAGTGTTAGTAGTAAAGTCACATTACCCCATGTGTACACAATATAATAATGTAATGAAATGTTATAAACACAGAGAGGATAGTGTCTGAACAGTGTTAGTAGTAGTCACATTACCCCATGTTTACACAAAATAATAATATAATGAAGTGTTATATACACAGAGTGGATAGTGTTTGATCAGTATTACTAGTAGTCACATTACCCCATGTGTACACAAAATAATAATGTAATGAAGTGTTATATCCACAGAGAGGATAGAGTCTGGACAGTGTTAGTAGTAGTCACATTACCCCATGTGTACACAATATAATAATGTAATGAAGTGTTATATACACAGAGAGGACACTGTCCGGACAGTGATAGTAATAGTCACATTTTGCCATGTGTACACAATGTAATAATGTTATGAAGTGTTATATACACAGAGAGGATAGTGTCTGGACAGTGTTAGTAGTAGTCACATTACCCCATGTGTACACAATATAATAATGTAATGAAGTGTTATATACACAGAGAGGAAAGTGTCTGAACAGTGTTAGTAGTAGTCACATTACCCCATGTTTACACAAAATAATAATATAATGAAGTGTTATATACACAGAGAGGATAGTGTCTGGACAGTGTTAGTAGCATTCACATTACACCATGTGTACACAATATAATAAGATGATAAAGTGTTATATACATAGAGAGGTTAGTGTCTGGACAGTGTTAGTAGTAGTCACATAACCCATGTGTACACAATATAATAATATAATGAAGTTTTATATACATAGAGAGGTTAGTGTCTAGACAGTGTTAGTAGTAGTCACATTACCCCATGTGTACACAATATAATAATATAATGATGTGTTATATACACAGAGAGGACAGTGTCTGGACAGTGTTTGAAGTAGTCACATATAACCCCATGTGTACACAATATAATAATGTAATGACGTGTTATATACACAGAGAGGACACTGTCCGGACAGTGATAGTAGTAGTCACATTTTGCCATGTGTACACAATGTAATAATGTTATGAAGTGTTATATACACAGAGAGGATAGTGTCTGGACAGTGTTAGTAGTAGTCACATTACCCCATGTGTACACAATATAATAATGTAATGAAGTGTTATATACACAGAGAGGATAGTGTCTGAACAGTGTTAGTAGTAGTCACATTACCCCATGTGTACACAATATAATAATATAATAAAGTGTTATATACATAGAGATGATAGTGTCTGGACAGTGTTAGTAGTAGTCACATTACCCCATGTGTTCACAATATAATAATGTAATGAAGTGTTATATACACAGAAAGTATAGTGTCTGGACAGTGCTAGTAGTAAAGTGACATTACCTTAGGTGTACACAATATAATTTTATAATAAAGTGTTATATACATAGAGAGGATAGTGTCTGGACAGTGTTAGTAGTAGTCACATTACCCCATGTGTACACAATATAATAATGTAATGACGTGTTATATACACAGAGAGGATAGTGTCTGGACAGTGTTAGTAGTAGTCACATTACCCCATGTGTACACAATATAATAATGTAATGAAGTGTTATATACACGGAGAGGATAATATCTGGACACTGCTAGTAGTAGTCACATTACCCCATGTGTACACAATTTAAGAAAACAAAGTGTTATATACACAGAGAGGATAGTGTCTGGACAGTGTTAGTAGTAGTCACATTACCCCATGTGTACACAATATAATAATGTAATGATGTGTTATATACACAGAGAGTATAGTGTCTGGACAGTGTTAGTAGTAGTCACATTACCCCATGTGTACACAATATAATTATGTTATGATGTGTTATATACACAGAGAGGATAGTGTCTGGACAGTGTTAGTAGTAGTCACATTACCACATTTGTACACAATATAATAATGTAATGATGTCTTATATACACAGAGGGGATAGTGTCTGGATAGTGTTAGTAGTAGTCACAAACCCCATTAGTATACAATATAATAATGTAATGATGTGTTATATACACAGAGAGGATAGAGTCTGAACAGTGTTAGTATTAGTCACATTACCCCATGTGTGCACAATATAATAAAGTAATGAAGTGTTATATACACAGAGAGGATAGAATCTGAACAGTGTTAGTATTAGTCACATTACCCCATGTGTACACAGTATAATAATGTAATGAAGTGTTATATACACAGACAGGATAGTGTCTGGGCAGTGTTATTAGAATTCACATTACCCAATGTGTACACAATATAATAATGTAATGAAGTGTTATATACACAGAGATGACAGTGTCTGAACAGTGTTAGTAGTAAAGTCACATTACCCCATGTGTACACAATATAATAATGTAATGAAATGTTATATACACAGAGAGGATAGTGTCTGAACAGTGTTAGTATTCGTCACATTACCCCATGTTTACACAAAATAATAATATAATGAAGTGTTATATACACAGAGTGGATAGTGTATGATCAGTATTAGTAGTAGTCACATTACCCCATGTGTACACAAAATAATAATGTAATGAAGTGTTATATCCACAGAGAGGATAGAGTCTGGACAGTGTTAGTAGTAGTCACATTACCCCATGTGTACACAATATAATAATGTAATGAAGTGTTATATACACAGAGAGGACACTGTCCGGACAGTGATGGTAGTAGTCACATTTTGCCATGTGTACACAATGTAATAATGTTATGAAGTGTTATATACACAGAGAGGATAGTGTCTGGACAGTGTTAGTAGTAGTCACATTACCCCATGTGTACACAATATAATAATGTAATGAAGTGTTATATACACAGAGAGGATAGTGTCTGAACAGTGTTAGTAGTAGTCACATTACCCCATGTTTACACAAAATAATAATATAATGAAGTGTTATATACACAGAGAGGATAGTGTCTGGACAGTGTTAGTAGCATTCACATTACCCCATGTGTACACAATATAATAAGATGATAAAGTGTTATATACATAGAGAGGTTAGTGTCTGGACAGTGTTAGTAGTAGTCACATAACCCCATGTGTACACAATATAATAATATAATGAAGTTTTATATACATAGAGAGGTTAGTGTCTGGACAGTGTTAGTAGTAGTCACATTACCCCATGTGTACACAATATAATAATGTAATGACGTGTTATATACACAGAGAGGATAGTGTCTGGACAGTGTTAGTAGTAGTCACATGACCCAATGTGAACACAATATAATAATATAATAAAGTGTTATATACATAGATAGGATAGTGTCTGGACAGTGTTAGTAGTAGTCGCATTACCCCATGTGTTCACAATATAATAATATAATAAAGTGTTATATACACAGAGAGGATAGTGTCTGGACTGTGCTAGTGGTAAAGTAACATTACCCCATGTGTACACAATATAATAACGTAATGATGTGTTATGTACACAGAGAGGATAGTGTCTGGACAGTGTTAGTAGTAGTCACATTACCCCATGTGTACACAATATAATAATGTAATGATGTGTTATATACACAGATAGGATATTGTCTGTACAGTGTTAGTAGTAGTCACATTACCCCATGTGTACACAATATAATAATATAATAAAGTGTTATATACATAGAGATGATAGTGTCTGGACAGTGTTAGTAATAGTGACATTACCCCATGTGTTCACGATATAATAATATAATAAAGTGTTATATACACAGAGAGGATAGTGTCTGGACAGTGGTAGTAGTAAAGTAACATTACCCCATGTGTACACAATATAATAATGTAATGAAGTGTTATATACACAGATAGTATAGTGTCTGTACAGTGCTAGTAGTAAAGTCACATTACCATAGGTGTAAACAATATAATTACATAATCAAGTGTTATATACATAGAGAGGATAGTGTCTGGACAGTGTTAGTAGTAGTCACATTACCCCATGTGTACACAATATAATAATATAATAAAGTGTTATACACACAGAGAGGACAGTGTCTGGACAGTGTTAGTAGTAGTCACATTACCCCATGTGTACACAATATAATAAGGTAATGACGTGTTATATACACAGAGAGGATAGTGTCTGGACAGTGTTAGTAGTAGTCACATTACCCCATGTGTACACAATATAATAATGTAATGAAGTGTTATATACACAGAGAGGATAATATCTGGACACTGCTAGTAGTAGTCACATTACCCCATGTGTACACAATATAAGAAAATAAAGTGTTACATTCACAGAGAGGATAGTGTCTGGACAGTGTTAGTAGTAGTCACATTACCCCATGTGTACACAATATAATAATGTAATGATGTGTTATATACACAGAGAGGATAGTGTCTGAACAGTGTTAGTAGTAGTCACATTACCCCATGCGTACACAATATAATAATGTAATGAAGTGTTATATACACAGAGAGGATAGTGTCTGGACAATGTTAGTAGTAGTCACATTACCCCATGTGTTCACAATATAATAATATAATAAAGTGTTATATACACAGAGAGGATAGTGTCTGGACAGTGCTAGTAGTAAAGTAACATTACCCCATGTGTACACAAAATAATTACGTAATGCTGTGTTATATACACAGAGAGGATAGTGTCTGGACAGTGTTAGTAGTAGTCACATTACCCCATGTGTACACAGTATAATAATGAAATGAAGTGTTATATACACAGATAGGATATTGTCTGGACAGTGTTAGTAGTAGTCACATTACCCCATGTGTACACAATATAATAATATAATAAAGTGTTATATACATAGAGATGATAGTGTCTGGACAGTGTTAGTAGTAGTCACATTACCCCATGTGTTCACAATATAATAATGTAATGAAGTGTTATATACACAGAAAGTATAGTGTCTGGACAGTGCTAGTAGTAAAGTCACATTACCTTAGGTGTACACAATATAATTTTATAATAAAGTGTTATATACATAGAGAGGATAGTGTCTGGACAGTGTTAGTAGTAGTCACATTACCCCATGTGTACACAATATAATAATGTAATGACGTGTTATATACACAGAGAGGATAGTGTCTGGACAGTGTTAGTAGTAGTCACATTACCCCATGTGTACACAATATAATAATGTAATGAAGTGTTATATACACGGAGAGGATAATATCTGGACACTGCTAGTAGTAGTCACATTACCCCATGTGTACACAATTTAAGAAAATAAAGTGTTATATACACAGAGAGGATAGTGTCTGGACAGTGTTAGTAGTTGTGACATTACCCCATGTGTACACAATATAATAACGTAATGATGTGTTTTATATACACAGAGAGTATAGTGTCTGGACAGTGTTAGTAGTAGTCACATTACCCCATGTGTACACAATATAATTATGTTATGATGTGTTATATACACAGAGAGGATAGTGTCTGGACAGTGTTAGTAGTAGTCACATTACCACATTTGTACACAATATAATAATGTAATGATGTCTTATATACACAGAGGGGATAGTGTCTGGATAGTGTTAGTAGTAGTCACAAACCCCATTAGTATACAATATAATAATGTAATGATGTGTTATATACACAGAGAGGATAGAGTCTGAACAGTGTTAGTATTAGTCACATTACCCCATGTGTACACAATATAATAAAGTAATGAAGTGTTATATACACAGAGAGGATAGAATCTGAACAGTGTTAGTATTAGTCACATTACCCCATGTGTACACAGTATAATAATGTAATGAAGTGTTATATACACAGACGGGATAGTGTCTGGGCAGTGTTATTAGAATTCACATTACCCAATGTGTACACGATATAATAATGTAATGAAGTGTTATATACACAGAGATGACAGTGTCTGAACAGTGTTAGTAGTAAAGTCACATTACCCCATGTGTACACAATATAATAATGTAATGAAATGTTATATACACAGAGAGCATAGTGTCTGAACAGTGTTAGTATTCGTCACATTACCCCATGTTTACACAAAATAATAATATAATGAAGTGTTATATACACAGAGTGGATAGTGTTTGATCAGTATTAGTAGTAGTCACATTACCCCATGTGTACACAAAATAATAATGTAATGAAGTGTTATATCCACAGAGAGGATAGAGTCTGGACAATGTTAGTAGTAGTCACATTACCCCATGTGTACACAATATAATAATGTAATGAAGTGTTATATACACAGAGAGGACACTGTCCGGACAGTGATAGTAGTAGTCACATTTTGCCATGTGTACACAATGTAATAATGTTATGAAGTGTTATATACACAGAGAGGATAGTGTCTGGACAGTGTTAGTAGTAGTCACATTACCCCATGTGTACACAATATAATAATGTAATGAAGTGTTATATACACAGAGAGGATAGTGTCTGAACAGTGTTAGTATTAGTCACATTACCCCATGTTTACACAAAATAATAATATAATGAAGTGTTATATACACAGAGAGGATAGTGTCTGGACAGTGTTAGTAGCATTCACATTACCCCATGTGTACACAATATAATAAGATGATAAAGTGTTATATACATAGAGAGGTTAGTGTCTGGACAGTGTTAGTAGTAGTCACATAACCCCATGTGTACACAATATAATAATATAATGAAGTTTTATATACATAGAGAGGTTAGTGTCTGGACAGTGTTAGTAGTAGTCACATTACCCCATGTGTATACAATATAATAATATAATGAAGTGTTATATACACAGAGAGGACAGTGTCTGGACAGTGTTAGTAGTAGTCACATATAACCCCATGTGTACACAATATAATAATGTAATGACGTGTTATATACACAGAGAGGATAGTGTCTGGACAGTGTTAGTAGTAGTCACATGACCCAATGTGAACACAATATAATGATATAATAAAGTGTTATATACATAGAGAGGATAGTGTCTGGACAGTGTTAGTAGTAGTCACATTACCCCATGTGTTCACAATATAATAATATAATAAAGTGTTATATACACAGAGAGGATAGTGTCGGGACAGTGCTA
This sequence comes from Taudactylus pleione, assembly GCA_031769625.1. Taxonomy (NCBI): domain Eukaryota; kingdom Metazoa; phylum Chordata; class Amphibia; order Anura; family Myobatrachidae; genus Taudactylus; species Taudactylus pleione. Next base: position 1,020,154 of record JAUIMM010003146.1, on the reverse strand, counting down.
GTGGAAAAGTAACATTACTCCATGTGTACACAATATAATAACGTAACGATGTGTTATATACACAGAGAGGATAGTGTCTGGACACTGTTAGTAGTAGTCACATTACCCCATGTGTACACAATATAATAATGTAATGAAGTGTTATATACACAGATAGGATATTGTCTGGACAGTGTTAGTAGTAGTCACATTACCCCATGTGTACACAATATAATAATATAATAAAGTGTTATATACATAGAGATGATAGTCTCTGTACAGTGTTAGTAATAGTGACATTACCCCATGTGTTCACGATATAATAATATAATAAAGTGTTGTATACGCAGAGAGGATAGTGTCTGGACAGTGGTAGTAGTAAAGTAACATTACCCCATGAGTACACAATATAATAATGTAATGAAGTGTTATATACACAGATAGTATAGTGTCTGTACAGTGCTAGTAGTAAAGTCACATTACCTTAGGTGTAAACAATATAATTATATAATAAAGTGTTATATACATAGAGAGGATAGTGTCTGGACAGTGTTAGTAGTAGTCACATTACCCCATGTGTACACAATATAATAATATAATAAAGTGTTATACACACAGAGAGGACAGTGTCTGGACAGTGTTAGTAGTAGTCAAATTACCCCATGTGTACACAATATAATAAGGTAATGACGTGTTATATACACAGAGAGGATAGTGTCTGGAAAGTGTTAGTAGTAGTCACATTACCCCATGTGTACACAATATAATAATGTAATGAAGTGTTATATACACAGAGAGGATAATATCTGGACACTGCTAGTAGTAGTCACATTACCCCATGTGTACACAATATAAGAAAATAAAGTGTTATATTCACAGAGAGGATAGTGTCTGGACAGTGTTAGTAGTAGCCACATTACCCCATGCGTACACAGTATAATAATGTAATGAAGTGTTATATACACAGAGAGGATAGTGTCTGGAAAGTGTTAGTAGTAGTCACATTACCCCATGTGTTCACAATATAATAATATAATAAAGTGTTATATACACAGAGAGGATAGTGTCTGGACAGTGCTAGTAGTAAAGTAACATTACCCCATGTGTACACAATATAATTACGTAATGCTGTGTTATATACACAGAGAGGATAGTGTCTGGACAGTGTTAGTAGTAGTCACATTACCCCATGTGTACACAGTATAATAATGAAATGAAGTGTTATATACACAGATAGGATATTGTCTGGACAGTGTTAGTAGTAGTCACATTAACCCATGTGTACACAATATAATAATATAATAAAGTGTTATATACATAGAGATGATAGTGTCTGGACAGTGTTAGTAGTAGTCACATTACCCCATGTGTTCACAATATAATAATGTAATGAAGTGTTATATACACAGAAAGTATAGTGTCTGGACAGTGCTAGTAGTAAAGTCACATTACCTTAGGTGTACACAATATAATTATATAATAAAGTGTTATATACATAGAGAGGATAGTGTCTGGACAGTGTTAGTAGTAGTCACATTACCCCATGTGTACACAATATAATAATATAATAAAGTGTTATACACACAGAGAGGACAGAGTCTGGACAGTGTTAGTAGTAGTCACATTACCCCATGTGTACACAATATAATAATGTAATGACGTGTTATATACACAGAGAGGATAGTGTCTGGACAGTGTTAGTAGTAGTCACATTACCCCATGTGTACACAATATAATAATGTAATGAAGTGTTATATACACGGAGAGGATAATATCTGGACACTGCTAGTAGTAGTCACATTACTCCATGTGTACACAATTTAAGAAAATAAAGTGTTATATACACAGAGAGGATAGTGTCTGGACAGTGTTAGTAGTAGTCACATTACCCCATGTGTACACAATATAATAATGTAATGATGTGTTATATACGCAGAGAGGATAATGTCTGGACAGTGTTAATAGTAGTGACTTTACCCCATGTGTACACATTATAATAATGTAATGACGTGTTATATACACAGAGAGGACAGTGTCTGGACAGTTTTAGTAGTAGTCACATTACCCCATGTGTACACAATATAATAATGTAATGTTGTGTTATATACATAGAGAGGATAGTGTCTGGATAGTGTTAGTAGTAGTCACATTACCCCATATGTACACAATATAATAATGTAATGAAGTGTTATATACACAGAGAGGAGAGTGTCTGGACAATGTTAGTAGTAGTCACATTACCCCATGTGTACACAAAATAATAAAGTAATGAAGTGTTATATACACAGAGGGGAAAGAGTCTGGAAAGTGTTAGTAGTAGTCACAAACCCCATTAGTACACAATATAATAATGTAATGATGTGTTATATACACAGAGAGGATAGTGTCTGAACAGTGTTAGTATTAGTCACATTACCCCATGTGTACACAATATAGTAATGTAATGAAGTGTTATATACACAGAGATGATAGTGTCTGAACAGTGTTAGTAGTAAAGTCACATTACCCCATGTGTACACAATATAATAATGTAATGAAATGTTATATACACAGAGAGGATAGTGTCTGAACAGTGTTAGTAGTAGTCACATTACCCCATGTTTACACAAAATAATAATATAATGAAGTGTTATATACACAGAGTGGATAGTGTTTGATCAGTATTACTAGTAGTCACATTACCCCATGTGTACACAAAATAATAATGTAATGAAGTGTTATATCCACAGAGAGGATAGAGTCTGGACAGTGTTAGTAATAGTCACATTACCCCATGTGTACACAATATAATAATGTAATGAAGTGTTATATACACAGAGAGGACACTGTCCGGACAGTGATAGTAATAGTCACATTTTGCCATGTGTACACAAAATAATAATGTAATGAAGTGTTATATACACAGAGAGGAAAGTGTCTGAACAGTGTTAGTAGTAGTCACATTACCCCATGTTTACACAAAATAATAATATAATGAAGTGTTATATACACAGAGAGGATAGTGTCTGGACAGTGTTAGTAGCATTCACATTACACCATGTGTACACAATATAATAAGATGATAAAGTGTTATATACATAGAGAGGTTAGTGTCTGGACAGTGTTAGTAGTAGTCACATAACCCATGTGTACACAATATAATAATATAATGAAGTTTTATATACATAGAGAGGTTAGTGTCTGGACAGTGTTAGTAGTAGTCACATTACCCCATGTGTACACAATATAATAATATAATGATGTGTTATATACACAGAGAGGACAGTGTCTGGACAGTGTTTGAAGTAGTCACATATAACCCCATGTGTACACAATATAATAATGTAATGACGTGTTATATACACAGAGAGGACACTGTCCGGACAGTGATAGTAGTAGTCACATTTTGCCATGTGTACACAATGTAATAATGTTATGAAGTGTTATATACACAGAGAGGATAGTGTCTGGACAGTGTTAGTAGTAGTCACATTACCCCATGTGTACACAATATAATAATGTAATGAAGTGTTATATACACAGAGAGGATAGTGTCTGAACAGTGTTAGTAGTAGTCACATTACCCCATGTTTACACAAAATAATAATATAATGAAGTGTTATATACACAGAGAGGATAGTGTCTGGACAGTGTTAGTAGCATTCACATTACCCCATGTGTATACAATATAATAAGATGATAAAGCGTTATATACATAGAGAGGTTAGTGTCTGGACAGTGTTAGTAGTAGTCACATAAAACATGTGTACACAATATAATAATATAATGAAGTTTTATATACATAGAGAGGTTAGTGTCTGGACAGTGTTAGTAGTAGTCACATTACCCCATGTGTACACAATATAATAATATAATGATGTGTTATATACACAGAGAGGACAGTGTCTGGACAGTGTTAGAAGTAGTCACATATAACCCCATGTGTACACAATATAATAATGTAATGAAGTGTTATATACACAGAGAGGACAGTGTCTGGACAGTGTTAGTAGTAGTCACATGACCCAATGTGAACACAATATAATAATATAATAAAGTGTTATATACATAGAGAGGATAGTGTCTGGACAGTGTTAGTAGTAGTCACATTACCCCATGTGTTCACAATATAATAATATAATAAAGTGTTATATACACAGAGAGGATAGTGTCTGGACAGTGCTAATGGTAAAGTAACATTACCCCATGTGTACACAATATAATAACGTAATGATGTGTTATATACACAGAGAGGATAGTGTCTGGACAGTGTTAGTAGTAGTCACATTACCCCATGTGTACACAATATAATAATGTAATGAAGTGTTATATACACAGATAGGATATTGTCTGGACAGTGTTAGTAGTAGTCACATTACCCCATGTGTACACAATATAATAATATAATAAAGTGTTATATACATATAGATGATAGTGTCTGGACAGTGTTAGTAATAGTGACATTACCCCATGTGTTCATGATATAATAATATAATAAAGTGTTACATACACAGAGAGGATAGTGTCTGGACAGTGGTAGAAGTAAAGTAACATTACCCCATGTGTACACAATATAATAATGTAATGAAGTGTTATATACACAGATAGTATAGTGTCTGTACAATGTGAGTAGTAAAGTCACATTACCTTAGGTGTAAACAATATAATTATATAATAAAGTGTTATATACATAGAGAGGATAGTGTCTGGACAGTGTTAGTTGTAGTCACATTACCCCATGTGTACACAATATAATAATATAATAAAGTGTTATACACACAGAGAGGACAGTGTCTGGTCAGTGTTAGTAGCAGTCACATTACCCCATGTGTACACAATATAATAAGGTAATGACGTGTTATATACACAGAGAGGATAGTGTATGGACAGTGTTAGTAGTAGTCACATTACCCCATGTGTACACAATATAATAATGTAATGAAGTGTTATATACACAGAGAGGATAATATCTGGACACTGCTAGTAGTAGTCACATTACCCCATGTGTACACAATATAAGAAAATAAAGTGTTATATTCACAGAGAGGATAGTGTCTGGACAGTGTTAGTAGTAGTCACATTACCCCATGTGTACACAATATAATAATGTAATGATGTGTTATATTCACAGAGAGGATAGTGTCTGAACAGTGTTAGTAGTAGTCACATTACCCCATGCGTACACAATATAATAATGTAATGAAGTGTTATATACACAGAGAGGATAGTGTCTGGACAGTGTTAGTAGTAGTCACATTACCCCATGTGTTCACAATATAATAATATAATAAAGTGTTATATACACAGAGAGGATAGTGTCTGGACAGTGCTAGTAGTAAAGTAACATTACCCCATGTGTACACAATATAATTACGTAATGCTGTGTTATATACACAGAAAGGATGAAGTCTGGACAGTGTTAGTAGTAGTCACATTACCCCATGTGTACACAGTATAATAATGAAATGAAGTGTTATATACACAGATAGGATATTGTCTGGACAGTGTTAGTAGTAGTCACATTACCCCATGTGTACACAATATAATAATATAATAAAGTGTTATATACATAGAGATGATAGTGTCTGGACAGTGTTAGTAGTAGTCACATTACCCCATGTGTTCACAATATAATAATGTAATGAAGTGTTATATACACAGAAAGTATAGTGTCTGGACAGTGCTAGTAGTAAAGTCACATTACCTTAGGTGTACACAATATAATTGTATAATAAAGTGTTATATACATAGAGAGGATAGTGTCTGGACAGTGTTAGTAGTAGTCACATTACCCCATGTGTACACAATATAATAATATAATAAAGTGTTATACACACAGAGAGGACAGAGTCTGGACAGTGTTAGTAGTAGTCACATTACCCCATGTGTACACAATATAATAATGTAATGAAGTGTTATAAACATGGAGAGGATAATATCTGGACACTGCTAGTAGTAGTCACATTACCCCATGTGTACACAATTTAAGAAAATAAAGTGTTATATACACAGAGAGGATAGTGTCTGGACAGTGTTAGTAGTAGTCACATTACCCCATGTGTACACAATATAATAATGTAATGAAGTGTTATATACACAGAGAGGACACTGTCCGGACAGTGATAGTAGTAGTCACATTTTGCCATGTGTACACAATGTAATAATGTTATGAAGTGTTATATACACAGAGAGGATAGTGTCTGGACAGTGTTAGTAGTAGTCACATTACCCCATGTGTACACAATATAATAATGTAATGAAGTGTTATATACACAGAGAGGATAGTGTCTGAACAGTGTTAGTAGTAGTCACATTACCCCATGTTTACACAAAATAATAATATAATGAAGTGTTATATACACAGAGAGGATAGTGTCTGGACAGTGTTAGTAGCATTCACATTACCCCATGTGTACACAATATAATAAGATGATAAAGTGTTATATACATAGAGAGGTTAGTGTCTGGACAGTGTTAGTAGTAGTCACATTACCCCATGTGTACACAATATAATAATATAATGAAGTGTTATATACACAGAGAGGACAGTGTCTGGACAGTGTTAGTAGTAGTCACATATAACCCCATGTGTACACAATATAATAATGTAATGACGTGTTATATACTCAGAGAGGATAGTGTCTGGACAGTGTTAGTAGTAGTCACATGACCCAATGTGAACACAATATAATGATATAATAAAGTGTTATATACATAGAGAGGATAGTGTCTGGACAGTGTTAGTAGTAGTCACATTACCCCATGTGTTCACAATATAATAATATAATAAAGTGTTATATACACAGAGAGGATAGTGTCTGGACAGTGCTAGTGGTAAAGTAACATTACTCCATGTGTACACAATATAATAACGTAACGATGTGTTATATACACAGAGAGGATAGTGTCGGGACACTGTTAGTAGTAGTCACATTACCCCATGTGTACACAATATAATAATGTAATGAAGTGTTATATACACAGATAGGATATTGTCTGGACAGTGTTAGTAGTAGTCACATTACCCCATGTGTACACAATATAATAATATAATAAAGTGTTATATACATAGAGATGATAGTCTCTGTACAGTGTTAGTAATAGTGACATTACCCCATGTGTTCACGATATAATAATATAATAAAGTGTTATATACACAGAGAGGATAGTGTCTGGACAGTGGTAGTAGTAAAGTAACATTACCCCATGTGTACACAATATAATAATGTAATGAAGTGTTATATACACAGATAGTATAGTGTCTGTACAGTGCTAGTAGTAAAGTCACATTACCTTAGGTGTAAACAATATAATTATATAATAAAGTGTTATATACATAGAGAGGATAGTGTCTGGACAGTGTTAGTAGTAGTCACATTACCCCATGTGCACACAATATAATAATATAATAAAGTGTTATACACACAGAGAGGACAGTGTCTGGACAGTGTTAGTAGTAGTCAAATTACCCCATGTGTACACAATATAATAAGGTAATGACGTGTTATATACACAGAGAGGATAGTGTCTGGAAAGTGTTAGTAGTAGTCACATTACCCCATGTGTACACAATATAATAATGTAATGAAGTGTTATATACACAGAGAGGATAATATCTGGACACTGCTAGTAGTAGTCACATTACCCCATGTGTACACAATATAAGAAAATAAAGTGTTATATTCACAGAGAGGATAGTGTCTGGACAGTGTTAGTAGTAGTCACATTACCCCATGTGTACACAGTATAATAATGAAATGAAGTGTTATATACACAGATAGGATATTGTCTGGACAGTGTTAGTAGTAGTCACATTACCCCATGTGTACACAATATAATAATATAATAAAGTGTTATATACATAGAGATGATAGTGTCTGGACAGTGTTAGTAGTAGTCACATTACCCCATGTGTTCACAATATAATAATGTAATGAAGCCTTATATACACAGAAAGTATAGTGTCTGGACAGTGCTAGTAGTAAAGTCACATTACCTTAGGTGTACACAATATAATTGTATAATAAAGTGTTATATACATAGAGAGGATAGTGTCTGGACAGTGTTAGTAGTAGTCACGTTACCCCATGTGTACACAATATAATAATATAATGACGTGTTATATACACAGAGAGGATAGTGTCTGGACAGTGTTAGTAGTAGTCACATTACCCCATGTGTACACAATATAATAATGTAATGAAGTGTTATATACACGGAGAGGATAATATCTGGACACTGCTAGTAGTAGTCACATTACCCCATGTGTACACAATTTAAGAAAATAAAGTGTTATATACACAGAGAGGATTGTGTCTGGACAGTGTTAGTAGTAGTCACATTACCCCATGTGTACACAATATAATAATGTAATGATGTGTTATATACACAGAGAGTATAGTGTCTGGACAGTGTTAGTAGTAGTCACATTACCCCATGTGTACACAAAATAATAATGTAATGAAGTGTTATATACACAGAGAGGATAATGTCTGGACAGTGTTAATAGTAGTCACATTACCCCATGTGTACACAATATAATAATGTAATGACGTGTTATATACACAGAGAGGACAGTGTCTGGACAGTTTTAGTAGTAGTCACATTACCCCATTTGTACACAATATAATAATGTAATGATGTGTTATATACATAGAGAGGATAGTGTCTGGATAGTGTTAGTAGTAGTCACATTACCCCATATGTACACAATATAATAATGTAATGAAGTGTTATATACACAGAGAGGATAGTGTCTGGAGAATGTTAGTAGTAGTCACATTACCCCATGTGTACACAAAATAATAAAGTAATGAAGTGTTATATACACAGAGGGGAAAGAGTCTGGAAAGTGTTAGTAGTAGTCACATTACCCCATGTGTACACAATATAATAATGTAATGAAGTGTTATATACACAGAGCGGATAGTGTCTGGACAGTGTTAGTAGTAGTAATATTACCCTTTTGTACACAATATAATAAAGTAATGAAGTGTTATATACACAGAGCGGATAGTGTCTGGACAGTGTTAGTAGTAGTCGCATTACCCCTTGTGTACACAGTATAATAATGTAATGAAGTGTTATATACACAGACAGGATAGTGTCTGGGCAGTGTTATTAGATTTCACATTTCCCCATGTGTACACAATATAATAATGTAATGAAGTGTTATATACACAGAGAGGATAGTGTCTGAACAGTGTTAGTAGTAGTCACAATACCCCATGTTTACACAATATAATAATGTAATGATGTGTTATATACACAGAGAGGACAGTGTCTGGACAGTGTTAGTAATAGTCACATTACCCCATTTGTACACAATATAATAATGTAATGAAGTGTTATACACAAAGAGAGGATAGTGTCTGGACAGTGTTAGTAGTAGTCACATTACCCCATGTGTACACAAAATAATAATGTAATGAAGTGTTATATCCACAGAGAGGATAGTGTCTGGACAGTGTTAGTAGTAGTCACATTACTCCATGTGTACACAATATAATAATGTAATGAAGTGTTATATACACAGAGAGGACACTGTCCGGAGAGTGATAGTAGTAGTCACATTTTGCCATGTGTACACAATGTAATAAAGTGTTATATACACAGAGAGGATAGTGTCTGGACAGTGTTAGTATTAGTCACATAACCCCATGTGTACACAATATAATAATGTAATTAAGTATTATATACACAAAGAGGATAATATCTGGACACTGGCTAGTAGTAGTCACATTACACCATGTGTACACAAAATAATAATGTAATGAATTGTTATATACACAGAGGGGAAAGTGTCTGGACAGTGTTAGTAGTAGTCACAAACTCAATTAGTACACAATATAATAAAGTAATGAAGTGTTATATACACAGAGAGGATAGAATCTGAACAGTGTTAGTATTAGTCACATTACCCCATGTGTACACAGTATAATAATGTAATGAAGTGTTATATACACAGTCAGGATAGTGTCAGGGCAGTGTTATTAGAATTCACATTTCCCCATGTGTACACAATATAATAATGTAATGAAGTGTTATATACACAGAGAGGACAGTGTCTGGACAGTGTTAGTAGTAGTCACATTACCCCATGTGTACACAATATAATAATGTAATGAAGTGTTATATACACAGAGATGATAGTGTCTGAACAGTGTTAGTAGTAAAGTCAAACTACCCCATGTGTACACAATATAATAATGTAATGAAGTGTTATATACACAGAGAGGATAGTGTCTGGACAGTGTTAGTAGTAAAGTAACATTACCCCATGTGTACACAGTATAATAATGTAATGAAGTGTTATATACACAGTCAGGATAGTGTCTGGACAGTGTTAATAGTAGTCACATTACCCCATGTGTACACAATATAATAATGTAATGACGTGTTATATACACAGAGAGGACAGTGTCTGGACAGTTTTAGTAGTAGTCACATTACCCCATTTGTACACAATATAATAATGTAATGATGTGTTATATACATAGAGAGGATAGTGTCTGGATAGTGTTAGTAGTAGTCACATTACCCCATGTGTACACAATATAATAATGTAATGAAGTGTTATATACACAGAGAGGATAGTGTCTGGAGAATGTTAGTAGTAGTCACATTACCCCATGTGTACACAAAATAATAAAGTAATGATGTGTTATATACATAGAGAGGATAGTGTCTGAATAGTGTTAGTAGTAGTCACATTACCCCATATGTACACAATGTAATAATGTAATGAAGTGTTATATACACAGAGAGGATAGTGTCTGGACAATGTTAGAAGTAGTCACATTACCCCATGTGTACACAAAATAAAAAAGAAATGAAGTGTTATATACACAGAGGGGAAAGAGTCTGGAAAGTGTTAGTAGTAGTCACAAACTCCATTAGTACACAATATAATAATGTAATGATGTGTTATATACACAGAGAGGATAGTGTCTGAACAGTGTTAGTATTAGTCACATTACCCCATGTGTACACAATATAGTAATGTAATGAAGTGTTAAATACACAGAGATGATAGTGTCTGAACAGTGTTAGTAGTAAAGTCGCATTACCCCATGTGTACACAATATAATAATGTAATGACATGTTATATACACAGAGAGGATAGTGTCTGAACAGTGTTAGTAGTAGTCACATTACCCCATGTTTACACAAAATAATAATATAATGAAGTGTTATATACACAGAGTGGATAGTATTTGATCAGAATTAGTAGTAGTCACATTACCCCATGTGTACACAAAATAATAATGTAATGAAGTGTTATATCCACAGAGAGGATAGAGTCTGGACAGTGTTAGTAGTAGTCACATTACCCCATGTGTACACAATATAATAATGTAATGAAGTGTTATATACACAGAGAGGACACTGTCCGGACAGTGATAGTAGTAGTCACATTTTGCCATGTGTGCACAATGTAATAATGTTATGAAGTGTTATATACACAGAGAGGATAGTGTCTGGACAGTGTTAGTAGTAGTCACATTACCCCATGTGTACACAATATAATAATGTAATGAAGTGTTATATACACAGAGAGGATAGTGTCTGAACAGTGTTAGTAGTAGTCACATTACCCCATGTGTACACAATATAATAATATAATGAAGTGTTATATACACAGAGAGGATAGTGTCTGGACAGTGTTAGTAGCATTCACATTACCCCATGTGTACACAATATAATAAGATGATAAAGTGTTATATACATAGAGAGGTTAGTGTCTGGACAGTGTTAGTAGTAGTCACATAACCCCATGTGTACACAATATAATAATATAATGAATTTTTATATACATAGAGAGGTTAGTGTCTGGACAGTGTTAGTAGTAGTCACATTACCCCATGTGTACACAATATAATAATATAATGAAGTGTTATATACACACAGAGGACAGTGTCTGGACAGTGTTAGTAGTAGTCACATATAACCCCATGTGTACACAATATAATAATGTAATGACGTGTTATATACACAGAGAGGATAGTGTCTGGACAGTGTTAGTAGTAGTCACATGACCCAATGTGAACACAATATAATTATATAATAAAGTGTTATATAATCATAGAGAGGATAGTGACTGGACAGTGTTAGTAGTAGTCACATTACCCCATGTGTTCACAATATAATAATATAATAAAGTGTTATATACACAGAGAGGATAGTGTCTTGACAGTGCTAGTGGTAAAGTAACATTACCCCATGTGTACACAATATAATAACGTAATGATGTGTTATATACACAAAGAGGATAGTGTCTGGACAGTGTTAGTAGTAGTCACATTACCCCATGTGTACACAATATAATAATATAATAAAGTGTTATATACATATAGATGATAGTGTCTGGACAGTGTTAGTAATAGTGACATTACCCCATGTGTTCACGATATATAAATATAATAAAGTGTTATATACACAGAGAGGATAGTGTCTGGACAGTGGTAGTAGTAAAGTAACATTACCCCATGTGTACACAATATATTATAATGTAATGAAGTGTTATATACACAGATAGTTTAGTGTCTGTACAGTGCTAGTAGTAAAGTCACATTACCTTAGGTGTAAACAATATAATTATATAATAAAGTGTTATATACATAGAGAGGATAGTGTCTGGACAGTGTTAGTAGTAGTCACATTACCCCATGTGTACACAATATAATAATATAATAAAGTGTTATACACACAGAGAGGACAGTGTCTGGACAGTGTTAGTAGTAGTCACATTACCCCATGTGTACACAATATAATAAGGTAATGACGTGTTATATACACAGAGAGGATAGTGTCTGGACAGTGTTAGTAGTAGTCACATTACCCCATGTGTACACAATATAATAATGTAATGAAGTGTTATATACACAGAGAGGATAATATCTGGACACTGCTGGTAGTAGTCACATTACCCCATGTGTACACAATATAAGAAAATAAAGTGTTATATTCACAGAGAGGATAGTGTCTGAACAGTGTTAGTAGTAGTCACATTACCCCATACGTACACAATATAATAATGTAATGAAGTGTTATATACACAGAGAGGATAGTGTCTGGACAGTGTTAGTAGTAGTCACATTACCCCATGTGTTCACAATATAATAATATAATAAAGTGTTATATACACAGAGAGGATAGTGTCTGGACAGTGCTAGTAGTAAAGTAACATTACCCCATGTGTACACAATATAATTACTTAATGCTGTGTTATATACACAGAGAGGATAGTGTTTGGACAGTGTTAGTAGTAGTCACATTACCCCATGTGTACACAATATAATAATGTAATGAAGTGTTATATACACAGAGAGGACACTGTCCGGACAGTGATAGTAGTAGTCACATTTTGCCATGTGTGCACAATGTAATAATGTTATGAAGTGTTATATACACAGAGAGGATAGTGTCTGGACAGTGTTAGTAGTAGTCACATTACCCCATGTGTACACAATATAATAATGTAATGAAGTGTTATATACACAGAGAGGATAGTGTCTGAACAGTGTTAGTAGTAGTCACATTACCCCATGTGTACACAATATAATAATATAATGAAGTGTTATATACACAGAGAGGATAGTGTCTGGACAGTGTTAGTAGCATTCACATTACCCCATGTGTACACAATATAATAAGATGATAAAGTGTTATATACATAGAGAGGTTAGTGTCTGGACAGTGTTAGTAGTAGTCACATAACCCCATGTGTACACAATATAATAATATAATGAATTTTTATATACATAGAGAGGTTAGTGTCTGGACAGTGTTAGTAGTAGTCACATTACCCCATGTGTACACAATATAATAATATAATGAAGTGTTATATACACACAGAGGACAGTGTCTGGACAGTGTTAGTAGTAGTCACATATAACCCCATGTGTACACAATATAATAATGTAATGACGTGTTATATACACAGAGAGGATAGTGTCTGGACAGTGTTAGTAGTAGTCACATGACCCAATGTGAACACAATATAATTATATAATAAAGTGTTATATAATCATAGAGAGGATAGTGACTGGACAGTGTTAGTAGTAGTCACATTACCCCATGTGTTCACAATATAATAATATAATAAAGTGTTATATACACAGAGAGGATAGTGTCTTGACAGTGCTAGTGGTAAAGTAACATTACCCCATGTGTACACAATATAATAACGTAATGATGTGTTATATACACAGAGAGGATAGTGTCTGGACAGTGTTAGTAGTAGTCACATTACCCCATGTGTACACAATATAATAATATAATAAAGTGTTATATACATATAGATGATAGTGTCTGGACAGTGTTAGTAATAGTGACATTACCCCATGTGTTCACGATATATAAATATAATAAAGTGTTATATACACAGAGAGGATAGTGTCTGGACAGTGGTAGTAGTAAAGTAACATTACCCCATGTGTACACAATATATTATAATGTAATGAAGTGTTATATACACAGATAGTTTAGTGTCTGTACAGTGCTAGTAGTAAAGTCACATTACCTTAGGTGTAAACAATATAATTATATAATAAAGTGTTATATACATAGAGAGGATAGTGTCTGGACAGTGTTAGTAGTAGTCACATTACCCCATGTGTACACAATATAATAATATAATAAAGTGTTATACACACAGAGAGGACAGTGTCTGGACAGTGTTAGTAGTAGTCCCATTACCCCATGTGTACACAATATAATAAGGTAATGACGTGTTATATACACAGAGAGGATAGTGTCTGGACAGTGTTAGTAGTAGTCACATTACCCCATGTGTACACAATATAATAATGTAATGAAGTGTTATATACACAGAGAGGATAATATCTGGACACTGCTGGTAGTAGTCACATTACCCCATGTGTACACAATATAAGAAAATAAAGTGTTATATTCACAGAGAGGATAGTGTCTGGACAGTGTTAGTAGTAGTCACATTACCCCATGTGTACACAATATAATAATGTAATGATGTGTTATATACACAGAGAGGATAGTGTCTGAACAGTGTTAGTAGTAGTCACATTACCCCATACGTACACAATATAATAATGTAATGAAGTGTTATATACACAGAGAGGATAGTGTCTGCACAGTGTTAGTAGTAGTCACATTACCCCATGTGTTCACAATATAATAATATAATAAAGTGTTATATACACAGAGAGGATAGTGTCTGGACAGTGCTAGTAGTAAAGTAACATTACCCCATGTGTACACAATATAATTACGTAATGCTGTGTTATATACACAGAGAGGATAGTGTCTGGACAGTGTTAGTAGTAGTCACATTACCCCATGTGTACACAAAATAATAATGTAATGCAGTGTTATATACACAGAGAGGATAATGTCTGGACAGTGTTAATAGTAGTCACATTACCCCATGTGTACACAATATAATAATGTAATGATGTGTTATATACATAGAGAGGATAGTGTCTGGATAGTGTTAGTAGTAGTCACATTACCCCATATGTACACAATATAATAATGTAATGAAGTGTTATATACACAGAGAGGATAGTGTCTGGACAATGTTAGTAATAGTCACATTACCCCATGTGTACACAAAATAATAAAGTAATGACGTGTTATATACACTGAGGGGAAAGAGTCTGGAAAGTGTTAGTAGTAGTCACAAACCCCTTTAGTACACAATATAATAATGTAATGATGTGTTATATACACAGAGAGGATAGTGTCTGAACAGTGTTAGTATTAGTCACATTACTCCATGTGTACACAATATAGTAATGTAATGAAGTGTTATATACACAGAGAGGATAGTGTCTGGATAGTGTTAGTAGTAGTCACATTACCCCTTTTGTACACAATATAATAAAGTAATGAAGTGTTATATACACAGAGAGGATAGAATCTGAACAGTGTTTGTATTAGTCACATTACCCCTTGTGTACACAGTATAATAATGTAATGAAGTGTTATATACACAGACATGATAGTGTCTGAACAGTGTTAGTTGTAAAGTCACATTACCCCTTGTGTACACAATATAATAATGTAATGAAGTGTTATATACACAGAGAGGATAGTGTCTGAACAGTGTTAGTAGTAGTCACAATACCCCATGTTTACACAATATAATAATGTAATGATGTGTTATATACACAGAGAGGACAGTGTCTGGACAGTGTTAGTAGTAGTTACATTACCCCATTTGTACACAATATAATAATGTAATGAAGTGTTATATACAAAGAGAGGATAGTGTCTGGACAGTGTTAGTAGTAGTCACATTACCCCATGTGTACACAAAATAATAATGTAATGAAGTGTTATATCCACAGAGAGGATAGTGTCTGGACAGTGTTAGTAGTAGTTACATTACTCCATGTGTACACAATATAATAATGTAATGAAGTGTTATATACACAGAGAGGACACTGTCCGGAGAGTTATAGTAGTAGTCACATTTTGCCATGTGTACACAATGTAATAATGTTATGAAGTGTTATATACACAGAGAGGATAGTGTCTGGACAGTGTTAGTAGTAGTCACATTACCCCATGTGTACACAATATAATAATGTATTGAAGTGTTATATACACAGAGAGGATAGTGTCTGAACAGTGTTAGTAGTAGTCACATTACCCCATGTTTAGACAAAATAATAATATAATGAAGTGTTATATACACAGAGAGGAGAGTGTCTGGACAGTGTTAGTAGCATTCACATTACCCCATGTGTACACAATATAATAAGATGATAAAGTGTTATATACATAGAGAGGTTAGTGTCTGGACAGTGTTAGTAGTAGTCACATAACCCCATGTGTACACAATATAATAATATACTGAAGTTTTATATACATAGAGAGGTTAGTGTCTGGACAGTGTTAGTAGTAGTCACATTACCCCATGTGTACACAATATAATAATATAATGAAGTGTTATATACACAGAGAGGACAGTGTCTGGACAGTGTTAGTAGTAGTCACATATAACCCCATGTGTACACAATATAATAATGTAATGACGTGTTATATACACAGAGAGGATAGTGTCTGGACAGTGTTAGTAGTAGTCACATGACCCAATGTGAACACAATATAATAATATAATAAAGTGTTATATACATAGAGAGGATAGTGTCTGGACAGTGTTAGTAGTAGTCACATTACCCCATGTGTTCACAATATAATAATATAATAAAGTGTTATATACACAGAGAGGATAGTGTCTGGACAGTGCTAGTGGTAAAGTAACATTACCCCATGTGTACACAATATAATAACGTAATGATGTGTTATATACACAGAGAGGATAGTGTCTGGACAGTGTTAGTAGTAGTCACATTACCCCATGTGTACACAATATAATAATAATGTAATAAAGTGTTATATACATAGAGAGGATAGTGTCTGGACAGTGTTAGTAGTAGTCACATTACCCCATGTGTACACAATATAATAACGTAATGATGTGTTATATACACAGAGAGGATAGTGTCTGGACTGTGTTAGTAGGAGTCACGTTACCCCATGTGTACACAATATAATAATGTAATGAAATGTTATATACACAGATAGGATATTGTCTGGACAGTGTTAGTAGTAGTCACATTACCCCATGTGTACACAATATAATAAGGTAATGACGTGTTATATACACAGAGAGGATAGTGTCTGGACAGTGTTAGTAGTAGTCACATTACCCCATGTGTACACAATATAATAATGTAATGAAGTGTTATATACACAGAGAGGATAATATCTGGACACTGCTGGTAGTAGTCACATTACCCCATGTGTACACAATATAAGAAAATAAAGTGTTATATTCACAGAGAGGATAGTGTCTGGACAGTGTTAGTAGTAGTTACATTACGCCATGCGTACACAATATAATAATGTAATGAAGTGTTATATACACAGAGAGGATAGTGTCTGGACAGTGTTAGTAGTAGTCACATTACCCCATGTGTTCACAATATAATAATGTAATGAAGTGTTATATACACAGAGAGGATAGTGTCTGGACAGTGGTAGTAGTAAAGTAACATTACCCCATGTGTTCACAATATAATAATGTAATGAAGTGTTATATACACAGAAAGTATAGTGTCTGGACAGTGCTAGTAGTAAAGTCACATTACCTTAGGTGTACACAATATAATTATATAATAAAGTGTTATATACATAGAGAGGATAGTGTCTGGACAGTGTTAGTAGTAGTCACATTACCCCATGTGTACACAATATAATAATATAATAAAGTGTTATACACACAGAGAGGACAGAGTCTGGACAGTGTTAGTAGTAGTCACATTACCCCATGTGTACACAATATAATAATGTAATGACGTGTTATATACACAGAGAGGATAGTGTCTGGACAGTGTTAGTAGTAGTCACATTACCCCATGTGTACACAATATAATAATGTAATGAAGTGTTATATACACGGAGAGGATAATATCTGGACACTGCTAGTAGTAGTCACATTACCCCATGTGTACACAATTTAAGAAAATAAACTGTTATATACACAGAGAGGATAGTGTCTGGACAGTGTTAGTAGTAGTCACATATAACCCCATGTGTACACAATATAATAATGTAATGACGTGTTATATACACAGAGAGGATAGTGTCTGGACAGTGTTAGTAGTAGTCACATGACCCAATGTGAACACAATATAATAATATAATAAAGTGTTATATACATAGAGAGGATAGTGTCTGGACAGTGTTAGTAGTAGTCACATTACCCCATGTGTTCACAATATAATAATATAATAAAGTGTTATATACACAGAGAGGATAGTGTCTGGACAGTGCTAGTGGTAAACTAACATTACCCCATGTGTACACAATATAATAACGTAATGATGTGTTATATACACAGAGAGGATAGTGTCTGGACAGTGTTAGTACTAGTCACATTACCCCATGTGTACACAATATAATAATAATGTAATAAAGTGTTATATACATAGAGAGGATAGTGTCTGGACAGTGTTAGTAGTAGTCACATTACCCCATGTGTACACAATATAATAACGTAATGATGTGTTATATACACAGAGAGGATAGTGTCTGGACTGTGTTAGTAGGAGTCACGTTACCCCATGTGTACACAATATAATAATGTAATGAAGTGTTATATACACAGATAGGATATTGTCTGGACAGTGTTAGTAGTAGTCACATTACCCCATGTGTACACAATATAATAAGGTAATGACGTGTTATATACACAGAGAGGATAGTGTCTGGACAGTGTTAGTAGTAGTCACATTACCCCATGTGTACACAATATAATAATGTAATGAAGTGTTATATACACAGAGAGGATAATATCTGGACACTGCTGGTAGTAGTCACATTACCCCATGTGTACACAATATAAGAAAATAAAGTGTTATATTCACAGAGAGGATAGTGTCTGGACAGTGTTAGTAGTAGTTACATTACGCCATGCGTACACAATATAATAATGTAATGAAGTGTTATATACACAGAGAGGATAGTGTCTGGACAGTGTTAGTAGTAGTCACATTACCCCATGTGTTCACAATATAATAATGTAATGAAGTGTTATATACACAGAGAGGATAGTGTCTGGACAGTGGTAGTAGTAAAGTAACATTACCCCATGTGTTCACAATATAATAATGTAATGAAGTGTTATATACACAGAAAGTATAGTGTCTGGACAGTGCTAGTAGTAAAGTCACATTACCTTAGGTGTACACAATATAATTATATAATGAAGTGTTATATACATAGAGAGGATAGTGTCTGGACAGTGTTAGTAGTAGTCACATTACCCCATGTGTACACAATATAATAATATAATAAAGTGTTATACACACAGAGAGGACAGAGTCTGGACAGTGTTAGTAGTAGTCACATTACCCCATGTGTACACAATATAATAATGTAATGACGTGTTATATACACAGAGAGGATAGTGTCTGGACAGTGTTAGTAGTAGTCACATTACCCCATGTGTACACAATATAATAATGTAATGAAGTGTTATATACACGGAGAGGATAATATCTGGACACTGCTAGTAGTAGTCACATTACCCCATGTGTACACAATTTAAGAAAATAAACTGTTATATACACAGAGAGGATAGTGTCTGGACAGTGTTAGTAGTAGTCCCATTACCCCATGTGTACACAATATAATAATGTAATGATGTGTTATATACACAGAGAGTATAGTGTCTGGACAGTGTTAGTAGTAGTCACATTACCCCATGTGTACACAAAATAATAATGTAATGAAGTGTTATATACACAGAGAGGATAATGTCTGGACAGTGTTAATAGTAGTCACATTACCCCATGTGTACACAATATAATAATGTAATGACGTGTTATATACACAGAGAGGACAGTGTCTGGACAGTTTTAGTAGTAGTCACATTACCCCATGTGTACACAATATAATAATGTAATGATGTGTTATATAGATAGAGAGGATAGTGTCTGAATAGTGTTAGTAGTAGTCACATTACCCCATATGTACACAATATAATAATGTAATGAAGTGTTATATACACAGAGAGGATAGTGTCTGGACAATGTTAGTAGTAGTCACATTACCCCATGTGTACACAAAATAAAAAAGTAATGAAGTGTTATATACACAGAGGGGAAAGAGTCTGGAAAGTGTTAGTAGTAGTCACAAACCCCATTAGTACACAATATAATAATGTAATGATTTGTTATATACACAGAGAGGATAGTGTCTGAACAGTGTTAGTATTAGTCACATTACCCCATGTGTACACAATATAGTAATGTAATGAAGTGTTAAATACACAGAGATGATAGTGTCTGAACAGTGTTAGTAGTAAAGTCGCATTACCCCATGTGTACACAATATAATAATGTAATGACATGTTATATACACAGAGAGGATAGTGTCTGAACAGTGTTAGTAGTAGTCACATTACCCCATGTTTACACAAAATAATAATATAATGAAGTGTTATATACACAGAGTGGATAGTGTTTGATCAGTATTAGTAGTAGTCACATTACCCCATGTGTACACAAAATAATAATGTAATGAAGTGTTATATCCACAGAGAGGATAGAGTCTGGACAGTGTTAGTAGTAGTCACATTACCCCATGTGTACACAATATAATAATGTAATGAAGTGTTATATACACAGAGAGGACACTGTCCGGACAGTGATAGTAGTAGTCACATTTTGCCATGTGTACACAATGTAATAATGTTATGAAGTGTTATATACACAGAGAGGATAGTGTCTGGACAGTGTTAGTAGTAGTCACATTACCCCATGTGTACACAATATAATAATGTAATGAAGTGTTATATACACAGAGAGGATAGTGTCTGAACAGTGTTAGTAGTAGTCACATTACCCCTTGTGTACACAATATAATAATATAATGAAGTGTTATATACACAGAGAGGATAGTGTCTGGACAGTGTTAGTAGCATTCACATTACCCCATCTGTACACAATATAATAAGATGATAAAGTGTTATATACATAGAGAGGTTAGTGTCTGGACAGTGTTAGTAGTAGTCACATAACCCCATGTGTACACAATATAGTAATATAATGAATTTTTATATACACAGAGAGGACAGTGTCTGGACAGTGTTAGTAGTAGTCACATATAACCCCATGTGTACACAATATAATAATGTAATGACGTGTTACATACACAGAGAGGATAGGGTCTGGACAGTGTTAGTAGTAGTCACATGACCCAATGTGAACACAATATAATAATATAATAAAGTGTTATATACATAGAGAGGATAGTGTCTGGACAGTGTTAGAAGTAGTCACATTGCCCCATGTGTTCACAATATAATAATATAATAAAGTGTTATATACACAGAGAGGATAGTGTCTGGACAGTGCTAGTGGTAAAGTAACATTACCCCATGTGTACACAATATAATAACGTAATGATGTGTTATATACACAGAGAGGATAGTGTCTGGACAGTGTTAGTAGTAGTCACATTACCCCATGTGTACACAATATAATAATATAATAAAGTGTTATATACACATAGATGATAGTGTCTGGACAGTGTTAGTAATAGTGACATTACCCCATATGTTCACGATATATAAATATAATAAAGTGTTATATACACAGAAGGATAGTGTCTGGACAGTGGTAGTAGTAAAGTAACATTACCCCATGTGTACACAATATAATAATGTAATGAAGTGTTATATACACAGATAGTTTAGTGTCTGTACAGTGCTAGTAGTAAAGTCACATTACCTTAGGTGTAAACAATATAATTATATAACAAAGTGTTATATACATAGAGAGGATAGTGTCTGGACAGTGTTAGTAGTAGTCACATTACCCCATGTGTACACAATATAATAATATAATAAAGTGTTATACACACAGAGAGGACAGTGTCTGGACAGTGTTAGTAGTAGTCACATTACCCCATGTGTACACAATATAATAAGGTAATGACGTGTTATATACACAGAGAGGATAGTGTCTGGACAGTGTTAGTAGTAGTCACATTACCCCATGTGTACACAATATAATAATAATGTAATAAAGTGTTATATACATAGAGAGGATAGTGTCTGGACAGTGTTAGTAGTAGTCACATTACCCCATGTGTACACAATATAATAACGTAATGATGTGTTATATACACAGAGAGGATAGTGTCTGGACTGTGTTAATAGGAGTCACATTACCCCATGTGTACACAATATAATAATGTAATGAAGTGTTATATACACAGATAGGATATTGTCTGGACAGTGTTAGTAGTAGTCACATTACCCCATGTGTACAGAATATAATAAGGTAATGACGTGTTATATACACAGAGAGGATAGTGTCTGGACAGTGTTAGTAGTAGTCACATTACCCCATGTGTACACAATATAATAATGTAATGAAGTGTTATATACACAGAGAGGATAATATCTGGACACTG
Organism: Taudactylus pleione; assembly: GCA_031769625.1. NCBI lineage: Eukaryota > Metazoa > Chordata > Amphibia > Anura > Myobatrachidae > Taudactylus > Taudactylus pleione. The sequence continues at coordinate 997,222 of JAUIMM010003146.1, read as the reverse complement.
CTGGTAGTAGTCACATTACCCCATGTGTACACAATATAAGAAAATAAAGTGTTATATTCACAGAGAGGATAGTGTCTGGACAGTGTTAGTAGTAGTCACATTACCCCATGCGTACACAATATAATAATGTAATGAAGTGTTATATACACAGAGAGGATAGTGTCTGGACAGTGGTAGTAGTAAAGTAACTACCCCATGTGTTCACAATATAATAATGTAATGAAGTGTTATATACACAGAAAGTATAGTGTCTGGACAGTGCTAGTAGTAAAGTCACATTACCTTAGGTGTACACAATATAATTATATAATAAAGTGTTATATACATAGAGAGGATAGTGTCTGGACAGTGCTAGTAGTAAAGTAACATTACCCCATGTGTACACAATATAATTACGTAATGCTGTGTTATATACACAGAAAGGATGAAGTCTGGACAGTGTTAGTAGTAGTCACATTACCCCATGTGTACACAGTATAATAATGAAATGAAGTGTTATATACACAGATAGGATATTGTCTGGACAGTGTTAGTAGTAGTCACATTACCCCATGTGTACACAATATAATAATATAATAAAGTGTTATATACATAGAGATGATAGTGTCTGGACAGTGTTAGTAGTAGTCACATTACCCCATGTGTTCACAATATAATAATGTAATGAAGTGTTATATACACAGAAAGTATAGTGTCTGGACAGTGCTAGTAGTAAAGTCACATTACCTTAGGTGTACACAATATAATTGTATAATAAAGTGTTATATACATAGAGAGGATAGTGTCTGGACAGTGTTAGTAGTAGTCACATTACCCCATGTGTACACAATATAATAATATAATAAAGTGTTATACACACAGAGAGGACAGAGTCTGGACAGTGTTAGTAGTAGTCACATTACCCCATGTGTACACAATATAATAATGTAATGAAGTGTTATAAACACGGAGAGGATAATATCTGGACACTGCTAGTAGTAGTCACATTACCCCATGTGTACACAATTTAAGAAAATAAAGTGTTATATACACAGAGAGGATAGTGTCTGGACAGTGTTAGTAGTAGTCACATTACCCCATGTGTACACAATATAATAATGTAATGAAGTGTTATATACACAGAGAGGACACTGTCCGGACAGTGATAGTAGTAGTCACATTTTGCCATGTGTACACAATGTAATAATGTTATGAAGTGTTATATACACAGAGAGGATTGTGTCTGGACAGTGTTAGTAGTAGTCACATTACCCCATGTGTACACAATATAATAATGTAATGAAGTGTTATATACACAGAGAGGATAGTGTCTGAACAGTGTTAGTAGTAGTCACATTACCCCATGTTTACACAAAATAATAATATAATGAAGTGTTATATACACAGAGAGGATAGTGTCTGGACAGTGTTAGTAGCATTCACATTACCCCATGTGTACACAATATAATAAGATGATAAAGTGTTATATACATAGAGAGGTTAGTGTCTGGACAGTGTTAGTAGTAGTCACATAACCCATGTGTACACAATATAATAATATAATGAAGTTTTATATACATAGAGAGGTTAGTGTCTGGACAGTGTTAGTAGTAGTCACATTACCCCATGTGTACACAATATAATAATATAATGATGTGTTATATGCACAGAGAGGACAGTGTCTGGACAGTGTTAGAAGTAGTCACATATAACCCCATGTGTACACAATATAATAATGTAATGACGTGTTATATACACAGAGAGGACACTGTCCGGACAGTGATAATAGTAGTCACATTTTGCCATGTGTACACAATGTAATAATGTTATGAAGTGTTATATACACAGAGAGGATAGTGTCTGGACAGTGTTAGTAGTAGTCACATTACCCCATGTGTACACAATATAATAATGTAATGAAGTGTTATATACACAGAGAGGATAGTGTCTGAACAGTGTTAGTAGTAGTCACATTACCCCATGTTTACACAAAATAATAATATAATGAAGTGTTATATACACAGAGAGGATAGTGTCTGGACAGTGTTAGTAGCATTCACATTACCCCATGTGTACACAATATAATAAGATGATAAAGTGTTATATACATAGAGAGGTTAGTGTCTGGACAGTGTTAGTAGTAGTCACATTACCCCATGTGTTCACAATATAATAATATAATAAAGTGTTATATACACAGAGAGGATAGTGTCTGGACAGTGCTAGTGGTAAAGTAACATTACTCCATGTGTACACAATATAATAACGTAACGATGTGTTATATACACAGAGAGGATAGTGTCGGGACACTGTTAGTAGTAGTCACATTACCCCATGTGTACACAATATAATAATGTAATGAAGTGTTATATACACAGATAGGATATTGTCTGGACAGTGTTAGTAGTAGTCACATTACCCCATGTGTACACAATATAATAATATAATAAAGTGTTATATACATAGAGATGATAGTCTCTGTACAGTGTTAGTAATAGTGACATTACCCCATGTGTTCACGATATAATAATATAATAAAGTGTTATATACACAGAGAGGATAGTGTCTGGACAGTGGTAGTAGTAAAGTAACATTACCCCATGTGTACACAATATAATAATGTAATGAAGTGTTATATACACAGATAGTATAGTGTCTGTACAGTGCTAGTAGTAAAGTCACATTACCTTAGGTGTAAACAATATAATTATATAATAAAGTGTTATATACATAGAGAGGATAGTGTCTGGACAGTGTTAGTAGTAGTCACATTACCCCATGTGCACACAATATAATAATATAATAAAGTGTTATACACACAGAGAGGACAGTGTCTGGACAGTGTTAGTAGTAGTCAAATTACCCCATGTGTACACAATATAATAAGGTAATGACGTGTTATATACACAGAGAGGATAGTGTCTGGAAAGTGTTAGTAGTAGTCACATTACCCCATGTGTACACAATATAATAATGTAATGAAGTGTTATATACACAGAGAGGATAATATCTGGACACTGCTAGTAGTAGTCACATTACCCCATGTGTACACAATATAAGAAAATAAAGTGTTATATTCACAGAGAGGATAGTGTCTGGACAGTGTTAGTAGTAGTCACATTACCCCATGTGTACACAGTATAATAATGAAATGAAGTGTTATATACACAGATAGGATATTGTCTGGACAGTGTTAGTAGTAGTCACATTACCCCATGTGTACACAATATAATAATATAATAAAGTGTTATATACATAGAGATGATAGTGTCTGGACAGTGTTAGTAGTAGTCACATTACCCCATGTGTTCACAATATAATAATGTAATGAAGCGTTATATACACAGAAAGTATAGTGTCTGGACAGTGCTAGTAGTAAAGTCACATTACCTTAGGTGTACACAATATAATTGTATAATAAAGTGTTATATACATAGAGAGGATAGTGTCTGGACAGTGTTAGTAGTAGTCACGTTACCCCATGTGTACACAATATAATAATATAATGACGTGTTATATACACAGAGAGGATAGTGTCTGGACAGTGTTAGTAGTAGTCACATTACCCCATGTGTACACAATATAATAATGTAATGAAGTGTTATATACACGGAGAGGATAATATCTGGACACTGCTAGTAGTAGTCACATTACCCCATGTGTACACAATTTAAGAAAATAAAGTGTTATATACACAGAGAGGATTGTGTCTGGACAGTGTTAGTAGTAGTCACATTACCCCATGTGTACACAATATAATAATGTAATGATGTGTTATATACACAGAGAGTATAGTGTCTGGACAGTGTTAGTAGTAGTCACATTACCCCATGTGTACACAAAATAATAATGTAATGAAGTGTTATATACACAGAGAGGATAATGTCTGGACAGTGTTAATAGTAGTCACATTACCCCATGTGTACACAATATAATAATGTAATGACGTGTTATATACACAGAGAGGACAGTGTCTGGACAGTTTTAGTAGTAGTCACATTACCCCATTTGTACACAATATAATAATGTAATGATGTGTTATATACATAGAGAGGATAGTGTCTGGATAGTGTTAGTAGTAGTCACATTACCCCATATGTACACAATATAATAATGTAATGAAGTGTTATATACACAGAGAGGATAGTGTCTGGAGAATGTTAGTAGTAGTCACATTACCCCATGTGTACACAAAATAATAAAGTAATGAAGTGTTATATACACATAGGGGAAAGAGTCTCGAAAGTGTTAGTAGTAGTCACATTACCCCATGTGTACACAATATAATAATGTAATGAAGTGTTATATACACAGAGCGGATAGTGTCTGGACAGTGTTAGTAGTAGTAATATTACCCCTTTTGTACACAATATAATAAAGTAATGAAGTGTTATATACACAGAGCGGATAGTGTCTGGACAGTGTTAGTAGTAGTCGCATTACCCCTTGTGTACACAGTATAATAATGTAATGAAGTGTTATATACACAGACAGGATAGTGTCTGGGCAGTGTTATTAGATTTCACATTTCCCCATGTGTACACAATATAATAATGTAATGAAGTGTTATATACACAGAGAGGATAGTGTCTGAACAGTGTTAGTAGTAGTCACAATACCCCATGTTTACACAATATAATAATGTAATGATGTGTTATATACACAGAGAGGACAGTGTCTGGACAGTGTTAGTAATAGTCACATTACCCCATTTGTACACAATATAATAATGTAATGAAGTGTTATACACAAAGAGAGGATAGTGTCTGGACAGTGTTAGTAGTAGTCACATTACCCCATGTGTACACAAAATAATAATGTAATGAAGTGTTATATCCACAGAGAGGATAGTGTCTGGACAGTGTTAGTAGTAGTCACATTACTCCATGTGTACACAATATAATAATGTAATGAAGTGTTATATACACAGAGAGGACACTGTCCGGAGAGTGATAGTAGTAGTCACATTTTGCCATGTGTACACAATGTAATAAAGTGTTATATACACAGAGAGGATAGTGTCTGGACAGTGTTAGTATTAGTCACATTACCCCATGTGTACACAATATAATAATGTAATTAAGTATTATATACACAAAGAGGATAATATCTGGACACTGGCTAGTAGTAGTCACATTACACCATGTGTACACAAAATAATAATGTAATGAATTGTTATATACACAGAGGGGAAAGTGTCTGGACAGTGTTAGTAGTAGTCACAAACTCAATTAGTACACAATATAATAAAGTAATGAAGTGTTATATACACAGAGAGGATAGAATCTGAACAGTGTTAGTATTAGTCACATTACCCCATGTGTACACAGTATAATAATGTAATGAAGTGTTATATACACAGTCAGGATAGTGTCAGGGCAGTGTTATTAGAATTCACATTTCCCCATGTGTACACAATATAATAATGTAATGAAGTGTTATATACACAGAGAGGACAGTGTCTGGACAGTGTTAGTAGTAGTCACATTACCCCATGTGTACACAATATAATAATGTAATGAAGTGTTATATACACAGAGATGATAGTGTCTGAACAGTGTTAGTAGTAAAGTCAAACTACCCCATGTGTACACAATATAATAATGTAATGAAGTGTTATATACACAGAGAGGATAGTGTCTGGACAGTGTTAGTAGTAAAGTAACATTACCCCATGTGTACACAGTATAATAATGTAATGAAGTGTTATATACACAGTCAGGATAGTGTCTGGACAGTGTTAATAGTAGTCACATTACCCCATGTGTACACAATATAATAATGTAATGACGTGTTATATACACAGAGAGGACAGTGTCTGGACAGTTTTAGTAGTAGTCACATTACCCCATTTGTACACAATATAATAACGTAATGATGTGTTATATACATAGAGAGGATAGTGTCTGGATAGTGTTAGTAGTAGTCACATTACCCCATGTGTACACAATATAATAATGTAATGAAGTGTTATATACACAGAGAGGATAGTGTCTGGAGAATGTTAGTAGTAGTCACATTACCCCATGTGTACACAAAATAATAAAGTAATGATGTGTTATATACATAGAGAGGATAGTGTCTGAATAGTGTTAGTAGTAGTCACATTACCCCATATGTACACAATGTAATAATGTAATGAAGTGTTATATACACAGAGAGGATAGTGTCTGGACAATGTTAGAAGTAGTCACATTACCCCATGTGTACACAAAATAAAAAAGAAATGAAGTGTTATATACACAGAGGGGAAAGAGTCTGGAAAGTGTTAGTAGTAGTCACAAACTCCATTAGTACACAATATAATAATGTAACGATGTGTTATATACACAGAGAGGATAGTGTCTGAACAGTGTTAGTATTAGTCACATTACCCCATGTGTACACAATATAGTAATGTAATGAAGTGTTAAATACACAGAGATGATAGTGTCTGAACAGTGTTAGTAGTAAAGTCGCATTACCCCATGTGTACACAATATAATAATGTAATGACATGTTATATACACAGAGAGGATAGTGTCTGAACAGTGTTAGTAGTAGTCACATTACCCCATGTTTACACAAAATAATAATATAATGAAGTGTTATATACACAGAGTGGATAGTATTTGATCAGTATTAGTAGTAGTCACATTACCCCATGTGTACACAAAATAATAATGTAATGAAGTGTTATATCCACAGAGAGGATAGAGTCTGGACAGTGTTAGTAGTAGTCGCATTACCCCATGTGTACACAATATAATAATGTAATGAAGTGTTATATACACAGAGAGGACACTGTCCGGACAGTGATAGTAGTAGTCACATTTTGCCATGTGTGCACAATGTAATAATGTTATGAAGTGTTATATACACAGAGAGGATAGTGTCTGGACAGTGTTAGTAGTAGTCACATTACCCCATGTGTACACAATATAATAATGTAATGAAGTGTTATATACACAGAGAGGATAGTGTCTGAACAGTGTTAGTAGTAGTCACATTACCCCATGTGTACACAATATAATAATATAATGAAGTGTTATATACACAGAGAGGATAGTGTCTGGACAGTGTTAGTAGCATTCACATTACCCCATGTGTACACAATATAATAAGATGATAAAGTGTTATATACATAGAGAGGTTAGTGTCTGGACAGTGTTAGTAGTAGTCACATAACCCCATGTGTACACAATATAATAATATAATGAATTTTTATATACATAGAGAGGTTAGTGTCTGGACAGTGTTAGTAGTAGTCACATTACCCCATGTGTACACAATATAATAATATAATGAAGTGTTATATACACACAGAGGACAGTGTCTGGACAGTGTTAGTAGTAGTCACATATAACCCCATGTGTACACAATATAATAATGTAATGACGTGTTATATACACAGAGAGGATAGTGTCTGGACAGTGTTAGTAGTAGTCACATGACCCAATGTGAACACAATATAATTATATAATAAAGTGTTATATAATCATAGAGAGGATAGTGACTGGACAGTGTTAGTAGTAGTCACATTACCCCATGTGTTCACAATATAATAATATAATAAAGTGTTCTATACACAGAGAGGATAGTGTCTTGACAGTGCTAGTGGTAAAGTAACATTACCCCATGTGTACACAATATAATAACGTAATGATGTGTTATATACACAAAGAGGATAGTGTCTGGACAGTGTTAGAAGTAGTCACATTACCACATGTGTACACAATATAATAATATAATAAAGTGTTATATACATATAGATGATAGTGTCTGGACAGTGTTAGTAATAGTGACATTACCCCATGTGTTCACGATATATAAATATAATAAAGTGTTATATACACAGAGAGGATAGTGTCTGGACAGTGGTAGTAGTAAAGTAACATTACCCCATGTGTACACAATATATTATAATGTAATGAAGTGTTATATACACAGATAGTTTAGTGTCTGTACAGTGCTAGTAGTAAAGTCACATTACCTTAGGTGTAAACAATATAATTATATAATAAAGTGTTATATACATAGAGAGGATAGTGTCTGGACAGTGTTAGTAGTAGTCACATTACCCCATGTGTACACAATATAATAATATAATAAAGTGTTATACACACAGAGAGGACAGTGTCTGGACAGTGTTAGTAGTAGTCACATTACCCCATGTGTACACAATATAATAAGGTAATGACGTGTTATATACACAGAGAGGATAGTGTCTGGACAGTGTTAGTAGTAGTCACATTACCCCATGTGTACACAATATAATAATGTAATGAAGTGTTATATACACAGAGAGGATAATATCTGGACACTGCTGGTAGTAGTCACATTACCCCATGTGTACACAATATAAGAAAATAAAGTGTTATATTCACAGAGAGGATAGTGTCTGGACAGTGTTAGTAGTAGTCACATTACCCCATGTGTACACAAGATAATAATGTAATGATGTGTTATATACACAGAGAGGATAGTGTCTGAACAGTGTTAGTAGTAGTCACATTACCCCATACGTACACAATATAATAATGTAATGAAGTGTTATATACACAGAGAGGATAGTGTCTGGACAGTGTTAGTAGTAGTCACATTACCCCATGTGTTCACAATATAATAATATAATAAAGTGTTATATACACAGAGAGGATAGTGTCTGGACAGTGCTAGTAGTAAAGTAACATTACCCCATGTGTACACAATATAATTACTTAATGCTGTGTTATATACACAGAGAGGATAGTGTTTGGACAGTGTTAGTAGTAGTCACATTACCCCATGTGTACACAATATAATAATGTAATGAAGTGTTATATACACAGAGAGGACACTGTCCGGACAGTGATAGTAGTAGTCACATTTTGCCATGTGTGCACAATGTAATAATGTTATGAAGTGTTATATACACAGAGAGGATAGTGTCTGGACAGTGTTAGTAGTAGTCACATTACCCCATGTGTACACAATATAATAATGTAATGAAGTGTTATATACACAGAGAGGATAGTGTCTGAACAGTGTTAGTAGTAGTCACATTACCCCATGTGTACACAATATAATAATATAATGAAGTGTTATATACACAGAGAGGATAGTGTCTGGACAGTGTTAGTAGCATTCACATTACCCCATGTGTACACAATATAATAAGATGATAAAGTGTTATATACATAGAGAGGTTAGTGTCTGGACAGTGTTAGTAGTAGTCACATAACCCCATGTGTACACAATATAATAATATAATGAATTTTTATATACATAGAGAGGTTAGTGTCTGGACAGTGTTAGTAGTAGTCACATTACCCCATGTGTACACAATATAATAATATAATGAAGTGTTATATACACACAGAGGACAGTGTCTGGACAGTGTTAGTAGTAGTCACATATAACCCCATGTGTACACAATATAATAATGTAATGACGTGTTATATACACAGAGAGGATAGTGTCTGGACAGTGTTAGTAGTAGTCACATGACCCAATGTGAACACAATATAATTATATAATAAAGTGTTATATAATCATAGAGAGGATAGTGACTGGACAGTGTTAGTAGTAGTCACATTACCCCATGTGTTCACAATATAATAATATAATAAAGTGTTATATACACAGAGAGGATAGTGTCTTGACAGTGCTAGTGGTAAAGTAACATTACCCCATGTGTACACAATATAATAACGTAATGATGTGTTATATACACAGAGAGGATAGTGTCTGGACAGTGTTAGTAGTAGTCACATTACCCCATGTGTACACAATATAATAATATAATAAAGTGTTATATACATATAGATGATAGTGTCTGGACAGTGTTAGTAATAGTGACATTACCCCATGTGTTCACGATATATAAATATAATAAAGTGTTATATACACAGAGAGGATAGTGTCTGGACAGTGGTAGTAGTAAAGTAACATTACCCCATGTGTACACAATATATTATAATGTAATGAAGTGTTATATACACAGATAGTTTAGTGTCTGTACAGTGCTAGTAGTAAAGTCACATTACCTTAGGTGTAAACAATATAATTATATAATAAAGTGTTATATACATAGAGAGGATAGTGTCTGGACAGTGTTAGTAGTAGTCACATTACCCCATGTGTACACAATATAATAATATAATAAAGTGTTATACACACAGAGAGGACAGTGTCTGGACAGTGTTAGTAGTAGTCCCATTACCCCATGTGTACACAATATAATAAGGTAATGACGTGTTATATACACAGAGAGGATAGTGTCTGGACAGTGTTAGTAGTAGTCACATTACCCCATGTGTACACAATATAATAATGTAATGAAGTGTTATATACACAGAGAGGATAATATCTGGACACTGCTGGTAGTAGTCACATTACCCCATGTGTACACAATATAAGAAAATAAAGTGTTATATTCACAGAGAGGATAGTGTCTGGACAGTGTTAGTAGTAGTCACATTACCCCATGTGTACACAATATAATAATGTAATGAAGTGTTATATACACAGAGAGGATAGTGTCTGCACAGTGTTAGTAGTAGTCACATTACCCCATGTGTTCACAATATAATAATATAATAAAGTGTTATATACACAGAGAGGATAGTGTCTGGACAGTGCTAGTAGTAAAGTAACATTACCCCATGTGTACACAATATAATTACGTAATGCTGTGTTATATACACAGAGAGGATAGTGTCTGGACAGTGTTAGTAGTAGTCACATTACCCCATGTGTACACAAAATAATAATGTAATGAAGTGTTATATACACAGAGAGGATAATGTCTGGACAGTGTTAATAGTAGTCACATTACCCCATGTGTACACAATATAATAATGTAATGATGTGTTATATACATAGAGAGGATAGTGTCTGGATAGTGTTAGTAGTAGTCACATTACCCCATATGTACACAATATAATAATGTAATGAAGTGTTATATACACAGAGAGGATAGTGTCTGGACAATGTTAGTAGTAGTCACATTACCCCATGTGTACACAAAATAATAAAGTAATGACGTGTTATATACACAGAGGGGAAAGAGTCTGGAAAGTGTTAGTAGTAGTCACAAACCCCTTTAGTACACAATATAATAATGTAATGATGTGTTATATACACAGAGAGGATAGTGTCTGAACAGTGTTAGTATTAGTCACATTACTCCATGTGTACACAATATAGTAATGTAATGAAGTGTTATATACACAGAGAGGATAGTGTCTGGATAGTGTTAGTAGTAGTCACATTACCCCTTTTGTACACAATATAATAAAGTAATGAAGTGTTATATACACAGAGAGGATAGAATCTGAACAGTGTTTGTATTAGTCACATTACCCCTTGTGTACACAGTATAATAATGTAATGAAGTGTTATATACACAGACATGATAGTGTCTGAACAGTGTTAGTTGTAAAGTCACATTACCCCATGTGTACACAATATAATAATGTAATGAAGTGTTATATACACAGAGAGGATAGTGTCTGAACAGTGTTAGTAGTAGTCACAATACCCCATGTTTACACAATATAATAATGTAATGATGTGTTATATACACAGAGAGGACAGTGTCTGGACAGTGTTAGTAGTAGTTACATTACCCCATTTGTACACAATATAATAATGTAATGAAGTGTTATATACAAAGAGAGGATAGTGTCTGGACAGTGTTAGTAGTAGTCACATTACCCCATGTGTACACAAAATAATAATGTAATGAAGTGTTATATCCACAGAGAGGATAGTGTCTGGACAGTGTTAGTAGTAGTTACATTACTCCATGTGTACACAATATAATAATGTAATGAAGTGTTATATACACAGAGAGGACACTGTCCGGAGAGTTATAGTAGTAGTCACATTTTGCCATGTGTACACAATGTAATAATGTTATGAAGTGTTATATACACAGAGAGGATAGTGTCTGGACAGTGTTAGTAGTAGTCACATTACCCCATGTGTACACAATATAATAATGTATTGAAGTGTTATATACACAGAGAGGATAGTGTCTGAACAGTGTTAGTAGTAGTCACATTACCCCATGTTTAGACAAAATAATAATATAATGAAGTGTTATATACACAGAGAGGATAGTGTCTGGACAGTGTTAGTAGCATTCACATTACCCCATGTGTACACAATATAATAAGATGATAAAGTGTTATATACATAGAGAGGTTAGTGTCTGGACAGTGTTAGTAGTAGTCACATAACCCCATGTGTACACAATATAATAATATACTGAAGTTTTATATACATAGAGAGGTTAGTGTCTGGACAGTGTTAGTAGTAGTCACATTACCCCATGTGTACACAATATAATAATATAGTGAAGTGTTATATACACAGAGAGGACAGTGTCTGGACAGTGTTAGTAGTAGTCACATATAACCCCATGTGTACACAATATAATAATGTAATGACGTGTTATATACACAGAGAGGATAGTGTCTGGACAGTGTTAGTAGTAGTCACATGACCCAATGTGAACACAATATAATAATATAATAAAGTGTTATATACATAGAGAGGATAGTGTCTGGACAGTGTTAGTAGTAGTCACATTACCCCATGTGTTCACAATATAATAATATAATAAAGTGTTATATACACAGAGAGGATAGTGTCTGGACAGTGCTAGTGGTAAAGTAACATTACCCCATGTGTACACAATATAATAACGTAATGATGTGTTATATACACAGAGAGGATAGTGTCTGGACAGTGTTAGTAGTAGTCACATTACCCCATGTGTACACAATATAATAATAATGTAATAAAGTGTTATATACATAGAGAGGATAGTGTCTGGACAGTGTTAGTAGTAGTCACATTACCCCATGTGTACACAATATAATAACGTAATGATGTGTTATATACACAGAGAGGATAGTGTCTGGACTGTGTTAGTAGGAGTCACGTTACCCCATGTGTACACAATATAATAATGTAATGAAGTGTTATATACACAGATAGGATATTGTCTGGACAGTGTTAGTAGTAGTCACATTACCCCATGTGTACACAATATAATAAGGTAATGACGTGTTATATACACAGAGAGGATAGTGTCTGGACAGTGTTAGTAGTAGTCACATTACCCCATGTGTACACAATATAATAATGTAATGAAGTGTTATATACACAGAGAGGATAATATCTGGACACTGCAGGTAGTAGTCACATTACCCCATGTGTACACAATATAAGAAAATAAAGTGTTATATTCACAGAGAGGATAGTGTCTGGACAGTGTTAGTAGTAGTTACATTACGCCATGCGTACACAATATAATAATGTAATGAAGTGTTATATACACAGAGAGGATAGTGTCTGGACAGTGTTAGTAGTAGTCACATTACCCCATGTGTTCACAATATAATAATGTAATGAAGTGTTATATACACAGAGAGGATAGTGTCTGGACAGTGGTAGTAGTAAAGTAACATTACCCCATGTGTTCACAATATAATAATGTAATGAAGTGTTATATACACAGAAAGTATAGTGTCTGGACAGTGCTAGTAGTAAAGTCACATTACCTTAGGTGTACACAATATAATTATATAATAAAGTGTTATATACATAGAGAGGATAGTGTCTGGACAGTGTTAGTAGTAGTCACATTACCCCATGTGTACACAATATAATAATATAATAAAGTGTTATACACACAGAGAGGACAGAGTCTGGACAGTGTTAGTAGTAGTCACATTACCCCATGTGTACACAATATAATAATGTAATGACGTGTTATATACACAGAGAGGATAGTGTCTGGACAGTGTTAGTAGTAGTCACATTACCCCATGTGTACACAATATAATAATGTAATGAAGTGTTATATACACGGAGAGGATAATATCTGGACACTGCTAGTAGTAGTCACATTACCCCATGTGTACACAATTTAAGAAAATAAACTGTTATATACACAGAGAGGATAGTGTCTGGACAGTGTTAGTAGTAGTCACATATAACCCCATGTGTACACAATATAATAATGTAATGACGTGTTATATACACAGAGAGGATAGTGTCTGGACAGTGTTAGTAGTAGTCACATGACCCAATGTGAACACAATATAATAATATAATAAAGTGTTATATACATAGAGAGGATAGTGTCTGGACAGTGTTAGTAGTAGTCACATTACCCCATGTGTTCACAATATAATAATATAATAAAGTGTTATATACACAGAGAGGATAGTGTCTGGACAGTGCTAGTGGTAAAGTAACATTACCCCATGTGTACACAATATAATAACGTAATGATGTGTTATATACACAGAGAGGATAGTGTCTGGACAGTGTTAGTACTAGTCACATTACCCCATGTGTACACAATATAATAATAATGTAATAAAGTGTTATATACATAGAGAGGATAGTGTCTGGACAGTGTTAGTAGTAGTCACATTACCCCATGTGTACACAATATAATAACGTAATGATGTGTTATATACACAGAGAGGATAGTGTCTGGACTGTGTTAGTAGGAGTCACGTTACCCCATGTGTACACAATATAATAATGTAATGAAGTGTTATATACACAGATAGGATATTGTCTGGACAGTGTTAGTAGTAGTCACATTACCCCATGTGTACACAATATAATAAGGTAATGACGTGTTATATACACAGAGAGGATAGTGTCTGGACAGTGTTAGTAGTAGTCACATTACCCCATGTGTACACAATATAATAATGTAATGAAGTGTTATATACACAGAGAGGATAATATCTGGACACTGCTGGTAGTAGTCACATTACCCCATGTGTACACAATATAAGAAAATAAAGTGTTATATTCACAGAGAGGATAGTGTCTGGACAGTGTTAGTAGTAGTTACATTACGCCATGCGTACACAATATAATAATGTAATGAAGTGTTATATACACAGAGAGGATAGTGTCTGGACAGTGTTAGTAGTAGTCACATTACCCCATGTGTTCACAATATAATAATGTAATGAAGTGTTATATACACAGAGAGGATAGTGTCTGGACAGTGGTAGTAGTAAAGTAACATTACCCCATGTGTTCACAATATAATAATGTAATGAAGTGTTATATACACAGAAAGTATAGTGTCTGGACAGTGCTAGTAGTAAAGTCACATTACCTTAGGTGTACACAATATAATTATATAATAAAGTGTTATATACATAGAGAGGATAGTGTCTGGACAGTGTTAGTAGTAGTCACATTACCCCATGTGTACACAATATAATAATATAATAAAGTGTTATACACACAGAGAGGACAGAGTCTGGACAGTGTTAGGAGTAGTCACATTACCCCATGTGTACACAATATAATAATGTAATGACGTGTTATATACACAGAGAGGATAGTGTCTGGACAGTGTTAGTAGTAGTCACATTACCCCATGTGTACACAATATAATAATGTAATGAAGTGTTATATACACGGAGAGGATAATATCTGGACACTGCTAGTAGTAGTCACATTACCCCATGTGTACACAATTTAAGAAAATAAACTGTTATATACACAGAGAGGATAGTGTCTGGACAGTGTTAGTAGTAGTCCCATTACCCCATGTGTACACAATATAATAATGTAATGATGTGTTATATACACAGAGAGTATAGTGTCTGGACAGTGTTAGTAGTAGTCACATTACCCCATGTGTACACAAAATAATAATGTAATGAAGTGTTATATACACAGAGAGGATAATGTCTGGACAGTGTTAATAGTAGTCACATTACCCCATGTGTACACAATATAATAATGTAATGACGTGTTATATACACAGAGAGGACAGTGTCTGGACAGTTTTAGTAGTAGTCACATTACCCCATGTGTACACAATATAATAATGTAATGATGTGTTATATAGATAGAGAGGATAGTGTCTGAATAGTGTTAGTAGTAGTCACATTACCCCATATGTACACAATATAATAATGTAATGAAGTGTTATATACACAGAGAGGATAGTGTCTGGACAATGTTAGTAGTAGTCACATTACCCCATGTGTACACAAAATAAAAAAGTAATGAAGTGTTATATACACAGAGGGGAAAGAGTCTGGAAAGTGTTAGTAGTAGTCACAAACCCCATTAGTACACAATATAATAATGTAATGATTTGTTATATACACAGAGAGGATAGTGTCTGAACAGTGTTAGTATTAGTCACATTACCCCATGTGTACACAATATAGTAATGTAATGAAGTGTTAAATACACAGAGATGATAGTGTCTGAACAGTGTTAGTAGTAAAGTCGCATTACCCCATGTGTACACAATATAATAATGTAATGACATGTTATATACACAGAGAGGATAGTGTCTGAACAGTGTTAGTAGTAGTCACATTACCCCATGTTTACACAAAATAATAATATAATGAAGTGTTATATACACAGAGTGGATAGTGTTTGATCAGTATTAGTAGTAGTCACATTACCCCATGTGTACACAAAATAATAATGTAATGAAGTGTTATATCCACAGAGAGGATAGAGTCTGGACAGTGTTAGTAGTAGTCACATTACCCCATGTGTACACAATATAATAATGTAATGAAGTGTTATATACACAGAGAGGACACTGTCCGGACAGTGATAGTAGTAGTCACATTTTGCCATGTGTACACAATGTAATAATGTTATGAAGTGTTATATACACAGAGAGGATAGTGTCTGGACAGTGTTAGTAGTAGTCACATTACCCCATGTGTACACAATATAATAATGTAATGAAGTGTTATATACACAGAGAGGATAGTGTCTGAACAGTGTTAGTAGTAGTCACATTACCCCTTGTGTACACAATATAATAATATAATGAAGTGTTATATACACAGAGAGGATAGTGTCTGGACAGTGTTAGTAGCATTCACATTACCCCATGTGTACACAATATAATAAGATGATAAAGTGTTATATACATAGAGAGGTTAGTGTCTGGACAGTGTTAGTAGTAGTCACATAACCCCATGTGTACACAATATAGTAATATAATGAATTTTTATATACATAGAGAGGTTAGTGTCTGGACAGTGTTAGTAGTAGTCACATTACCCCATGTGTACACAATATAATAATATAATGAAGTGTTATATACACAAAGAGGACAGTGTCTGGACAGTGTTAGTAGTAGTCACATATAACCCCATGTGTACACAATATAATAATGTAATGACGTGTTACATACACAGAGAGGATAGGGTCTGGACAGTGTTAGTAGTAGTCACATGACCCAATGTGAACAAAATATAATAATATAATAAAGTGTTATATACATAGAGAGGATAGTGTCTGGACAGTGTTAGAAGTAGTCACATTGCCCCATGTGTTCACAATATAATAATATAATAAAGTGTTATATACACAGAGAGGATAGTGTCTGGACAGTGCTAGTGGTAAAGTAACATTACCCCATGTGTACACAATATAATAACGTAATGATGTGTTATATACACAGAGAGGATAGTGTCTGGACAGTGTTAGTAGTAGTCACATTACCCCATGTGTACACAATATAATAATATAATAAAGTGTTATATACACATAGATGATAGTGTCTGGACAGTGTTAGTAATAGTGACATTACCCCATGTGTTCACGATATATAAATATAATAAAGTGTTATATACACAGAAGGATAGTGTCTGGACAGTGGTAGTAGTAAAGTAACATTACCCCATGTGTACACAATATAATAATGTAATGAAGTGTTATATACACAGATAGTTTAGTGTCTGTACAGTGCTAGTAGTAAAGTCACATTACCTTAGGTGTAAACAATATAATTATATAACAAAGTGTTATATACATAGAGAGGATAGTGTCTGGACAGTGTTAGTAGTAGTCACATTACCCCATGTGTACACAATATAATAATATAATAAAGTGTTATACACACAGAGAGGACAGTGTCTGGACAGTGTTAGTAGTAGTCACATTACCCCATGTGTACACAATATAATAAGGTAATGACGTGTTATATACACAGAGAGGATAGTGTCTGGACAGTGTTAGTAGTAGTCACATTACCCCATGTGTACACAATATAATAATAATGTAATAAAGTGTTATATACATAGAGAGGATAGTGTCTGGACAGTGTTAGTAGTAGTCACATTACCCCATGTGTACACAATATAATAACGTAATGATGTGTTATATACACAGAGAGGATAGTGTCTGGACTGTGTTAATAGGAGTCACATTACCCCATGTGTACACAATATAATAATGTAATGAAGTGTTATATACACAGATAGGATATTGTCTGGACAGTGTTAGTAGTAGTCACATTACCCCATGTGTACAGAATATAATAAGGTAATGACGTGTTATATACACAGAGAGGATAGTGTCTGGACAGTGTTAGTAGTAGTCACATTACCCCATGTGTACACAATATAATAATGTAATGAAGTGTTATATACACAGAGAGGATAATATCTGGACACTGCTGGTAGTAGTCACATTACCCCATGTGTACACAATATAAGAAAATAAAGTGTTATATTCACAGAGAGGATAGTGTCTGGACAGTGTTAGTAGTAGTCACATTACCCCATGCGTACACAATATAATAATGTAATGAAGTGTTATATACACAGAGAGGATACTGTCTGGACAGTGGTAGTAGTAAAGTAACTACCCCATGTGTTCACAATATAATAATGTAATGAAGTGTTATATACACAGAAAGTATAGTGTCTGGACAGTGCTAGTAGTAAAGTCACATTACCTTAGGTGTACACAATATAATTATATAATAAAGTGTTATATACATAGAGAGGATAGTGTCTGGACAGTGTTAGTAGTAGTCACATTACCCCATGTGTACACAATATAATAATATAATAAAGTGTTATACACACAGAGAGGACAGAGTCTGGACAGTGTTAGTAGTAGTCACATTACCCCATGTGTACACAATATAATAATGTAATGACGTGTTATATACACAGAGAGGATAGTGTCTGGACAGTGTTAGTAGTAGTCACATTACCCCATGTGTACACAATATAATAATGTAATGAAGTGTTATATACACGGAGAGGATAATATCTGGACACTGCTAGTAGTAGTCACATTACCCCATGTGTACACAATTTAAGAAAATAAACTGTTATATACACAGAGAGGATAGTGTCTGGACAGTGTTAGTAGTAGTCCCATTACCCCATGTGTACACAATATAATAATGTAATGATGTGTTATATACACAGAGAGTATAGTGTCTGGACAGTGTTAGTAGTAGTCACATTACCCCATGTGTACACAAAATAATAATGTAATGAAGTGTTATATACACAGAGAGGATAATGTCTGGACAGTGTTAATAGTAGTCACATTACCCCATGTGTACACAATATAATAATGTAATGATGTGTTATATACACAGAGAGGACAGTGTCTGGACAGTTTTAGTAGTAGTCACATTACCCCATGTGTACACAATATAATAATGTAATGATGTGTTATATACATAGAGAGGATAGTGTCTGAATAGTGTTAGTAGTAGTCACATTACCCCATATGTACACAATATAATAATGTAATGAAGTGTTATATACACAGAGAGGATAGTGTCTGGACAATGTTAGTAGTAGTCACATTACCCCATGTGTACACAAAATAAAAAAGTAATGAAGTGTTATATACACAGAGGGGAAAGAGTCTGGAAAGTGTTAGTAGTAGTCACAAACCCCATTAGTACACAATATAATAATGTAATGATGTGTTATATACATAGAGAGGATAGTGTCTGAATAGTGTTAGTAGTAAAGTCGCATTACCCCATGTGTACACAATATAATAATGTAATGACATGTTATATACACAGAGAGGATAGTGTCTGAACAGTGTTAGTAGTAGTCACATTACCCCATGTTTACACAAAATAATAATATAATGAAGTGTTATATACACAGAGTGGATAGTGTTTGATCAGTATTAGTAGTAGTCACATTACCACATGTGTACACAAAATAATAATGTAATGAAGTGTTATATCCACAGAGAGGATAGAGTCTGGACAGTGTTAGTAGTAGTCACATTACCCCATGTGTACACAATATAATAATGTAATGAAGTGTTATATACACAGAGAGGACACTGTCCGGACAGTGATAGTAGTAGTCACATTTTGCCATGTGTACACAATGTAATAATGTTATGAAGTGTTATATACACAGAGAGGATAGTGTCTGGACAGTGTTAGTAGTAGTCACATTACCCCATGTGTACACAATATAATAATGTAATGAAGTGTTATATACACAGAGAGGATAGTGTCTGAACAGTGTTAGTAGTAGTCACATTACCCCTTGTGTACACAATATAATAATATAATGAAGTGTTATATACACAGAGAGGATAGTGTCTGGACAGTGTTAGTAGCATTCACATTACCCCATGTGTACACAATATAATAAGATGATAAAGTGTTATATACATAGAGAGGTTAGTGTCTGGACAGTGTTAGTAGTAGTCACATTACCCCATGTGTACACAATATAATAATATAATGAAGTGTTATATACACAGAGAGGACAGTGTCTGGACAGTGTTAGTAGTAGTCACATATAACCCCATGTGTACACAATATAATTATGTTATGATGTGTTATATACACAGAGAGGATAGTGTCTGGACAGTGTTAGTAGTAGTCACATTACCCCATGTGTACACAATATAATAATGTAATGATGTCTTATATACACAGAGGGGATAGTGTCCGGATAGTGTTAGTAGTAGTCACAAACCCCATTAGTACACAATATAATAATGTAATGATGTGTTATATACACAGAGAGGATAGTGTCTGAACAGTGTTAGTAGTAGTCACATTACCCCATACGTACACAATATAATAATGTAATGAAGTGTTATATACACAGAGAGGATAGTGTCTGGACAGTGTTAGTAGTAGTCACATTACCCCATGTGTACACAATATAATAATGTAATGACGTGTTATATACACAGAGAGGATAGTGTCTAGACAGTGTTAGTATTAGTCACATTACCCCATGTGTACACAATATAATAATGTAATGAAGTGTTATATACACGGAGAGGATAATATCTGGACACTGCTAGTAGTAGTCACATTACCCCATGTGTACACAATTTAAGAAAATAAAGTGTTATATACACAGAGAGGATAGTGTCTGGACAGTGTTAGTAGTAGTCACATTACCCCATGTGTACACAATATAATAATGTAATGATGTGTTATATACACAGAGAGTATAGTGTCTGGACAGTGTTAGTAGTAGTCACATTACCCCATGTGTACACAAAATAATAATGTAATGAAGTGTTATATACACAGAGAGGATAATGTCTGGACAGTGTTAATAGTAGTCACATTACCCCATGTGTACACAATATAATAATGTAATGACGTGTTATATACACAGAGAGGACAGTGTCTGGACAGTTTTAGTAGTAGTCACATTACCCCATTTGTACACAATATAATAATGTAATGATGTGTTATATACATAGAGAGGATAGTGTCTGGATAGTGTTAGTAGTAGTCACATTACCCCATATGTACACAATATAATAATGTAATGAAGTGTTATATACACAGAGAGGATAGTGTCTGGACAATGTTAGTAGTAGTCACATTACCCCATGTGTACACAAAATAATAAAGTAATGACGTGTTATATACACAGAGGGGAAAGAGTCTGGAAAGTGTTAGCAGTAGTCACAAACCCCATTAGTACACAATATAATAATGTAATGATGTGTTATATACACAGAGAGGATAGAATCTGAACAGTGTTTGTATTAGTCACATTACCCCTTGTGTACACAGTATAATAATGTAATGAAGTGTTATATACACAGACAGGATAGTGTCTGGGCAGTGTTATTAGATTTCACATTTCCCCATGTGTACACAATATAATAATGTAATGAAGTGTTATATACACAGACATGATAGTGTCTGAACAGTGTTAGTTGTAAAGTCACATTACCCCATGTGTACACAATATAATAATGTAATGAAGTGTTATATACACAGAGAGGATAGTGTCTGAACAGTGTTAGTAGTAGTCACAATACCCCATGTTTACACAATATAATAATGTAATGATGTGTTATATACACATAGAGGACAGTGTCTGGACAGTGTTAGTAGTAGTCACATTACCCCATTTGTACACAATATAATAATGTAATGAAGTGTTATATACAAAGAGAGGATAGTGTCTGGACAGTGTTAGTAGTAGTCACATTACCCCATGTGTACACAAAATAATAATGTAATGAAGTGTTATATCCACAGAGAGGATAGTGTCTGGACAGTGTTAGTAGTAGTTACATTACTCCATGTGTACACAATATAATAATGTAATGAAGTGTTATATACACAGAGAGGACACTGTCCAGAGAGTGATAGTAGTAGTCACATTTTGCCATGTGTACACAATGTAATAATGTTATGAAGTGTTATATACACAGAGAGGATAGTGTCTGGACAGTGTTAGTAGTAGTCACATTACCCCATGTGTACACAATATAATAATGTAATGAAGTGTTATATACACAGAGAGGATAGTGTCTGAACAGTGTTAGTAGTAGTCACATTACCCCATGTTTACACAAAATAATAATATAATGAAGTGTTATATACACAGAGAGGACAGTGTCTGGACAGTGTTAGTAGTAGTCACATATAACCCCATGTGTACACAATATAATAATGTAATGACGTGTTATATACACAGAGAGGATAGTGTCTGGACAGTGTTAGTAGTAGTCACATGACCCAATGTGAACACAATATAATAATATAATAAAGTGTTATATACATAGAGAGGATAGTGTCTGGACAGTGTTAGTAGTAGTCACATTACCCCATGTGTACACAATATAATAAGATGATAAAGTGTTATATACATAGAGAGGTTAGTGTCTGGACAGTGTTAGTAGTAGTCACATAACCCCATGTGTACACAATATAATAATATAATGAAGTTTTATATACATAGAGAGGTTAGTGTCTGGACAGTGTTAGTAGAAGTCACATTACCCCATGTGTACACAATATAATAATATAATGAAGTGTTATATACACAGAGAGGACAGTGTCTGGACAGTGTTAGTAGTAGTCACATATAACCCCATGTGTACACAATATAATAATGTAATGACGTGTTATATACACAGAGAGGATAGTGTCTGGACAGTGTTAGTAGTAGTCACATGACCCAATGTGAACACAATATAATAATATAATAAAGTGTTATATACATAGAGAGGATAGTGTCTGGACAGTGTTAGTAGTAGTCACATTACCCCATGTGTTCACAATATAATAATATAATAAAGTGTTATATACACAGAGAGGATAGTGTCTGGACAGTGCTAGTGGTAAAGTAACATTACCCCATGTGTACACAATATAATAACGTAATGATGTGTTATATACACAGAGAGGATAGTGTCTGGACAGTGTTAGTAGTAGTCACATTGCCCCATGTGTACACAATATAATAATAATGTAATGAAGTGTTATATACACAGATAGGATATTGTCTGGACAGTGTTAGTAGTAGTCACATTACCCCATGTGTACACAATATAATAATATAATAAAGTGTTATATACATAGAGATGATAGTGTCTGGACAGTGTTAGTAATAGTGACATTACCCCATGTGTTCACGATATAATAATATAATAAAGTGTTATATACACAGAGAGGATAGTGTCTGGACAGTGGTAGTAGTAAAGTAACATTACCCCATGTGTACACAATTTAATAATGTAATGAAGTGTTATATACACAGATAGTATAGTGTCTGTACAGTGCTAGTAGTAAAGTCACATTACCTTAGGTGTAAACAATATAATTATATAATAAAGTGTTATATACATAGAGAGGATAGTGTCTGGATAGTGTTAGTAGTAGTCACATTACCCCATGTGTACACAATATAATAATATAATAAAGTGTTATACACACAGAGAGGACAGTGTCTGGACAGTGTTAGTAGTAGTCACTTTACCCCATGTGTACACAATATAATAAGGTAATGACGTGTTATATACACAGAGAGGATAGTGTCTGGACAGTGTTAGTAGTAGTCACATTACCCCATGTGTACACAATATAATAATGTAATGAAGTGTTATATACACAGAGAGGATAATATCTGGACACTGCTGGTAGTAGTGACATTACCCCATGTGTACACAATATAAGAAAATAAAGTGTTATATTCACAGAGAGGATAGTGTCTGGACAGTGTTAGTAGTAGTCACATTACCCCATGCGTACACAATATAATAATGTAATGAAGTGTTATATACACAGAGAGGATAGTGTCTGGACAGTGTTAGTAGTAGTCACATTACCCCATGTGTTCACAATATAATAATATAATAAAGTGTTATATACACAGAGAGGATAGTGTCTGGACAGTGCTAGTAGTAAAGTAAAATTACCACATGTGTACACAATATAATTACGTAATGCTGTTTTATATACACAGAGAGGATAGTGTCTGGACAGTGTTAGCAGTAGTCACATTACCCCATGTGTACACAGTATAATAATGAAATGAAGTGTTATATACACAGATAGGATATTGTCTGGACCGTGTTACTAGTAGTCACATTACCCCATGTGTACACAATATAATAATATAATAAAGTTTTATATACATAGAGATGATAGTGTCTGGACAGTGTTAGTAGTAGTCACATTACCCCATGTGTTCACAATATAATAATGTAAAGAAGTGTTATATACACAGAAAGTATAGTGTCTGGACAGTGCTAGTAGTAAAGTCACATTACCTTAGGTGTACACAATATAATTATATAATAAAGTGTTATATACATAGAGAGGATAGTGTCTGGACAGTGTTAGTAGTAGTCACATTACCCCATGTGTACACAATATAATAATATAATAAAGTGTTATACACACAGACAGGACAGAGTCTGGACAGTGGGAGTAGTAGTCACATTACCCCATGTGTACACAATATAATAATGTAATGACGTGTTATATACACAGAGAGGATATTGTCTGGACAGTGTTAGTAGTAGTCACATTACCCCATGTGTACACAATATAATAATGTAATGAAGTGTTATATACACGGAGAGGATAATATCTGGACACTGCTAGTAGTAGTCACATTACCCCATGTGTACACAATTAAAGAAAATAAAGTGTTATATACACAGAGAGGATAGTGTCTGGACAGTGTTAGTAGTAGTCACATTACCCCATGTGTACACAATATAATAATGTAATGATGTGTTATATACACAGAGAGTATAGTGTCTGGACAGTGTTAGTATTAGTCACATTACCCCATGTGTACACAAAATAATAATGTAATGAAGTGTTATATACACAGAGAGGATAATGTCTGGACAGTGTTAATAGTAGTCACATTACCCCATGTGTACACAATATAATAATGTAATGACGTGTTATATACACAGAGAGGACAGTGTCTGGACAGTTTTAGTGGTAGTCACAAACCCCATTAGTACACAATATAATAATGTAATGATGTGTTATATACACAGAGAGGATAGTGTCTGAACAGTGTTAGTATTAGTCACATTACCCCATGTGTACACAATATAGTAATGTAATGAAGTGTTATACACACAGAGAGGATAGTGTCTGGACAGTGTTAGTAGTAGTCACATTACCCCATGTGTACACAATATAATAATGTAATGAAGTGTTATATACACAGAGCGGATAGTGTCTGGACAGTGTTAGTAGTAGTAATATTACCCCTTTTGTACACAATATAATAAAGTAATGAAGTGTTATATACACAGAGAGGATAGAATCTGAACAGTGTTTGTATTAGTCACATTACCCCATGTGTACACAATATAATAATGTAATGAAGTGTTATATACACAGACAGGATAGTGTCTGGGCAGTGTTATTAGATTTCACATTTCCCCATGTGTACACAATATAATAATGTAATGAAGTGTTATATACACAGACATGATAGTGTCTGAACAGTGTTAGTAGTAAAGTCACATTACCCCATGTGTACACAATATAATAATGTAATGAAGTGTTATATACACAGAGAGGATAGTGTCTGAACAGTGTTAGTAGTAGTCACAATACCCCATGTTTACACTTATAATAATGTAATGATGTGTTATATACACAGAGAGGACAGTGTCTGGACAGTGTTAGTAGTAGTCACATTACCCCATTTGTACACAATATAATAATGTAATGAAGTGTTATATACAAAGAGAGGATAGTGTCTGGACAGTGTTAGTAGTAGTCACATTACCCCATGTGTACACAAAATAATAATGTAATGAAGTGTTATATCCACAGAGAGGATAGTGTCTGGACAGTGTTAGTAGTAGTCACATTACTCCATGTGTACACAATATAATAATGTAATGAAGTGTTATATACACAGAGAGGACACTGTCCGGAGAGTGATAGTAGTAGTCACATTTTGCCATGTGTACACAATGTAATAAAGTGTTATATACACAGAGAGGATAGTGTCTGGACAGTGTTAGTATTAGTCACATTACCCCATGTGTACACAATATAATAATGTAATTAAGTGTTATATACACAGAGAGGATAATATCTGGACACTGGCTAGTAGTAGACACATTACACCATGTGTACACAATATAATAATGTAATGAAGTGTTATATACACAGAGAGGATAGTGTCTGGACAATGTTAGTAGTAGTCACATTACCCCATGTGTACACAAAATAATAATGTAATGAATTGTTTTATACACAGAGGGGAAAGTGTCTGGACAGTGTTAGCAGTAGTCACAAACTCAATTAGTACACAATATAATAATGTAATGATTTGTTATATACACAGAGAGGATAGTGTCTGAACAGTGTTAGTATTAGTCACATTACCCCATGTGTACACAATATAGTAATGTAATGAAGTGTTATATACACAGAGAGGATAGTGTCTGGACAGTGTTAGTAGTAGTCACATTACCCCATGTGTACACAATATAATAATGTAATGAAGTGTTATATACACAAAGAGGATAGTGTCTGGACAGTGTTAGTAGTAGTAACATTACCCCTTGTGTACACAATATAATAAAGTAATGAAGTGTTATATACACAGAGAGGATAGAATCTGAACAGTGTTAGTATTAGTCACATTACCTCTTGTGTACACAGTATAATAATGTAATGAAGTGTTATATACACAGTCAGGATAGTGTCTGGGCAGTGTTATTAGAATTCACATTTCCCCATGTGTACACAATATAATAATGTAATGAAGTGTTATATACACAGAGAGGACAGTGTCTGGACAGTGTTAGTAGTAGTCACATTACCCCATGTGTACACAATATAATAATGTAATGAAGTGTTATATACACAGAGATGATAGTGTCTGAACAGTGTTAGTAGTAAAGTCAAACTACCCCATGTATACACAATATAATAATGTAATGAAGTGTTATATACACAGAGAGGATAGTGTCTGAACAGTGTTAGTAGTTTTCACAATACCCCATGTTTACACAATATAATAATGTAATGATGTGCTATATACGCAGAGAGGACAGTGTCTGGACAGTGTTAATAGTAGTCACATTTAAACATTTGTACACAATATAATAATGTAATGAAGTGTTATATACACAGAGAGGATAGTGTCTGGACAGTGTTAGTAGTAGTCACATTACCCCATGTGTACACAAAATAATAATGTAATGAAGTGTTATATCCACAGAGAGGATAGTGTCTGGACAGTGTTAGTAGAAGTCACATTACTCCATGTGTACACAATATAATAATATAATGAAATGTTATATACACAGAGAGGATAGTGTCTGGACAGTGTTAGTAGTAGTCACATTTTGCCATGTGTACACAATGTAATAAAGTGTTATATACACAGAGAGGATAGTGTCTGGACAGTGTTAGTAGTAGTCACATTACCCCATGTGTACACAATATAATAATGTAATTAAGTGTTATATACACAGAGAGGATAATATCTGTACACTGCTAGTAGTAGTCACATTACTTCATGTGTACACAATATAAGACAATAAAGTGTAATATACACAGAGAGGATAATGTCTGGACAGTGTTAGTAGTAGTCACATTACCCCATTTGTACACAATATAATAATGTAATTAAGTGTTATATACACAGAGAGGATAATATCTGTACACTGCTAGTAGTAGTCACATTACTTCATGTGTACACAATATAAGACAATAAAGTGTAATATACACAGAGAGGATAATGTCTGGACAGTGTTAGTAGTAGTCACATTACCCCATTTGTACACAATATAATAATGTAATGAAGTGTTATATACACAGAGGATAGTGTCTGGACAGTGTTAGTAGTAGTCACATTACCCCATGTGTACACAAAATAATAATGTAATGAAGTGCTATATACACAGAGAGGATAGAATCTGAACAGTGTTAGTATTAGTCACATTACCCCATGTGTACACAATATAATAATGTAATGAAGTATTATATACACAGCGAGGATAATGTCTGATCTGTGTTAGTAGTAGTAACATTACCCCATGTGTACAAAGTATAATAATGTAATGATGTGTTATATACACAGGGAGGATAATGTCTGGTCTGTGTTAGTAGTAGTCACATTACCCCATGTGTACACAATATAATAATGTAATGATGTGTTATATACACAGAGAGGATAGTGTCTGGACAGTGTTAGTAGAAGTCACATTACCCCTTGTGTACACAGTATAATAATGTAATGAAGTGTTATATACACAGACAGGATAGTGTCTGGGCAGTGTTATTAGAATTTACATTACCCCATGTGTACACAATATAATAATGTAATGAAGTGTTATATACACAGAGATGATAGTGTCTGAACAGTGTTAGTAGTAAAGTCCCATTACACCATGTGTACACAATATAATAATGTAATGGTGTGTTATATACACAGAGAGGATAGTGTCTGAACAGTGTTAGTATTAGTCACATTACCCCATGTTTACACAATAAAATAATGTAATGATGTGTTATATACACAGAGAGGATAGTGTCTGGACAGTGTTAGTAGTAGTAACATTACCCCATGTGTACACAAAATAATAATGTAATGAAGTGTTATATACACATAGAGGATAGTGTCTGGACAGTGTTAGTAGTAGTCACATTACCCCATGTGTACACAATATAATAATGTAATGATGTGTTATATCCACAGAGAGGATAGTGTCTGGACAGTGTTAGTAGTAGTCAAATTACTCCATGTGTACACAATATAATAATGTAATGAAGTGTTATATACACAGAGAGGACACTGTCCGTACAGTGATAGTTGTAGTCACATTTTGCCATGTGTACACAATGTAATTAAGTGTTATATACACAGAGGATAGTGTCTGGGCAGTGTTAGTAGTAGTCACATTACCCCATGTGTACACAATATAATACTGTAATGAAGTGTTATATACATAGAGAGGATAGTGTATGGACAGTGTTAGTAGTAGTCACATTACCCCATGTGTTCACAATATAATAATGTAATGAAGTGTTATATACACAGAGAGGATAGTGTCTGGGCAGTGTTAGTAGTAGTCACATTACCCCATGTGTACACAATATAATAATGTAATAAATTGTTATATACACAGAGAGGATAGTGACTGGACATTGTTAGTAGTAGTCACATTACCCCATGTGTACACAATATAATAATGTAATTAAGTGTGATATACACAGAGACGATAATATCTGGACACTGCTAGTAGTAGTCACATTACTTCATGTGTACACATTTTGCCATGTGTACACAATGTAATAAAGTGATATATACATAGAGAGGTTAGTGTCTGGACAGTGTTAGCAGTAGTCACATTACCCCATGTGTACACAATATAATAATATAATGAAGTGTTATATACACAGAGAGGACAGTGTCTGGACAGTGTTAGTAGTAGTCACATTACCCCATGTGTACACAATATAATAATATAATAAAGTGTTATATACATAGAGAGGTTAGTGTCTGGACAGTGTTAGTAGTAGTCACATTACCCCATGTGTACACAATATAATAATATAATGAAGTGTTATATACACAGAGAGGACAGTGTCTGGACAGTGTTAGTAGTAGTCACATTACCACATGTGTACACAATATAACAATGTAATGACGTGTTATATACACAGAGAGGATAGTGTCTGGATAGTGTTAGTAGTAGTCACATTACCCCATGTGTACACAATATAATAATGTAATGAAGTGTTATATACACAGAGAGGATAGTGTCTGGACAGTATTAGTAGTAGTCACATTACCCCATGTGTACACAATATAATAATATAATGAAGTGTTATATACACAGAGAGGATAGTGTCTGGACAGTGTTAGTAGTAGTCACATTACCCCATGTGTACACAATATAATAATGTAATGAAGTGTTATATACACAGAGAGGATAGTGTCTGGACAGTATTAGTAGTAGTCACATTACCCCATGTGTACACAATATAATAATAGAATGAAGTGTTATATACACAGAGAGGATAGTGTCTGGACAGTATTAGTAGTAGTCACATTACCCCATGTGTACACAATATAATAATAGAATGAAGTGTTATATACACAGAGAGGATAGTGTCTGGACAGTATTAGTAGTAGTCACATTACCCCATGTGTACACAATATAATAATATAATGAAGTGTTATATACACAGAGAGGATACTGTCTGGACAGTGTTAGTAGTAGTCACATTACCCCATGTGTACACAATATAATAATGTAATGACGTGTTATATACACCGAGAGAATAGTGTTTGGACAGTGCTAGTAGTAAAGTCACATTACCTTAGGTGTACACAATATAATTATATAATAAAGTGTTATATACATAGAGAGGATAGTGTCTGGACAGTGTTAGTAGTAGTCACATTACCCCATGTGTACACAATATAATAATGTAATGAAGTGTGATATACACAGAGACGATAATATCTGGACACTGCTAGTAGTAGTCACGTTACTTCATGTGTACACATTTTGCCTGTGTACACAATGTAATAAAGTGATATATACATAGAGAGGTTAGTGTCTGGACAGTGTTAGCAGTAGTCACATTACCCCATGTGTACACAATATAATAATATAATGAAGTGTTATATACACAGAGAGGACAGTGTCTGGACAGTGTTAGTAGCAGTCACATTACCCCATGTGTACACAATATAATAATATAATAAAGTGTTATATACATAGAGAGGTTAGTGTCTGGACAGTGTTAGTAGTAGTCACATTACCCCATGTGTACACAATATAATAATATAATGAAGTGTTATATACACAGAGAGGATAGTGTCTGGACAGTATTAGTAGTAGTCACATTACCCCATGTGTACACAATATAATAATATAATGAAGTGTTATATACACAGAGAGGATACTGTCTGGACAGTGTTAGTAGTAGTCACATTACCCCATGTGTACACAATATAATAATGTAATGACGTGTTATATACACCGAGAGAATAGTGTTTGGACAGTGCTAGTAGTAAAGTCACATTACCTTAGGTGTACACAATATAATTATATAATAAAGTGTTATATACATAGAGAGGATAGTGTCTGGACAGTGTTAGTAGTAGTCACATTACCCCATGTGTACACAATATAATAATGTAATGAAGTGTGATATACACAGAGACGATAATATCTGGACACTGCTAGTAGTAGTCACATTACTTCATGTGTACACATTTTGCCATGTGTACACAATGTAATAAAGCGATATATACATAGAGAGGTTAGTGTCTGGACAGTGTTAGCAGTAGTCACATTACCCCATGTGTACACAATATAATAATATAATGAAGTGTTATATACACAGAGAGGACAGTGTCTGGACAGTGTTAGTAGTAGTCACATTACCCCATGTGTACACAATATAATAATATAATAAAGTGTTATATACATAGAGAGGTTAGTGTCTGGACAGTGTTAGTAGTAGTCACATTACCCCATGTGTACACAATATAATAATATAATGAAGTGTTATATACACAGAGAGGACAGTGTCTGGACAGTGTTAGTAGTAGTCACATTACCCCATGTGTACACAATATAACAATGTAATGACGTGTTATATACACAGAGAGGATAGTGTCTGGACAGTGTTAGTAGTAGTCACATTACCCCATGTGTACACAATATAATAATGTAATGAAGTGTTATATACACAGAGAGGATAGTGTCTGGACAGTATTAGTAGTAGTCACATTACCCCATGTGTACACAATATAATAATATAATGAAGTGTTATATACACAGAGAGGATAGTGTCTGGACAGTGTTAGTAGTGGTCCCATTACCCCATGTGTACACAATATAATAATGTAATGAAGTGTTATATACACAGAGAGGATAGTGTCTGGACAGTATTAGTAGTAGTCACATTACCCCATGTGTACACAATATAATAATAGAATGAAGTGTTATATACACAGAGAGGATAGTGTCTGGACAGTATTAGTAATAGTCACATTACCCCATGTGTACACAATATAATAATATAATGAAGTGTTATATACACAGAGAGGATACTGTCTGGACAGTGTTAGTAGTAGTCACATTACCCCATGTGTACACAATATAATAATGTAATGATGTGTTATATACACCGAGAGAATAGTGTTTGGACAGTGCTAGTAGTAAAGTCACATTACCTTAGGTGTACACAATATAATTATATAATAAAGTGTTATATACATAGAGAGGATAGTGTCTGGACAGTGTTAGTAGTAAAGTGTAAATACCCTAAAGGGTAAATTTACTAAGATTCATGTTGATCCTAGTTTGCTATCTCGGGAGAAAATATCACTTTTCTGTAAATCTTGAATTTACTATCATTAAAGTCGGGTGATTTGTTCCTCTTTTGGGGTTGAAATCGGGTAAGTTAACCATGCAAATTTGGACATTTTTTTCACTAGAAATTAATTCTCCATCGTCTCAAATCGGAAGTTCTTTTCATTCATTTCTGCCTAAATCCGGAATTTACCATTATTCGTTTTGCTATATTCGGCCGTTTTTACAGCCAAATCGGAGAGTCAATAGAAGTTTCAAATGCTCCACCTCCTAAGCTGCGAGTTGCTACCAAACATACGCAAATCAGTGTGATTTGTGTATGTTCACTAATGAATAGTGTGTTTTAATGGTTTTTGTTTTTTAAAAAATTTCCGTGGGGTCCCCCCCAAAAGCCTAACCAGCATGAGACTGGTCAGCCAGTCCTGGTTCCTAGAATTACTGGGAACAAAACATGTAGGGTTCCTTTGAAGTTTAAGAACCAGCACCTGGCTGCAGGGACAGTGCTGGTTTTAAATATAGGTGGAAAAACAAATATTTAAAACC
Organism: Taudactylus pleione; assembly: GCA_031769625.1. Taxonomy (NCBI): domain Eukaryota; kingdom Metazoa; phylum Chordata; class Amphibia; order Anura; family Myobatrachidae; genus Taudactylus; species Taudactylus pleione. Next base: position 963,817 of record JAUIMM010003146.1, on the reverse strand, counting down.
AGCACCGGACCCAAACTGACCAGTGTGTAATGCCACAGCCAGGAGACCCTATTACCAGGTCTCCATGGCCACAGCATTCTGACTCCAAGCCGGTCAGGCCAATCCGGGGATCTCAGGGGAGGTGGGGACCCCCCAAAAAAGTGGTCCCCCCTCTCCCAAAACCCCAGGCTTGGTCTGAAGCCCGGGGCTCTTCCCCACACCCCTGGAGCAGTGGGTATGGGGGTAATAAAGTGTTAAATAGTATTTATACTATCTATGGTGTGTGTGTTGTATTAAACTATTGTGTGTGTTGTATTAAACTATTGTATTTTACAATGGAACTAGAGGTGCCAGCATGCCTGCCCTTTGGCACTTGTGGAACTACAAGTGCCAGCAGGTGGCTGGCACCTGTACCCCCACTATAAAATACAATAGTTAATAAAAGACACAAAACACACACCATAGATAGTATAAATTTATTACACACCTACCTCAATCACACATAATTACCTGCTGCCAGATGTTCACATCCACTTCTCCCATGTAGAATCCGTTTGGAAGTACCTGCAAAAATGATCTTATACTCACCTCTAGCCTGGTGCCGCTCTCTGTTGGATGCATGATCTTTGCAAAACAAAAAAACGACTTATGTAACAACATATACTTACACATGTCTGGTATGGTTCGCGTAAGTCGTTTTTTTGTTTTGCAAAGATCGTGCATGCTATGGAAAGCAGCGCCAGGATGGAGGTGAGTATTGGATATTTTTTGAAGGTACTTCCAAATGGATTCAAGTGTGAGTGAGGTAGGTGTGTAATTCGTTTTGTAACTATTTATTTTACAGTGGGGGTATGGGTGCCGGCCGCCTGCTGGCACTTGTAGTTCCACAAGTGCTAAAGGGCAGGAATGCTGTCACCTGTAGTTCCACTGTAAAATACAATAGTTTAATACCATTTAACATTTTATTACCCTTGTACCCACCGCTCCAGTGATGCAGGGAAGAGCCCCAGGCTTCAGACCAAGCCAGGGGTTTCGGGAAAGTGGGGACCCCTTTTTTTGGGGGGTCCCCACCTAGCTTGGGGTGCAAATGCTTTGGCCATGGAGACCTGGTAATAGGCTCTCCTGGCTGTGGCATTACCCCCCGGTTGATTTGGGTCCGGTCTTGGTTTTAAATATAGGGGGACCCCTATGCATTTTTTTTTTTCCTATATTTAAAATCAGCACTGGCCCTGAAGCCTGGTGCTGGTTCTTAAATTACGGTGGAACCCTACTTGTTTGGTCCCTGTAATTTTAGGAACCAGGACTGGCTGACCAGTCCGGGGCTGGTTATGCTTTTGGGGGGGACCCCATGTCAATTATTTTATAAAAATTAACCTTTAAAATAAAAATAAAAAAACAAGCAGCCTGCACATATGTCACTGATATGTGCAGGCTGCTTGTTCGGGAGAGAAAAGTCGGGCAGGGAACTCAGGGCTTCAACATGGTCAGGATCGATCAAATACACATCAATCAATACGATTCTGTCAAATCGCCAGCTTGGTAAATTCCCAATTTTTTAAGTGAAGGAAACATCCATTTTTGATCGATCCTATCCGAATTGAAAAACGAGACAAATCAGGACAAACACGAATCTTAGTAAATTTACCCCTATGTGTACAAAATATAATAAAGTAAAGCAATGCAAACCCCCCAGATCTGTTCTAAAAACCAACTAGAAATAATCACACAATTGTGGCGCTTCTGGGAGTGCGGACGCCTCTTATTATGTCACAGATCATTTTAGTTCCTGCTCTCTAACGGGACACCAGTCTGTGATAAGCAAAAATCTAGATAGAGATATATTTTTGCTGTGCATGTACTGTATGAGTATGAGAAATATGCTGTCTTTCTCCAAATTATTGTCTTACGTCCAACGCTAGATAAGGGCCCTTTGTCTCCCTATCGCTTCCTACAGGATCCAGAGCAGCAGGATGACCAGAGATTTGGGAATAAGAGGCACTCAGAAGGTGGTGACTGTTGTGTGACTCTGTACTATGGAGCAAACATTTACTCGCAGGTTGTTATTATAGTGAATACATAAAAATACAGGCCCGCTGCCACTCCAGGTGATGCTAACAGAACATGAATTGCTCGGGCTATAGAGAATGACAGAGTAGACTTCTACCCACAGAACATTAACATACCGAGGACTCCCAGTCTGTAGTTCATAGTCACCACAATGACATTGCCGTACGCTGCAAGGACACTACCGTCAAACATGTTCCCGGTACCCTCCATGTAAGATCCTCCATGAATGAACAGCATGACCGGCTTCTTCCCACTGTCCCGGATATCTGAAAGATGGACACATGAAAACGTGAAAGAATCATAGACAAGATGGGAATTCATCGATCACTGGTACTATCTTTATAGAAGAGTCCCCGACCTGGGTAACAGGTTACGAAGAGCATAATATACTATACTATACAATATAATAATCTCCAGAGTATATATTATTCCCCCTCCTGACAGAGCTCTATAGTAATATATTATTCCCCCTCCTGACAGAGCTCTATAGTACTATATTATTCCCTCTGCTGACAGAGCTCTATAGTAATATATTATTTCCTCTCCTGACAGAGCTCTATAGTAATATATTATTCCCTCTCCTGACAGAGCTCTATAATAATATATTATTCCCTCACCTGACAGAGCTCTATAGTAATATATTATTCCCTCACCTGACAGAGCTCTATAGTAATATATTATTCCCTCTCCTGACAGAGCTCTATAGTAATATATTATTCCCTCTCCTGACAGAGCTCTATAGTAATATATTATTCCCTCTCCTGACAGAGCTCTATAGTAATATATTATTCCCTCTCCTGACAGAGCTCTATAGTAATATATTATTTCCTCTAATGACAGAGCTCTATAGTAATATATTATTCCCTCTCCTGACATAGCTCTATAGTAATATATTATTCCCTCTCCTGACATAGCTCTATAGTAATATATTATTTCCTCTAATGACAGAGCTCTATAGTAATATATTATTCCCTCTAATGAAAGAGCTCTATAGTAATATATTATTCCCTCTAATGACAGAGCTCTATAGTAATATATTATTCCCTCTCCTGACAGAGCTCTATAGTAATATATTATTCCCTCACCTGACAGAGCTCTATAATAATATATTATTCCCTCACCTGACAGAGCTCTATTGTAATATATTATTCCCTCACCTGACAGAGCTCTATAGTAATATATTATTCCCTCTCCTGACAGAGCTCTATAGTAATATATTATTCCCTCTCCTGACAAAGCTCTATAGTAATATATTATTCCCTCTCCTGACAGAGCTCTACAGTAATATATTATTCCCTCACCTGACAGAGCTCTATAGTAATATATTATTGCCTCACCTGACAGAGCTCTATAGTAATATATTATTCCCTTTCCTGACAGAGCTCTATAGTAATATATTATTCCCTCACCAGACAGAGCTCTAGAGTAAAATATTATTCCCTCATCTGCCAGAGCTCTATAGTAATATCTTATTCCCTCTCCTGACAGAGCTCTATAGTAATTTCTTATTCCCTCTCCTGACAAAGCTCTATAGTAATATATTATTCCCTCTCCTGACAGAGCTCTATAGTAATATATTATTCCCTCTCCTGACAGAGCTGTATAGTAACATATTATTCCCTCTCCTAACATAGCTCTATAATAATATATTATTCCCTCTCCTGACAGAGTTCTATAGTAATATATTATTCCCTCTCCTGACAGAGCTCTATAGTAATATATTATTCCCTCTCCTGACAGAGCTCTATAGTACTATATTATTCCCTCTCCTGACAGAGCTCTATAGTAATATATTATTTCCTCTCCTGACATAGCTCTATAGTAATATATTATTTCCTCTAATGACAGAGCTCTATAGTAATATATTATTCCCTCTCCTGACAGAGCTCTATAATAAAATATTATTCCCTCACCTGACAGAGCTCTATAGTAATATATTATTCCCTCTCCTGACAGAGCTCTATTGTAATATATTATTCCCTCACCTGACAGAGCTCTATAGTAATATATTATTCCCTCACCTGACAGAGCTCTATAGTAATATATTATTCCCTCTCCTGACAGAGCTCTATAGTAATATATTATTCCCTCACCTGACAGAGCTCTATAATAATATATTATTCCCTCAACTGACAGAGCTCTATAGTAATATATTATTCCCTCTCCTGACAGAGCTCTATTGTAATATATTATTCCCTCTCCTGACAGAGCTCTATAGTAATATATTATTCCCTCTCCTGACAGAGCTCTATAGTAATATATTATTCCCTCACCTGACAGAGCTCTACTGTAATATATTATTCCCTCTCCTTACAGAGCTCTACAGTAATATATTATTCCCTCTCCTGCCATAGCTCTATAGTAATATATTATTCCCTCTGCTGACAGACCTCTATAGTAATATATTATTCCCTCTGCTGACAGACCTATACAGTAATATATTATTCCCTCACCTGACAGAGCTCTATAGTAATATATTATTCCCTCTCCTCACAGAGCTCTATAGTAATATTTTATTCCCTCTCCTGACAGAGCTCTATAGTAATATAGTATTCCCTCACCTGACAGAGCTCTATAGTAATATATTATTCCCTCTCCTGACAGCGCTCTACAGTAATATATTATTCCCTCTCCTGACAGAGCTCTACAGCAATATATTATTCCCTCTCCTGACAGAGCTCTACAGTAATATATTATTCCTTCTGCTGACTGAGCTCTGTAGTAATATATTGTTCCCTTTCTTGACAGAGCTCTATAGTAATATATTATTCCCTCTCCTGACAGAGCTCTATAGTAATATTTTATTTCCTCTCCTGACAGAGCTCTATAGTAATATATTATTCCCTCACCTGATAGAGCTCTATAGTAATATATTATTCCCTCTCCTGACAGAGCTCTATAGTAATATATTATTCCCTCTCCTGACAAAGCTCTACAGTAATATATAATCCCCTCTCCTGACAGAGCTCTACAGTAATATATTATTCCCTCTCCTGACAGAGCTCTATAGTAATATATTATTCCCTCACCTGACAGAGCTCTACAGTAATATATTATTCCCTCTCCTGACATAGCTCTATAGTAATATATTATTCCCTCTAATGACAGAGCTCTATAGTAATATATTATTCCCTCTCCTGACAGAGCTCTACAGTAATATATTATTCCCTCACATGACAGAGCTCTATAGTAATATATTATTCCCTCTCCTGACAGAGCTCTACAGTAATATATTATTCCCTCTCCTGACAGAGCTCTACAGTAATATATTATTCCTTCTGCTGACTGAGCTCTGTAGTAATATATTGTTCCCTTTCTTGACAGAGCTCTATAGTAATATATTATTCCCTCTCCTGACAGAGCTCTATAGTAATATTTTATTTCCTCTCCTGACAGAGCTCTATAGTAATATATTATTCCCTCACCTGATAGAGCTCTATAGTAATATATTATTCCCTCTCCTGACAGAGCTCTATAGTAATATATTATTCCCTCTCCTGACAAAGCTCTACAGTAATATATAATCCCCTCTCCTGACAGAGCTCTACAGTAATATATTATTCCCTCTCCTGACAGAGCTCTATAGTAATATATTATTCCCTCACCTGACAGAGCTCTATAGTAATATATTATTCCCTCTCCTGACAGAGCTCTACAGTAATATAGTATTCCCTCACCTGACAGAGCTCTATAGTAATATATTATTCCCTCTCCTGACAGCGCTCTACAGTAATATATTATTCCCTCTCCTGACAGAGCTCTACAGTAATATATTATTCCCTCTCCTGACAGAGCTCTACAGTAGTATATTATTCCTTCTGCTGACTGAGCTCTGTAGTAATATATTGTTCCCTTTCTTGACAGAGCTCTATAGTAATATATTATTCCCTCTCCTGACAGAGCTCTATAGTAATATTTTATTTCCTCTCCTGACAGAGCTCTATAGTAATATATTATTCCCTCACCTGATAGAGCTCTATAGTAATATATTATTCCCTCTCCTGACAGAGCTCTATAGTAATATATTATTCCCTCTCCTGACAAAGCTCTACAGTAATATATAATCCCCTCTCCTGACAGAGCTCTACAGTAATATATTATTCCCTCCTGACAGAGCTCTATAGTAATATATTATTCCCTCACCTGACAGAGCTCTACAGTAATATATTATTCCCTCTCCTGACATAGCTCTATAGTAATATATTATTCCCTCTAATGACAGAGCTCTATAGTAATATATTATTCCCTCTCCTGACAGAGCTCTACAGTAATATATTATTCCCTCACATGACAGAGCTCTATAGTAATATATTATTCCCTCTCCTGACAGAGCTCTACAGTAATATATTATTCCCTCTCCTGACAGAGCTCTACAGTAATATATTATTCCTTCTGCTGACTGAGCTCTGTAGTAATATATTGTTCCCTTTCTTGACAGAGCTCTATAGTAATATATTATTCCCTCTCCTGACAGAGCTCTATAGTAATATTTTATTTCCTCTCCTGACAGAGCTCTATAGTAATATATTATTCCCTCACCTGATAGAGCTCTATAGTAATATATTATTCCCTCTCCTGACAGAGCTCTATAGTAATATATTATTCCCTCTCCTGACAAAGCTCTACAGTAATATATAATCCCCTCTCCTGACAGAGCTCTACAGTAATATATTATTCCCTCTCCTGACAGAGCTCTATAGTAATATATTATTCCCTCACCTGACAGAGCTCTATAGTAATATATTATTCCCTCTCCTGACAGAGCTCTACAGTAATATATTATTCCCTCACATGACAGAGCTCTATAGTAATATATTATTCCCTCTCCTGACAGAGCTGTACAGTACTATATTATTCCTTCTGCTGATGGAGCTCTATAGTAATATATTATTCCCTTTCCTGACAGAGCTCTATAGTAATATATTATTCCCTCTCCTGACAGAGCTCTATAGTAATATATTATTCCCTCTCCTGACAGAGCTCTATAGTAATATATTATTCCCTCTCCTGACAGAGCTCTACAGTAATATATAATTCCCTCTCCTGACAGAGCTCTACAGTAATGTATGATCCCCTCTCCTGACAGAGCTCTATATTAATATTTTATTCCCTCTCCTGACAGAGCTCTATAGTAATATATTATTCCCTCTCCTGACAGAGCTCTATAGTAATATATTATTCCCTCTCCTGACAGAGCTCTATATTAATATTTTATTCCCTCTCCTGACAGAGCTCTATAGTAATATATTATTCCTTCTGCTGACGGAGCTCTGTAGTAATATATTATTCCCTCTCCTGACAGAGCTCTACAGTAATATATTATTCCCTCTCCTGACAGAGCTCTACAGTAATATATTATTCTTTCTGCTGACGGAGCTCTGTAGTATTATATTATTCCCTCTCCTGACAGAGCTCTATAGTAATATATTATTCCCTCTCCTGACAGAGCTCTATAGTAATTTATTATTCCCTCTCCTGACAGAGCCCTATTGTAAGATATTATTCCCTCACCTGACAGAGCTCTATATTAATATATTATTCCCTCTCCTGACATAGCTCTATAGTAATCTATTATTCCCTCTCCTGACAGAGCTCTATAGTAATATATTTTTCCCCTCCAGACATAGCTATATAGTAACATATTATTCCCTCACCTAATAGAGCTCTATAGTAATATATTATTCCCTCTAATAACAGAGCTCTATAGTAATATATTATTCCCTCACCTGACAGAGCTCTATAGTAATATATTATTCCCTCTCCAGATAATGCTCTATAGTAATATATTTTTCCTTCTGCTGATGGAGCTCTGTAGTAATATATTATTCGCTCTCCTGACAGAGCTCTATAGTAATATATTATCCCCTCTCCTGACCGAGCACTATAGTAATATATTATTCCCTCTCCTGATATAGCTCTGTAGAAATATATTATCCCCTCTCCTGACAGAGCTCTATAGTAATATATTATTCCTTCTGCTGACGGAGCTCTGTAGTAATATATTATTCCCTCACCTGACAGAGCTCTATAATAATATATTATTCCCTCTCTAGACAATGCTCTATAGTAATATATTATTCCTTCTGCTGACGGAGCTCTGTAGTAATATATTATTCCCTCTCCTGACAGAGCTCTATAGTAATATATTATTCCCTCTCCTGACATAGCTCTATAGTAATATTTTATTCCCTTATGTGACAGAGGTCTATAGTAATGTATTATTCCTTCTCCTGATATAGCTCTATAGTAATATATTATTCCATCTCCTGATATAGCTCTGTAGTAATATATTATTCCCTCTCCTGACAGAGCTCTATAGTAATATATTATTCCCTCTCCTGAGAGAGCTCTATAGTAATATATTATTCCCTCTCCTGATATAGCTCTGTAGTAATATATTATTCCCTCTCCTGACAGAGCTCTATAGTAATATATTATTCCCTCTCCTGACAGAGCTCTATAGTAATATATTATTCCCTCTAATGACAGAGCTCTATAGTAATATATTATTCCCTCTTCTGACAGAGCTCTACAGTAATATATAATTCCCTCTCCTGACAGAGCTCTATAGTAATATATTATTCCCTCTCCTGACAGAGCTCTATAGTAATATATTATTCCCTCTAATGACAGAGCTCTATAGTAATATATTATTCCCTCACATGACAGAGCTCTATAGTAATATATTATTCCCTCACCTGACAGTGCTCTATAGTAATATATTATTCCCTCTCCTGACAGAGCTCTATAGTAATATATTATTCCCTCTCCTGAAAGAGCTCTATAGTAATATATTATTCCCTCTAATGACAGAGCTCTATAGTAATATATTATTCCCTCTCCTGACAGAGCTCTACAGTAATATATAATTCCCTCTAATGACAGAGCTCTATAGTAATATATTATTCCCTCTCCTGACAGAGCTCTAAAGTAATATATTATTCCCTCTAATGACAGAGCTCTATAGTAATATATTATTCCCTCTCCTGACAGAGCTCTATAGTAATATATAATTCATTTTTCTGACAGAGCTTCTAATATATAATTGGTCTATATGTTTGTCAGTCATGTTGTGCATTCGGACACCCCTGCACCAATTGGGATGAAACCAATGCAATGTAATCCATTTAGATCCTAGCCAGGTTTTAGGGGGGTTAGGGTCCTGGTCAGACCTCCCTTTGCTGTATGCTAGGCAGAACTTTGACCCTTAGAGCCTATTCTGGACCTTCCACTGGATAGATTTGGATGAAAACTTCTCAGAGGGCTGGCAATTGGTCTGGGATGCCTAACTTAATAACTTGAAGATTAGGTCCCGGTCAGACCTCCCATTGGTGTACACTGTGCAGAACTTTTACCCTGGGAGACTGTTCTGGAGCTTCCACTGGATGGATTTGGATGAAAACTTCACAGAAGGATGGCAATTGTTCTGGGATGCCTAACGTATTAACTTGGCAGAACTTTTATCCCAGGAGCTTGTTCTGAGCCGTCCACTGGATGGATTTGGATGAAAACTTCACAGAGGTGAAACCAATGCGAGGTGTTCCAGTTGGATCCTGGCCAGATTTTAGGGGCGTTAGAGTCTCGGTCAGACCTCCCGTTCATGTATGCTAGGCAGAACTTTGACCCATGGAGTCTGTTCTGAGCCTTCCAGTGGATGGATTTGGACAAAAACTTCACAAAGTGGTAACATTGGATCCCGGAAGTCCTACTAGGGAGTTGAGCTCCCGGTAAGACCTCCCGTTGGTGTACGCTGGACAGAACTTTGACCCCAGGAGCCTATTCTGGACCTTCCACTGGATGGATTTGGATGAAAACTTAACAGAGGGTGGCAATTGGTCTGGGATGCCAAACTTAATAATTTTTAATTTTAAAAGATTTAAACGGCAGGTACTGCATCTAGTAGTAATATATTATTCCCTCTCCTGACAGAGCTCTATAGTAATATATTATTCCCTCTCCTAACAAAATATATTATTCACCTTCTTGACAGGCTGCAATTACCGTCCCTTGTCCATCTTAATATAATAATAGCATGGACCAGACAGACGTGTGCTGTGCTATTGGCACTCTATCTGGCCCTGAGAAATAAGCTAAACTCTGTCCTGTCATTATCTGATGAGCCTGATCTTGTAGAAAGACATTATTATATGCCCCGGCCTGTAGTATTAGCTCCTCTACCAGGAAAAAATTGTTCGTTTTGCAGCAACTATGCACTAATCTCCTTATATGTATGTCAAAGCCTGTAGATGGCCAGGGCTGGATTTATGGTTACGCGTGGCACGCGGCCGCGTAGGGCGCCACATAGTGAAGGGTGCCATGGCCTCGACCATGCAGATTTATCAGAGGCTTACCGCGGTGCAGGCTGTGTCTCTGTGATACAGCTGGAGTGCGCGTGTAGCGCTGACCAGACGGAGTTCGGTCAGCGCTACACAGTGCCAAACACACAGCCGCCGGTGCCGGCAGCTGTGTGTTTGTTTCAGCAGCTGATGAGAGTCTGTCAGACTCTCATCGGCTGCTGCTGCTGCTTCCACTGCGGGAGCCATCTTCCGGCTCCCGCAGTGGGTAATGGGAGAGACGTCATGACATCATGAAATCTCTCCCATAATGCAAAGCGGCCCTGGAGAATGGTCGGGAGTAGCTGATAGCGGCGGCGGGAGCAGGAGCGGGGGGTTCAGGTGTTTTTTTTTATTTTTATTATGTTTGTCTCTACTGGGGGGGCTACAAGGGGGATTACTACTGGGGCACTTGAAGGGGGGATTACTACTGGGGGCACTAGAAGGGGGGCTACTACTGGGGGCACTAGAAGGGGGGCTACTACTGGGGCACTAGAAGGGGGGCTACTACTGGGGGCACTAGAAGGGGGGGCTACTACTGGGGGCACTAGAAGGGGGGCTACTACTGGGGGCACTAGAAGGGGGGTTATTACTGGGGGCACTTGAAGGGATGATTACTACTGGGGGGACTACTACTGGGGGCACTACATGGGGGGGAACCTCCACTGAGGGCACAACAATGGGGGGACTACTACAAGGGGGGACTACTAGGGGCACTACAAGGGGGGGACTACTACTGGGGGCACTGCATGGGGGGGATTACTACTGGGGGCACTATATAAGGGGCACTGCATAGGGGGACTACTACTGAGAGCACTATATTATATAAGCTTACTACTGGGGCACAAGGGGCACTGCACAGGGGGGACCACTACCACGGGCACTGCATAGGGGGGCGCCAAAACATCTACTCGCTTATCAAAAAATTTGGGCTAGTGCCGGCCCTGTAGATGGCGCACTCAATCCTGCCATTAAGGCCTTTATTGTCGGGTTATTGTAGCCAGCTATCATTATCTGGTGTCACCAGCATTCTGCTATTAACCTCCTGCCACAGCAGTAACAGGGTGCAGAGTAACAGCGTGCAGAAGTAACAGGGTACAGAGTAACAGGGTGCATCAGTAACGGTACAGAGTAACAGGGATCATAAGCACCCTAAGTATCAGGGTGCAGCAGTGACAGGGATCATATGCACCCTAAGTATCAGGGTGCAGCAGTAACAGGGATCATATGCACCCTAAGTATCAGGGTGCAGCAGTAACAGGGATCATATGCACCCTAAGTATCAGGGTGCAGCAGTAACAGGGATCATATGCACCCTAAGTATCAGGGTGCAGCAGTAACAGGGATCATATGCACCCTAAGTATCAGGGTACAGCAGTAACAGGGATCATATGCACCCTAAGTATCAGGGTGCATCAGTAACAGAGTGCTCTATACATATTCTCTCCAGTGCCATCAGACAGTGCTGCCCTTACTTCATCCATACATCTGCAGAGTATCACTCCAGCCATAGTCATTTATTAATACTTATTTATATTCTGCTGTGTATCACGATGGTCATATGCAGAGAATGGCCCCCTAACAGCAGGAGACCCCTCTCGGAGAGACGGACACTTAACCCTACCCCTGCCACAGACCTGAAATGCTCTTCTCATTTTACCATGGTAACCAATGTCTAATTAATCATGCTGCAATCTGAGAAGATTAATTAGTCAGAAGCCTTAACGAGGATGAGAGGGGAGAGATTGCAGCAGCTGTCAGTCTTGTGAAGACTTATCTCTCATTATGCTCATTATTCTTATCTTACACTCCACTTATTATTACACCTTCATCTCCTCATCATGTTATCTCATTTCTCCTCACACTCCAAATACATCCCAACAAATGTACAGATCAGCCTTATATACTGTATAATCTACCTCCCCAAGCCACAGCTATTGTTACTTACTGACAATGCCGGTATAATGATGTCATCTATTCTCTAGGCCAAACTGAGTGCTCATCTCAGGAACTATCTATCTATCTCATATATATCTATATATCTATCTATCTATCTCATATCTATCTATCTATCCAACTATCTATCTATCTATCTATCTCATATCTATCTATCTATCTATATATCTATCTCATATCTAATTATCTATCTATCTATCTATCCATCTATCTATCTATCTCGTATCTATCTATCTCATCTCTATCTATCTATCTATCTATCTATCCTATATTTATCTATCTATCTCATATCTATCTATCCAACTATCTATCTATCTATCTATCTATCTCATATCTATCTATCTATCTATCTATATATCTATCTCATATCTATCTATCTATCTATCTATCCAACTATCTATCTATCTATCTCATATCTATCTATCTATATATCTAGTTCATATATATCTATCTATCTATCTATCTATATATCTATCTCATATCTATTTATCTCATATCTATCTATCTATCTCATATCTATTTATATATCTATCTCATATCTATCTACCTATCTATCTATCTATCTATCTATCTATCTATCCATCTATCTATCACATATCTATCTATCTATCTCATATATATCTCATATCTATCTATCTATCTATCTCAGATCTATCTATCTATCTATCTCATATCTATCGATCTATCTAATATCTATCTATCTATGTCATATCTATCTATCTATCTCATATCTATCTATCCATCTATCTATCTCATATCTTTCTATCTGTCTATCTATTTATCTATCTATTTATCTAATATCCATCTATCTATCTATCTATATATCTATCTATCTATCCATCTATCTATCTATCTATCTCGTATCTATCTATCTCATCTCTATCTATCTATCTATCCTATATTTATCTATCTTTCTCATATCTATCTATCTATCTATCCTATATTTATCTATCTATCTCATATCTATCTATCTATCTATCTATCCAACTATCTATCTATCTATCTCATATCTATCTATCTATCTATCTATCTATATATCTATCTCATATCTATCTATCCATCTATCTATCTAATCTATCTGTCTATCTATATCTTATCTATCTATCTCATATCTATGTATCTATCTATCTCATATCTATCTATCTATCTATCTATCTCATTTCTATCTATCTATCTATCTATCTATCTCATATCTATCTATCTATCTGTTTCATATCTATCTATCTCATATCTATCAATCTATCTATCTCATATCTATCTATATAGCTATCTCAAATCTATCTATCTATCTCTCATATCTATCAATCTCAAATCTATCAATCTCATATTTATCTATCTATCTATCCATCTATCTATCTATCTCATATCTATCTACCTATCTATCTCATATCTATCAATCTCATATCTATCTATCTATCTATCTATATATCTATCCATCTATCTATCTAATATCTATCTATCTATCTCATATCTATCTATCCATCTATCTATCTATCTATCTATCTCATATCTATCTATCTAATATCTATCCATCTATCTATATGTCTGTCTATTTATCTATATATCTATCTATCTCATATCTACCTATCTATCTATCTATCTCATATCTATCAAACTATCTATCTCAGATCTATCTATCTATCTATTTATCCATCTAACACATATCAATCTATCTCATATATATCTCATATCTATCTATCAATCTATCTATCTATCTATCTATCTATCTCATATCTATCTATCTCATATCTAACTATCTATCTATCCATCTATCTATCTAATATCTATCTATCTATCTATCTATCTATCTCATATCTATCTATCCATCTATCTATCTATCTCATATCTATCTATCTAATATCTATATATCTATGTCATATCTATCTATCTATCTAACTATCTATCTATCTCATATCTATCTGTCTATCTATCCATCTATCTATCTCATATCTCTCTATCTATTTATCTATCTATCTAATATCCATCTATCCATCTATCTATCTTTCTCATATCTATCTATCCATCTATCTCATATCTATCTATCTATCTATCTATATCATATCTATCTATCCCATATCTATCTATCTATCTATCTATCTCATATCTATCTATCTATTTATCTATCTCATATCTATCTATCTATCTATATATCTATCTACCCTTCTATCTATCTATCCATCTATCTATCTCATATCTATCTATCTAACCATCTATCTATCCATCTATCTATCTCATATCTATCTATCTATCTCATATCTAATATCTAATATCTATCTAATATCTATCTATCTATGTCATATCTATCTATCTATCTCATATCTATATATCTATCTATCCATCTATCTATCTCATATCTATCTATCTATTTATCTATTTATCTAATATCCATCTATCCATCTATATTTCTCATATCTATCTATCAATCTATCTCCTATCTATCTATCTATCTATCTATCTATCTATCTATCTATATCATATCTATCTCATATCTATCTATCTATCTCATATCTATCTATCTATTTATCTATCTGTTTAGTTATCACAAATCTATCTATCTATCTATCTATATATCTATCTATCTATTAATCCATCTATCTATCTATCTCATATCTATCTATCTATCTATCTATCTCATATCTATCTATCTATCTATCTAATATCTATCTATGTCATATCTATCTATGTTTCTCATATCTATCTATCCATCTATCTATCTATCTCATATATATCTATATCTCACTAACTATCAATCGATCTATCTATCGCATATCTATCTAACCCATAACTACCTATCTATCTAATATCTATCTATCTATCTATCTCATATATATCTATCTATATATCTATCTATCTCATATCTATCTCATATCTATCTATAAATCTCATATCTATCTATCTATCTCATATCTATCTCATATCTATCTATCTCAAATCTATCTATGTATCTATCTAATATCTAACTATCTACCTATCCATCTGTCTATCTATCTATCTCATATCTATCTATCTATCTATCACATATCTATCTATCTATCTATATATCTCATTTCAATCTATCTATCTATCTCATATCTATCTATCTATCTATCAATCTCATTTCTATCTATCTATCTCATATCTATATATCAATCTATCTGTTTCATATCTATCTATCTATCTCATATCTATCTATCTCATATCTATATATCTATATATCTATCTCAAATCTATATATCTATCTATCATTCATATCAATCTATCTCATATCTATCTATCTCATATCTATCTATATATCTATCTATCAATCTCATATCTATCTAGCTATCTATCTATCTCATATCTATCTATCCATCTATCTCATATCTATCTAACTATCTACCTATATATATCATATCTATCAATCTCATATCTATCTATCTTTCTATCACATATTTATCTATCTTTCTATCTATCTATCCATCTAACACATATCTATCTATCTATATCATATATATCTCATATCTATCTATCTATCTATCTATCTATCTCATATCTATCTATATCATATCTATCTATCTATCTTTCCATCTATCTATATATCTATCTATCCATCTATCTATCTAATATCTATCTATCTATTTCATATCTATCTATCCCATATCTATATATCTAATATCTATCTATCTATGTCGTATCTATCAATCTATCTCATATCTATGTATCTATCCATCTATCTAGCTATCTCATATCTATCTATCTATGTATTTATCTAGCTATCTAATATCCATCTATCCATCTATCTATCTTTCTAATATCTATCTAACTATCTATCTATGTATCTATCTATCTCATATCTATCTATCTATCTATCTCATATCTATCTATCTCATATCTATCTATCTCATATCTATCTATCCATCTATCTATATATCTATCTATCTATCCATCTATCTATCCATTTATCTAATATCTATCTATCTCAAATCTATCTATCTATCTACAGTATCTACATATCTATCCATCTATCTATCTCATATCTATCTAACTAATATCTATCTATCTATCTCTCTCATATCTATCTATCTATCTATCCATCTATCTATCTCATATCTATCTATCTATCTGTCAATCTAATATTCATCTATCTATCTTTCTCATATCTATCTATCTATCTATATATCTATCTATCTGTCTCATATCTATCTATCTATCTATCTATCCATCTATCTATCTAATTTCTATCTATTTAACTAATATCTATATATCTCATATCTATCTATCTATCTAGCTCTCTATCTATGTAACTCATATCTATCTATCTATCTATCTATCTCATATCTATCTATAAATCTATCTCATATTTATCAATCTCTCTATCTCTCTATCTATCTATTTATCTCACTATGAATCAATTTTTCTATCTCATATCTATCTATCCCATATCTATCTATCTACCTATCTAATATCTATCTATCTATCTATCTATCTTTCTAATGTATATCTCATATCTATCTATCTCATATCTATCTATCTATATATCTATCTATCTAATATCCTTCTCATATCTACCTATATATCTTATATCTATCTATCTATCTCATATCTAACTAACTAACTAACTATCTATCTATCTCATATCTATCTTTCTATCTATCTCACATCTATCTATCTCACATCTAACTATCTACCTATCTATCTATCTATCTATATATCTAGCTGTCTATCTCATATCTATCTATCTCATATATATCTATCTAATCAATCTATCTCATATCTATGTATCTATCTATCTCATATCTATCTATCTATCTCATATCTATCTATCTATATATCTATCTCATATCTATCTATCTAACTATCTATTGATCTATATATCTATCTCTTATCTATCTATCTATCTATCCCATATCTATTTATTTATCTGTCTATCTCATATCTATCTATCTATCTCATATATGTCTCATATCTATCTATCTATCAATCTATCTTTCTATCTATCTCATATCTATCTATCTATCTATCTATCTATCTATCTATCCCATATCTATATCTATCTATATATCTCATATCCATCTACAGATTTATCTATCTATCTAACTCATATCTATCTATCCATCTATCTATCTATCTATCTCATATCTATCTATCTCATATCTATGTATCTATCTTTCTATATATCTATCTCATATCTATCTATCTCATTCTATCTATCTCATATCTGTCTATCTATCTATCTAACTATCTATTGATCTATATATCTATCTCATATCTATCTATCCCATATCTATTTATCTTTCTCCTATATTTCTCATATCTATCTATCTATCTCATATCTATATATCTATCTATCTGTCTAATATCTATATATCTAACTATCTATTGATCTATATATCTATCTCAAAGCTATCTATCTATCTATCTATCTATCTATCCCATATCTATCTATCTCATATCTATCTATCTATCTAACTCATATCTATCTATCTCATATCTATCTATCTATCCATCTATCTATATATCTATCTATCCATCTATCTATCCATTTATCTAATATCTATCTATCTATCTCAAATCTATCTATCTATCTATTTACAGTATCTACATATCTATCCATCTATCTATCTCATATCTATCTAACTAATATCTATCTATCTATCTATCTAATATCTATCTATCTATCTACAGTATCTACATATCTATCCATCTATCTATCTCATATCTATCTAACTATTATCTATCTATCTATCTATCTAATATCTTTCTATCTATCTATGTCCTATCTATCTATCTATCTATCTATCTATCTATCTCTCTCATATCTATCTATCTATCTATCCATCTATCTATCTCATATCTATCTATCTATCTATCTGTCTATCTAATATTCATCTATCTATCTTTCTCATATCTATCTATCTATCTATATATCTATCTATCTGTCTCATATCTATCTATCTATCTATCCATCTATCTATCTAATATCTATCTATCTAACTAATATCTATATATCTCATATCTATATATCTATCTATCTATCTATGTAACTCATATCTATCTATCTATCTATCTCATATCTATCTATAAATCTATCTCATATTTCTCAATCTCTCTATCTCTCTATCTTTCTATTTATTTCACTGTCAATCAATTTTTCTATCTCATATCTATCTATCCCATATCTATCTATCTATCTATCTACCTATCTAAGATCTATCTATCTATCTATCTATCTATCTTTCTAATGTATATCTCATATCTATCTATCTCATATCTATCTATCTATATATCTATCTATCTAATATCCTTCTCATATCTACCTATATATCTTATATCTATCTATCTATCTCATATCTAACTAACTAACTAGCTATCTATCTATCTATCTCATATCTATCTTTCTATCTATCTCACATCTATCTATCTCACATCTAACTATCTACCTATCTATCTATCTATATATCTAGCTGTCTATCTCATATCTATCTATCTCATATCTATCTATCTCATATATATCTATCTAATCAATCTATCTCATATCTATGTATCTATCTATCTCTCTATCTATCTATCTCATATCTATCTATCTATCTATCTCATATCTATCTATCTATATATCTATCTCATATCTATCTATCTAACTATCTATTGATCTATATATCTATCTCTTATCTATCTATCTATCTATCTATCTATCCCATATCTATTTATTTATCTGTCTATCTCATATCTATCTATCTATCTATCTATCTCATATATATCTCATATCTATCTATCAATCTATCTTTCTATCTATCTCATATCTATCTATCTATCTATCCCATATCTATATCTATCTATATATCTCATATCTATCTACATATTTATCTATCTATCTCATATCTATCTATCCATCTATCTATCTATCTCATATCTATCTATCTCATATCTATGTATCTATCTATCTTTCTATATATCTATCTCATATCTATCTATCTCATTCTATCTATCTCATATCTATCTATCTATCTATCTATCTAACTATCTATTGATCTATATATCTATCTCATATCTATCTATCCCATATCTATTTATCTATCTCCTATATTTCTTATATCTATCTATCTATCTCATATCTTTATATCTATCTATCTGTCTAATATCTATATATCTAACTATCTATTGATCTATATATCTATCTCAAAGCTATCTATCTATCTATCTATCCCATATCTATCTATCTCATATCTATCTATCTATCTAACTCATATCTATCTATCTCATATCTATCTATCTATCTCATATCTATCTATCTCATATCTATCAATATATTTAACTATCTATCTATCTCATATCTATCTATCTAGCTCATATCTGTCTGTCTCATATCTATCTATATATCTATCTATCTATCTTTCTATAGCTCTCATAACTATCTCTCTCATATCTATGTATCTATCCATCTATCGATCGATCGATCAATCTATCTATCTATCTGTCTATCTCATATCTATCTATCTATCTATTAATCTATCTCATATCTATATATCTCATATCTATCTATCTATCTCATATCTATCTATCTTTCTATCTATCTCACATCTATCATTCTCACATCTAACTATCTATCTATCTATCTATCTCATATCTATCTATCTCATATGTATCTATCTATCTAATCTATCTATGTATCTATCTCATATCTATCTATCTCATATCTATGTATCTATCTATCTATCTCATATCTATCTATCTATCTATCTATCTATCTATCTATCTCATTTCTATCTATCTATCTCATATCTATCTATCTATCTCATATCAATCTATCTAACTATCTATTGATCTATATATCTATCTCATATCTATCTATCTATCTATCTATCTATCTATCCCATATCTATTTATTTATCTCATATCTATCTATCTATCTATCTATCTATCTCATATCTATATATCTATCTATCTCATATCTATCTATCTAACTATCTCTTGATCTATATATCTATCTCATATCTATCAATCTATCACATATCTATCTATCTATCTCATATCTATCTATCTATAAATCTGTCTATCTCATATCTTTATATCTATCTATCTATCTATCTATCTCATATCTGTCTCATATCTATCTATCTATCTATCTATCTATCTATCTTTCTATCTATCTCATATCTATCTATCTATCTCATATCTATATCTATCTATCTATCCATCTACCTCATATCTGTCTAAATATTTATCTATCTATCTCATGTCTATCTGTCTCATATCTATCTATCTATCCATCTATCTATATATCTATCTATCTATCTATCCATCTATCTAATATCTATCTATCTATCTATGTCATATCTATGTATCTATCTCATATCTATCTATCCATCTATCCATCTATCTCATATCTATCTATCTATCTATTTATCTATCTATCTAATATCCATCTATCCGTCTATCTATCTTTCTCATATCTATCTATCTATCTCATATCTATCTATCTATCTATCTATCTATATCATATCTATATATCTCATATCTATCTATCTATCTCATATCTATCTATCCATCTATCTATATATCTATCTATCTATTCATCTATCTAACTAATATCTATCTATCTATCTCATATCTATCTATCCATCTATCTACCTATGTCATATCTATCTATCTATCTATCTATCTATCTATCTATCTATCTATCAATCTAATATCTATTTATCGATCTATCTAATATCTATCTATCTATGTCATTTCTATCTATATTTCTCATATCTATCTATCCATCTATCTATCTATCTCATATCTATCTATAAATCTATCTCATATCTATCTATCTCATATCTATCAATCTCATTAACTATCAATCGATATATCTATCTCATATCTTTCTATCCCATATCTATCTATCTAATATCTATCTATCTATCTCATATATATCTCATATCTATCTATCTATCTATCTCATATATATCTATCTATATATCTTTCTATCTCATATCTGTCTCATATCTATCTATATATCTCATATCTATCTATCTATCTATCTATCTATCTCATATCTATCTATCTATCTCATATCTATCAATGTATCTATCTAATATCTAACTATCTATCTATCTATATATCTATCTATCTCATATCTATCTATCTAATCAATCTGTCTATCTATCTCATAACTATCTATCTATCTATCTCATTTCTATCTATCAATCTCATTTCGATATATCTGTTTCATATCTATCTATCTCATATCTATCTATCTATCTATCTATCTCATATCTATCTATATATCTATCTCAAATCAATCTATCTATCTCTCATATCAATCTGTCTCATATCTATCTATCTATCTATCTATCTATCTCATATTTATTTATCTATATGTCTATATATCAATATATCTATCTATCTCATATCTATCTATCTATCGATCAATCTCATATCTATCTATCTATCTATCTCATATCTATCTATCTATCTCATATCTATCTATCTATCTACCTATCAATCTCATGTCTATCTATGTATCTATCGCATATCTATCGATCTATCTATCTCATATAAATCTAATTATCTATGTCAATGTCTGTCTATTTATCTATCTATATATCTATCTATCTCATATCTATCTATATATCTATCTATCTCATATCTTTCAATCTATCTATCTATCTCATATCTAACTATCTATCCATCTAACACATATCTATCTATCTGTCAATCTACCTCATATATATCTCATATCTATCTATCTATCTATCTATCTCATATCTATCTATCTATCCATCTATCTATATATCAATCTATCTATCCATCTATCTATCTATCTAATAACTATCTATCTATTTATCTATCTCACATCTATCTATCTATCTTTCCATCTATCTATCGCATATCTATCTATGTATCTAACATCTATCTATCTATGTCATATCTATCTATCTCATATCTATCTATCTGTCTATCTATCTATTTATCTATCTATCTATCTGTCTCATATCTATCTATCTATCCATCTATCTATATATCTATCTATCCATCTATCAATCTAATATCTATCTATCTATATCATATCTATCTATCTATATATCTATCCATCTATCTATCTAATATCTATCTATCTATCTAATATCTATCTATCTATGTCATATCTATCTATCTATAACTCTATCCATCTATCTATCTCATAACTATCTATCTATCTATCGATCTAATATCCATCTATCCATCTATCTCTCTTTCTCATATCTATCTATCTATATATCTATCTATTTATCTCATGTCTGTCTATCTATCTATCCATCTATCTATCTAATATCTAGCTATCTTTCAAATATCTATATATCTCATATCTATCTATCTATCTATCTATCTATGTATCCAACTATCTAATATCTATATATCTCATATCTATCTCTCTATCTATTTATCTACCTGACTATCAATCGATTTTTCTATCTCATATCTATCTATCTCATATCTATCTATCTATCTATCTCATTTCTATCTATCTATCGATCTATCAACCTATCTATCTCATATCTATCAATCTCATATCTATCTATGTATCTATCTATCTAACGCATATCTATCTATCTCAAATAAATCTATTTATCTACCTATATGTCTGTCTATTTATCTATCTATCTTTCTCATATCTATCAATCTATCTATCTCATATCTATCTATCTATCTATCTATCCATCTAACACATATCTATCTATCTCATATATATCTCATATCTATCTATCTATCTATCTATCTATCCATCTATCTATATTATCTATCTATCTATCCATCTATCTAATATCTATCTATCTATTTATCTATCTATCTCATATCTATCTATCTATCCATCTATCTATTTATCGCATTTCTATCTATATATCTAACATCTATCAAACTATCTATCTATCTATCTATGTATATCTATCTATCTCATATCTATCTATCTATCTATCCATCTATCTATCTATCTATCTCATATCCATCTATCCATCTATCTATCTATCTTTCTATCTATCTAGATATCTATCTATCTATTTATCTATCTAATATCCATCTATCCATCTATCTATCTTTCTCATATCTTTCTATCTATCTAGATATCTATCTATCTCATATCTATCTTTCCCATATCTATCTATCTATCTATCTATATATCTATCTATCCATCTATCTAATATCTATCTATCTACCTATCTATCTCATATCTATCTATCTATATATCTATCCATCTATCTATCTATCTAATATCTATCTATCTATCTATATAATATCTATCTATGTCATATCTATCTATCTCTCTATCCATCTATCTATCTCATAACTATCTATCTATCTCTCTATTTATCTATCGATCTAATATCCATCTATCCATCTATCTATCTTTCTCATACCTATCTATCTATATATCTATCTATCTATCTCATATCTATCTATCTATCTATCCATCTATCTATCTAATATCTATCTATCAAATATCTATATATCTCATATCTATCTATCAATCTATCTATCTATCTATGTATCCAACTATCTAATATCTATCTATCTCATGTCTATCTCTCTATCTATCTATTTATCTCACTAACTATCAATCGATTTTTCTATCTCATATCTATCTATCTCATATCTATCTATCTATATATCTATCTATCTATCTACCTATCTATCTATCAATCTCATATCTATCTATCTCATATCTATCTATCTCATATCTATCTATCTCATATCTATCTATCTATCTCATTTCTATCTATCTATCGATCTATCTATCTATCTATCTCATATTTATTTATCTATATGTCTATATATCAATATATCTATCTATCTCATATCTATCTATCTATCTATCGATCAATCTCATATCTATCTATCTATCTATCTATGTATCTCATATCAATGTATCTATCTCATATCTATCTATCTATCTACCTATCAATCTCATGTCTATCTATGTATCTATCTATCGCATATCTATCGATCTAACTATCTCATATAAATCTAATTATCTATCGATATGTCTGTCTATTTATCTATCTATATATCTATCTATCTCATATCTATCTATCTATCTATCTATCTATCTCATATCTATCAATCTATCTATCTATCTCATATCTATCTATCTATCTATCTATCCATCTAACACATATCTATCTATCTATCTATCTATCTACCTCATATATATCTCATATCTATCTATCTATCTCATATCTATCTATCGATCTATCTATATATCAATCTATCTATCCATCTATCTATCTATCTATCTAATAACTATCTATCTATTTATCTATCTCACATCTATCTATCTATCTATCTATCTATCCATCTATCTATCGCATATCTATCTATGTATCTAACATCTATCTATCTATGTCATATCTATCTATCTCATATCTATCTATCTATCCATCTATCTATCTATCTCATATCTATCTATCTGTCTATCTATCTATTTATCTATCTATCTGTCTCATATCTATCTATCTATCCATCCATCTATCTATATATCTATCTATCCATCTATCAATCTAATATCTATCTATCTATATCATATCTATCTATCTATATATCTATCCATCTATCTATCTAATATCTATCTATCTATGTCATATCTATCTATCTATATCTCTATCCATATATCTATCTCATAACTATCTATCTGTCTATCTATCGATCTAATATCCATCTATCCATCTATCTCTCTTTCTCATATCTATCTATCTATCTATCTATTTATCTCATGTCTATCTATCTATCTATCTATCTATCCATCTATCTGTCTAATATCTATCTATCAAATATCTATATATCTCATATCTATCTATCTATGTATCCAACTATCTAATATCTATATATCTCATATCTATCTCTCTATCTATCTATTTATCTCCCTAACTATCAATCGATTTTTCTATCTCATATCTATCTATCTCATATCTATCTATCTATCTATCTATCTATCTCATATCTATCTATCTATCTATCTATCTCATATCTATCTATCTCATATCTATCTATCTATCTATCTATCTCATTTCTATCTATCTATCGATCTATCTACCTATCTATCTCATATCTATCAATCTCATATCTATCTATGTATCTATCTATCTATGTATCTATCTATCGCATATCTATCTATCTATCTCAAATAAATCTAATTAACTACCTATATGTCTGTCTATTTATCTATCTATCTATCTCATATCTATCAATCTATCTATCTCATATCTATCTATCTATCTATCTATCCATCTAACACATATCTATCTATCTATCTCATATATATCTCATATCTATCTATCTATCTATCTCATATCTATCTATCTATCTATCCATCTATCTATATTATCTATCTATCTATCTATCCATCTATTTAATATCTATCTATCTATTTATCTATCTAGCTCATATCTACCTATCTATCTATCCATCTATCTATTTATCGCATTTCTATCTATATATCTAACATCTATCTATCTATCTATGTCATATCTATCTATCTCATATCTATCTATCTATCTATCTATCCATCTATCTATCTATCTCATATCTATCTATCTATCTATTTATCTATCTATCTAATATCCATCTATCCATCTATCTATCTTTCTCATATCTTTCTATCTATCTAGATATCTATCTATCTCATATCTATCTTTCCCATATCTATCTATCTATCGATCTATCTATATATCTATCTATCCATCTATCTCATATCTATCTATCTATATATCTATCCATCTATCTATCTATCTATATATATATAATATCTATCTATCTATCGAATATCTATCTATCTATGTCATATCTATCTATCTCTCTATCCATCTATCTATCTCATAACTATCTATCTATCTATTTATCTATCGATCTAATATCCATCTATCCATCTATCTATCTTTCTCATATCTATCTATCTATCTATCTCATATCTATCTATCTATCTATCCATCTATCTATCTAATATCTTTCTATCTATCTATCAAATATCTATATATCTCATATCTATCTATCTATCTATCTATCTATGTATCCAACTATCTAATATCTATATATCTCATATCTATCTCTCTATCTATCTATTTATCTCACTAACTATCAATCAATTTTTCTATCTCATATCTATCTATCTCATATCTATCTATCTATCTATATATCTATCTATCTATCATTCTATCAATCTCATATCTATCTATCTCATATCTATCTATCTCATATCTATCTATCTATCTATCTATCTCATTTCTATCTATCTATCGATCTATCTACCTATCTATCTCATATCTATCAATCTCATATCTATCTATGTATCTATCTATCTATCGCATATCTATCTATCTATCTCATATAAATCTAATTATCTATCTATATGTCTGTCTATTTATTTATCTATCTATCTATCTCATATCTATCAATCTATCTATCTCATATCTATCTATCTATCTATCTATCTCATATCTATCTATCTATCTATCTATCTATCCATCAATCTATATTATCTATCTATCTATCCATCTATCTATCTAATATCTCTGTATCTATTTATCTATCTATCTCATATCTATCTATCTATCTATCCATCTATCTATTTATCGCATTTCTATCTATATATCTAACATCTATCTATGTCATATCTATCTATCTCATATATATCTATCTATCCATCTATCTATCTATCTCATATCTATCTATCTATTTATCTATCTATCTATCTAATATCCATCTATCCATCTATCTATCTTTCTCATATCTATCTATCTATCTATCTCATATCTATCTATCTCATATCTATCTATCTATCTATCTATCCATCTATCTATATATCTATATATCCATCTATCTAATATCTATCTATCTATCTAATATCTATCTATCTATATATCTATCCCATATCTATCTATCTATCTATCTAATATCTATCTATCTATCTATCTAATATCTATCTTTGTCATATCTATCTATCTATCTCTCTATATCATATCTATCTATCCATCTATCTATCTCATAACTATCTATCTATCTATCTCATATCTATCTATCTATCCATCTATCTAATATCTATCTATCTATCAAATATCTATATATCTCATATCTATCTATCTATCTATCTATCAATGTATCCATCTATCTAATATCTATCTATCTCATATCTATCTATCTATCTATCTCATTTCTATCTATCTATCGATCTATCTACCTATCTATCTCATATCTATCAATCTCATATCTATCTATGTATCTATCTATCTATGTATCTATCTATCTATCTATCTCTCTATCTATCTTTTTATCTCACTAACTATCAATCGATTTTTCTATCTCATATCTATCTATCCCATATCTATCTATCTAAGTAATATATATCTCATATCTATCTATCTCATATCTATCTATCTATATATCTATCTATCTAATATCCTTCTCATATCTTTCTAGATATCTCATATCTATCTATCTATCTATTTATCTCATATCTATCTATCTATCTCATATCTATATCATATGTATCTATCTATCTATCTATCTATCTATCTATCTCATATCTCTATCTCACATCTAACTATCTACCTATCTATATATCTATCTATCTATCTCATATCTATTTAATATCTATCTATCTATATCATATCTATCTATATATCTATCCATCTATCTATCTAATATCTATCTATCTATCTATGTCATATCTATCTATCTATATCTCTATCCATATATCTATCTCATAACTATCTATCTGTCTATCTATCGATCTAATATCCATCTATCCATCTATCTCTCTTTCTCATATCTATCTATCTATATATCTATCTATTTATCTCATGTCTATCTATCTATCTATCCATCTATCTATCTAATATCTATCTATCAAATATCTATATATCTCATATCTATCTATCTATGTATCCAACTATCTAATATCTATATATCTCATATCTATCTCTCTATCTATCTATTTATCTCCCTAACTATCAATCGATTTTTCTATCTCATATCTATCTATCTCATATCTATCTATCTATCTATCTCATATCTATCTATCTATCTATCTATCTCATATCTATCTATCTATCTATCTCATTTCTATCTATCTATCGATCTATCTACCTATCTATCTCATATCTATCAATCTCATATCTATCTATGTATCTATCTATCTATCGCATATCTATCTATCTATCTCAAATAAATCTAATTAACTACCTATATGTCTGTCTATTTATCTATCTATCTATCTCATATCTATCAATCTATCTATCTCATATCTATCTATCTATCTATCTATCTATCCATCTAACACATATCTATCTATCTATCTCATATATATCTCATATCTATCTATCTATCTATCTATCTCATATCTATCTATCTATCTATCCATCTATCTATATTATCTATCTATCTATCTATCCATCTATTTAATATCTATCTATCTATTTATCTATCTAGCTCATATCTTTCTATCTATCTATCTATCTATCCATCTATCTATTTATCGCATTTCTATCTATATATCTAACATCTATCTATCTATCTATGTCATATCTATCTATCTCATATCTATCTATCTATCTATCTATCTATCCATCTATCTATCTATCTCATATCTATCTATCTATTTATCTATCTATCTAATATCCATCTATCCATCTATCTATCTTTCTCATATCTTTCTATCTATCTAGATATCTATCTATCTCATATCTATCTTTCCCATATCTATCTATCTATCGATCTATCTATATATCTATCTATCCATCTATCTCATATCTATCTATCTATATATCTATCCATCTATCTATCTATCTATATATATAATATCTATCTATCTATCGAATATCTATCTATCTATTTCATATCTATCTATCTCTCTATCCATCTATCTAATATCTATCTATCTATCAAATATCTATATATCTCATATCTATCTATCTATCTATCTTTCTCATATCTATCTATCTATCTATCTCATATCTATCTATCTATCTATCCATCTATCTATCTAATATCTTTCTATCTATCTATCAAATATCTATATATCTCATATCTATCTATCTATCTATCTATCTATCTATGTATCCAACTATCTAATATCTATCTATCTCATATCTATCTCTCTATCTATCTATTTATCTCACTAACTATCAATCGATTTTTCTATCTCATATCTATCTATCTCATATCTATCTATCTATCTATCTATCTATCTATCTATCTATCTATCTATCATTCTATCAATCTCATATCTATCTATCTCATATCTATCTATCTCATATCTATCTATCTATCTATCTCATTTCTATCTATCTATCGATCTATCTACCTATCTATCTCATATCTATCAATCTCATATCTATCTATGTATCTATCTATCTATCGCATATCTATCTATCTATCTATCTATCTCATATAAATCTAATTATCTATCTATATGTCTGTCTATTTATTTATCTATCTATCTATCTCATATCTATCAATCTATCTATCTCATATCTATCTATCTATCCATCTAACACATATCTATCTATCTATCTCATATCTATCTATCTATCTCATATCTATCTATCTATCTATCCATCAATCTATATTATCTATCTATCTATCCATCTATCTATCTAATATCTCTGTATCTATTTATCTATCTATCTCATATCTATCTATCTATCTATCCATCTATCTATTTATCGCATTTCTATCTATATATCTAACATCTATCTATCTATGTCATATCTATCTATCTCATATATATCTATCTATCCATCTATCTATCTATCTCATATCTATCTATCTATTTATCTATCTATCTATCTAATATCCATCTATCCATCTATCTATCTTTTTCATATCTATCTATCTATCTATCTCATATCTATCTATCTCATATCTATCTATCTATCTATCCATCTATCTATATATCTATATATCCATCTATCTAATATCTATCTATCTATCTAATATCTATCTATCTATATATCTATCCCATATCTATCTATCTATCTATCTATCTAATATCTATCTATCTATCTAATATCTATCTTTGTCATATCTATCTATCTATCTCTCTATATCATATCTATCTATCCATCTATCTATCTCATAACTATCTATCTATCTATCTCATATCTATCTATCTATCCATCTATCTAATATCTATCTATCTATCAAATATCTATATATCTCATATCTATCTATCTATCTATCTATCTATCTATCAATGTATCCATCTATCTAATATCTATCTATCTCATATCTATCTCTCTATCTATCTTTTTATCTCACTAACTATCAATCGATTTTTCTATCTCATATCTATCTATCCCATATCTATCTATCTAAGTAATATATATCTCATATCTATCTATCTCATATCTATCTATCTATATATTTATCTATCTAATATCCTTCTCATATCTTTCTAGTTATCTCATATCTATCTATCTATCTATTTATCTCATATCTATCTATCTATCTCATATCTATATCATATGTATCTATCTATCTATCTATCTCATATCTCTATCTCACATCTAACTATCTACCTATCTATATATCTATCTATCTATCTCATATCTATCTCATATCTATCTATCTAATCTATCTATCTAATATCTATCTATCTCATATATATGTATCTATCTATCTATCTATCTCATATCTATCTATCTATCTATCTATCTCATTCTATCTATCTCATATCTATCTATCTATCTCATATATATCTATCTAACAATCTATTGATCTATATATCTATCTCATATCTATCTATCCCATATCTATTTATTTATCTCCTATATTTCTCATATCTATCTATCTCATATCTATATTTATATCTATCTGTCTCATATCTATATATCTAACTATCTATTGATCTATATATCTATCTCATAGCTATCTATCTATCCCATATCTATCTATCTATGTATCTATCTATCTAACTCATATCTATCTCATATCTATCTATCTCATATCTATCTATCTATCTATCTCATATCTATATCTATCTATCTCATATCTATCAATATATTTAACTATCTATCAATCTATCTATCTCATATCTATCTATCTATCTAGCTCATATCTGTCTGTCTCATATCTATCTATATATCTATCTCATATCTATCTATCTAGCTATCTATCTCTCTTTCTATATCTCTCATAACTATCTCTCTCATATCTAAGTATCTATCTATCTATCTATCGATCTTTCTATCTATCTATCTATCTGTCTATCTCATATCTATCTGTCTATCTATCTATCTATTAATCTATCTCATATCTATCTATCTATCTATCTATTTATCTATCTCATATCTTCATATATCAATCTCACCTCTTCAGGCAAGCTTATCAGATTCCAGAACCTCCCACATAACCTTCATAGCTTCCATGTCTAATTACATCCCATTTTACAGTCCACACATCGTCTTTCTCTCTCATCCTCATGACATTTGGTCGACATTTCTGTGTGACTGGATCATGCAGCCAACCAAGAAACTGTGCATTCTGGCTGGACCAAAATGCAGCACCTATCCTTGTGTATCAATGCCTATTTCCCTATAGATTGTAAGCTTGCGAGCTATTCCTACCTATATATCTGTCTGTTATTACCCAGTTTTGTTCTATTAATGCTTTCAATTGTAAAGCGCAACTCAATATGCTGCGCTATATAAGAAACTGTTAATAAATAAAATAAATAAATAAATAAAATCATCTATCTATTTTATATCTATCTATCTATTTATCTATCTCATATCTATCTATGTATCTAGCTCATATCTATCTATCTAATATCTATCTATCTATTTATTAATCTTTCTCATATCTATCTAATATCTATCTATTTATCTATTAATCTATCTCATATCTATATATCTGTCTATCTATCTAGCTATCTATCTCATATCTATCTTTCTATCTATCTATCTATCTAGCTCATATCTATCTATCTATTAATCTATCTCATATCTATCTATCTATCTATCTATCTAATATCTATCTATGTATCTATTAATCTATCTCATATCTATATATCTGTCTTTCTATCTAGCTATCTATCTCATATCTATCTATCTATCTATCTATTAATCTATCTCATATCTATCTATTTCATATCTATCTATCTATCTATCTATCTCATATCTATCTATCAATCATCTATCTATCTATCTACCTCATCTCTCTCTAGCTCATATCTATCTATCTCATCACTCTCATCTCTATTTATCTATCTATCTATCTATCTATATATATACCTCTATATCTGTCTAATATCAATG
The DNA here is from genome assembly GCA_031769625.1 of Taudactylus pleione. Taxonomy (NCBI): domain Eukaryota; kingdom Metazoa; phylum Chordata; class Amphibia; order Anura; family Myobatrachidae; genus Taudactylus; species Taudactylus pleione. Next base: position 931,257 of record JAUIMM010003146.1, on the reverse strand, counting down.
TATCTATATATCTATCTCTTATCTATCTCATATCTATCTATCTATCTATCTCATATCTATCTAAATATCTGTCTATCTATCTCATATCTATCTATATATCTATTTGTCTATTTATCTATCTCATTCTATCTATCTATCTAATCTCTCTCTACAGTGGCCCTCATTCAGAGCCGTACGCTCTGAGCAGAGCGCACGCTCTGAATGAGGGCCGGGCTCCATTTTCATGGAGCGTCCTCCTGGACGCTCGTATAGCTGTGGGTCACCACCCACAGGCTATACGAGCGTGCATTGTGATGGTCGCGATGGTCGAGACCATCGCGACCATCGAATTTGCGAGCCGGAGCCTGCGGTTGAGGTTTTCAACTGCAAGCTCCGGAGTGATTTTGGCTCTATCAGAGCCAAAATCACTCCCACTGACATCACTAGTGATGTCAGTGGGCCGGCTTCTGACGGGAGGCGTTCCCGTGGGAACACCCCCGTCAGGGAGGCACGCCCCCGGCACGCCCACCAAAGGGGGCGTGCTGTCAATCAACATTGACAGCACGCCTCCTTTGATCGGACACAACGAGCGAAGGACTTTCCTTCGCTCGTCGCGTCTGGCGCATGCGCACGACGGAGCTCCCTCCATCGTGCGCATGCTCAGTCCATAACATCGACCCACTTGCGAGCGGACAGCCGCTCGCGAGTGGGTCTGAATCAGGCCCAGTATCTGTTTGATATCTATCTCATCACTCTCATCTCTTTCTATCTAATATCTATCTACAGTATCTGTCTATCTATCTGTCTATCTATCTATCTATCTATCTATCTATCTATCTAATCTCTCTCTCTATCTATCTATCTATCTATCTCATCTCTCTCTCTATCTATCTATCAATCTATCTCATATCCATCTCATATCTATCTATCTCACATCTATCTATCTATCTATCTATCTATCTGTCTATTTATCTATCTCATTCTATCTATCTATCTATCTATCTCTTTTCTCTATACAGTATCTATTTGATATCTATCTCATCACTCTCATCTCTATCTATCTAATATCTATCTACAGTATCTGTCTATCTATCCATCTATCTCTCTATCTGTCTATCTATCTATCTCATCTCTATCTATCTCATATCTATCTATGTATCTATCTATCTATCTCATATCTATCTATCTATCTATCTATCTATCTATCTATCTGTCTAATCTTTCTCTCTATCTAACTATCTATCTATCTATCTCATCTCTATCTATCTGTCTATCTATCTATTAATCTATCTCATATCCATCTCATATCTATCTATCTCACATCTATCTATCTATCTATTTATCTAACTATCTATCTCATAACTCTCATCTCTATCTATCTATCTATCTATCTCATCTCTATCTACATTATCTATCTCATATCTATCTATCTCACATCTATCTATCTATCTATCTATCTATCTATCTATCTATCCCATCACTCTAATCTCTATCTATCTATCTATCTATCTATCTATCTCATCTCTATCTACATTATCTATCTCATATCTATCTATCTCACATCTATCTATCTATCTATCTATCTATCTATCTATCTATCTATCTATCCCATCACTCTAATCTCTATCTATCTATCTCTCTATCTATCTCATCACTCTTATCTCTATCTATCTATCTATCTCATCACTCTCATCTCTACCTATCTAATATCTTTCTATCTATCTCATCACTCTCATCTCTATCTATCTTTCAAATATCTATCTATCTATCTATCTATCTATCTATCTATCTATCTATCTATCTATCTCTCATATCTATCTATCTATATACCTATCTATCTTATATCTATCTATCTCATCTCTCTCTCTCTCTCTCTATCTATATATCTATCTATCCATCTCTATGTCTCTATCTCATCTCTATCTATCTGTCTATTATCTATCTAACTATCTAACTATCTATCTCATCTCTATCTAGCTATCTCATCTCTATCTATCTGTCACACTCTGCACAAATTGTATGACTTGCCATTTGCAGCAGGTTGAGATTTCTGCCTGACCTTGTTTGAGAACCATGTACTGACATCACCATCATGCACTATGTCAGCTGCTAGCATTCTACCAGTGGGATTGCTCCTGCCTCAGCTGACCTCAGCAGCCTATCAGGGACTGGAAGCAAATTCATATCCCCTGTGAGAATTCCCACTGGCGCCAGAGCAAAGAGTTACTTCCTAGAGTTAAGTTCTATCCTGTAGCTCCTTTGTGCAGAAAACCATCACTGCTACCTGGCTATTTATCTGCAGTTCCTGTGTTCTGATTGTGTGCTGCTGTATTCCAGCTCAGTGCAATCACCAGCTGCACTGATCAGAGGATTCTTGCAATCAGCCTCTGCAAACCTGGTCCTGACCCTGGCTTGTTTCTGACCTGCTTCTGTCTAATCCCTGGTACTGCGTTTGGTAATCTGGTTCTGACCTTGGCTATCCTCTGCGACCTGCGCACGTCTGCTCCCTGGTACCTTGTTGTCTGGTTGGTTCTGGCCTGTTGACTACGCTGAGAATCTTCTCCATTACATCCAGAGTACACCAGCACCTGTATAGGGGAACCTATTCTGAGGGCCGCGACTTGTGTTTCAGACACAGCCAAGCCCATACCCTCCTGAGGGTCCCTGGTGAACACCCCCAGCACATTAGGCTCAAAAATAGGTCAGATTGCTCTGGCCAGAAAATATGGATGCTGCTGGTCAGACCCAAGTGGCAGACCCCAGTCTGGGTCTTATGAACATGGTAAAAAGATTTGAGATGACACAAGCAGGTATACTACAATATTTGGCTGATTATTTTACCATGGCTTCTCAGTCTCAGAGAATTTTTTCAGACACAGTTAGCCCCTGCATACCTCCACTCTCTTCTGAAGAATTTTCTTGTAATCAACTAAATAACTCAGTTAAAGGGACCACTACTCACAATTGTTCACAGACCTCCCAGTCACCAAATAAATTGAATCCTGCACAGCTTGGAATATTTCAGCAAATGCTAGAGCAGCTGCAAAAGCTTTTAACCAACATTATGCTGATTCTACCGGAATTCATTTCTTCTGATTCTGACAAAAACCCAACTCTGTATAATAAAGCCAAGGAGTTTGATGATTTAGGAGCCTTAAAGACTGTGGTCTCCTCCTTTGTACCAAAAAGGGAGAAATATCAGAGTTCTCCATGGCCCAAGCTGTCAGAAGCTGAACGTCAACAGCACAAGGAATTTCAACTTTGTCTTTACTGTGGGGGTTCTGATCATTTTATAAAAGACTGTTTTCTCTGTAAATCAAGGAAGGGTGACAAGTCTCAGTGTCACAGCATTAATGCCAATGAACTATCTAGATTGTCACCTTCAGTTCCAGTTTCCACTACTCTAAATAGGAGTGCTATAGTTGTCCAAAAAGGAACTTCAGTTCAAAATTGGGGTCCTGTGACAAGAGCACCCAATTCCAGCTTTGGAAATCAAAAGAGAGTGTTCAAATCTCCCAAAGTTAGTGAGAAGTCTGTTCCTGCAGTCTCAGGAGGAGTATCTGATATTCAAACTCCAGACGGAGTATCCGATGTTCAGACCTCAGCAGGGGTATCCAATGTTTCAGTCCAAGCAGAGATATTCAATGTTTCAGTGCCAGCAGGGGTATCCGATGTTCTATCTATAAGCAAGGTGTCCAATATTCCAACCCCAATGGTGGTATCCAATGTTCTAGCTGCAATTGAGGGATTCGATTTTCCAGCCCCACTAGGGGCATCCAATTCTCTAGACCCAGGGGGGAATCTGACTTTGTAGCCCCAGAGAGGGCATCTGATTCTGTAGCCCTAGGAAGGGCATCTGACTTTGTAACCCCAGGAGGGTTGTCTGATTTTACAGCTCAAGGAAGGGCATGTGAGCCTCCAGCTCCAGGAAAAATGTCTGAGTTGCCAACCCCAGAGAAGGTGTCTGAGTTGCCAACCCCAGAGAAGGTGTCTGAGTTGCCAACTGAGTTGCCAACCCCAGAGAAGGTGTCTGAGTTACCAACCCCAGAGAAGGTGTCTGGGTTGCCAACCCCAGAGGAGGTGCCTGAGTTGCCAGTCCCAGGAGGGGTGTCCAGTGCCTCGGCCCCAGAAGGGTTTTCCAGTGCCTCAGCCCCAGGTGAGATTTTTAGTGCCAAGATCCCAGGAGGGATTCACAGTGCTATGGATGCAGGCATGGATTCCTGTTTGCCACTTCATGAGAGCATCACCATGTGGATTTCTAGTACGGTCCATACCCAGAAAGGGTCATCTAAACTTCCTGTTCCATCCAGTTCCAGTGTGTCCAGTCTTAATCCGGTTTTGACCTGTACAGTTCCTGCCAGTTTAAGTGTCTCCAATCCCAATCTGGTTCTATCTATTCAGCCAAGTGAGAGCCCTCCATCTCCTGGTTCCAAAAAGGGCTTAGAGTTCGCACAGATCAATTTAATTCCTGCTGCAGTGGGCTCTTCACCTGATTCTCTGCTAAGAAATTCGATGGATGATCTACCATCTGTTTATTTTGATGGAGAGTTAGATCAGTTTTACGCCTTGGCACGTCAATATCTTACCAAAATGCTTTCTGGATTGTTCCCTTCACTTACTCCTGCCAATGTGGTCAAATATTTCCTTTTGGCCTTTAGAGGCAAAGTTTTGGACTGGGCTAATCCACTCATAGAGACCAAGGATAGTATTTTAGAAGATCTCTCAGCTTTCACCAAAGGTGTGCAAAGGTGTCACAAACCGTGCTAGAGACCCCTGCACCTACCCATGCGTCTGTGTCATCGTGGCCTGCCGAGCCACCGGCCGCTACATCCTGTGGTCTCCTGTGTGGGGCCTCCACCTGTGGACTGTCCGCAGCATCGCCGCTGTGGCCTGTGTCTCATTTCCGCAGTTCCATGCGCGCATGGCGCGCCAGCATGCAAGTCTTCTGGATCATGAGTGTGGCCATCTTGGCTCAGGTCAGGTGGTGTGTGCGCATCCAGGCTCTCTGCCGGCTCTAGCCAATCCACAGTTGCCTGACAGTATAAAAGGCCCTCCAGTGACACAGGCTAGTTGCCAGTACAACAATGTCCATTGCCGCAGCATGATGCTTGTTCCTGTGCCCCTTGTGTGAAACCCATGTTCCTGTTTGCCACAGTGCCTAAGCCTGTTCCAGCATTCCTCAGGCGTAACCCATGTTCCTGTGTTACTACAGTGCTCAAGTCCAGCATACTCCAGCCCGGAGTCATACTCAAGTTCACCACCCCAATCCAGCGTACTCCAGCCCGGAGTCATACTCAAGTTCACCACTCCAAACCAGCGTACTCCAGCCCGGAGTCATACTCAAGTGCACCACCCCAATTCAGCATACTCCATCCCGGAGTCATACTTAAGTGTACCACTCCAATCCAGCATACTCCATCCCAGAATCATACTTAAGTGCACCACTCCAATCCAGTATACTCCAACCCGGCTTTCAGGTTCAGGTGTCTCTGTTCTACAACCCAGCTCGGGTTCACAACACCAAGTTCCCCAGTCCGTGACAGTTTGTACTGGCCACATGGACCCGTCTGGTAGTCCTAGCCCTGGACCTTGTGCTACCCAGGATGTGTTGAATTGCCTAGGAAGGCAGGAGTCTGCTCAAGTGCAGTTGATGCAATACATTCAAGATTTCTCTACTCGTTTGGATAATGTTCAAGCTCTTCTCTCTGGAACACCCAGAACAGACCTTCAGTCCAGCAGTTCTACTCCTGCAACCACTCCTTCAGTGACCTCCCCACCAGTGTCTCGTCTTCAGCTTCCTCTTCCCAACAAGTTCGACGGAAACCCAAAGTTTTGTCGAGGTTTTTTAAATCAATGTGAGATTCACTTTGAGTTACAAGCAGCAAGCATCCCCACTTCCAGAACTCGAGTGGCGTATATAATATCTCTATTAACGGGTCAAGCCCTGGACTGGGTTTCTCCTCTCTGGGAGAAGGCTGACCCAGTTCTCTCCAACTATACTAAGTTTGTAGCTACCTTTCAAAAAATCTTCAATGAACCTGGTAGAACGACCTCTGCCTCCAATGAAGTGTTATGTCTACGTCAGGGCAGTAGGACTGTCAGTCAGTATGTGATTCTATTTCACACTCTAGCCTCTGAGCTAACCTGGAATGAGGACACCTTAACAGCAGCCTTTTGGAATGGATTATCAGAAAGAATCAAAGATGATCTAGCTTCCCATGAGCTGCCTTCGTCATTGGACGGGTTGATATCATTATGTAATAAAGTCAATCTACGTCACAGAGAGCGAGTTATGGAAAGAAGTCAGTTCGACCGCTTTAAGGGTCGTTCTGTTCCTCGAGCTAATTCTTCCTCTCCACCTCCTGACGAGCCTATGCAAGTGAATTGCTCCCAGTTATCCCCTGAAGAACGTCAGAAGAGACGACTGGAAAATCTCTGTCTGTACTGTGCTTCCTCACAGCATTATCTCAAGTCTTGCCCTTCCCGTTTGGGAAACACCCCCTCCTAACCTATGATAGAGGAGATAGGTTAGGATTATCTATGGAATCGCATAAGGAAACTGATCCTACCCTCATTGCCTTGTTGGAGCTGAACCAAGTCTACTTAAGTGTTCCAGTCCTGCTCGACTCTGGAGCGGCCGGGAACTTCCTCACTTCGGACTTTGGCCCTGATTCAGAGCCGGACGCTCTGACCAGAGCGCTCGCTCTGAATCAGGGCCCACCTCCATAATTATGGAGCGTCCTCCTGGACGCTCGTATAGCTGTGGGTCACCACCCACAGCCTATATGAGCGTGCATGTTGATGGTCGCGATGGTCTTGACCATCGCAACCATCGCCACTGCGAGCCGGAGCCTGCGGTTGAGTTTCTCAACCGCAAGGCCCGGAGTGATTTTGGCTCTATCAGAGCAAAAATCACTCCCACTGACATCACTAGTGATGTCAGTGGGCCGGCTTCTGACGGTAGGCGTTCCCTTGGGAACGCCCCCGTCTGGGAGGCATGCCCCTGGCACGCCCACCAAAGGGGGCATGCTGTCAAGTCCTTCGCTCGTCGCGTCTCGCGCATGCGCACGACGAGCTCCCTCTGTCATGCGCATGTGCAGTGCACACCATCGACCCACTTGCGAGCGGACAGCCGCTCGAGAGGGGGTCTGAATCAGGCCCTTTGTTCACAGACATCGCATACCCACTGAGTGGCTGCCCTGTCCAGTGTCTTTATTGGCTATAGATGGTAGCCGAATTATTGGTGGGAGAATTTTGCATCGCACCCAACCTCTGAAGCTCAAAGTTGGGGCTCTCCATGTAGAAAGTATATCCTTCCTTGTGATTCCAAAAGCCTCTCATGAATTAATCTTGGGCCTCCCATGGCTTCAAAGACATAATCCTTGTATTGATTGGACGTCCTTGCAAATTGCCTCCTGGAGTCCATTTTGTTTCCAGAACTGTCTTCCTCAAGTAGTTCCTACACTAAACTCTCGTGTGAACCCATAGAAGGTCTCCCTGAGGCCTACCAGGACTTTTGTGATGTGTTCAGTAAACAGGGAGCTGACACTCTTCCTCCTCATCATAAATGGGACTGTCCCATTGATTTAGTTCCAGGGAAAATTCCACCTCATGGACGAAGCTATCCCCTTTCTTTGCCAGAGACCCAATCCATGTCTGAGTATATCAAAGAAAACTTGGAGAAGGGCTTTATTCGCCCCTCCAGTTCGCCCGCTGGAGCGGGGTTCTTTTTCGTAAAGAAAAAAGGCAGTGGTCTTCGTTCCTGTATCGACTATTGAGGACTTAACAATATCATCGTCAAGAATCGATATCTGCTCTTGCTCATAACTGAGTTGTTCAATAGGGTGAAGGGAGCTTCCGTTTTCATTAAGCTTGACCTTAGAGGCGCGTACAACTTGATCCGCATACGTGAAGGGGATGAATGGAAGACTGCCTTTAACACCGGGGAGGGGCACTATGAATATCTGGTTAAGCCCTTCGGCCTCAGCAATGCCCCGGCAGTCTTCCAGCACTTCGTTAACAAGATTTTTAGAGATCTCTACAAATCAGTCGTAGTCTACTTAGATGAAATTTTAATCTTCTCTCAAGACCTTCACTCTCATCGCTCCCATCAAAGAGGTTCTGCTCCACCTAAGAAGGAATCTGCTTTTCTGCAAGCTTGAAAAATGCACCTTTGAGACCTCAACCATTCCTTTCCTTGGATACATCATCTCCGGAACCGGTGGATCCACAGAAGTTGCAGGCCATTCTTGACTGGTCCTTGCCCACCTCATTAAAGCCCATTCAGCAATTTTTAGGATTCGCTAATTACTACCGCAAGTTTATCAAGGGATTCTCCTCTTTGGTTGTTCCTATTACTGTCCTTACTCGGAAAGCGGCAAACCCCAGTATATGGTCTCCTGAAGCTATTTCTGCCTTTCACCAGTTGAAACAAGCCTTCATTTCTGCACCAGTGTTAAGGCAACCTAATGTGACTCGCCCCTTCATCCTGGAAGTAGATGCCTCTATGGAAGGGGTAGGAGCTATTCTCTCCCAACGATTCGATGATGGGAAGTTACACCCCTGTTGTTTCTTCTCCCAAAGATTTCTACCAGCAGAGAGGAATTATTCCATCGGAGACCAAGAGCTTCTGGCAATTAAACTGGCACTGGAAGAATGGCGCTATCTACTGGAAGGAGCCTTGTACCCTATTGCAGCCTACACCGATCATAAGAATTTGCTCTATTTGCAAACAACTCATTGTTTGAATTCCAGACAGGCCCAATGGGTGTTGTTTTTCTCTCGTTTTGATTTTAAACTTTCCTATCGTCCAGGTCCTCAGAATACTAAGGCTGATGCCTTATCCCGCTCCTTGGATTCAGAACAAGAATCTGCGCAGGAACCTTCTCCTCCAATTTTAGATCCTATGTCTTTTGCCTCTGCCAAGCTCACGCCTGACCCTCCTCGGGGAAAAACCTTTGTGGTACCAGATCTTTGTAAGAAGTTATTGCATTGGGCCCATGCCTCCCAACTCTCTGATCATACTGGGGTAGAGAAGACTGTCAAGTTTATTCAATGCTTCTATTGGTGGCCTACTCTGAAAACTGATGTTCAAGACTTTGTTGCTTCCTGCATTAAATGTGCTCAACACAAAATCTCTAGAAGAATGTCTCCTGGTCTACTGCAACCGCCGTTGGCTGTGCTTCGACAGCCCTGGTCCCATTTGTCTATGGACTTTATCACGTATTTACCTCCGTTTCAGGGTTACAATACTATATGGGTGATCATTCACAGATTCTCTAAAATGACCCACTTTGTGCCCCTAACAGGTCTGCCATCTGCATCTCAGCTTGCACAACTCTTCATCAAGGAAATTTTTCATCTACATGGCCTTCCTCAGGATATTATCTCTGACAGTGGAGTTCAGTTCGTGGCAAAATTTTGGAGGTCCTTATGTTCAGCCTTTCAAGTGAAACTCATTTACTCCACAGCCTACCACCCTCAGACTAACGAGCAAACGGAGAGGATGAATCAAGATCTTGAATAGTTCCTTCGTCTGTTTATTTCATCTTTGCAAGACGATTGGCTGGAACTTCTGCCCTGGGCTGAATTTGCCCATAATGACCATTATCATTCCTCCACTGAGAATACACCTTTCTACACTGTGTATGGTCAACATCCTCGTTTGCCAGAATTTCCGGCTGTCAAAGACACTCTCCAGAATCTTACAGCTATTTGGGAAAAAGGTGCATTCTTCTCTATTAAAGGCTTCTGTACATTACAAGAAATTTGCAGATCGTAAAAGACGGGTCGCTCCAAAGTTTCAACCTGGGTACAGGGTGTGGTTATCCACTCAAAACCTCAGACTTCGGATTCCGTCTATGAAGTTTGCTCCACGATTTATTGGCCCATTTCCAATAGAAAAAGTTATCAATCCAGTGGCTGTCAAACTAACATTACCTCCTGTTCTACGAATTCCAAATTCCTTCCATGTGTCACTTTTGAAATCTTTGATTTTGAACAAATTCCAGAAAGTTCTTGCTAGAACATCTATTGTCCATACTCAACGTGGACAGGAATTCGAAATTCAAAGGATCATGGATTCCCGCTGTCGCTATGGACGACTCCAGTATCTTATCGATTGGAAGGGCTATGGTCCAGAAGAGAGAACTTGGATTTTTGCCATCAATGTCCATGCTCCTCATCATGTTAAAACCTTCCATTCCAGATTTCCTCACAAGCCTAGGAAGTGTCCAGAGTCCACTTTTACAAAGGGGGGTACTGTCACAAACTGTGCTAGAGACCTCTGTCTCAGACCACTGCACCTACCCATGCGCCTCTGTCATCGCGGCCTGCCGAGCCGCCGGCCGCTATGTCCTCTGGTCTCCTGTGTGGGACCTCCACCTGGGGACTGTCCACAGCATCCACGCTGTGGCCTGTGTCTCACTTCTGCAGTTACATGCGCGCATGGTGCACCAGCATACAAGTCTTCCAGATCATGGGCACGGCCATCTTGGCTCAGGTCAGGTGGTGTGTGCATATCCAGTCAACAATGCTCTCTGCCGGCTCTTGCCAATCCACAGTTGCCTGACAGTATAAAAGGCCCTCCAGTGACACAGGCTAGTTGCCGGTACAACAATGTCCATTGCCGCAGCATGACGCTTGTTCCTGTGCCCCTTGTGTGAAACCCATGTTCCTGTTTGCTACAGTGCCTAAGCCTGTTCCAGCATTCCTCAGGTGTAACCCATGTTCCTGTGTTACTACAGTGCTCAAGTCCAGCGTACACCAGCCTGGAGTCATACTCAAGTTCACCACTCCAATCCAGCGTACTCCAGCCCAGATTCATACTCAAGTTCACCACTCCAATCCAGCGTACTCCAGCCCGAAGTCATACTCAAGTGCACCACCCTAGTTCAGCATACTCCAGCCCGGAGTCATACTCAAGTTTACCACTCCAATCCAGCATACTCCAGCCCAAAGTCATACTCAAGTGCACCACCCTAGTTCAGCATACTCCATCCCGGAGTCATACTTAAGTGTACCACTCCAATCCAGCATACTCCAGTCCGGAGTTATACTCAAGTGCACCACTCCAATCCAGTATACTCCAACCCGGCTTTCTTCAGTCATATTCAAGTTCTCAACTTCAACCAGCAAACCCCAACTCAGACTCATATTTCAAGATTTTAATTCTATTTTCCAAGTTCTACTTGTTCAAGTCTACAGTTCTTTGTTACAGTTCATCTTCCAAGTTCAGTGACTTTTCAGTGACTTTGTTTTACAATTTATTCAGTATCTTCCAGTTGCATTATCTCTGCACAAAGGACTAAAAGTTACTATCGTAGTCCCTATCATATCTGTATGAGCAGAAATTATATTAAACCATCAAAATTCCAACTACTCTCAGGTTCAGGTGTCTCTGTTCTACAACCCAGCTCGGGTTCACAACACCAAGTTCTCCAGTCCATGACAAAAGGTTTGCTGCAAAAGCATCAAGATCAGCACAAGGTCCACAGCCTGTGGTACTGCAAAACTTTGCTCCTAAAGATCAGCACAAGGTCCACAGCCTGTGGTATTGAGATTTGTGGTCACTTCCTTGGCCCCTCTCCATGAAGGCTCCTCTGGGTATCCTGGTCCTTTGGATCCATCATACACTTCTGGTGTTGTTTCCAAAGGAAACATTTTTTTGACTCTAGACTTGGATTCTGATTCTGATCCTGTAGTGGATGAAGCACCTTTCCCTGGAGGTCCTATGTTTAGAAAAGATGTTTTCGTTACACCAGAGATTTCGTCTCTTCCAAGTGGATCAAGATGCTCCCGAAAGGGCAAGAAGAATTGCCAAAAGCATTATTTGCTACCATGTTTTCTGCTTCTCCAATGAAGAGTGGTGTTGGTCTTCAGAGATCTATTCAAGTTTTTTTTTCTCAAGTCATAGGGGTGTACGGAGGCCACCCATTAGGAGGGGGGTAATGTCACACTTTGCACAAATTGTGTGATTTGCCTTGCCATTTGCAGAATTTCTGCCTGACCTTGTTCGAGAACCATGTACTGACATCACCATCATGCACTATGTCAGCTGCTAGCATTCTACCAGTGGGATTGCTCCTGCCTCAGCTGACCTCAGCAGCCTATCAGGGACTGGAAGCAAATTCATATCCCCTGTGAGAATTCCCACTGGCGCCATAGCAAAGAGTTACTTCCTAGTGTTAAGTTCTATCCTGTAGCTCCTTTGTGCAGAAAACCATCACTGCTACCTGGCTATTTATCTGCAGTTCCTGTGTTCTGATTGTGTGCTGCTGTATTCCAGCTCAGTGCAATCACCAGCTGCACTGATCAGAGGATTCTTGCAATCAGCCTCTGCAAACCTGTTCCTGACCCTGGCTTGTTTCTGACCTGCTTCTGTCTAATCCCTGGTACTGCGTTTGGTAATCTGGTTCTGACCTTGGCTATCCTCTGTGACCTGCATACGTCTGCTCCCTGGTACCTTGTTGTCCATTTGGTTCTGACCCAGCCTGTTGACTACTCTGAGAATCTTCTCCATTTCATCCAGAGTTACCCAGTAACCTGTATAGGGGAACCTATTCTGAGGGCCACAACCTGTGTGTCAGATGCAGCCAAGCACATATCCTCTTGTGAGGGTACCTGGTGAACACCGCCGGCACATTTGACTCTTCACCTCATAGTTAGGTCACGCCAATCACAAATACGGGTTGTGTCCATTTGCCATCCGAGAGTTGTGATACTATCTATCTTATATCTATCTCATATCTATCTATCTATCTACACAAACGTAATGCATCTGTAGGAAGTGCTGCGCATTCGCTGGTTTTACAGATGTAACAGCGCATGCGCAGCACTGTTTCCAGATGCGATAAGGTAGTGTAGGCAGGGAAAAGTATCTATTTCCCGAAAAGCTGTCATCGCAAAAATGACAGCTTTTAGGAATAGATACTTATGGAGAGGTGGAATGATGAATTCCACCTATAATTAGCTAGAACTCCATGAGAGTTCTAAACCTAATTATCTCTAGAGAATTTTTAGGTTTAATGAATAGGCCCCTATATATATATCTATCTTATATCTATCTTTCTCATCTCTATCTATCTATCTATCTATCTATCTATCTATCTATCTATCCATCTCTATCTATGTATCTATCTCATATCTATCTATCTATCTATCTATCTATCTATCTATCTATCTCTCATATGTATCTATCTATATATCTATCTATCTTATATCTATCTTTCTATCTATCTATCTATCTCATCTCTCTATCTATCTATCTATCTATCTATCTATCCATCTCTATCTATGTATGTATCTATCTCATCGCTATCTATCTATCTATCTATCTATCTATCTATCTATCTATCTATCTATCTATCCATCTCTATCTATGTATGTATTTATCTCATCTCTATCTATCTATCTCTCTATCTATCTATCTATCTATCTATCCATCTCTATCTATGTATGTATCTATCTCATCTCTATCTATCTATCTATCTATCTATCTATCTATCTATCTATCTATCCATCTCTATGTATCTATCTCATATCTATCTATCTATCTGTCTAATATCTATCAATCTATCTATCTCATCTCTATCTATCTGTCACACTCTGCACAAATTGTTTGACTTGCCATTTGCAGCAGGTCAGGATTTCTGCCTGACCTTGTTTGAGAACCATGTACTGACATCACCATCATGCACTATGTTAGCTGCTAGCATTGTACCAGTGGGAGTGCTCCTACCTCAGCTGACCTTAGCATCCTATCAGGGACTGGAAGCAAATTCATATCCCCTGTGAGAATTCCCACTGGCACCAGAGCAAAGATTTACTTCCTTGTGTTAAGTTCTATCCTGTAGCTCCTTTGTGCAGAAAACCATCACATCTATTTATCTATCTATCTTTCTATATGTATCTATGTCATATATATCTATCTATCTATCTCATATCTATCTATCTATATCATATATATCTCTTTATCTTATATCTATCTCATATTTATTTAGCTATCTCATATTTATCTATCGATCTATCTATCTATATATCTATCTAACTCATATCTATCTATCTATCTTTCTATCTCATATCTATCTATCTATCTATCTCATATCTATCTCATATCTCTTTTTCTATCTCATATCTATCTATCTATCTATCTGGGACACAGTGAAGATCTGGGACAAGATTGAGCCCTGCAATGCGGTGAAGGTCCAGAGTAGGGTTGAGCCCTGCAGCGTGATGAGGATCGGAGCGGGGTTGAGCCCCGCAATGTAGTGAGGGCCCGGAGCAGGGTTGAGCCCTGCGGCGTGACGGGGATCCGGAGTGGGGTTGAGCCCAGCAATGCACGAAGGGTCCAGCGATGATAACTGTAACGGTGCAGTTGACAACTGTATTAAAGGTGAGTTCAATGTACTTGGAAGTAGAAGACAATAGGCAGAGTAAATAATCCAGCAGGGGATGCAACCACAGCAATGGAGCAGAATAGCAATACTTAGGCAATGGCAATGCTGAGCTCTGTAGTACGGCTGGTAACCAGTATCAGAAGTTTAACCAGAACATGGACAGAGATATAGCAAAGTCCACAGCAAACCACAGGCACAGCGGGGATCTGGCAGGAGTCCAAGAAAGACCTGAAAGTAACGTTGCACAGACACTGAGACACAGTTAGTAACAGGCTTTATACTAGAGGTCTGTGATCCATAGGAAGTTCAGAACATGTGACCCAAATGGAATCAGGTTTGAAATAATGAGCAATCAGAAATCCCACAACCTGACAGCACCTTTGAGACAGATGATCATTTTAACTCTCTATCCCCTGTATGAGGAGAATGCCAGCAACCAGGATAGCGCCTCCAACGACCACAATGGAACTTTGGCAAATGTAGTTTATCTTTACGTACTGAAGTAGTCACAGTCCTGACAGTACCCCCCCCTTTTTGGGTGGTCTCCGAACACCCACCAGGTTTTAAAGGGAATTTAGCATGAAAATTATGTATCAATTTAGGAGCATGGACATCAGTCTTTAATCCAAGATCTCTCCTCCGGGCCATAACCCTTCCAGTCTACGAGATATTGCAATTGATTTTGATGCTTGCGTGAATCAAGTCAAGTCAAAGATTTCTAGTAGACAACCAGACACGATCCCCAACAGAATATTTAGGAACAGCCAAACGTTTATTCTTTCAGCAAAAATTTTATAATTATGAGAGACTTTCCTAAGACACTTATGTACCTGTCTCCAATTTCCAGAAAAATGTTGCAGAGTAGCTTTAGCTGCTGGAACATCCACTGTAGGAATTGATTGAAGCTCAGGAACTCAAGGATGCTGAACAGAGTTGTCAAAAAAAGGACTTACACCTGTAGCAGATGAATAATGAAAGTTATGGGCAAACTCAGCCCAAGGCAAAAAATCCATTCAATCATCTTGAGAAGAGGAAATATACATTCTCAAGAAGGTCTCCAACTCCTGGTTCACTCTTTCAATTTGTCCATTTGACTGAGGATGATATGCAGAAGAAAACTGTAATTTAATTTGCAATGATGAACATTAGGTCCTCCAAAATCAAGCAACAAACTGGACACCCCGATCAGACACTATCTCAGAAGGAAGTCCATGAAGACGGAATATCTCTTTAATAAATATTTGTGCTAATTTGGGGGCTGATGGAATTTGAGCCAAAGGACAATAATGGGTCATCTTGGTAAAACAATCCACCACTACCCAAATGGAGGTTGAAGAAAAGGCCAGAGGGTTTATTATAGGGTACCTTTGATCCTCATTTTGTTCTTTCTCTTCCAACATCGAGCAAGAAAGTGCATCTGCCTTTTTATTCAATGAACCTGGATGATACCTGAGGACAAAATCAAAATGAGAAAAGAAGAGTGCCCAACGAGGGTGTCGTGGGTTCAAACAATGGGCAGTCTTCAAATACAGCAAATTCTTATGATCTGTAAAAATAGTAATGGGATACTTTGCGCCTTATAATAAATTTCTCCATTCTTCCAACGCTAACTTAATAGCTAACAATTCTTGGTCCCCAATGGAGTAATCACTCTCAGCACTGGAATCTCAGCACTGGAAATTTTTCGTGAAAAGAATCCACAAGACACTGTTCTCCCATCTTCAGCCACTTGGGACAAAATAGCCCCAACTCCATAAGTGGAGGCATCCACTTCCAGCATAAATGGTTTCTCAACGTCAGGTTGAACTAGAATAGGGGCCACATAAAATGCATCTTTAAGAGTCTGAAAGGCATCCAATGCCTCTGGGGACCACACTTTGGGATTAGCCCCTTTTTTTGTCATAGCAGTGATTGGAGCCACAATCATTGAAAACGCTTTGATAAACTTTCTGTAATAATTTGCAAAGCCTAAAAATCTCTGAATAGACTGAAGTGGGCAAAACCCAATCTTGAATAGCCTTTAACTTCTTGGGGTCCATCTGAAGTTCGGAACCAGAGATAATATACCCCAAAAAAGGTATAACCAGAACTTCAAAAACACACTTAGAGATCTTACCATAAAGCTTATTAGCTCGAAGATGACTTAGTACCTCTTTGACATGAATACGATGATCAGAAAGATTCCTAGAAAAAATCAAAATATCATCAAGATAAACAATAACAAACTGATAAAGTATATCTTGGAAAATTTCATTCACAAACTCCTGGAACACCGTGGGAGCATTACATAAACCAAAAGGCATGACGAGGTTCTCATAATGGCCATCTCGCGTATTAAACGCAGTTTTCCACTCATCTCCTTCCTTAACTCTGATCAAGTTGTAAGCACCCCTTAAATCAAGTTTAGTAAACAGTTGAGACCCCTTAACACTGTCAAACAACTCTGTAATAAGAGGCAAAGGATATTTGTTTTTTACCGTGATCTCATTTAGACCTATAAAGTCGATACATGGACGAAGACCACCATCTTTTTTCTTTACAAAAAAGAAGCCTGCTCCAGCAGGAGATGAAGAAGGCCTGATAAACATCTTTCATAGGTTATCTTGCACATATTCCAAAATAGCTTGAGTCTCAGGAACAGAGGGAAGGTATACTCAACCTTTGGGTGGCATTTTACCAGGAATAAGTTCAATAGGAAAATCCCAGGGATGATGCGTTGGAAGTTCGTCTGCCGCCTGCTCAGAAAAGACATCAGCAAATTCATGATAAGGCTGTGGGAGAGAAGGTTTAACATCTACTTTCATTTCAGCCATTCGTACCACATGAATCAAACAATTTAATTTGCATTTAGGAGTCCAAGAAAGAATTTGAGAACAAGTCCAGTCAATATGAGGGTTATGAAGAGTTAACCATGGTAAACCAAGAACCATATCATACATAGAAATAGGTAATACCAGAAACTCTAAACTTTCTTCAAGCAAAGCTCCTACCCTCAACTTCATAGACTTTGTTTGATGCGTAACATATCCATTAGAAATTCTAGTCCCATTTACTGCAGAAAGGGAAAGAGAATGGGTTAATTTGACAACAGGAATTTGCAATTTTTGAACCAATGACAGCTAAATAAAGTTGCCTGCTGCTCCAGAATCTAGCAATGCAGAAAACTCTTGACACGGAGACCCAAAATCAGGAATAACCACTGAGATTAAACAATCCTTCTTGGGGAGAACTTTTGAAAGCACCCCTAGTTTGACTTCCCCTCCATCAACTAGGGACATCCGTTTTCCCGGCCTTATTGGACATTTAGCCAAAAAATGTTCTGAGGATGCACAATTCAAGCACAAATTAGAACACCTCCTACGTTGCTTCTCCACTTCAGACAACTTAGCTTTATTAATTTGCATAGGCTCATCAGATGTACCATGAAGGGAACGAGACTGGGGAAGAGAACTTTTAGAACACTCAGTGCGATTCCTCTGAACCCCTCGTTCTCGCATACGCAAATCAATTTTAATAGTCAATGAAATTAACTCATCCAAATTCTCAGGAAGATCCAGAGTCACTAACTCATCTTTAAGTTTCTCAGAGAGACCATTCCAATATGCTGCTCTTAATGCCTCATTGTTCCACTTAAGTTCTGCCACTATAGTTTGAAAGCGAATGACATACTGACCAACTGGAGCTGTTCCTTTTTTTACTCGTAAAATGTCCACAGACGTGGCCACTGATCTTCCAGGTTCATCAAATATCCTTTTAAAAGTGGAAACAAAAGCTTGGTAATTAGACATTAAAGCATCATTTCTCTGCCATAAAGGAGATACCCACTCAAGAGCAGCACCAGACAATAATGACACGATATAAGCAACTTTAACACGAGAGGTGGTAAAACTTTGGGGTAATAATTCAAAATGAATCTCACATTGGTTGAGAAATCCTCTACAGGTTTGTGGATTACCATCATAAGAGGTAGGAGTCGGTAAACGTACACAGGAAGCAGAAGCCCCTGATGTACTTGTAACAGGAATCTTAAGTTTATCAAGACGTGTGGAAAGATCCTGTAAACATTGCAAAACTTGAACTTGAGTATTTTCCTGTACTTCCAAACGGGCGGTCAAACCTTGTAGCACCTGTACCGCAATAGCCTGTTCCAGATCCGGATTAATTTTTAGGTCTGTGCAAACTGTCACGGCTGCCGACACTTGAGACTCCTGGAAGGAGACAGGCCTACTGGGCGCTATAAACTGAGGTGGATTTAGGAATGACCTGTTCATGGAATCTCAGTAACACGGAATAAAAGTAAATAGAATTTATTCACAAGCAAAATATATAGCAACGTTTCACATAAAGTCTCAACAACACAGAAGTTCAGCTATGCAGTAGTCAATATAGGAGTAAAACCCCATATGTAAATAAAATCTCTGATACTAATATGGTAGGGAACCCCGAGTCCAATATGAGGAGGTTCCGCAGGATGGTATAAAAGACGTTAATAGGGTTGAGCTCTGTAGTGTGATGAAAATTCAGAACAGGGTTGAGCCCTGCAATGTAGTGAAGATCCGGAACAGGGTTGAGCCCTGAGATGTGGTGAAAATCCAAGACAGGGTTGAGCCCTGTGATGTGAAGGAGGGTTGAGCCCTGTGATGTAGTGAAGATCCGGTACAGGGATGAGCCCTGCAATGCGGTGAAGGTCCGGAGCAGGCTTGAGCCTGCAGTGTGACGAGGATCCGGAGTGGAGTTGAGCCCCGCAATGTAGTGAGGGTCCGGAGTAGGGTTGAGCCCTGCGGCATGACAGGGATCCGGAGCGGGGTTGAGCCCCACGATGCACGAAGGGTCTGGCGATGATAACTGTAACGGTGCAGGTGACAACTGTAGTAAAGGTGAGTTCATTGTCCATGGAAGTAGAAGACAACAGGCAGAATAAATAATCCAGCAGGGGATGCAACCACAGCAATGGAGCAGAATAGCAATACTTAGGCAATGGCAATGCTGAGCTCTGTAGTACGGCTGGTAACCAGTATCAGAAGTTTAACCAGAACACGGACAGAGATATAGCAAAGTCGATAGCAAACTACAGGCACAGCGGGGATCTGGCAGGAGTCCAAGAAAGAACTGAAAGTAACATTGCACAGACACTGAGACACAGTTAGTAACAGGCTTTATACTAGAGGTCTGTGATCCATAGGAAGTTCAGAACATGTGACCCAAATGGAATCAGGTTTGAAATAAAAAGCAATCAGAGATCCCACAACCTGACACCACCTGTGAGACAGATGATCTATCTTCTGTATGTGGAGAACACCAGCAACCAGGATAGCTCCACCAACGACCACAATGGAATGGCAAATGTAGTTTATCTGTATATACTGAAATAGTCACAGTCCTGACAACCTGTATATATCTATTCATCTCACTACTGTATCTTTCTATCCATCTTACACCTGTATCTATTTTTTCATCTCACACCTGTATCTAAAGTTTTATCTCACAACTGTATCTTTCTATCCATCTTACACCTGTATCTATCTTTTCATCTCATGGCTGTATCTAACTTTTTATCTCACACCTGTATCTTTCAATCTATCTCACACCTGTATCTATATTTTTATCTCACACCTGCATCTATCTTTTTATCTCACACCTCTATATATCTTTTCATCTCACTCCTGTATATATTTTTGCATCTCACACCTGTCACTTTCTATCCATCTCACACCTGTATCTATCTTTTTATCTCACACCTGCATCTATCTTTTTATCTCACACCTCTATATATCTTTTCATCTCACTCCTGTATATATTTTTGCATCTCACACCTGTCACTTTCTATCCATCTCACACCTGTATCTATCTTTTTATCTCACACCTGTATCTATCTTTTTATCTCACACTTCTATCTATCTTTTTATCTCACACCTGTATCTAACTTTTCATCTCACACCTGTATCTATCTTTTCATCTCTCACCTGTATCTTTCTATCCATCTCACACCTGTGTCTATCTTTTCATCTCACACCTGTATCTATCTATGCTTCTCACACCTGTATCTATCTTTTAATCTCACACCTGTACCTTTCTATCCATCTCACACCTGTATATATCTTTTTATCTCACACCTGTATATATCTTTTCATCTCACGGCTGTATCTTTCTATCCTTCTCACACCTGTATCTATCTTTTCATCTCACACCGGTATCTTTTAATCCATCTCACACCTGTGTCTATCTTTTCATCTCAAGCCTGTATCTTTCTATCCATCTCACACCTTTATCTATTTTTTCATCTCACACCTGTATCTATCTTTTCATCTGACACCTGTCTCTTTCTATCCATCTCACACCTGTATATATCTTTTTATCTCACACTTGTATCTTTCATTCCATTTCACATCTGTATCTATCTTTTCATCTCAAACCTGTATCTTTCATTCCATCTCACACCTGTATCAATCTTTTTATCTCACACCTATATCTATCTTTTCATCTCACACCTGTATCTTTCAATCCATCTTACACCTGTGTCTTTCTATCTATCTCACACCTGTAGCTATCTTTTCATCTCACGCCTGTATCTTTATATCCATCTCACACCAGTATCTATCTTTTCATCCAACGCCTGTATCTTTATATCCATCTCACTCCTGTATCTAACTTTTCATCTCACACCTTTATCTATAAGTTTAGTAACACAGGTATCTATCTTTTCATCTCTCATCTGTATCTATCTATTCATCACACATGTATTTTTCTATCCATCTCCCACCTGTATCTAACTTTTCATCTCACAACTTTACCTATATTTTGCTCTCACGCCTGTATCTTTCAATCCATCTGACACCTGTATCTATCTTTTCATCTCACACCTGTATCTTTTTATCTCACACCTGTATCTATCTTTGCATCTCACACCTGTATCGTTCTATCCATCTCACACCTGTATCTATCTTTTCATCTCACCCCTGTATCTTTCAATACATCTAACATCTGTATCTACCTTTTCAACTCACACCTATTTCTATCTTTATATCTGACACCTGTACATATCTTATTATTTCACACCTGTATCTATCATTTCATATCACAGATGTATCTATCTTTTCATATCACACCTGTATCTATCTTTTAATCTCACACCTGTATCTACCTTTTCATCTCATGTCTGTATCTTTCTATCCATCTCACACCTGTATCTATCTTTTTAGCTCACACATGTCTCTATCTTTTTATCTCACACCTGTATCTTTCTATTTATCTCACACCTGTATCTTTCAATACATCTGACTCCTGTATCTATCTTTTCATCACACCTATATCTTTATATTCATTTGACACCTGTATAAATCTTTTCATCTCTAACCTGTTTCTATCTTATCATCTCTTACCTGAATCTGCCTTTTCATCACATCTGTATCTAACTTTTTATCTTACATCTGTATCTATTTCTTTATCTCACACCTGTATCTTTCTATCCATCTTACACCTGTATCTATCTTTTCATCTCTCACATGTATCTATCTTTCATCACATCTGTATATTTATATCCATCTCCCACCTCTATCTAACTTTTCATCTCACAGCTGTACCTATATTTTGCTCTCACGCCTGTATCTTTCATTCCATCTGACACCTGTATCTATCTTTTCATCTCACACCTGTATCTATCTTTTCGTCTCACACCTGTATCTAACTTTTCATCTCACAATTGTATCTTTCTATCCATCTCACACCTGTATCTACCTATTCATTTCAAACTTGTATCTTTCAATCCATCTGACACCTGTATCTATCTTTTCATCACACGCATGTATCTATCTTTCATCTCACAACTATATCTTTCTATCCATCTTACACATGTATCTATCTTTTAATCTCATACCTGTATCTATCTTTTCATCTCATACCTGTATCTATATTTTCAACTCATACCTGTATCTATCTTTTCATCTGACACCTGTATCTATCTTTTTATCTCACACCTGTATAATTTGATCCATTTCACACCTGTAACTTTTTATCCATCTCACACCTGTATCTTTTTATCCATCTCACACCTGTATTTATCTTTCCATCTCTCATCTGTATCTATTTATCCATCTCACACCTGTATTTTTTATCCATCTCACACCTGTATCTATCTTTTCATCTCACACCTATATCTATCTTTTAATTTCACACCTGTATCTTTTGATCCATCTCACACCTGTATCTATCTTTTCATCTCACTCCTGTATCTTTTATCCATCTCACACCTGTATCTATCTTTCCATCTCTCACCTGAATCTATCTTGTCATCTCACACCTGTATCTATCTTGTCATCTCTCACCTGTATCTTTATATCCATCTCACACCTGTATCTGTCTTTTTATCTCTCATCTGTATCTTTTTCTCCTAACACCTGTATTTTTTTATCCATCTCACACCTGTATCGATCTTTTCTTCTCACACCTGTATCTTATTATCCATCTCACAGCTGTATCTATCTTTTCATCTCTCACTTGTATATATCTTTTCATCTCACACCTTTATCTTTTTATCCATCTCACACCTGTATCTATCTTGTCATCTCACACTTGTATCTTTATATACATCTCACACCTTTATCTATCTTTACATCTCTCACCTGTATCTTTTTATCCTTCTCACACCTGTATGTTTTTATTCATCTCATACCTGTATATATCTTTTCATCTCACACCTGCATCTATCTTTTCATCTCACACCTGTATATTTTTATCCATCTCACACCTGTATCTATCTTTTCATCTCACACCTGTATCTTTTTATCCATCTCACACATGTGTCTATCTTATCATCACTCACATGTACCTTTTTATCCATCTCACACCTTTACCTATCTTTTCATCTCACACCTGTATCTATCATTTCATCTCTCACTTGTATCTTTTTATCCATCTCACACCTGTATTTTTTTATTCATCTCACACCTCTACCTATCTTTTCATCTCACACCTGTTTCTTTCTTTTCATCTCACACCTGTATCTTTTTATCCATCTCACACCTGTCTCTATCTTTTCATCTCACACCTGTATCTTTATGTCCATCTCGCACCTGTATCTTTTTATCCATCTGAGAACTGTATATCTTTTCATCTCACACCTGTATCTTTTTATCTGTTTCACACCTGTACCTTTTATCTATCTCGCACCTGTATTTTTTTATCCATCTCACACCTGTATCTATCTTTTCATCTCACACCTGTATCTATCTTTTCATCTCACACCTGTATCTTTTTATCCATCTCACACTTGTATCTATCTTTTCATCTCACACCTGTATCTTTTAACCATCTCACACCTGTATCTATCTTTTCATCTCTCACCGGTATCTATCTTTTCAACTCCAACCTGTATCTATCTTTTCATCTCTCACCTGTATCTTTTTATCCATCTCACACCTTTATCTATCTTGTCATCTCACACCTCTATCTTTATATCCATCTCACACCAGTATCTATCTTTTCATCTCTCATCTGTATCTTTTTATCCTTCTATCACATGTATCTATCTTTTCATCTCACACCTGTATTTTTCTTTTCATCTCACACCTGTATATTTTTATGCATCTCACACCTGTATCTATCTTTTCATCTTTCACTTGCATCTTTTCTATCCATCTCACACCTGTATCTATCTTTTCATCTCACACCTGTAACTTTTATCCATCACACACCTGTATCTATCTTATCATCTCTCACCTGTATCTATCGTTTCATCTCACACCTGTATCTATCTTTTCATCTCACACCTTTATCTTTATATCCATCTCAAACCTGTATCTATCTTTTCTTCTCTCACCTGTATCTTCTCATCCTTCTAACACCTGTATTTTTTTATCCATCTCACACCTGTATCTTTCTTTTCTTCTCACACCTGTATCATTATATCCATCTCACACCTGTATCTATCTTTTCATCTCTCACATGTATCTTTTAATCCATCTCACACCTGTACCTATCTTTTCATCTCACACCTGTATCTTTATATCCATCCCATACCTGTATCTTTTTATCCATCTCACACCTGTATCTATCTTTTCTTCTCACACCTGTATCTGTTTATCCATCTCACACCTGTATCTATCTTTTCTTCTCACAACTGTATCTTTTTATCCATCTTACACATGTATCTATATTTTCTTCTCACACCTGTATCTTTTTATCCATCTCACACCTGTGTTTATCTTTTCATCTCTCACCTGTATCTATCTTTACATTTCTCACCTGTATCTATAATTTCATCTTACACGTGTATCTATCTTTTCATTTCTCACCTGTATCTGTCTTTTCATATTACACCTGTAGCTATCTTTTCATCTTACACCTTTATCTTTTTATCCATCTCAGACCAGTATCTATCTTTTCATCTCACACCTGTATCTTTTTATCCATTTCACACCTGTATCTTTAGATCCATCTCACACCTGTATCTTTTTATCCATTTCACACCTGTATCTTTAGATCCATCTCACACCAGTATCTTTTTATCCATCTCACAAATGTATCTGTCTTTTCATCTCTCACCTGTATCATTTTATACATCTCACACCTGTATTTTTTTATCCATCTTACACATGTATCGATCTTTTCATCTCACACCTTTATCTTTTATCCATCTCACACCTCTATCTATATTTTCATCTCTCACCTGTATCTAACTTTTCATGTCACACCTGTATCTATCTTTTCATCTCACAAATATATATTTATATACATCTCACACCTGTATCTATCTTTTCATCTCTCACCTGTATCTTTTTATCCTTCTCACACCTGTATGTTTTTATCCATCTCATACCTGTATCTATCTTTTCATTTCACACCTGTATCTTTATATCCATCTCACACCTGTATCTATCTTTTCATCTCTCACATGTATCTTTTTATCCATGTCACACCTGCATCTACATTTTCATCTCACACCTGTATCTTTATATCCATCTAATACCTGTATCTTTTTATCCATCTCACACCTGTATCTATCTTTTCTTCTCACACCTGTATCTTTTTATCCATCTCACACTTGTATCTTTTTAACCATCTCACATCCGTATCTATATTTTCTTCTCCAAACAGTATCTTTTTATCCATCTCACACCTGTGTCTATCTTTTCATCTCACACCTGTATCTATCCTTTCATCTCTCACCTGTATCAATTTTTTCATTTCTCATCTGTATCTATCATTTCATCTTACACCTGTATCTATCTTTTCATTTCTCACCTGTATCTATCTTTTCATCTTACACCTGTATCTATCTTTTCATCTCACAACTGTATCTTTTTATCCATCTCACACCTGTATCTATCTTTTCATCTCTCACATGTATGTTTTTATCCATCTTACACCTGTATCTATCTTTTCATCTCTCACTTGTATCTATCTTTCATCACATCTGTATATTTATATCCATCTCCCACCTCTATCTAACTTTTCATCTCACAGCTGTACCTATATTTTGCTCTCACGCCTGTATCTTTCATTCCATCTGACACCAGTATCTATCTTTTTATCTCACACCTGTATCTATCTTTTCGTCTCACACCTGTATCTAACTTTTCATCTCACAATTGTATCTTTCTATCCATCTCACACCTGTATCTACCTTTTCATTTCAAACTTGTATCTTTCAATCCATCTGACACCTGTATCTATCTTTTCATCACACGCATGTATCTATCTTTCATCTCACAACTATATCTTTCTATCCATCTTACACATGTATCTATCTTTTAATCTCATACCTGTATCTATCTTTTCATCTCATACCTGTATCTATGTTTTCAACTCATACCTGTATCTATCTTTTCATCTGACACCTGTATCTATCTTTTTATCTCACACCTGTATAATTTGATCCATTTCACACCTGTAACTTTTTATCCATCTCACACCTGTACCTTTTTATCCATCTCACACCTGTATTTATCTTTACATCTCTCATCTGTATCTATTTATTCATCTCACACCTGTATTTTTTATCCATCTCACACCTGTATCTATCTTTTCATCTCACACCTATATCTATCTTTTAATTTCACACCTGTATCTTTTGATCCATCTCACACCTGTATCTATCTTTTCATCTCACTCCTGTATCTTTTATCCATCTCACACATGTATCTATCTTTCCATCTCTCACCTGAATCTATCTTGTCATCTCACAACTGTATCTATCTTGTCATCTCTCACCTGTATCTTTATATCCATCTCACACCAGTATCTATCTTTTCATCTCTCATCTGTATCTTTTTATCCTTCTATCACCTGTATCTATCTTTTCATCTCACACCTGTATTTTTCTTTTCATCTCACACCTGTATCTTTTTATGCATCTCACACCTGTATCTATCTTTTCATAGTTCACTTGCATCTTTTCTATCCATCTCACACCTGTATCTATCTTTTCATCTCACACCTGTAACTTTTATCCATCACACACCTGTATTTATCTTATCATCTCTCACCTGTATCTATCGTTTCATCTCACACCTGTATCTATCTTTTCATCTCACACCTTTATCTTTATATCCATCTCAAACCTGTATCTATCTTTTCTTCTCTCACCTGTATCTTCTCATCCTTCTAACACCTGTATTTTTTTATCCATCTCACACCTGTATCTTTCTTTTCTTCTCACACCTGTATCTTTTTATCCATCTCACACCTGTATCTATCTGTTCATCTTTCACCTGTATCTTTATATCCATCTCACACCTGTATC
The DNA here is from genome assembly GCA_031769625.1 of Taudactylus pleione. NCBI lineage: Eukaryota > Metazoa > Chordata > Amphibia > Anura > Myobatrachidae > Taudactylus > Taudactylus pleione. Next base: position 904,143 of record JAUIMM010003146.1, on the reverse strand, counting down.
TATCTTTTCATCTCTCACATGTATCTTTTAATCCATCTTAAACCTGTACCTATCTTTTCATCTCACACCTGTATCTTTATATCCATCCCATACCTGTATCTTTTTATCCATCTCGCACCTGTATCTATCTTTTCTTCTCACACCTGTATCTGTTTATCCATCTCACACCTGTATCTATCTTTTCTTCTCACAACTGTATCTTTTTATCCATCTCACACATGTATCTATATTTTCTTCTCACACCTGTATCTTTTTATCCATCTCACACCTGTGTCTATCTTTTCATCTCTCACCTGTATCTATCTTTACATTTCTCACCTGTATCTATAATTTCATCTTACACGTGTATCTATCTTTACATTTCTCACCTGTATCTGTCTTTTCATATTACACCTGAAGCTATCTTTTCATCTCACACCTGTATCTTTTTATCCATTTCACACCTGTATCTTTAGATCCATCTCACACCAGTATCTTTTTATCCATCTCACAAATGTATCTGTCTTTTCATCTCTCACCTGTATCTTTTTATACATCTCACACCTGTATTTTTTTTTATCCATCTTACACATGTATCGATCTTTTCATCTCACACCTTTATCTTTTATTCATCTCACACCTCTATCTATATTTTCATCTGTCACCTGTATCTTACTTTTCATCTCACACCTGTATCTATCTTTTCATCTCACAAATGTATATTTATATACATCTCACACCTGTATCTATCTTTTCATCTCTCACCTGTATCTTTTTATCCTTCTCACACCTGTATGTTTTTATCCATCTCATACCTGTATCTATCTTTTCATTTCACACCTGTATCTTTATATCCATCTCACACCTGTATCTATCTTTTCGTCTCTCACATGCATCTTTTTATCCATCTCACACCTGCATCTACCTTTTCATCTCACACCTGTATCTTTATATCCATCTAATACCTGTATCTTTTTATCCATCTCACACCTGTATCTATCTTTTCTTCTCACACCTGTATCTTTTTATCCATCTCACACTTGTATCTTTTTATCCATCTCACACCCGTATCTATATTTTCTTCTCTAAACAGTATCTTTTTATCCATCTCACACCTGTCTATCTTTTCATCTCACACCTGTATCTATCCTTTCATCTCTCACCTGTATCAATTTTTTCATTTCTCATCTGTATCTATCATTTCATCTTACACCTGTATCTATCTTTTCATTTCTCACCTGTATCTATCTTTTCATCTTACACCTGTATCTATCTTTTCATCTCACACCTGTATCTTTTTATCCATCTCACACCTGTATCTATCTATTCATCTCTCACATGTATGTTTTTATCCATCTCACACCTGTATCTATCTTTTCATCTCTGAATTGTATGTTTTTATTCATCTCACACCTGTACCTGTCTTTTCTTCTCAAACTTGTATCTATCTTTTCATCTCACACCTGTATCTAATCATTTTATCTCACACCTGTATTTTTTTTACATCAGACTCCTGTATCTCTTTTCTTCTCACACCTGTATCTTTTTATCCATCTCACACCTGTATCTATCTTTTCATCTCACACATGTATCTTTTTATCCATCTCACACCTGTATCTATCTTTTCATCTCTGAAATGTATGTTTTTATTCATCTCACACCTGTACCTGTCTTTTCTTCTCAAACTTGTATCTATCTTTTCATCTCTCACCTTTATCTTTTTATCCATCTCACACCTGTATTTTTTTATCCACCTCACACCTGTACCTATCTTTTCAATCATCTCACACTTGTATCTATCTTTTCATCTCTCACCTGTATCTTTTTATCCATCTCACACCTCTATCTATCTTTTCATCTCACTCTTGTATCTTTCTATTCATCTCACACTTGTGTCTATCTTTTCATCTCACTCTTGTATCTATCTTTTCATCTCACACCTGTATCTATCTTTTCATCTCACAACTGTATCTTTCTATCCATCTCACACCTGTATCTATCTTTTCATCTCACACCTGTATCTTTCTATCCATCTCACACCTGTATCTATCTTTTCATCTCACGCCTGTATCTTTATATCCATCTCACACCTGTATCTATCTTTTCATCTTTCAACGGTATCTATCTTTTCATCTCACACATCAATCTTTCAATCCATCTCAGACCTGTCTCTATCTTTTCATCTCACGCCTGTATCTTATATACATCTGACACCAGTATCTTACTTTTCAAATCACACCTGTATCTTTCAATCAATCTGACAACTGTATCTATCTTTTCATCTTACTCCTGTATCTGTCTTCTCATCTCTCACCTGTATCTATCTTTTCAACTCAACCCTGAATATTTCTATCCATCTCACACCTGTATCTATCTTTTCATCTCATGTCTGTATCTATCTTTTCCTCTCACACCTGTATCTATCTTTTCATTTCACACCTGTATCTATATTCTCATCTCTCACCTGTATCTATCTTTTCATTTCTCACCTGTATCTATCTTTTAATCTTACACCTGTATCTTTCTGTTCATTTCTCACCTGTATCTATTTTTTCATCTTACACCTGTATCTATCTTTTCATCTTTCACCTTTATCTTTTTATCCATCTCACACCTGTATCTATCTTTTTATCTCACAACTGTTTTTTTTCATCCATCTCACACTTATAACTTTTTATCCATCTCACTCCTGTTTCGATCTTTTCATCTCTCACCTGTATCTTTTTATCCATCTCACACCTGTATTTTTTTATCCATCTCACACCTGTATCTATCTTTTCGTCTCACACCTGTATCTTTTTATCCATCTCACATCTGTGTCTATCTTTTCATCCCACACCTGTATCTTTTTATCCATCTCACATCTGTGTCTATCTTTTCATCTCACACCGGCAACTTTTATCCATCTCATAACTGTATCTATCTTTTCATCTCTCACCTGTATCTATTGTTTCATCTCACACCTGTATCTATCTTTTCATCTCACACCTGTATCTTTATATCCATCTCATACCTATATCTATCTTTTCTTCTCTCACCTGTAACTTTTCATCCTTCTAACATCTGTATTTCTTTATCCATCTCACACCTTTATCTTTATATCCATTCCATACCTGTATCTTTTTATCCATCTCACACCTGTATCTATCTTTTCTTCTCACACCTGTATCTGTTTATCCAACTCACACCTGTATCTATCTTTTCTTCTCACACCTGTATCTTATTATCCATCTCACACCTGTGTCTATCTTTTCCTCTCTCACCTGTATCTATCTTTACATTTCTCACCTGTATCTATCATTTCATCTTACACCTGTATCTATCTTTTCATTTCTCACATGTATCTATCTTTTCATATTACACTTGTAGCTATCTTTTCATCTTACACCTTTATCTTTTTATCCTTCTCACACCTGAATCTAACTTTTTATCTCACAACTGTATCTTTTTATCCATCTCAGACCTGTATCTATCTTTTCATCTCACACCTGTATCTTTTTATCCATTTCACACATGTTTCTTTATATCCATCTCACACATGTATTTTTTTATCCATCTCACACCTGTATCTATCTTTTCATCTCACACCTGTATCCTTTATCCATCTCACACCTTTATCTATATTTTCATCTCTCACCTGTATCTAACTTTTCATCTCACACCTGTATCTATCTTTTCATCTCTCACCTGTATCTTTATATCCATCTCACACCTGTATCTATCTTTTCATCTCTAGCATGTATGTTTTTATCCATTTCACACCTGTACCTGTCTTTTCATCTCAAACTTGTATCTATCTTTTCATCTCTCACCTGTATCTTTTTATCCATCTCACACCTCTATCTATCTTTTCATCTCACTGTTGTATCTTTCTATTCATTCACACCTGTGTCTATCTTTTCATCTCACTCCTGTATCTATCTTTTCATCTCACACCTGTATCTATCTTTTCATCTCACAACTGTATCTTTCAATGCATCTGACACCTGTATCTACCTTTTCATCACGCACCTGTATCTTTCTATCCATCTCACACCTGTATCTATATTTTCATCTCACACCTGTATCTTTCTATGCATCTCACACCTGTATCTATCTTTTCATCACATGCCTGTATCTTTCAATCCATCACAGACCTGTATCTATCTTTTCATCTAATGCCTGTATCTTTCTATCCATCTCACACCTGTATCTATCTTTTCATCTCACGCCTGTATCTTTCTATCCGTCTCACACCTGTATCTATCTTTTCATCTTACTCCTGTATCTTTATATCCTTCTCACACCTGTATCTATCTTTTCATCTATCACATGTATCTTTTTATCCATCTCACACCTGTATCTATATTTTCATCTCACAGCTGTATCTTTATATCCATCTAATACCTGTATCTTTTTATCCATCTCACACCTGTATCTATCTTTTCTTCTCACACCTGTATCTTTTTATCCATCTCACACCTGTATCTATATTTTTTTCTCCAACCTGTATCTTTTTATCCATCTCACACCTGTGTCTATCTTTTCATCTCACAAATGTATATTTATATACATCTCACACCTGTATCTAATTTTTAATCTCTCACCTGTATCTTTTTATCATTCTCACACCTGTATGTTTTTAACCATCTCACACCTGTATCTTTCTTTTCATCTCACACCTGTATCTTTATATCCATCTCACACCTGTATCTATCTTTTCATCTCTCACATGTATCTTTTTATCCATCTCACACCTGTATCTATCTTTTCATCTCACACCTGTATCTTTATATCCATCTAATACCTGTATCTTTTTATCCATCTCACACCTGTATCTATCCTTTCTTCTCACACCTGTATCTTTTTATCCATCTCACACCTGTATCTTTATTTTCTTCTCCAACCTGTATATTTTTATCCATCTCACACCTGTGTCTTTCTTTTCATCTCACACCTGTATCTATCTTTTCATCACATGCCTGTATCTTTCAATCCATCACAGACCTGTATCTATCTTTTCATCTAATGCCTGTATCTTTCTATCCATCTCACACCTGTATCTATCTTTTCATCTCACGCCTGTATCTTTCTATCCGTCTCACACCTGTATCTATCTTTTCATCTTACTCCTGTATCTTTATATCCTTCTCACACCTGTATCTATCTTTTCATCTATCACATGTATCTTTTTATCCATCTCACACCTGTATCTATATTTTCATCTCACAGCTGTATCTTTATATCCATCTAATACCTGTATCTTTTTATCCATCTCACACCTGTATCTATCTTTTCTTCTCACACCTGTATCTTTTTATCCATCTCACACCTGTATCTATATTTTTTTCTCCAACCTGTATCTTTTTATCCATCTCACACCTGTGTCTATCTTTTCATCTCACAAATGTATATTTATATACATCTCACACCTGTATCTAATTTTTAATCTCTCACCTGTATCTTTTTATCATTCTCACACCTGTATGTTTTTAACCATCTCACACCTGTATCTTTCTTTTCATCTCACACCTGTATCTTTATATCCATCTCACACCTGTATCTATCTTTTCATCTCTCACATGTATCTTTTTATCCATCTCACACCTGTATCTATCTTTTCATCTCACACCTGTATCTTTATATCCATCTAATACCTGTATCTTTTTATCCATCTCACACCTGTATCTATCCTTTCTTCTCACACCTGTATCTTTTTATCCATCTCACACCTGTATCTTTATTTTCTTCTCCAACCTGTATATTTTTATCCATCTCACACCTGTGTCTTTCTTTTCATCTCACACCTGTATCTATCTTTTCATCTCTCACCTGTATCTATTTTTTCATTTCTCATCTGTATCTATCATTTCATCTTACACCTGTATCTATCTTTTCATTTCTCACATGTATCTATCTTTTCATCTCACACCTGTATCTTTATTTTCTTCTCCAACCTGTATATTTTTATCCATCTCACACCTGTGTCTTTCTTTTCATCTCACACCTGTATCTATCTTTTCATCTCTCACCTGTATCTATTTTTTCATTTCTCATCTGTATCTATCATTTCATCTTACACCTGTATCTATCTTTTCATTTCTCACATGTATCTATCTTTTCATCTTACACCTGTATCTATCTTTTTATCTCACAACTGTATCTTTTTATCCATCTCAGACCTGTATCTATCTTTTCATCTCACACCAGTATCTTTTTATCCATCTCACAGCTATATCTATATTTTCATCTCAAACCTGTGTCTATCTTTTCATCTCACACCTAAATCTTTTATCCATCTCACACCTGTATCTCTTTTCATCTCTCTCCTGTATCTATCCTTTCATCTCACACCTGTATCTATCTTTTCATCTCTCACTTGTATCTTAATATCAATCTCACACCTGTATCTATCTTTTCATCTCACACCTGTATCTATCTTTTATCTGTCACCTGTATCTTTTTATCCTTCTGACACCTGTATTTTTTTATCCATCACACTCCTGTATCTCTTTTCTTCTCACACCTATATCTTTTTATCCATCTCACATCTGTATCTATCTTTTCGTCTCACATCTGTATCTAGCTTTTCATCACACACCTGTATCTTTCAATCCATCTCACACCTGTATCTATATTTTCAGCTCACACCTGTATCTTTCTATTCATCTCACACCTGTATCTATCTTTTCATCACATGCCTGTATCTTTGAATCCATAACAGACCTGTATCTATCTTTTCATCTAACACCTGTTTCTTTTTATCCATCTCACACTTATAACTTTTTATCCGTCTCACACCTGTTTCGATCTTTTCATCTCTCACCTGTATCTTTTTATCCATCTCACACCTGTATTTTTTTATCCATCTCACACCTGTATCTATCTTTTCATCTCACACCTGTATCTTTTTATCCTTCTCACATCTGTGTCTATCTTTTCATCTCACACCTGTATCTTTTTATCCATCTCACATCTGTGTCTATCTTTCCATCTCACACCTGCAACTTTTATCTATCTCACAACTGTATCTATCTTTTCATCTCTCACCTGTATCTATTGATTCATCTCACACCTGTATCTATCTTTTCATCTCACACCTGTATCTTTATATCCATCTCACACCTATATCTATCTTTTCTTCTCTCACCTGTAACTTTTCATCCTTCTAACACCTGTATTTTTTTATCCATCTCACACCTGTACCTGTCTTTTCATCTCAAACTTGTATATATCTTTTCATCTCTCACCTGTATCTTTTCATCCATCTCACACCTGTATTTTTTTATCCATCTCACACCTGTATCTATCTTTTCGTCTCACACCTGTATCTTTTTATCCATCTCACATCTGTGTCTATCTTTTCATCTCACACCTGTATCTTTTTATCCATCTCACATCTGTGTCTATCTTTTCATCTCACACCTGAAACTTTTATCCATCTCACAACTGTATCTATCTTTTCATCTCTCACCTGTATCTATTATTTCATCTCACACCTGTATCTATCTTTTCATCTCACACCTGTATATTTATATCCATCTCACACCTATATCTATCTTTTCTTCTCTCACCTGTAACTTTTCATCCTTCTAACACCTGTATTTTTTTATCCATCTCACACCTGTATCTTTATATCCATTCCATACCTGTATCTTTTTATCCATCTCACACCTGTATCTATCTTTTCTTCTCACACCTGTATCTGTTTATCCAACTCACACCTGTATCTATCTTTTCTTCTCACACCTGTATATTTTTATCCATCTCACACATGTATCTATATTTTCTTCTCACACCTTATCTTTTTATCCATCTCACACCTGTGTCTATCTTTTCCTCTCTCACCTGAATCTATCTTTACATTTCTCACCTGTATCTATCATTTCATCTTACACCTGTATCTATCTTTTCATTTCTCACATGTATCTATCTTTTCATATTACACCTGTATCTATCTTTTCATCTCACACCTGTATCCTTTATCCATCTCACACCTGTATCTATCTTTTTATCTCACAACTGTATCTTTTTATCCATCTCAGACCTATATCTATCTTTTCATCTCACACCTGTATCTTTTTATCCATTTCACACATGTATCTTTATATCCATCTCACACATGTATTTTTTTATCCATTTCACACCTGTACCTGTCTTTTCATCTCAAACTTGTATCTATCTTTTCATCTCTCACCTGTATCTTTTTATCCATCTCACACCTGTATTTTTTTATCCACCTCACACCTGTACCTATCTTTTCATTCATCTCACACTTGTATCTATCTTTTCATCTCTCACCTGTATCTTTTTATCCATCTCACACCTCTATCTATCTTTTCATCTCACTGTTGTATCTTTCTATTCATCTCACACCTGTGTCTATCTTTTCATCTCACTCCTGTATCTATCTTTTCATCTCACAGCTGTATCTATCTTTTCATCTCACAACTGTATCTTTCAATGCATCTGACACCTGTATCTACCTTTTCATCACACACCTGTATCTTTCTATCCATCTCACACCTGTATCTATATTTTCATCTCACACCTGTATCTTTCTATCCATCTCACACCTGTATCTATCTTTTCATCACATACCTGTATCTTTCAATCCATCACAGACCTGTATCTATCTTTTCATCTAATGCCTGTATCTTTCTATCCATCTCACACCTGTATCTATCTTTTCATCTCACGCCTGTATCTTTCTATCCGTCTCACACCTGTATCTATCTTTTCATCTTACTCCTGTATCTTTATATCCTTCTCACACCTGTATCTAACTTTTTATCTCACACCTGTATCTTTCAATCTATCTCACACCTGTATCTATAATTTTATCTCACACCTGCATTTATCTTTTTATCTCACACCTCTATATATCTTTTCATCTCACTCCTGTATATATTTTTGCATCTCACACCTGTCACTTTCTATCCATCTCACACCTGTATCTATCTTTTTATCTCACACCTGCATCTATCTTTTTATCTCACACCTCTATATATCTTTTCATCTCACAACTTTACCTATATTTTGCTCTCACGCCTGTATCTTTCAATCCATCTGACACCTGTATCTATCTTTTCATCTCACACCTGTATCTTTTTATCTCACACCTGTATCTATCTTTGCATCTCACACCTGTATCGTTCTATCCATCTCACACCTGTATCTATCTTTTCATCTCACCCCTGTATCTTTCAATACATCTAACATCTGTATCTACCTTTTCAACTCACACCTATTTCTATCTTTATATCTGACACCTGTACATATCTTATTATCTCACACATGTATCTATCATTTCATATCACAGATGTATCTATCTTTTCATATCACACCTGTATCTATCTTTTAATCTCACACCTGTATCTACCTTTTCATCTCATGTCTGTATCTTTCTATCCATCTCACACCTGTATCTATCTTTTTAGCTCACACATGTCTCTATCTTTTTATCTCACACCTGTATCTTTCTATTTATCTCACACCTGTATCTTTCAATACATCTGACTCCTGTATCTATCTTTTCATCTCACACATGTATCTATCTTTTCATCACACCTATATCTTTATATTCATTTGACACCTGTATAAATCTTTTCATCTCTAACCTGTTTCTATCTTATCATCTCTTACCTGAATCTGCCTTTTCATCACATCTGTATCTAACTTTTTATCTTACATCTGTGTCTATTTCTTTATCTCACACCTGTATCTTTCATTCCATCTGACACCTGTATCTATCTTTTCATCTCACACCTGTATCTAACTTTTCATCTCACAATTGTATCTTTCTATCCATCTCACACCTGTATCTATCTTTTCATCACACACATGTATCTATCATTCATCTCACAACTATATCTTTCTATCCATCTTACACATGTATCTATCTTTTAATCTCATACCTGTATCTATCTTTTCATCTCATACCTGTATCTATATTTTCAACTCATAACTGTATCTATCTTTTCATCTGACACCTGTATCTATCTTTTTATCTCACACCTGTATAATTTGATCCATTTCACACCTGTAACTTTTTATCCATCTCACACCTGTATCTTTTTATCCATCTCACACCTGTATTTATCTTTCCATCTCATATCTGTATCTATTTATCCATCTCACACCTGTTTTTTTTTTCCATCTCACACCTGTATCTATCTTTTCATCTCACACCTATATCTATCTTTTAATTTCACACCTGTATCTTTTGATCGATCTCACACCTGTATCTATCTTTTCATCTCACTCCTGTATCTTTTATCCATCTCACACCTGTATCTATCTTTCCATCTCTCACCTGAATCTATCTTGTCATCTCACACCTGTATCTATCTTGTCATCTCTCACCTGTATCTTTATATCCATCTCACACCTGTATCTGTCTTTTTATCTCTCACCTGTATCTTTTTCTCCTAACACCTGTATTTTTTTATCCATCTCACACTTGTATCTATCTTTTCTTCTCACACCTGTATCTTTTTATCCATCTCAGAGCTGTATCTATCTTTTCATCTCTCACTTGTATATATCTTTTCATCTCACACCTTTATCTTTTTATCCATCTCACACCTGTATCTATCTTGTCATCTCACACTTGTATCTTTATATACATCTCACACCTTTATCTATCTTTACATCTCTCACCTGTATCTTTTTATGCTTCTCACACCTGTATGTTTTTATCCATCTCATACCTGTATATATCTTTTCATCTCACACCTGTATCTATCTTTTCATCTCACACCTGTATCTTTTTATCCATCTCACACCTGTATCTATCTTTTCATCTCACACCTGTATCTTTTTATCCATCTCACACATGTGTCTATCTTATCATCACTCACATGTACCTTTTTATCCATCTCACACCTTTAACTATCTTTTCATCTCACAGCTGTATCTATCATTTCATCTCTCACTTGTATCTTTTTATCCATCTCACACCTGTATTTTTTTATCCATCTCACACCTCTACCTATCTTTTCATCTCACACCTGTTTCTTTCTTTTCATCTCACACCTGTATCTTTTTATCCATCTCACACCTGTATCTATCTTTTCATCTCACTCCTGTATCTTTATGTCCATCTTCCACCTGTATCTTTTTATCCATCTGAGAACTGTATATCTTTTCATCTCACTCCTGTATCTTTATGTCCATCTCACACCTGTATCTTTTTATCTATTTCACACCTGTATCTTTTTATCTATCTCGCACCTGTATTTTTTTATCCATCTCACACCTGTATCTATCTTTTCATCTCACACCTGAATCTATCTTTTCATCTCACACCTGTATCTTTTTATCCATCTCACACTTGTATCTATCTTTTCATCTCACACCTGTATCTTTTAACCATCTCACACCTGTATCTATCTTTTCATCTCCCACCGGTATCTATCTTTTCAACTCCAACCTGTATCTATCTTTTCATCTCTCACCTGTATCTTTTTATCCATCTCACACCTTTATCTATCTTGTCATCTCACACCTCTATCTTTATATCCATCTCACACCAGTATCTATCTTTTCATCTCTCATCTGTATCTTTTTATCCTTCTATCACCTGTATCTATCTTTTCATCTCACACCTGTATTTTTCTTTTCATCTCACACCTGTATCTTTTTATGCATCTCACACCTGTATCTATCTTTTCATCTTTCACTTGCATCTTTTCTATCCATCTCACACCTGTATCTATCTTTTCATCTCACACCTGTAACTTTTATCCATCACACACCTGTATCTATCTTATCATCTCTCACCTGTATCTATCGTTTCATCTCACACCTGTATCTATCTTTTCATCTCACACCTTTATCTTTATATCCATCTCAAACCTGTATCTATCTTTTCTTCTCTCACCTGTATCTTCTCATCCTTCTAACACCTGTATTTTTTTATCCATCTCACACCTGTATCTTTCTTTTCTTCTCACACCTGTATCTTTTTATCCATCTCACACCTATATCTATCTTTTCATCTTTCACCTGTATCTTTATATCCATCTCACACCTGTATCTATCTTTTCATCTCTCACATGTATCTTTTAATCCATCTCACACCTGTACCTATCTTTTCAACTCACACCTGTATCTTTATATCCATCCCATACCTGTATCTTTTTATCCATCTCACACCTGTATCTATCTTTTCTTCTCACACCTGTATCTGTTTATCCATCTCACACCTGTATCTATCTTTTCTTCTCACAACTGTATCTTTTTATCCATCTCACACATGTATCTATATTTTCTTCTCACACCTGTATCTTTTTATCCATCTCACACCTGTGTCTATCTTTTCATCTCTCACCTGTATCTATCTTTACATTTCTCACCTGTATCTATAATTTCATCTTACACGTGTATCTATCTTTTCATTTCTCACCTGTATCTATCTTTTCATATTACACCTGTAGCTATCTTTTCATCTTACACCTTTATCTTTTTATCCATCTCAGACCTGTATCTATCTTTTCATCTCACACCTGTATCTTTTTATCCATTTCACACCTGTATATTTGGATCCATCTCACACCAGTATCTTTTTATCCATCTCACAAATGTATCTGTCTTTTCATCTCTCACCTGTATCTTTTTATACATCTCACACCTTTATTTTTTTTATCCATCTTACACATGTATCGATCTTTTCATCTCACACCTTTATCTTTTATCCATCTCACACCTCTATCTGTATTTTCATCTCTCACCTGTATCTAACTTTTCATCTCACACCTGTATCTATCTTTTCATCTCACAAATGTATATTTATATACATCTCACACCTGTATCTATCTTTTCATCTCTCACCTGTATCTTTTTATCCTTCTCACACCTGTATGTTTTTATCCATCTCATACCTGTATCTATCTTTTCATCTCACACCTTTATCTTTCTTTTCATCTCACACCTGTATCTTTTTATCCATCTCACACCTGTATCTATCTTTTCATCTCACACCTGTATCTTTATATCCATCTCACACCTGTATCTATCTTTTCATCTCTCACATGTATCTTTTTATCCATCTCACACCTGCATCTACCTTTTCATCTCACACCTGTATCTTTATATCCATCTAATACCTGTATCATTTTATCCATCTCACACCTGTATCTATCTTTTCTTCTCACACCTGTATCTTTTTATCCATCTCACATCTGTGTCTATCTTTTCATCTCACACCTGAAACTTTTATCCATCTCACAACTGTATCTATCTTTTCATCTCTCACCTGTATCTATTATTTCATCTCACACCTGTATCTATCTTTTCATCTCACACCTGTATTTTTTTATCCATCACACACCTGTATCTTTATATCCATTCCATACCTGTATCTTTTTATCCATCTCACACCTGTATCTATCTTTTCTTCTCACACCTGTATCTGTTTATCCAACTCACACCTGTATCTATCTTTTCTTCTCACACCTGTATCTTTTTATCCATCTCACACATGTATCTATATTTTCTTCTCACACCTTATCTTTTTATCCATCTCACACCTGTGTCTATCTTTTCCTCTCTCACCTGAATCTATCTTTACATTTCTCACCTGTATCTATCATTTCATCTTACACCTGTATCTATCTTTTCATTTCTCACATGTATCTATCTTTTCATATTACACCTGTAGCTATCTTTTCATCTTACACCTTTATCTTTTTATCCTTCTCTCACCTGTATCTATCTTTTTATCTCACAACTGTATCTTTTTATCCATCTCAGACCTGTATCTATCTTTTCATCTCACACCTGTATCTTTTTATCCATTTCACACATGTATCTTTATATCCATCTCACACATGTATTTTTTTATCCATCTCACACCTGTATCTATCTTTTCATCTCACACCTGTATTCTTTATCCATCTCACACCTTTATCTATATTTTCATCTCTCACCTGTATCTATCTTTTCATCTCACACCTGTATCTATCTTATCATCTCTCACCTGTATCTTTATATCCATCTCACACCTGTATCTATCTTTTCATCTCTAGCATGTATGTTTTTATCCATTTCACACCTGTACCTGTCTTTTCATCTCAAACTTGTATCTATCTTTTCATCTCTCACCTGTATCTTTTTATCCATCTCACACCTGTATTTTTTTATCCACCTCACACCTGTACCTATCTTTTCATTCATCTCACACTTGTATCTATCTTTTCATCTCTCACCTGTATCTTTTTATCCATCTCACACCTCTATCTATCTTTTCATCTCACTGTTGTATCTTTCTATTCATCTCACACCTGTGTCTATCTTTTCATCTCACTCCTGTATCTATATTTTCATCTCACACCTGTATCTATCTTTTCATCTCACAACTGTATCTTTCAATGCATCTGACACCTGTATCTACCTTTTCATCACACACCTGTATCTTTCTATCCATCTCACACCTGTATCTATATTTTCATCTCACACCTGTATCTTTCTATCCATCTCACACCTGTATCTATCTTTTCATCACATGCCTGTATCTTTCAATCCATCACAGACCTGTATCTATCTTTTCATCTAATGCCTGTATCTTTCTATCCATCTCACACCTGTATCTATCTTTTCATCTCACGCCTGTATCTTTCTATCCGTCTCACACCTGTATCTATCTTTTCATCTTACTCCTGTATCTTTATATCCTTCTCACACCTGTATCTAACTTTTTATCTCACACCTGTATCTTTCAATCTATCTCACACCTGTATCTATAATTTTATCTCACACCTGCATTTATCTTTTTATCTCACACCTCTATATATCTTTTCATCTCACTCCTGTATATATTTTTGCATCTCACACCTGTCACTTTCTATCCATCTCACACCTGTATCTATCTTTTTATCTCACACCTGCATCTATCTTTTTATCTCACACCTCTATATATCTTTTCATCTCACAACTTTACCTATATTTTGCTCTCACGCCTGTATCTTTCAATCCATCTGACACCTGTATCTATCTTTTCATCTCACACCTGTATCTTTTTATCTCACACCTGTATCTATCTTTGCATCTCACACCTGTATCGTTCTATCCATCTCACACCTGTATCTATCTTTTCATCTCACCCCTGTATCTTTCAATACATCTAACATCTGTATCTACCTTTTCAACTCACACCTATTTCTATCTTTATATCTGACACCTGTACATATCTTATTATCTCACACATGTATCTATCATTTCATATCACAGATGTATCTATCTTTTCATATCACACCTGTATCTATCTTTTAATCTCACACCTGTATCTACCTTTTCATCTCATGTCTGTATCTTTCTATCCATCTCACACCTGTATCTATCTTTTTAGCTCACACATGTCTCTATCTTTTTATCTCACACCTGTATCTTTCTATTTATCTCACACCTGTATCTTTCAATACATCTGACTCCTGTATCTATCTTTTCATCTCACACATGTATCTATCTTTTCATCACACCTATATCTTTATATTCATTTGACACCTGTATAAATCTTTTCATCTCTAACCTGTTTCTATCTTATCATCTCTTACCTGAATCTGCCTTTTCATCACATCTGTATCTAACTTTTTATCTTACATCTGTGTCTATTTCTTTATCTCACACCTGTATCTTTCATTCCATCTGACACCTGTATCTATCTTTTCATCTCACACCTGTATCTAACTTTTCATCTCACAATTGTATCTTTCTATCCATCTCACACCTGTATCTATCTTTTCATCACACACATGTATCTATCATTCATCTCACAACTATATCTTTCTATCCATCTTACACATGTATCTATCTTTTAATCTCATACCTGTACCTATCTTTTCATCTCATACCTGTATCTATATTTTCAACTCATAACTGTATCTATCTTTTCATCTGACACCTGTATCTATCTTTTTATCTCACACCTGTATAATTTGATCCATTTCACACCTGTAACTTTTTATCCATCTCACACCTGTATCTTTTTATCCATCTCACACCTGTATTTATCTTTCCATCTCATATCTGTATCTATTTATCCATCTCACACCTGTTTTTTTTTTCCATCTCACACCTGTATCTATCTTTTCATCTCACACCTATATCTATCTTTTAATTTCACACCTGTATCTTTTGATCCATCTCACACCTGTATCTATCTTTTCATCTCACTCCTGTATCTTTTATCCATCTCACACCTGTATCTATCTTTCCATCTCTCACCTGAATCTATCTTGTCATCTCACACCTGTATCTATCTTGTCATCTCTCACCTGTATCTTTATATCCATCTCACACCTGTATCTGTCTTTTTATCTCTCACCTGTATCTTTTTCTCCTAACACCTGTATTTTTTTATCCATCTCACACTTGTATCTATCTTTTCTTCTCACACCTGTATCTTTTTATCCATCTCAGAGCTGTATCTATCTTTTCATCTCTCACTTGTATATATCTTTTCATCTCACACCTTTATCTTTTTATCCATCTCACACCTGTATCTATCTTGTCATCTCACACTTGTATCTTTATATACATCTCACACCTTTATCTATCTTTACATCTCTCACCTGTATCTTTTTATGCTTCTCACACCTGTATGTTTTTATCCATCTCATACCTGTATATATCTTTTCATCTCACACCTGTATCTATCTTTTCATCTCACACCTGTATCTTTTTATCCATCTCACACCTGTATCTATCTTTTCATCTCACACCTGTATCTTTTTATCCATCTCACACATGTGTCTATCTTATCATCACTCACATGTACCTTTTTATCCATCTCACACCTTTAACTATCTTTTCATCTCACAGCTGTATCTATCATTTCATCTCTCACTTGTATCTTTTTATCCATCTCACACCTGTATTTTTTTATCCATCTCACACCTCTACCTATCTTTTCATCTCACACCTGTTTCTTTCTTTTCATCTCACACCTGTATCTTTTTATCCATCTCACACCTGTATCTATCTTTTCATCTCACTCCTGTATCTTTATGTCCATCTTCCACCTGTATCTTTTTATCCATCTGAGAACTGTATATCTTTTCATCTCACTCCTGTATCTTTATGTCCATCTCACACCTGTATCTTTTTATCTATTTCACACCTGTATCTTTTTATCTATCTTGCACCTGTATTTTTTTATCCATCTCACACCTGTATCTATCTTTTCATCTCACACCTGTATCTATCTTTTCATCTCACACCTGTATCTTTTTATCCATCTCACACTTGTATCTATCTTTTCATCTCACACCTGTATCTTTTAACCATCTCACACCTGTATCTATCTTTTCATCTCCCACCGGTATCTATCTTTTCAACTCCAACCTGTATCTATCTTTTCATCTCTCACCTGTATCTTTTTATCCATCTCACACCTTTATCTATCTTGTCATCTCACACCTCTATCTTTATATCCATCTCACACCAGTATCTATCTTTTCATCTCTCATCTGTATCTTTTTATCCTTCTATCACCTGTATCTATCTTTTCATCTCACACCTGTATTTTTCTTTTCATCTCACACCTGTATCTTTTTATGCATCTCACACCTGTATCTATCTTTTCATCTTTCACTTGCATCTTTTCTATCCATCTCACACCTGTATCTATCTTTTCATCTCACACCTGTAACTTTTATCCATCACACACCTGTATCTATCTTATCATCTCTCACCTGTATCTATCGTTTCATCTCACACCTGTATCTATCTTTTCATCTCACACCTTTATCTTTATATCCATCTCAAACCTGTATCTATCTTTTCTTCTCTCACCTGTATCTTCTCATCCTTCTAACACCTGTATTTTTTTATCCATCTCACACCTGTATCTTTCTTTTCTTCTCACACCTGTATCTTTTTATCCATCTCACACATATATCTATCTTTTCATCTTTCACCTGTATCTTTATATCCATCTCACGCCTGTATCTATCTTTTCATCTCTCACATGTATCTTTTAATCCATCTCACACCTGTACCTATCTTTTCAACTCACACCTGTATCTTTATATCCATCCCATACCTGTATCTTTTTATCCATCTCACACCTGTATCTATCTTTTCTTCTCACACCTGTATCTGTTTATCCATCTCACACCTGTATCTATCTTTTCTTCTCACAACTGTATCTTTTTATCCATCTCACACATGTATCTATATTTTCTTCTCACACCTGTATCTTTTTATCCATCTCACACCTGTGTCTATCTTTTCATCTCTCACCTGTATCTATCTTTACATTTCTCACCTGTATCTATAATTTCATCTTACACGTGTATCTATCTTTTCATTTCTCACCTGTATCTATCTTTTCATATTACACCTGTAGCTATCTTTTCATCTTACACCTTTATCTTTTTATCCATCTCAGACCTGTATCTATCTTTTCATCTCACACCTGTATCTTTTTATCCATTTCACACCTGTATATTTGGATCCATCTCACACCAGTATCTTTTTATCCATCTCACAAATGTATCTGTCTTTTCATCTCTCACCTGTATCTTTTTATACATCTCACACCTTTATTTTTTTTATCCATCTTACACATGTATCGATCTTTTCATCTCACACCTTTATCTTTTATCCATCTCACACCTCTATCTGTATTTTCATCTCTCACCTGTATCTAACTTTTCATCTCACACCTGTATCTATCTTTTCATCTCACAAATGTATATTTATATACATCTCACACCTGTATCTATCTTTTCATCTCTCACCTGTATCTTTTTATCCTTCTCACACCTGTATGTTTTTATCCATCTCATACCTGTATCTATCTTTTCATCTCACACCTTTATCTTTCTTTTCATCTCACACCTGTATCTTTTTATCCATCTCACACCTGTATCTATCTTTTCATCTCACACCTGTATCTTTATATCCATCTCACACCTGTATCTATCTTTTCATCTCTCACATGTATCTTTTTATCCATCTCACACCTGCATCTACCTTTTCATCTCACACCTGTATCTTTATATCCATCTAATACCTGTATCATTTTATCCATCTCACACCTGTATCTATCTTTTCTTCTCACACCTGTATCTTTTTATCCATCTCACACTTGTATCTTTTTATCCATCTCACACCCGTATCTATATTTTCTTCTCCAAACAGTATCTTTTTATCCATCTCACACCTGTGTCTATCTTTTCATCTCACACCTGTATCTATCTTTTCATCTCTCACCTGTATCAATTTTTTCATTTCTCATCTGTATCTATCATTTCATCTTACACCTGTATCTATCTTTTCATTTCTCACCTGTATCTATCTTTTCATCTTACACCTGTATCTATCTTTTCATTTCACACCTGTATCTTTTTATCCATCTCACACCTGTATCTATCTTTTCATCTCTCACATGTATGTTTTTATCCATCTCACACCTGTACCTGTCTTTTCATCTCACACCTGTATCTAATCATTTTATCTCACACCTGTATTTTTTTTCCATCAGACTCCTGTATCTCTTTTCTTCTCACACCTGTATCTTTTTATCCATCTCACACCTGTATCTATCTTTTCATCTCACACCTGTATCTATTTATCCATCTCTCACCTGTTTCTATCTTTTCATCTCTGAAATGTATGTTTTTATTCATCTCACAACTGTACCTGTCTTTTCATCTCAAACTTGTATCTATCTTTTCATCTCTCACCTTTATCTTTTTATCCATCTCACACCTGTATTTTTTTATCCACCTCACACCTGTACCTATCTTTTCAATCATCTCACACTTGTATCTTTTTATCCATCTCACACCCGTATCTATATTTTCTTCTCCAAACAGTATCTTTTTATCCATCTCACACCTCTATCTATCTTTTCATCTCACTCTTGTATCTTTCTATTCATCTCACACATGTGTCTATCTTTTCATCTCACTCTTGTATCTATCTTTTCATCTCACACCTGTATCTATCTTTTCATCTCACAACTGTATCTTTCTATCCATCTCACACCTGTATCTATCTTTTCATCTCACACCTGTATCTTTCTATCCATCTCACACCTGTATCTATCTTTTCATCGCATGCCTGTATCTTTCAGTCCATCACAGACCTGTATCTATCTTTTCATCTCACACCGGTATCTTTCTATTCGTCTCACACCTGTATCTATCTTTTCATCTTACTCCTGTATCTTTATTTCCATCTCACAGCTGTATCTATCTTTTCATCTCACTCTTTTATCTTTCTATCCATCTCACACCTGTATCTATCTTTTCATCTCACAGCTGTATCTTTCTATCCATCTCACACCTGTATCTATCTTTTCATCTTTCAACGGTATCTATCTTTTCATCTCAGACCTGTATCTATCTTTTCATCTCACACATGAATCTTTCAATCCATCTCAGACCTGTATCTATCTTTTCATCTCACGCCTGTATCTTATATACATCTGACACCTGTATCTTACTTTTCAAATCACACCTGTATCTTTCAATCAATCTGACAACTGTATCTATCTTTTCATCTTACTCCTGTATCTGTCTTTTTATCTCTCACCTGTATCTATCATTTCAACTCAACCCTGAATCTTTCTATCCATCTCACACCTGTATCTATCTTTTCATCTCATGTCTGTATCTATCTTTTCCTCTCACACCTGTATCTATCTTTTCATTTCACACCTGTATCTATATTCTCATCTCTCACCTGTATCTATCTTTTCATTTCTCACCTGTATCTATCTTTTAATCTTACACCTGTATCTTTCTTTTCATTTCTCACCTGTATCTATTTTTTCATCTTACACCTGTATCTATCTTTTCATCTTTCACCTTTATCTTTTTATCCATCTCACACCTGTATCTATCTTTTTATCTCACAACTGTTTCTTTTTATCCATCTCACACTTATAACTTTTTATCTGTCTCACTCCTGTTTCGATCTTTTCATCTCTCACCTGTATCTTTTTATCCATCTCACACCTGTATATTTTTATCCATCTCACACCTGTATCTATCTTTTCGTCTCACAACTGTATCTTTTTATCCATCTCACATCTGTGTCTATCTTTTCATCTCACACCTGTATCTTTTTATCCATCTCACATCTGTGTCTATCTTTTCATCTCACACCTGCAACTTTTATCCATCTCACAACTGTATCTATCGTTTCATCTCTCACCTGTATCTATTGTTTCATCTCACACCTGTATCTATCTTTTCATCTCACACCTGTATCTTTATATCCATCTCACACCTGTATTTTTTTATCCATCTCACACCTTTATCTTTATATCCATTCCATACCTGTATCTTTTTATCCATCTCACACCTGTATCTATCTTTTCTTCTCACACCTGTATCTGTTTATCCAACTCACACCTGTATCTATCTTTTCTTCTCACACCTGTATCTTTTTATCCATCTCACACATGTATCTATATTTTCTTCTCACACCAGTATCTTTTTATCCATCTCACACCTGTGTCTATCTTTTCCTCTCTCACCTGTATCTATCTTTACATTTCTCACCTGTATCTATCATTTCATCTTACACCTGTATCTATCTTTTCAATTCACACATGTATCTATCTTTTCATATTACACCTGTAGCTATCTTTTCATCTTACACCTTTATCTTTTTATCCTTCTCACACCTGAATCTATCTTTTTATCTCACAACTGTATCTTTTTATCCATCTCAGACCTGTATCTATCTTTTCATCTCACACCTGTATCTTTTTATCCATTTCACACATGTATCTTTATATCCATCTCACACATGTATTTTTCTATCCATCTCACACCTGTATCTATCTTTTCATCTCACACCTGTATCCTTTATCCAACTCACACCTTTATCTATATTTTCATCTCTCACCTGTATCTAACTTTTCATCTCACACCTGTATCTATCTTTTCATCTCTCACCTGTATCTTTATATCCACCTCACACCTGTATCTATCTTTTCATCTCTAGCATGTATGTTTTTATCCATTTCACACCTGTACCTGTCTTTTCATCTCAAACTTGTATCTATCTTTTCATCTCTCACCTGTATCTTTTTATCCATCTCACACCTGTATTTTTTTATCCACCTCACACCTGTACCTATCTTTTCATTCATCTCACACTTGTATCTATCTTTTCATCTCTCACCTGTATCTTTTTATCCATCTCACACCTCTATCTATCTTTTCATCTCACTGTTGTATCTTTCTATTCATCTCACACCTGTGTCTATCTTTTCATCTCACTCCTGTATCTATCTTTTCATCTCACACCTGTATCTATCTTTTCATCTCACAACTGTATCTTTCAATGCATCTGACACCTGTATCTACCTTTTCATCACACACCTGTATCTTTCTATCCATCTCACACCTGTATCTATATTTTCATCTCACACCTGAATCTTTCTATCCATCTCACACCTGTATCTATCTTTTCATCACATGCCTGTATCTTTCAATCCATCACAGACCTGTATCTATCATTTCATCTAATGCCTGTATCTTTCTATCAATCTCACACCTGTATCTATCTTTTAATCTCACGCCTGTATCTTTTTATCCGTCCCACACTTGTACCTATCTTTTCAATCATCTCACACTTGTATCTATCTTTTCATCTCTCACCTGTATCTTTTTATCCATCTCACACCTCTATCTATCTTTTCATCTCACTCTTGTATCTTTCTATTCATCTCACACATGTGTCTATCTTTTCATCTCACTCTTGTATCTATCTTTTCATCTCACACCTGTATCTATCTTTTCATCTCACAACTGTATCTTTCTATCCATCTCACACCTGTATCTATCTTTTCATCTCACACCTGTATCTTTCTATCCATCTCACACCTGTATCTATCTTTTCATCGCATGCCTGTATCTTTCAATCCATCACAGACCTGTATCTATCTTTTCATCTCACACCGGTATCTTTCTATTCGTCTCACACCTGTATCTATCTTTTCATCTTACTCCTGTATCTTTATTTCCATCTCACAGCTGTATCTATCTTTTCATCTCACTCTTTTATCTTTCTATCCATCTCACACCTGTATCTATTTTTTCATCTCACAGCTGTATCTTTCTATCCATCTCACACCTGTATCTATCTTTTCATCTTTCAACGGTATCTATCTTTTCATCTCACACCTGTATCTATCTTTTCATCTCACACATGAATCTTTCAATCCATCTCAGACCTGTATCTATCTTTTCATCTCACGCCTGTATCTTATATACATCTGACACCTGTATCTTACTTTTCAAATCACACCTGTATCTTTCAATCAATCTGACAACTGTATCTATCTTTTCATCTTACTCCTGTATCTGTCTTTTCATCTCTCACCTGTATCTATCTTTTCAACTCAACCCTGAATCTTTCTATCCATCTCACACCTGTATCTATCTTTTCATCTCATGTCTGTATCTATCTTTTCCTCTCACACCTGTATCTATATTTTAATTTCACACCTGTATCTATATTCTCATCTCTCACCTGTATCTATCTTTTCATTTCTCACCTGTATCTATCTTTTAATCTTACACCTGTATCTTTCTTTTCATTTCTCACCTGTATCTATTTTTTCATCTTACACCTGTATCTATCTTTTCATCTTTCACCTTTATCTTTTTATCCATCTCACACCTGTATCTATCTTTTTATCTCACAACTGTTTCTTTTTATCCATCTCACACTTATAACTTTTTATCCGTCTCACTCCTGTTTCGATCTTTTCATCTCTCACCTGTATCTTTTTATCCATCTCACACCTGTATTTTTTTATCCATCTCACACCTGTATCTATCTTTTCGTCTCACACCTGTATCTTTTTATCCATCTCACATCTGTGTCTATCTTTTCATCTCACACCTGTATCTTTTTATCCATCTCACATCTGTGTCTATCTTTTCATCTCACACCTGCAACTTTTATCCATCTCACAACTGTATCTATCGTTTCATCTCTCACCTGTATCTATTGTTTCATCTCACACCTGTATCTATCTTTTCATCTCACACCTGTATCTTTATATCCATCTCACACCTTTATCTTTATATCCATTCCATACCTGTATCTTTTTATCCATCTCACACCTGTATCTATCTTTTCTTCTCACACCTGTATCTGTTTATCCAACTCACACCTGTATCTATCTTTTCTTCTCACACCTGTATCTTTTTATCCATCTCACACATGTATCTATATTTTCTTCTCACACCAGTATCTTTTTATCCATCTCACACCTGTGTCTATCTTTTCCTCTCTCACCTGTATCTATCTTTACATATCTCACCTGTATTTATCATTTCATCTTACACCTGTATCTATCTTTTCATTTCACACATGTATCTATCTTTTCATATTACACCTGTAGCTATCTTTTCATCTTACACCTTTATCTTTTTATCCTTCTCACACCTGAATCTATCTTTTTATCTCACAACTGTATCTTTTTATCCATCTCAGACCTGTATCTATCTTTTCATCTCACACCTGTATCTTTTTATCCATTTCACACATGTATCTTTATATCCATCTCACACATGTATTTTTCTATCCATCTCACACATGTATCTATCTTTTCATCACACCTGTATCCTTTATCCAACTCATACCTTTATCTATATTTTCATCTCTCACCTGTATCTAACTTTTCATCTCACACCTGTATCTATCTTTTCATCTCTCACCTGTATCTTTATATCCATCTCACACCTGTATCTATCTTTTCATCTCTAGCATGTATGTTTTTATCCATTTCACACCTGTACCTGTCTTTTCATCTCAAACTTGTATCTATCTTTTCATCTCTCACCTGTATCTTTTTATCCATCTCACACCTGTATTTTTTTATCCACCGCACACCTGTACCTATCTTTTCATTCATCTCACACTTGTATCTATCTTTTCATCTCTCACCTGTATCTTTTTATCCATCTCACACCTCTATCTATCTTTTCATCTCACTGTTGTATCTTTCTATTCATCTCACACCTGTGTCTATCTTTTCATCTCACTCCTGTATCTATCTTTTCATCTCACACCTGTATCTATCTTTTCATCTCACAACTGTATCTTTCAATGCATCTGACACCTGTATCTACCTTTTCATCACACACCTGTATCTTTCTATCCATCTCACACCTGTATCTATATTTTCATCTCACACCTGTATCTTTCTATCCATCTCACACCTGTATCTATCTTTTGATCACATGCCTGTATCTTTCAATCCATCACAGACCTGTATCTATCATTTCATCTAATGCCTGTATCTTTCTATCAATCTCACACCTGTATCTATCTTTTAATCTCACGCCTGTATCTTTCTATCCGTCTCACACCTGTATCTATCTTTTCATCTTACTCCTGTATCTTTATATCCTTCTCACACCTGTATCTATCTTTTCAACTATCACATGTATCTTTTTATCCATCTCACACCTGTATCTATATTTTTATCTCACAGCTGTATCTTTATATCCATCTAATACCTGTATCTTTTTATCCATCTCACACCTGTATCTATCTTTTCTTCTCACACCTGTATCTTTTTATCCATCTCACACCTGTATCTATATTTTTTTCTCCAACCTGTATCTTTTTATCCATCTCACACCTGTGTCTATCTTTTCATCTCACAAATGTATATTTATATACATCTCACACCTGTATCTAATTTTTCATCTCTCACCTGTATCTTTTTATCATTCTCACACCTGTATGTTTTTAACCATCTCACACCTGTATCTTTCTTTTCATCTCACACCTGTATCTTTATATCCATCTCACACCTGTATCTATCTTTTCATCTCTCACATATATCTTTTTATCCATCTCACACCTGTATCTATCTTTTCATCTCACACCTGTATCTTTATATCCATCTAATACCTGTATCTTTTTAACCATCTCACACCTGTATCTATCTTTTCTTCTCACACCTGTATCTTTTTATCCATCTCACACCTGTATCTTTATTTTCTTCTCCAACCTGTATATTTTTATCCATCTCACACCTGTGTCTTTCTTTTCATCTCACACCTGTATCTATCTTTTCATCTCTCACCTGTATCTATTTTTTCATTACTCATCTGTATCTATCATTTCATCTTACACCTGTATCTATCTTTTCATTTCTCACATGTATCTATCTTTTCATCTTACACCTGTATCTATCTTTTTATCTCACAACTGTATCTTTTTATCCATCTCAGACCTGTATCTATCTTTTCATCTCACACCAGTATCTTTTTATCCATCTCACAGCTATATCTATATTTTCATCTCAAACCTGTGTCTATCTTTTCATCTCACACCTGAATCTTTTATCCATCTCACACCTGTATCTCTTTTCATCTCTCTCCTGTATCTATCCTTTCATCTCACACCTGTATCTATCTTTTCATCTCTCACTTGTATCTTTATATCCATCTCACACCTGTATCTATCTTTTCATCTCACACCTGTATCTATCTTTTTATCTGTCACCTGTATCTTTTTATCTTTATGACACCTGTATTTTTTTATCCATCACACTCCTGTATCTCTTTTCTTCTCACACCTATATCTTTTTATCCATCTCACATCTGTATCTATCTTTTCGTCTCACACCTGTATCTACCTTTTCATCACACACCTGTATCTTTCAATCCATCTCACACCTGTATCTATATTTTCAGCTCCCACCTGTATCTTTCTATCCATCTCACACCTGTATCTATCTTTTCATCACATGCCTGTATCTTTCAATCCATAACAGACCTGTATCTATCTTTTCATCTAACAACTGTTTCTTTTTATCCATCTCACACTTATAACTTTTTATCCGTCTCACACCTGTTTCGATCTTTTCATCTCTCACCTGTATCTTTTTATCCATCTCACACCTGTATTTTTATATCCATCTCACACCTGTATCTATCTTTTCATCTCACACCTGTATCTTTTTATCCATCTCACATCTGTGTCTATCTTTTCATCTCACACCTGTATCTTTTTATCCATCTCACATCTGTGTCTATCTTTTCATCTCACACCTGCATCTTTTATCTATCTCACAACTGTATCTATCTTTTCATCTCTCACCTATATCTATTGATTCATCTCACACCTGTATCTATCTTTTCATCTCACACCTGTATCTTTATATCCATCTCACGCCTATATCTATCTTTTCTTCTCTCACCTGTAACTTTTCATCCTTCTAACACCTGTATTTTTTTATCCATCTCACACCTGTATCTTTATATCCATTCCATACTTGTATCTTTTTATCCATCTCACACCTGTATCTATCTTTTCTTCTCACACCTGTATCTGTTTATCCAACTCACACCTGTATCTATCTTTTCTTCTCACACCTGTATCTTTTTATCCATCTCACACGTGTATCTATATTTTCTTCTCACACCTGTATCTTTTTATCCATCTCACACCTGTGTCTATCTTTTCCTCTCTCACCTGTATCTATCTTTACATTTCTCACCTGTATCTATCATTTCATCTTACACCTGTATCTATCTTTTCATTTCTCACATGTATCTATCTTTTCATATTACACCTGTAGCTATCTTTTCATCTTACACCTTTATCTTTTTATCCTTCTCTCACCTGTATCTATCTTTTTATCTCACAACTGTATCTTTTTATCCATTTCAGACCTGTATCTATCTTTTCATCTCACACCTGTATCTTTTTATCCATTTCACACATGTATCTTTATATCCATCTCACACATGTATTTTTTTATCCATCTCACACCTGTATCTTTCTTTTCATCTCACACCTGTATCCTTTATCCATCTCACACCTTTATCTATATTTTCATCTCTCACCTGTATCTATCTTTTCATCTCACACCTGTATCTATCTTTTCATCTCTCACCTGTATCTTTATATCCATCTCACACCTGTATCTATCTTTTCATCTCTAGCATGTATGTTTTTATCCATTTCACACCTGTACCTGTCTTTTCATCTCAAACTTGTATCTATCTTTTCATCTCTCACCTGTATCTTTTCATCCATCTCACACCTGTATTTTTTTATCCATCTCACACCTGTATCTATCTTTTCGTCTCACACCTGTATCTTTTTATCCATCTCACATCTGTGTCTATCTTTTCATCTCACACCTGTATCTTTTTATCCATCTCACATCTGTGTCTATCTTTTCATCTCACACCTGCAACTTTTATCCATCTCACAACTGTATCTATCTTTTCATCTCTCACCTGTATCTATTGTTTCATCTCACACCTGTATCTATCTTTTCATCTCACACCTGTATCTTTATATCCATCTCACACCTATATCTATCTTTTCTTCTCTCACCTGTAACTTTTCATCCTTCTAACACCTGTATTTTTTTATCCATCTCACACCTGTATCTTTATATCCATTCCATACCTGTATCTTTTTATCCATCTCACACCTGTATCTATATTTTATTCTCACACCTGTATCTGTTTATCCAACTCACACCTGTATCTATCTTTTCTTCTCACACCTGTATCTTTTTATCCATCTCACACATGTATCTATATTTTCTTCTCACACCTTATCTTTTTATCCATCTCATACCTGTGTCTATCTTTTCCTCTCTCACCTGTATCTATCTTTACATTTCTCACCTGTATCTATCATTTCATCTTACACCTGTATCTATCTTTTCATTTCTCACATGTATCTATCTTTTCATATTACACCTGTAGCTATCTTTTCATCTTACACCTTTATCTTTTTATCCTTCTCACACCTGAATCTATCTTTTTATCTCACAACTGTATCTTTTTATCTATCTCAGACCTGTATCTATCTTTTCATCTCACACCTGTATCTTTTTATCCATTTCACACATGTATCTTTATATCCATCTCACACATGTATTTTTTTAACCATCTCACACCTGTATCTATCTTTTCATCTCACACCTGTATCCTTTATCCATCTCACACCTTTATCTATATTTTCATCTCTCACCTGTATCTAACTTTTCATCTCACACCTGTATCTATCTTTTCATCTCTCACCTGTATCTTTATATCCATCTCACACCTGTATCTATCTTTTCATCTCTAGCATGTATGTTTTTATCCATTTCACACCTGTACCTGTCTTTTCATCTCAAACTTGTATCTATCTTTTCATCTCTCACCTGTATCTTTTTATCCATCTCACACCTGTATTTTTTTATCCACCTCACACCTGTACCTATCTTTTCATTCATCTCACACTTGTATCTATCTTTTCATCTCTCACCTGTATCTTTTTATCCATCTCACACCTCTATCTATCTTTTCATCTCACTGTTGTATCTTTCTATTCATCTCACACCTGTGTCTATCTTTTCATCTCATTCCTGTATCTATCTTTTCATCTCACACCTGTAGCTATCTTTTCATCTCACAACTGTATCTTTCAATGCATCTGACACCTGTATCTACCTTTTCATCACACACCTGTATCTTTCTATCCATCTCACACCTGTATCTATATTTTCATCTCACACCTGTATCTTTCTATCCATCTCACACCTGTATATATCTTTTCATCACATGCCTGTATCTTTCAATCCATCACAGACCTGTATCTATCTTTTCATCTAATGATTGTATCTTTCTATCCATCTCACACCTGTGTCTATCTTTTCATCTCACGCCTGTATCTTTCTATCCGTCTCACACCTGTATCTATCTTTTCCTCTTACTCCTGTATCTTTATATCCTTCTCACACCTGTATCTATCTTTTCATCTATCACATGTATCTTTTTATCCATCTCACACCTGTATCTATATTTTCATCTCACAGCTGTATCTTTATATCCATCTAATACCTGTATCTTTTTATACATCTCACACCTGTATCTATCTTTTCTTCTCACACCTGTATCTTTTTATCCATCTCACACCTGTATCTTTATTTTCTTCTCCAACCTGTATATTTTTATCCATCTCACACCTGTGTCTTTCTTTTCATCTCACACCTGTATCTATCTTTTCATCTCTCACCTGTATCTATTTTTTCATTTCTCATCTGTATCTATCATTTCATCTTACACCTGTATCTATCTTTTCATTTCTCACGTGTATCTATCTTTTCATCTTACACCTGTATCTATCTTTTTATCTCACAACTGTATCTTTTTATCCATCTCAGACCTGTATCTATCTTTTCATCTCACACCAGTATCTATCCTTTCATCTCACACCTGTATCTATCTTTTCATCTCTCACTTGTATCTTTATATCCATCTCACACCTGTATCTATCTTTTCATCTCACACCTGTATCTATCTTTTTATCTGTCACCTGTATCTTTTTATCCTTCTGACACCTGTATTTTTTTATCCATCACACTCCTGTATCTCTTTTCTTCTCACACCTATATGTTTTTATCCATCTCACATCTGTATCTATCTTTTCGTCTCACACCTGTATCTACCTTTTCATCACACACCTGTATCTTTCAATCCATCTCACACCTGTATCTATATTTTCAGCTCACACCTGTATCTTTCTATCCATCTCACACCTGTATCTATCTTTTCATCACATGCCTGTATCTTTCAATCCATAACAGACCTGTATCTATCTTTTCATCTAACAACTGTTTCTTTTTATCCATCTCACACTTATAACTTTTTATCCATCTCACACCTGTTTCGATCTTTTCATCTCTCACCTGTATCTTTTTATCCATCTCACACCTGTATTTTTTTATCCATCTCACACCTGTATCTATCTTTTCGTCTCACACCTGTATCTTTTTATCCATCTCACATCTGTGTCTATCTTTTCATCTCACACCTGTATCTTTTTATCCATCTCACATCTGTGTCTATCTTTTCATATCACACCTGCAACTTTTATCCATCTCACAACTGTATCTATCTTTTCATCTCTCACCTGTATCTATTGATTCATCTCACACCTGTATCTATCTTTTCATCTCACACCTGTATCTTTATATCCATCTCACACCTATGTCTATCTTTTCTTCTCTCACCTGTAACTTTTCATCCTTCTAACACCTGTATTTTTTTATCCATCTCACACCTGTATCTTTATATCGATTCCATACCTGTATCTTTTTATCCATCTCACACCTGTATCTATCATTTCTTCTCACACCTGTATCTGTTTATCCAACTCACACCTGTATCTATCTTTTCTTCTCACACCTATATCTTTTTATCCATCTCTCACATGTATCTATATTTTCTTCTCACACCTGTATCTTTTTATCCATCTCACACCTGTGTCTATCTTTTCCTCTCTCACCTGTATCTATCTTTACATTTCTCACCTGTATCTATCATTTCATCTTACACCTGTATCTATCTTTTCATTTCTCACATGTATCTATCTTTTCATATTACACCTGTAGCTATCTTTTCATCTTACACCTTTATCTTTTTATACTTCTCTCACCTGTATCTATCTTTTTATCTCACAACTGTATCTTTTTATCCATCTCAGACCTGTATCTATCTTTTCATCTCACACCTGTATCCTTTATCCATCTCACACCTTTATCTATATTTTCATCTCTCACCTGTATCTATCTTTTCATCTCACACCTGTATCTATCTTTTCATCTCTCACCTGTATCTTTATATCCATCTCACACATGTATCTATCTTTTCATCTCTAGCATGTATGTTTTTATCCATTTCACACCTGTACCTGTCTTTTCATCTCAAACTTGTATCTATCTTTTCATCTCTCACCTGTATCTTTTCATCCATCTCACACCTGTATTTTTTTATCCACCTCACACCTGTACCTATCTTTTCATTCATCTCACACTTGTATCTATCTTTTCATCTCTCACCTGTATCTTTTTATCCATCTCACACCTCTATCTATCTTTTCATCTCACTGTTGTATCTTTCTATTCATCTCACACCTGTGTCCATCTTTTCATCTCACTCCTGTATCTATCTTTTCATCTCACACCTGTATCTATCTTTTCATCTCACAACTGTATCTTTCAATGCATCTGACACCTGTATCTACCTTTTCTTCACACACCTGTATCTTTCTATCCATCTCACACCTGTATCTATATTTTCATCTCACACCAGTATCTTTCTATCCATCTCACACCTGTATCTATCTTTTCATCACATGCCTGTATCTTTCAATCCATCACAGACCTGTATCTATCTTTTCATCTAATGCCTGTATCTTTCTATCCATCTCACACCTGTATCTATCTTTTCATCTCACGCCTGTATCTTTCTATCCGTCTCACACCTGTATCTATCTTTTCATCTTACTCCTGTATCTTTATATCCATCTCACACCTGTATCTATCTTTTCATCTATCACATGTATCTTTTTATCCATCTCACACCTGTATCTATATTTTTTTCTCCAACCTGTATCTTTTTATCCATCTCACACCTGTGTCTATCTTTTCATCTCACAAATGTATATTTATATACATCTCACATCTGTATCTATCTTTTCATCTCTCACCTGAATCTTTTTATCATTCTCACACCTGTATGTTTTTAACCATCTCACACCTGTATCTATCTTTTCATCTCTCACATGTATCTTTTTATCCATCTCACACCTGTATCTATCTTTTCATCTCACACCTGTATCTTTATATCAATCTAATACCTGTATCTTTTTATCCATCTCACACCTGTATCTATCTTTTCTTCTCACACCTGTATCTTTTTATTCATCTCACACCTGTATCTTTATTTTCTTCTCCAATCTGTATATTTTTATCCATCTCACACCTGTGTCTTTCTTTTCATCTCACACCTGTATCTATCTTTTCATCTCTCACCTGTATATATTTTTTCATTTCTCATCTGTATCTATCATTTCATCTTACACCTGTATCTATCTTTTCATTTCTCACGTGTATCTATCTTTTCATCTTACACCTGTATCTATCTTTTTATCTCACAACTGTATCTTTTTATCCATCTCAGACCTGTATCTATCTTTTCATCTCACACCAGTATCTTTTTATCCATCTCACAGCTATATCTATATTTTCATCTCAAACCTGTGTCTATCTTTTCATCTCACACCTGAATCTTTTATCCATCTCACACCTGTATCTCTTTTCATCTCTCTCCTGTATCTATCCTTTCATCTCACACCTGTATCTATCTTTTCATCTCTCACTTGTATCTTTATATCCATCTCACACCTGTATCTATCTTTTCATCTCACACCTGTATCTATCTTTTTATCTGTCACCTGTATCTTTTTATCCTTCTGACACCTGTATTTTTTTATCCATCACACTCCTGTATCTCTTTTCTTCTCACACCTATATCTTTATATCCATCTCTCATCTGTATCTATCTTTTTGTCTCACACCTGTATCTGCCTTATCATCACACACCTGTATCTTTCAATCCATCTCACAACTGTATCTATATTTTCAGCTCACACCTGTATCTTTCTATCCATCTCACACCTGTATCTATCTTTTCATCACATGCCTGTATCTTTCAATCCATAACAGACATGTATCTATCTTTTCATCTAACGCCTGTATCTTTCTATCCATCTCACACCTGTATCTATCTTTTCATCTCACGCCTGTATCTTTCTATCCCTCTCACACCTGTATATATCTTTTCATCTTACTCCTGTATCTTTATTTCCATCTCACACATGTATCTATATTTTCTTCTCACACCTGTATCTTTTTATCCATCTCACACCTGTGTCTATCTTTTCATCTCTCACCTGTATCTCACTTTACATTTCTCACCTGTATCTATCATTTCATCTTACACCTGTATCTATCTTTTCATTTCTCACATGTATCTATCTTTTCATATTACAACTGTAGCTATCTTTTCATCTTACACCTTTATATTTTTATCCTTCTCACACCTGTATCTATCATTTTATCTCACAACTGTATCTTTTTATCTATCTCAGACCTGTATCTATCTTTTCATCTCCCACCTGTATCTTTTTATCCATTTCACACCTGTATCTTTATATCCATCTCACACCTGTATCTTTTTTTTATCCATCTCACACCTGTATCTATCTTTTCGTCTCACACCTGTATCTATCTTTCATCCATCTCACACCTTTATATATATTTTCATCTCTCAACTGTATCTAACTTTTCATCTGACACCAGTATCTATCTTTTCATCTCTCACCTTTATCTTTATATCCATCTCACACCTGTATCTATCTTTTCATCTCTCACATGTATGTTTTTATTGATCTCACACCTGTACCTGTCTTTTCATCTAAAACTTGTATCTACATTTTCATCTCTCACCTGTTTCTTTTTATCCATCTCACACCTGTATTTTTTATCCACCTCACAACTGTACCTATCTTTTCATTCATCTCACACTTGTATCTATCTTTTCATCTCTCACCTGTATCTTTTTATCCATCTCACACCTCTATCTATCTTTTCATCTCACTCTTGTATCTATCTTTTCATCTAACACCTGTATCTATCTTTTCATCTCACAACTGTATCTTTCTATCCATCTCACACCTGTATCTATATTTTCATCTCACACCTGTATCTTTCTATCCATCTCACACCTGTATCTATCTTTTCATCACATGCCTGTGTCTTTCAATCCATCACAGACCTGTATCTATCTTTTCATCTAACGCCTTTATCTTTCTATCCATCTCACACCTGTATCTATCTTTTCATCACATGCCTGTATCTTTCAATCCATAACAGGCCTGTATCTATCTTTTCATCTAACGCCTGTATCTTTCTATCCATCTCACACCTGTATCTATCTTTTCATCTCACGCCTGTATCTTTCTATCCCTCTCACACCTGTATCTATCTTTTCATCTAACACCTTTATATTTTTATCCTTCTCACACCTGTATCTATCTTTTTATCTCACAACTGTATCTTTTTATCTATCTCAGACCTGTATCTATCTTTTCATCTCACACCTGTATCTTTTTATCCATTTCACACCTGTATCTTTATATCCATCTCACACCTGTATCTTTTTTTTATCCATCTCACAAATGTATCTATCTTTTCATTTCTCATCTGTATCTTTTTATTCTTCTCACACATGTATTTTTTATCCATCTCACACCTGTATCTATCTTTTCGTCTCACACCTGAATCTTTTATCCATCTCACACCTTTATATATATTTTCATCTCTCAACTGTATCTGACTTTTCATCTGACACCTTTATCTATCTTTTCATCTCTCACATGTATGTTTTTATCGATCTCACACCTGTACCTGTCTTTTCATCTCAAACTTGTATCTATCTTTTCATCTCTCTCCTGTTTCTTTTTATCCATCTCACACCTGTATTTTTTATCCACCTCACAACTGTACCTATCTTTTCATTCATCTCACACTTGTATCTATCTTGTCATCTCTCACCTGTATCTTTTTATCCATCTCACACCTCTATCTATCTTTTCATCTCAGTCTTGTATCTTTCTATTCATCTCACCCCTGTGTCTATCTTTTCATCTCACTCCTGTATCTATCTTTTCATCTCACACCTGTATCTATCTTTTCATCTCACAACTGTATCTTTCAATGCATTTGACACCTGTATCTACCTTTTCATCACACACCTGTATCTTTCTATCCATCTCACACCTGTAACTATATTTTCATATCACACCTGTATCTTTCTATCCATCTCACACCTGTATCTCTCTTTTCATCACATGCCTGTATCTTTCAATGCATCACAGACCTGTATCTATCTTTTCATCTAACGCCTGTATCTTTCTATCCATCTCACACCTGTATCTAACTTTTCATCTCATGCCTGTATCTTTCTATTCGTCTCACACCTGTATCTATCTTTTCATCTTACTCTTGTATCTTTATATCCATCTCACACCTGTATCTATCTTTTCAACTCTCACTTGTATCTTTTTATCCATCTCACACCTGTATCTATCTTTTCATCTCACAGCTGTATCTTTATATCCATCTAATACCTGTATCTTTTTATCCATCTCACACCTGTATCTATCTTTTCTTCTCACACCTGTATCTTTTTATCCATCTCACACCTGTATCTATATTTTTTTCTCCAACCTGTATCTTTTTATCCATCTCACACCTGTGTCTATCTTTTCATCTCAAAAAGGTATATTTATATACATCTCACACCTGTATCTATCTTTTCATCTCTCACCTGTATCTTTTTATCATTCTCACACCTGTATGTTTTTAACCATCTCACACCTGTATCTTTCTTTTCATCTCACACCTGTATCTTTATATCCATCTCACACCTGTATCTATCTTTTCATCTCACACCTGTATCTTTTTATCCATCTCACACCTGTATCTTTATTTTCTTCTCCAACCTGTATTTTTTATCCATCTCACACCTGTGTCTTTCTTTTCATCTCACACCTGTATCTATCTTTTCATCTCTCACCTGTATCTATTTTTTCATTTCTCATCTGTATCTATCATTTCATCTAACACCTGTATCGATCTTTTCATTTCTCACGTGTATCTATCTTTTCATCTTACACCTGTAGCTATCTTTTTATCTCACAACTGTATCTTTTTATCCATCTCACGCCTGTATCTATCTTTTCATCTCACACCAGTATCTTTTTATCCATCTCACAGCTATATCTATATTTTCATCTCAAACCTGTATCTATCTTTTCATCTCTCACTTGTATCTTTATATCCATCTCACACCTGTATCTATCTTTTCATCTCACACCTGTATCTATCTGTTTATCTGTCACCTGTATCTTTTTATCCTTCTGACACCTGTATTTTTTTATCCCTCACACTCCTGTATCTCTTGTCTTCTCACACCTATATCTTTTTATCCATCTCACATCTGTGTCTATCTTTTTGTCTCACACCTGTATCTACCTTTTCATCACACACCTGTATCTTTCAATCCATCTCACACCTGTATCTATATTTTCAGCTCACACCTGTATCTTTCTATCCATCTCACACCTGTATCTATCTTTTCATCACATGCCTGTATCTTTCAATCCATAACAGACCTGTATCTATCTTTTCATCTAATGCCTGTATCTTTCAATCCATCTCACACCTGTATCTATCTTTTCATCTCACGCCTGTATCTTTCTATCCGTCTCACACCTGTATCTCTCTTTTCATCTCACTCCTTTATCTTTCTATCCATCTCACACCTGTATCTATCTATTCATCTCACACCTGTATTTTCTATCCATCTCACAACTGTATCTATATTTTAATCTCAGACCTGTATCTATCTTTTCATCTCACGCCTGTATCTTTATATCCATCTCACACCTGTATCTATCTTTTCATCACATGCCTGTATCTTTCAATCCATAACAGACCTGTATCTATCTTTTCATCTAATGCCTGTATCTTTCTATCCATCTCACACCTGTATCTATCTTTTCATCTCATGTCTGTATCTATCTTTTCCTCTCACACCTGTATCTATCTTTTCATTTCACACCTGTATCTATCTTATCATCTCTCACCTGTATCTATCTTTTCATTTCTCACCTGTATCTATCTTTTAATCTTACACCTGTATCTATCTTTTCATTTCTCACCTGTATCTATTTTTTCATCTTACACCTGTGTCTATCTTTTCATCTATCACCTTTATCTTTTTATACATCTGACACCTGTATCTATCTTTTTATCTCACAACTGTATCTTTTAATCCATCTCACACCTATATATTTTTATCCATCTCACACCTGTTTCGATCTTTTCATCTCTCAAGTGTATCTTTTTATCCATCTCACACCTGTATTTTTTTATTCATCTCACACCTGTATCTATCTTTTCGTCTCACACCTGTATCTATATTTTCATATCACACCTGTATCTTTTTATCCATCTCACATCTGTGTCTATCTTTTCATCTCACACCTGCAACTTTTATCCATCTCACACCTGTATCTATCTTTTCATCTCTCACCTGTATCTATCGTTTCATCTCACAACTGTATCTATCTTTTCATCTCACACCTGTAACTTTATATCCATCTCACACCTGTATCTATCTTTTCTTATCTCACCTGTATCTTTTCATCCTTCTAACAACTGTATTTTTTTATCCATCTCACACCTGTATCTTTCTTTTCTTCTCACACCTGTATCTTTTTTTCCATCTCACACCTGTATCTATCGTTTCATCTCTCACCTGTATCTTTTTATGCATCTCACACCGGTATTTTATATCCATCTCACACGAGAATCTATCTTTTCATCTGACACCTGTATCTATCTTTTCATCTCACACCTGTATCTTTTTATCCATCTCACACCTGTATCTATCTTTTCATCTCTCACATGTTTCTTTTTATCCATCTCACACCTGTACCTATCTTTTCATCTCACACCTGTATCTTTATATCCATCCCAAACCTGTATCTTTTTATCCATCTCACACCTGTATCTATCTTTTCTTCTCACACCTGTATCTGTTTATCCAACTCACACCTGTATCTATCTTTTCTTCTCACACCTGTAACTTTTTATTCATCTCACACAAGTATCTATATTTTCTTCTCACAGCTGTATCTTTTTTTCCATCTCACACCTGTGTCTATCTTTTCATCTCTCACCTGTATCTCTCTTTACATATCTCACCTGTATCTATCATTTCATCTTACACCTGTAGCTATCTTTTCATCTTACACCTTTATCTTTTTATCCATCTCACACCTGTATCTATCTTTTTATCTCACAACTGTATCTTTTTATCCATCTCAGTCCTGTATCTATCTTTTCATCTCACACCTGTATCTTTTGATCCTTTTCACACCTGTATCTTTATATCCATCTCACACCTGTATTTTTTTATCCATCTCACACCTGTATCTATCTTTTCATCTCACACCTGTATCTTTTATCCATCTCACACCTTTATCTATATTTTCATCTCTCACCTGTATCTAACTTTTCATCTCACACCTTTATCTATCTTTTCATCTCTCACCTGTATCATTATATCCATCTCACACCTGTACCTGTCTTTTCATCTCAAACTTTTATCTATCTTTTCATCTCTCACCTGTATCTTTTTATCCATCTCACACCTGTATTTTTTTATCCACCTCACACCTGTACCTATCTTTTCATTCATCTCACACTTGTATCTATCTTTTCATCTCTCACCTGTATCTTTTTATCCATCTCACACCTCTATCTATCTTTTCATCTCACTCTTGTTTCTTTCTATACATCTCACACCTGAATCTATCTTTTCATCTCACTCCTGTATCTTTATATCCATCTCACACCTGTATCTATCTTTTCATCTCTCACATGTATCTTTTTATACATCTCACACATATATCTATCTTTTCATCTCACAGCTGAATCTTTATATCCATCTAATACCTGTATCTTTTTATCCATCTCACACCTTTGTCTATCTTTTCATCTCACACCTGTATCTATCTTTTCTTCTCACACCTGTATCTTTTTATCCATCTCACACCTTTGTCTATCTTTTCATCTCACACCTGTATCTATCTTTTCATCTCTCACCTGTATCTATTTTATCATTTCTCATCTGTATCTATCATTTCATCTTCCACCTGTATCTATCTTTTTATCTCACAACTGTATGTTTTTATCCATCTCAGACCTGTATCTATCTTTTCATCTCACACCAGTATCTTTTTATCCATCTCACACCTATATCTATCTTTTCATCTCAAACCTGTATCTATCTTTTCATCTCACACCTGAATCTTTTGTCCATCTCACACCTGTATCTCTTTTCATCTCTCTCCTGTATCTATCCTTTCATCTCACACCTGTATCTATCTTTTCATCTCTCACTTGTATCTTTATATCCATCTCACACCTGTACCTATCTTTTCATCTCACACCTGTATCTTTATATCCATCCCAAACCTGTATCTTTTTATCCATCTCACACCTGTATCTATCTTTTCTTCTCACACCTGTATCTGTTTATCTAACTCACACCTGTATCTATCTTTTCTTCTCACACCTGTAACTTTTTATTCATCTCACACAAGTATCTATATTTTCTTCTCACAGATGTATCTTTTTATCCATCTCACACCTGTGTCTATCTTTTCATCTCTCACCTGTATCTATCTTTACATATCTCACCTGTATCTATCATTTCATCTTACACCTGTAGCTATCTTTTCATCTTACACCTTTATCTTTTTATCCGTCTCACACCTGTATCTATCTTTTTATCTCACAACTGTATCTTTTTATCCATCTCAGACCTGTATCTATCTTTTCATCTCACACCTGTATCTTTTGATCCTTTTCACACCTGTATCTTTATATCCATCTCACACCTGTATTTTTTTATCCATCTCACACCTGTATCTATCTTTTCATCTCACACCTGTAACTTTTATCCATCTCACACCTTTATCTATATTTTCATCTCTCACCTGTATCTAACTTTTCATCTCACACCTGTATCTATCTTTTCATCTCTCTTCTGTATCATTATATCCATCTCACACCTGTTCCTGTCTTTTCATCTCAAACTTTTATCTATCTTTTCATCTCTCACCTGTATCTTTTTATCCATCTCACACCTGTATTTTTTTATCCACCTCACACCTGTACCTATCTTTTCATTCATCTCACACTTGTATCTATCTTTTCATCTCTCACCTGTATCATTTTATCCATCTCACACCTCTATCTATCTTTTCATCTCACTCTTGTTTCTTTCTATACATCTCACACCTGAATCTATCTTTTCATCTCACTCCTGTCTCTTTATATCCATCTCACACCTGTATCTATCTTTTCATCTCTCACATGTATTTTTTTATACATCTCACACATATATTTATCTTTTCATCTCACAGCTGTATCTTTATATCCATCTAATACCTGTATCTTTTTATCCATCTCACACCTTTGTCTATCTTTTCATCTCACACCTGTATCTATCTTTTCTTCTCACACCTGTATCTTTTTATCCATCTCACACCTTTGTCTATCTTTTCATCTCACACCTGTATCTATCTTTTCATCTCTCACCTGTATCTATTTTATCATTTCTCATCTGTATCTATCATTTCATCTTCCACCTGTATCTATCTTTTTATCTCACAACTGTATGTTTTTATCCATCTCAGACCTGTATCTATCTTTTCATCTCACACCAGTATCTTTTTATCCATCTCACACCTATATCTATCTTTTCATCTCAAACCTGTATCTATCTTTTCATCTCACACCTGAATCTTTTGTCCATCTCACACCTGTATCTCTTTTCATCTCTCTCCTGTATCTATCCTTTCATCTCACACCTGTATCTATCTTTTCATCTCTCACTTGTATCTTTATATCCATCTCACACCTGTACCTATCTTTTCATCTCACACCTGTATCTTTATATCCATCCCAAACCTGTATCTTTTTATCCATCTCACACCTGTATCTATCTTTTCTTCTCACACCTGTATCTGTTTATCCAACTCACACCTGTATCTATCTTTTCTTCTCACACCTGTAACTTTTTATTCATCTCACACAAGTATCTATATTTTCTTCTCACAGATGTATCTTTTTATCCATCTCACACCTGTGTCTATCTTTTCATCTCTCACCTGTATCTATCTTTACATATCTCACCTGTATCTATCATTTCATCTTACACCTGTAGCTATCTTTTCATCTTACACCTTTATCTTTTTATCCATCTCACACCTGTATCTATCTTTTTATCTCACAACTGTATCTTTTTATCCATCTCAGACCTGTATCTATCTTTTCATCTCACACCTGT
This sequence comes from Taudactylus pleione, assembly GCA_031769625.1. Taxonomy (NCBI): domain Eukaryota; kingdom Metazoa; phylum Chordata; class Amphibia; order Anura; family Myobatrachidae; genus Taudactylus; species Taudactylus pleione. The sequence goes on along the minus strand of JAUIMM010003146.1, from coordinate 862,411 downwards.
ATCTTTTGATCCTTTTCACACCTGTATCTTTATATCCATCTCACACCTGTATTTTTTTATCCATCTCACACCTGTATCTATCTTTTCATCTCACACCTGTAACTTTTATCCATCTCACACCTTTATCTATATTTTCATCTCTCACCTGTATCTAACTTTTCATCTCACACCTGTATCTATCTTTTCATCTCTCTCCTGTATCATTATATCCATCTCACACCTGTTCCTGTCTTTTCATCTCAAACTTTTATCTATCTTTTCATCTCTCACCTGTATCTTTTTATCCATCTCACACCTGTATTTTTTTATCCACCTCACACCTGTACCTATCTTTTCATTCATCTCACACTTGTATCTATCTTTTCATCTCTCACCTGTATCATTTTATCCATCTCACACCTCTATCTATCTTTTCATCTCACTCTTGTTTCTTTCTATACATCTCACACCTGAATCTATCTTTTCATCTCACTCCTGTCTCTTTATATCCATCTCACACCTGTATCTATCTTTTCATCTCTCACATGTATTTTTTTATACATCTCACACATATATTTATCTTTTCATCTCACAGCTGTATCTTTATATCCATCTAATACCTGTATCTTTTTATCCATCTCACACCTTTGTCTATCTTTTCATCTCACACCTGTATCTATCTTTTCTTCTCACACCTGTATCTTTTTATCCATCTCACACCTTTGTCTATCTTTTCATCTCACACCTGTATCTATCTTTTCATCTCTCACCTGTATCTATTTTATCATTTCTCATCTGTATCTATCATTTCATCTTCCACCTGTATCTATCTTTTTATCTCACAACTGTATGTTTTTATCCATCTCAGACCTGTGTCTATCTTTTCATCTCACACCAGTATCTTTTTATCCATCTCGCACCTATATCTATCTTTTCATCTCAAACCTGTATCTATCTTTTCATCTCACACCTGAATCTTTTGTCCATCTCACACCTGTATCTCTTTTCATCTCTCTCCTGTATCTATCCTTTCATCTCACACCTGTATCTATCTTTTCATCTCTCACTTGTATCTTTATATCCATCTCACACCTGTATCTATCTTTTATTCTCACACCTATATCTTTTTATCCATCTCACATCTGTATCTATCTTTTCATCTCACACCTGTATCTTTTTATTGATCTCACACCTATATCTATTTTTTCATCTCTCACATGTGTGTTTTTATCCATCTCACACCTGTACCTATCTTTTCATCTCAAACCTTTATCTATTTTTTCATCTCTAACCTGTTTCTTTTTATCCATCTCACACCTGTATCTATCTTTTCATCTCACACCTGTATCTATCTTTTCATATCTCACATGTGTCTTTTTATCCATCTCACACCTGTACCTATCTTTTCATCTCACACTTGTATCTATCTTTTCATCTCTCACATGTATCTTTTTATCCATCTCACACCTGTACCTATATTTTCATCTCACACTTGTATCTATCTTTTCATCTCTCACATGTATCTTTATATCCATCTCACACCTGTACCTATCTTTTCATCTCACACTTGTATCTATCTTTTCATCTCTCACATGTATCTTTTTATCCATCTCACACCTGTACCTATATTTTCGTCTCACACCTGTATCTATCCTTTCATCTCACACCTATATCTTTTTATCCATCTCACACCTGTATCTGTCTTTTCATCTCACACCTGTATCTTTATATCCATCTCACAGCTGTATCTATCTTTTCATCTCTCACATGTATCTTTTTATCCATCTCACACCTGTATCTATCTTTTCATCTCACACCTGTATCTTTATATCCTTCTCACACCTGTATCTTTATATCCATCTCACACCTGTATCTTTATATCCATCTCACACCTGTATCTTTTTATCCATCTCACACCTGTACCTATATTTTCGTCTCACTCCTGTATCTAACTTTACATCTCTCACCTGTATCTATCATTTCATCTCACACCAGTTTCTAACTATTCATCTCACACCTGTATCTTTATATCCATCTGACACCTGTATCTATCTTTTCCTCTCACCTACAGTCAGGTGCATAAATATTGGGACATTGACAGAATTTTCATATTTTGGCGTCTATTCACCACCACAATGGCTTTGAAATGAAACAAACAAGATTTACTTTAACTGCAGACTTTCAGATTTAATTTGAGAGTAATTACATCCAAATCAGGTGAACGGTGTAGGAATTACAATGGTTTCTATATATGTGCCTCCCACTTTTTAAGGGGCCAAAAGTAATGGGACAAACTAAACAATCCTAAATCTAACTTTCACTTTTTAATACTTTGTTGCAAGTCCTTTGCAGGCAATTACAGCCTGAAGTCTGGAACGCATAGACATCACCAGACGCTGGGTTCCATCCCTGGTGATGCTCTGCCAGGCCTCTACTGCAAATGTCTTCAGTTCCTGCTTGTTCTTGGGGCATTTTCCCTTCAGTTTTGTCTTCATCAAGTGAAATGCATGCTCAATCGGATTCAGGTCAGGGGATTGACTTGGCCATTGCATAACATTCCACTTTTTAGCCTTAAAAAACTCTTTGGTTGCTTTTGCAGCATGCTTCAGGTCATTGTCCATCTGCACTGTGAAGCGCAGTCCAATGAGTTCTGAAGCATTTGACTGAATATGAACATATAATATTGCCTGAAACACTTCAAAATTCATTCTGCTGTAAATCCTGAGCGTCCCCTGGGGAGGTGGGAATTAACTTAGAGGGTCTTTTGTTTTGGGAGGTGTCACCTTGCTCTAACACAGACATATGGACCAGGCTAACATCAAGGCTTATCCAGTATTAAACATTTCAATAACTTACATTATTACAGTACTTAATAGACATGCTAATGAAAATGTGTGTCCTGAGAATGATCACACATACACTAGGAGATGGGAAGTTGAACACAAAAGGACTAAAAAGTAAATTGATCTCTGCAAGGACTGAGATGCTGCCAGTACATTTGTAACACACATCTCATGTCCTCACAATGAACATATAATGTTGCCGAAACACTTCAAAATTCATTCTGCTGCTTTTGTCAGCAGTCACATCATCAATAAATACAAGGGAACCAGCTCCATTGGCAGCCATACATGCCCACGCAATGACACTACCACCACCATGCTTCACTGATGAGGTAGTATGTTTTGGATCATGAGCAGTTCCTTTCCTTCTCCATACTCTTCTCTTCCCATCACTATGTACAAGTTGATCTTTGTCTCATCTGTCCATAGGATGTTGTTCCAGAACTGTAATGGCTTTTTTAGATGTTGTTTGGCAAACTCTAATCTGGTCTTTGTGGCTCACCAATGGTTTACATCTTGTGGTGAACCCTCTATATTCACTCTTGTGAAGTCTTCTCTTAATTGTTGACTTTAACACATATACACCTACCTCCTGGAGAGTGTTCTTGATTTGGCCAACTGTTGTGAAGGGGTTTTTCTTCACCAGGGAAATAATTCTTCTGTCATCCACCACAGTTGTTTTCCGTTGGCTTCTGGGTCTTTTGGTGTTGCTGAGCTCTCCGGTGCGTTCTTTCTTTTTAAGAATGCTCCAAACAGTTGATTTGGCCACACCTAATGTTTTTGAAGAGTTTGTTTTGATTTTTCAGCCTAATGATGGCTTGCTTCACTGATAGTGACAGGTCTTTGGATCTCATATTGAGAGTCGACAGCAACTGATTCCAAATGCAAATGTCACACCTAGAATCAACTCCAGACCTTTTACCTGCTTAATTGATAATGAAATAATGAGGGAATAGCCCACACCTGTCCATGAAATAGCTTTTGAGTTGATAGTCCCATTACTTTTGGCCCCTTAAACAGTGAGAGGCACATATAGAAACCGTTGTAATTCCTACACCGTTCACCTGATTTGGATGTAATTACGATCAAATTAAATCTGAAAGTCTGCAGTTAAAGCACATCTTGTTTGTTTCATTTCAAAGCCATTGTGGTAGTGAATAGAGGCCAAAATATAAAATTTCTGTCAATGTCCCAATATTTATGCACCTGACTGTATATCTATCTTTTCATCTCACACCTGTATCTTTCTATCCATCTCACACCTGTATCTATCTTTTCATCTCTCACCTGTATCTATCTTTTTATCTCACGCCTGTATCTTTATATCCATCTCACACCTGTATCTATCTTTTCCACTCTCACCTGTATGTATCTTTTCATCTCTCATCTGTATCTTTCTATCCATCTCACACCTGTATCTATATTTTCATTTCACACCTGTATCTATCTTTTCATCTCTCAACTGTATCTATCTTTTCATCTCACACATTTATCTTTTTATCCATATTACACCTGTATCTATCTTTTTATCTCACGCCTATATTTTTATATCCTTCTCACATCCTGTATCTATCTTTTCAACTCACATCTGTATTTTTCTATCCATCTTTCACCTATATCTATCTTTTTATCTCAGGCCTGTATATATTTTTCCATCTCTCACCTGTATCTATCTTTTTATATCACACCTGTATCTTTATATCCATCTCACGCCTTTATCTATCTTTTCATCTCCCACCTGTATCTTTCTATCCATCTCACACCTGTATCTATCTTTTCATCTCCCACCTGTATCTTTTTATCCATTTCACACCTGTATCTATCATTTTATCTCACGCCTGTATTTTTATATCCATCTCACACATGTATCTATCTTTTCATCTCACACCTGTATCTTTTTATCCATTTCACACCTGTATCTATCTTTTTATCACATGCCTGTATATATCTTTATATCTCATACCTGTATTTTTATATCCATCTCACAGTTGTATCTATCTTTTTATCTCACACCTGTATCTTTTTATCGATCTCACACCTGTATCTATCTTTTAATCTCACGCCTGTATCTTTATATCCATCTCACACCTGCATCTTTTTATCCATCTCTCACCTGTATCTATCTTTTTATCTCACATCTGTATCTTTATATCCATTTCACATCTGTATCTTCATATCCATCTCATGCCTGTATCTATCTTTTCATCTCTACCTGTATCTTTCTATCCATCTCATACCTGGATCTATATTTTCATCTCACACCTGTATCTTTTTATCCATCTCCCACCTGTATCTATCTTTTTATCTCATGCCTGTATCTATCTTTATATCTCACACCTGTATTTTTATATCCATCTCACACCTGTATCTATCTTTTTATCTATCACCTGTATCTTTTTATCCATCTCACACCTGTATCTTTCTATCCATCTCACACCTGTATCTATCTTTCCATCTCTCACCTGTATCTATCTTTTTATCTGACACCTGTATCTTTATATCCATCTCACGCCTGTATCTATCTTTTCATCTCTCATCTGTATCTATCTTTTTATCATGCCTGTATCTTTTTAATACATCTGACACCTGTATCTATCTTTTCATCTCTCACCTGTATCTTTCTATCAATCTCACATCTATATCTTTTTATCCATCACACAACTGTATCTATCTTTTTATCTCATGCCTGTATCTTTCTTTTCATCATGCTTGTATCTTTCAATCCATCTCACACTTGTATCTCTTTTCATCTCACTCCTGTATCTTTCCATCTTACACCTTTAACTATCTTTTCATCTCACATCTGTATCTTTTTATCCATCTCACAAATGTATCTATCTATCTTTTCATCTCACACCTGTATCTTTTAATCCATCTCACACCTGTACCTATCTTTTTATCTCAAACCTGTATCTTTATATCAATCTAATGCCTGTATCTTTATATCCATCTCACACCTGTATTTTTGTTTTCATCTGATGTCTGCATCTATCTTTTCATCTGACACCTCTATTTATCTTTTCATCTCTCACCTTTATATATCTTTTCATCTCACTCCTGTATCTTTCTATCCATCTTACACCTGTACCTATCTTTTCATCTCATGCCTGTATCTTTCCATCTTACACCTTTAACTATCTTTTCATCTCACATATGTATCTTTTTATCCATCTCACAAATGTATCTATCTTTTCATCTCGCGCCTGTATCTTTTTATCCATCTCACATCTGTATATTTATATCCATCTCACACCAGTATCTATCTTTCCATCTCACACCCGTATCTTTCTTTTCATCTCTCCCCTGTATCTATCTATTCATCTCACACCTGTATCTTTCTATCCATCTCACAACTGTATCTATCTTTTCATCTAACACATGTATCTATCTTTTCATCTCACGCCTGTATCTTTATATCCTTCTCACACCTGTATCTATCTTTTAATCTCTCACCTGTATCTTTTTACCCATCTCACACCTGTATATATCTTTTCATCTCATGCCTGTATTTTTATATCCATCTCTCACCTGTGTCTATCTTTTTATCTCTCACCTGTATATTTATATTCTTCTCACACCCGTATCTATCTTTTCATCTCTTACCTGTATCTTTTTATCCATCTCACAAATGTATCTATCTTTTTATCTCGCGCCTGTATCTTTTTATCCATCTCACATCTGTATATTTATATCCATCTCACACCTGTATCTATCTTTCCATCTCACACCCGTATCTTTCTTTTCATCTCTCCCCTGTATCTATCTATTCATCTCACACCTGTATCTTTCTATCCATCTCACAACTGTATCTATCTTTTCATCTCAAACCTGTATCTATTTTTTCATCTCACGCCTGTATCTATCTTTACATCTCACACCTGTATCTATCTTTTCATCTCACACCTGTATCTATCTTTTCATCTCACACCTGTATATATCTTTTCATCTCATGCCTGTATTTTTATATCCATCTCACACCTGTGTCTATCTTTTTATCTCTCACCTGTATATTTATATTCTTCTCACACCCGTATCTATTTTTTCATCTCTCACCTGTATCTTTTTATCCATCTCACACCTGTATATATCTTTTCATCTCACGCCTGTATTTTTCTATCCATCTCACACCTGTATCTCTCTTTTTAACTCACGCCAGTATTTTTGCATCCATCTCACACCTGTTTCTATCTTTTCCACTCTCACCTGTATCTATCTTTTCATCTCTCACCTGTATCTATCTTTTCATCTCACACATGTATCTATCTTTTCATCTCACACCTGTGTCTTTTTATTCATCTCACACATGCATCTTTTTATCCATCTCTCACCTGTATCTATCTTTTTATCTCACATCTGTATCTTTATATCCATTTCACATCTGTATCTTCATATCCATCTCATTCCTGTATCTATCTTTTCATCTCTCACCTGTATCTTCATATCCATCTCATACCTGGATCTATCTTTTCATCTCACACCGTATTTTTATATCCATCTCTCACATGTATCTATCTTTTCATCTCTCACCTGTATCTTTTTATCCACCTCACACCTGTATCTATTTTTTCATCTCACACCTCTATCTATCTTTTCATCTCACACCTGTATTTTTATATCCATCTCACACCTGTATCTATCTTTTCATCTCACACCTGTATCTTTTTATCCACCTCACACCTGTATCTACCTTTTCATCTCACACCTGTATCTTTTTATCCATCTCATGCCTGTGTCTATCTTTTCAACTCACACCTGTATCTATCTTTTCATCTCACACCTGTATCTTTTTATTCATCTCACACCTGTATCTATCTTTTCATCTCACACCTGTATCTTTTTATCCATCTCACCTGTGTTTATCTTTTCTTTTCACACCTGTATATATTTATCCATCTCACACCTGTGTCTATCTTTTAATCTCACAACTATATCTTTTTATCCATCTCACACCTCTATCTATCTTTTTATCTCACACCTGTATCTTTTTATCCATCTCACACCTGTATCTATCTTTTCATCTCACACCTGTATTTTTATATCCATCTCACACTTGTATCTATCTTTTCATCTCACTTCTGTATTTTTACATCCATCTCACACCTGTATCTATCTGGCTATCATCTCATGCCTGTATATTCAATCTTACACCTGTATCTATCTTTTCATCTCACCCCTGTATTTTTCTATCCTTCTCACACCTGTTTCTATCTATTCATCTCACACCTGTATCTTTATATCCATCTCACACCTGTATCTATCTAGCTATCATCTCATGCCTGTATCTTTCAATCTTACACCTGTATCTATGTTTTCATCTCACCCCTGTATTTTTCTATCCATCTCACACCTGTATCTTTATATCCATCTCACACCTGTATCTATCTTTTCATCTCTCACCTGTATCTATCTTTTCATCTCACACCTGTATCTTTATATCCATCTCACACCTGTATCTTTATATCCATCTCACACCTGTACCTATATTTTCGTCTCACACCTGAATCTATCTTTTCATCTCTCACCTGTATCTATCATTTCATCTCACACCAGTTTCTAACTATTCATCTCACACCTGTATCTATCTTTTCCTCTCACCAACAGTCAGGTGCATAAATATTGGGACATTGACAGAATTTTCATATTTTGGCCTCTATTCACCACCACAATGGCTTTGAAATTAAACAAACAAGATGTACTTTAACTGCAGACTTTCAGATTTAATTTGAGTGTAATTTCATCCAAATCAGGTGAACAGTGTAGGAATTACAATGGTTTCTATATATGTGCCTCCCACTTTTTAAGGGGCCAAAAGTAATGGGACAAACTAAACAATCCTAAATCTAACTTTCACTTTTTAATACTTTGTTGCAAGTCCTTTGCAGGCAATTACAGCCTGAAGTCTGGAACGCATAGACATCACCAGACGCTGGGTTTCATCCCTGGTGATGCTCTGCCAGGCCTCTACTGCAAATGTCTTCAGTTCCTGCTTGTTCTTGGGGCATTTTCCCTTCAGTTTTGTCTTCATCAAGTGAAATGCATGCTCAATCGGATTCAGGTCAGGGGATTGACTTGGCCATTGCATAACATTCCACTTTTTAGCCTTAAAAAACTCTTTGGTTGCTTTTGCAGCATGCTTCAGGTCATTGTCCATCTGCACTGTGAAGCGCAGTCCAATGAGTTCTGAAGCATTTGACTGAATATGAATGTGAGGATACGGGGTTCACTCAATCACCCAGACACCAAGCAGATGAAACCAACGTGATGGTTTATTTTTCCACAGCACACAGAAATAGACAATATGTCAGGACAAGCAGTAAATCCAGTGAACAGGCAATAAACAGGTAGCAGTCCAGACAGAGGCAGTCCCAGTAGAGTATAATGTCCCAGAACAATTCCACGAAATAGCTAGAGACCCTCAGTCCCCACAGTAGAAACTATCACTGATCACGCAGCAGTGCATAGCGTATGTCCACTCAATCACTTCCAGGACCCCACACGTAGAAACTATCAGAGATCACACAGCAGTGATAGTCCCTGGGTACAATCAAGCATTTCCAGGACCCCATGCAGTAGAAGCTAATCACAGAACACACAGCAATGTATAGCGTATAGGTCCTTGCAGAATTTCCAAGTATAAATCCACAGAACTGGTGATGCGTTCCACTAGCACCTTGGCAGAGCGAGGCCTCTTAGCCAAAGTCAGCGACTAACATGTGGAGTTGCCTTCAGTGACCTGTTTTAAAATCTTCCAATTTCTCACGATATTGTGACCTCCCAGGGGGGGTTGCACCGTTTCCTGATTGGTGCGAGTCCCTTATGCTGTCACTTTCTCCTACCTCCTCTGGGTATTACTTCCCTGACGAACACCTGCTGGGATGGTTCCGTTCAGTCTACCAGGTTCACGTGATGCACAAAACAGGCAAATGGAAGGAGGAGTAAATCCTGAGCGTCCCCTGGGGAGGTGGGAATTAACTTAGAGGGTCTTTTGTTTTGGGAGGTGTCACCTTGCTCTAACACAGACATATGGACCAGGCTAACATCAAGGCTTATCCAGTATTAAACATTTCAATAACTTACATTATTACAGTACATAATAGACATGCTAATGGCAATGTGTGTCCTGAGAATGATCACACATACACTAGGAGATGGGAAGTTGAACACAAAAGGACTAAAAAGTAAATTGATCTCTGCAAGGACTGAGATGCTGCCAGTACATTTGTAACACACATCTCATGTCCTCACATTCCTCTCCCACTTTTTAGGCCTTGTTCCCTGGGGGGATCCAGAACCACTACTGACTGGGCGAGGTGGGGTGCAGGGTAAAGCATCTTGTGGGTGAGTGTGCCACCAGTGTCCCACAGAGTAATGTAACATAAGACCCAGGATGTAAGAAGCAGCCTAGTTAGACAATCCGCAAGTACAAAATTACAATATAACATGTCCCCTTTTTCCACCAGAGGATTTAGCAATTCCCCCAAGTCAGACGTTCGGTGTTCCCCCTTCACATTATCACACCCCTTTCCCCAAATCATACTAATCGGGCATCCTAACACCCTCACTTCTGGAACACAGGGGCAGTGGGTACCTTCCCCCTCACCACCTTGTACAAGTAACGGTTGCCCAGGGGCAGGCAAATATTGGGTCTCTTTACATGGCACTTCTGTGGCAGTGTCCATTCCTTCCTCCCCCAAACACCAACTGGGGGGCTGACAACTTTCAGTGCAACATGTGGGCTCCTCACGGCTCGGGCCCCAGGATGAACCTTGTATATGGAACAATGCAGTTAGTGGCTGCAGGGGAGCCACCAGGACAGGCTGGTCCTGTCCCAGCCCTCCCCCCTCAAAAGCCAGAGTCTCACCTGGAACTTCTTCTGGACTGTCCTCCTCCTTGGTAACTCCCTCTTCTAGCCCGGTCGGCTGGATAACTGGTTGGGTACCACACCAGGTTTTAACCGCTGAACACTCCAAAATTATCTCCACAAATGCCTCGTGTTCTGTGAGATGCAGGGGGCCGGGTGGTGCAGTGCCTTCTCCCTGGGGTGGGAGAAGGGGTTGCAAGCGCTGTCTCCTGACATCCACCTGGTCTGTATTTGCTGGAATCTTACTAAGGGCAGGCAAATCCCCTGGCACATAGTTACAGTCCACACCACTGTCCGAGTTATTACAGGGTGATAACAAATCCTCTTCTGATTTATGATCTGATGTTAGGTTAACAGTCTTTGCTACCCATGTTCCATTTAAATCACAGGGTACGTACCAACATTTTGCCTGCAATTCCTCAGTTTCCAAATAGGGGATCGGGTACAATCCTTCATATCCTTCAGGGGGAGTTAGGATAGCAGGACATACACAGGGCATTTTCTCCTCAGCCTCCCCCGATGAAATAAAAGAGTCTGCCATTGCCAGTTCATCATGATGGACCTCTCCCAGCTGAGTATGCTGAACCGCCTGGACCACGATGCCATCTGCGACTGGTATGCTTGTGGTTGGGAAGTGAGATGATACTCCCCCAACCTTGGTGATCTCCTCTCGGACACCGTCCTCATAGATCCCCTGGCAGCTGGTTAATAGGTCTCCATCTTCCACCTCAGCAAAAGGGAAGGTGTAGTGCGACTCCTCCTGGGGTGCCTGTATTATGGGCACTGCTTCCTTCACTTGGGCGCCAGCCTCTCCCAGTATAGTACACTGGGCAGCTGTGTCCTTTGGGAGTGGGAGAAGCTGTTGCAGGCGGTGCCTTTCTGCATTCACCCTGCAACACTGGTCCCGCCAGCCTGGGGTATCCAGGAGACCACGATCTGAGGCCTCTTCTTCTGCCACAACAAAGCACGACTCCAGACACTCCAGCTGTTCCCCCACACTCATCCGTGGGCCGAGATGGAGGATAAATGTCCGATAATCAGTGAACGCTTTGGTGGGGTCCCCCTCGTCCTGGAGTATACACTGAAGGATTTCCCTGCGCGTGCCGAATTGGCCAGGGATGCCCCGCAGCTGGCATTCTGCTACCAACTCCTCCATGCTCATTTCGTCCAGAGGGCTTAGGGGCCCCCCTGACAATGACCCCGCTCCACTGGTAACAGTTAATTTTGGGGCAACCCCCTCGGTTGTCTGGCCGGGTTGAAGTAGTTCTATTTCGGATCTTTCCTCTGGGTCTGTCCAGGAGGACCACTTATCCTGCACCTGCCCTTCTGTCTTTGTACAGTGGCTTCCTTGTATCATTTGGGCCATTGTAGCCTTCACTTCCTCCGTGAATTCTTCAAACTCTGGTTCATCCAGCATCTTCCATGTGACTGCTTCACTTCTGCAGTGCATGAAAGCATCTCCCAGATAACACAATTTGTCTGTTAAGCTGGATACTCTCCACCCGCTAATCATCCTCCGAGCATCATTCCAGTATGCCCATATGTACTGCATCCTTATAATAAATAATATATCCGGCTTCCTAGCCTGCCGACACACCGACGTACCTCCATCCACGAGCTTCACTGCCCTGGGAGACTTGAGGCACTGACTTTCTTTCCTTAGCACCATTTTACCTTTTACAGGACTGACGACCACTCAGTTGGCCTGATCCTCTCTTCTCTATTGTGAGTGACTTCACGCTTTCACTGCTCCTTGATTGATGTCTGAATGATCCCACTGTCGCTGCCGCCAAATGTGAGGATACGGGGTTCACTCAATCACCCAGACACCGAGCAGATGAAACCAACGTGATGGTTTATTTTTCCACAGCACACAGAAATAGACAATATGTCAGGACAAGCAGTAAATCCAGTGAACGGGCAATAAACAGGTAGCAGTCCAGACAGAGGCAGTCCCAGTAGAGTATAATGTCCCAGAACAATTCCACGAAATAGCTAGAGACCCTCAGTCCCCACAGTAGAAACTATCACTGATCACGCAGCAGTGCATAGCGTATGTCCACTCAATCACTTCCAGGACCCCTCACGTAGAAACTATCAGAGATCACACAGCAGTGATCACACAGTCCCTGGGTACAATCAAGCATTTCCAGGACCCCATGCAGTAGAAGCTAATCACAGAACACACAACAATGAATAGCATATAGGTCCTTGCAGAATTTCCAAGTATAAATCCACAGAACTGGTGATGCGTTCCACTAGCACCTTGGCAGAGCGAGGCCTCTTAGCCAAAGTCAGCGACTAACATGTGGAGTTGCCTTCAGTGACCTGTTTTAAAATCTTCCAATTTCTCACAATATTGTGACCTCCCAGGGGGGGTTGCACCGTTTCCTGATTGGTGCGAGTCCCTTATGCTGTCACTTTCTCCTACCTCCTCTGGGTATTACTTCCCTGACGAACACCTGCTGGGATGGTTCCGTTCAGTCTACCAGGTTCACGTGATGCACAAAACAGGCAAATGGAAGGAGGAGTAAATCCTGAGCGTCCCCTGGGGAGGTGGGAATTAACTTAGAGGGTCTGTTGTTTTGGGAGGTGTCACCTTGCTCTAACACAGACATATGGACCAGGCTAACATCAAGGCTTATCCAGTATTAAACATTTCAATAACTTACATTATTACAGTACATAATAGACATGCTAATGGAAATGTGTGTCCTGAGAATGATCACACATACACTAGGAGATGGGAAGTTGAACACAAAAGGACTAAAAAGTAAATTGATCTCTGCAAGGACTGAGATGCTGCCAGTACATTTGTAACACACATCTCATGTCCTCACAATGAACATATAATATTGCCGAAACACTTCAAAATTCATTCTGCTGCTTTTGTCAGCAGTCACATCATCAATAAATACAAGGGAACCAGCTCCATTGGCAGCCATACATGCCCACGCCATGATACTACCACAACCATGCTTCACTGATGAGGTGGTATGTTTTGGATCATGAGCAGTTCCTTTCCTTCTCCATACTCTTCTCTTCCCATCACTATGGTACAAGTTGATCTTTGTCTCATCTGTCCATAGGATGTTGTTCCAGAAATGTAATGGCTTTTTTAGATGTTGTTTGGCAAACTCTAATCTGGTCTTTGTGGCTCACCAATGGTTTACATCTTGTGGTGAACCCTCTATATTCACTCTTGTGAAGTCTTCTCTTAATTGTTGACTTTAACACATATACACCTACCTCCTGGAGAGTGTTCTTGATTTGGCCAACTGTTGTGAAGGGGTTTTTCTTCACCAGGGAAATAATTCTTCTGTCATCCACCACAGTTGTTTTCCGTTGGCTTCTGGGTCTTTTGGTGTTGCTGAGCTCTCCGGTGCGTTCTTTCTTTTTAAGAATGTTCCAAACAGTTGATTTGGCCACACCTAATGTTTTTGCTATCTCTATGAAGAGTTTGTTTTGATTTTTCAGCCTAATGATGGCTTGCTTCACTGATAGTGACAGGTCTTTGGATCTCATATTGAGAGTCGACAGCAACTGATTCCAAATGCAAATGTCACACCTAGAATCAACTCCAGACCTTTTACCTGCTTAATTGATAATGAAATAATGAGGGAATAGCCCACACCTGTCCATGAAATAGCTTTTGAGTTGATAGTCCCATTACTTTTGGCCCCTTAAACAGTGAGAGGCACATATAGAAACCGTTGTAATTCCTACACCGTTCACCTGATTTGGATGTAATTACCCTCAAATTAAATCTGAAAGTCTGCAGTTAAAGCACATCTTGTTTGTTTCATTTCAAAGCCATTGTGGTGGAGAAAAGAGGCCAAAATATTAAAATTCTGTCAATGTCCCAATATTTATGCACCTGACTGTATATCTATCTTTTCTTCTCTCACCTGTATCTATCTTTTCATCTCACACCTGTATCTTTCTATCCATCTCACACCTGTATCTATCTTTTCATCTCTCACCTGTATCTATCTTTTTATCTCACGCCTGTATCTTTATATCCATCTCACACCTGTATCTATATTTTCCACTCTCACCTGTATGTATCTTTTCATCTCTCATCTGTATCTTTCTATCCATCTCACACCTGTATCTATATTTTCATCTCTCACCTTTATCTTTTTATCTATTTCACACCTGTATCTATCTTTTTATCTCACACCTGTATCTTTTTATCCATCTCACGCCTGTATCTATCTTTTCAACTCACACCTGTATTTTTATATCCATCTCACACATGTATCTATCTTTTTATATCACACCTGTATCTTTATATCCATCTCACGCCTTTATCTATCTTTTCATCTCTCACCTGTATCTTTCTATCCATCTCACACCTGTATCTATCTTTTCATCTCCCACCTGTATCTTTTTATCCATTTCACACCTGTATCTATCATTTTATCTCACGCCTGTATTTTTATATCCATCTCACACATGTATCTATCTTTTCATCTCACACCTGTATCTTTTTATCCATTTCACACCTGTATCTATCTTTTTATCACATGCCTGTATATATCTTTATATCTCATACCTGTATTTTTAAATCCATTTCACAGTTGTATCTATCTTTTTATCTCATACCTGTATTTTTATATCCATCTCACATATGTATCTATCTTTTTATCTCTCACCTGTATCTTTTTATCGATCTCACACATGTATCTATCTTTTAATCTCACGCCTGTATCTTTATATCCATCTCCCACCTGCATCTTTTTATCCATCTCTCACCTGTATCTATCTTTTTATCTCACATCTGTATCTTTATATCCATTTCACATCTGTATCTTCTTATCCATTTCATGCCTGTATCTATCTTTTCATCTCTCACCTGTATCTTTCTATCCATCTCATACTTGGATCTATCTTTTCATCTCACACCTGTATCTTTTTATCCATCTCACACCTGTATCTATCTTTTTATCTCACGCCTGTATCTATCTTTATATCTCACACCTGTATTTTTATATCCATCTCACACCTGTATCTATCTTTTTATCTATCACCTGTATCTTTTTATCCATCTCACACCTGTATAAATCTTTTCATCTCACGCCTGTATTTTTATATCCATCTCACACCCGTGTCTATCTTTTTATCTCAGACCTGTATCTTTTTATCCATCTCACACCTGTATCTATCTTTTCATCTCCCGCCTGTATCTTTCTATCCATCTCACACCTGTATCTATCATTTTATCTCACGCTTGTATTTTTATATCCATCTCACACCTGTATCTATCTTTTCATCTCAGACCTGTATCTTTTTATACATCTCACACCTGTATCTATCTTTTCATCTCACGCCTGTATCTTTCTATCCATCTCACACCTGTATCTATCTTTCCATCTCTCACCTGTATCTATCTTTTTATCTGACACCTGTATCTTTCTATCAGTCTCACGTCTATATCTCTTTATCTCATGCCTGTATCTATCTTTTCATCATGCCTGTATCTTTTTAATACATCTGACACCTGTATCTATCTTTTCATCTCTCACCTATTTCTATCTATTCATCTCACTCCTGTATCTTTCTATCCATCTCACACCTGTATCTATCTTTTCATCTCATGCATGCATCTGTCTTTTCATCTGACACCTGTATCTATCTTTTCATCTCACACCGTATTTTTATATCCATCTCTCACATGTATCTATCTTTTCATCTCTCACCTGTATCTTTTTATCCACCTCACACCTGTATCTATTTTTTCATCTCACACCTCTATCTATCTTTTCATCTCACACCTGTATTTTTATATCCATCTCACACCTGTATCTATCTTTTCATCTCACACCTGTAATTTTATATCGATCTCTCACTTGTATATATCTTTTCATCTCACACCTGTACCTTTTTATCCACCTCACACCTGTATCTACCTTTTCATCTCACACCTGTATCTTTTTATCCATCTCATGCCTGTATCTATCTTTTCATCTCACACCTGTATTTTTATATCCATCTCACACATGTATCTATCTTTTCATCTCTCACCTGTATCTTTCTATCTATCTCACACCTGTATCTATCTTTTTATCTCACACCTGTATCTTTTTATCCATCTCATGCCTGTATCTATCTTTTCAACTCACACCTGTATCTATCTTTTCATCTCACACCTGTATCTTTTTATTCATCTCACACCTGTATCTATCTTTTCATCTCACACCTGTATCTTTTTATCCATCTCACCTGTGTTTATCTTTTCTTTTCACACCTGTATATTTTTATCCATCTCACACCTGTATCTATCTTTTAATCTCACACCTATATCTTTTTATCCATCTCACACCTCTATCTATCTTTTTATCTCACACCTGTATCTTTTTATCCATCTCACACCTGTATCTATCTTTTCATCTCCCACCTGTATTTTTATATCCAACTCACACCTGTATCTATCTTTTCATCTCACACCTCTATCTATCTTCTCATCTCACACCTGTATTTTATACCCATCTCACACCTGTATGTATCTTTTCATCTCACACCTGTATTTTTATATCCATCTCACACTTGTATCTATCTTTTCATCTCACGCCTGTATCTATCTTTTCATCTCACTTCTGTATTTTTACATCCATCTCACACCTGTATCTATCTTTTCATCTCACACCTGTATCTATCTTTTCTTCTCACACCTGTATCTTTTTATTCATCTCACACCTGTATCTATCTTTTAATCTCTCACCTGTATCTATCTTTACATCTCACACCTGTATCTATCTTTTCATCTCACACCTGTATTTTTATATCCATCTCACACCTGTATCTATCTTTTCATCTCACACCTGTATCTTTTTATCCACCTCACACCTGTATCTATCTTTTCATCTCTCACCTGTATCTTTTTGTCCATCTTACACCTGTATCTATCTTTTTATCTCACACTTGTATTTTTATATCCATCTCACACCTGTATCTATCTTTTCATCTCACAATCCATCTCACACCTGTATCTATCTTTTCATCTTACACCTGTATTTTTATATCCATCTCACACCTGTATCTATCTTTTCATCTCACACATGTATTTTTCTATCCATCTCACACCTGTATCTATCTTTTTATCTCACTCCTGGATCTTTTTATCCATCTCTCACCTGTATCTATCTTTTCATCTCACATCTCTATTTTTATATCCATCTCACACCTGTATCTATCTTTTCATCTCACACCTGTATCTTTTTATTCATCTCACACCTGTATCTATCTTTTCATCTCACACCTGTATCTTTTTATTCATCTCACACCTGTATCTATCTTTTAATCTCACATATGTATCTTTTTATCCTTCTCACACCTGTATCTATCTTTTTAACTCACGCCAGTATTTTTGTATCCATCTCTTATCTGTATCTATCTTTTTATCTCACACCTTTATCTTTATATTCATCTCACACCTGTATCTATCTTTTTATCACATGCTTGTATCTTTATATCCATCTCACACCTGTTTCTATCTTTTCCACTCTCACCTGTATCTATCTTTTCATCTCACACATGTATCTATCTTTTCATCTCACACCTGTGTCTTTTTATTCATCTCACACCAGCATCTTTTTATCCATCACTCACCTGTATCTATCTTTTTATCTCACATCTGTATCTTTATATCCATTTCACATCTGTATCTTCATATCCATCTCATGCCTGTATCTATCTTTTCATCTCTCACCTGTATCTTTCTATCCATCTCATACCTGGATCTATCTTTTCATCTCACACCGTATTTTTATATCCATCTCTCACATGTATCTATCTTTTCATCTCTCACCTGTATCTTTTTATCCACCTTACACCTGTATCTATTTTTTCATCTCACACCTCTATCTATCTTTTCATCTCACACCTGTATTTTTATATCCATCTCACACCTGTATCTATCTTTTCATCTCACACCTGTATATTTATATCCATCTCACACTTGTATATATCTTTTCATCTCACACCTGTATCTTTTTATCCACCTCACACCTGTATCTACCTTTTCATCTCACACCTGTATTTTTATATCCATCTCACACATGTATCTATCTTTTCATCTCTCACCTGTATCTTTTTATCTATCTCACACATGTATCTATCTTTTTATCTCACACCTGTATCTTTTTATCCATATCATGCCTGTATCTATCTTTTCAACTCACACCTGTATCTATCTTTTCATCTCACACCAGTATCTTTTTATTCATCTCACACCTGTATCTATCTTTTCATCTCACATCTCTATTTTTATATCCATCTCACACCTGTATCTATCTTTTCATCTCACACCTGTATCTTTTTATTCATCTCACACCTGTATCTATCTTTTCATCTCACACCTGTATCTTTTTATTCATCTCACACCTGTATCTATCTTTTAATCTCACATATGTATCTTTTTATCCTTCTCACACCTGTATCTATCTTTTTAACTCACGCCAGTATTTTTGTATCCATCTCTTATCTGTATCTATCTTTTTATCTCACACCTTTATCTTTATATTCATCTCACACCTGTATCTATCTTTTTATCACATGCTTGTATCTTTATATCCATCTCACACCTGTTTCTATCTTTTCCACTCTCACCTGTATCTATCTTTTCATCTCACACATGTATCTATCTTTTCATCTCACACCTGTGTCTTTTTATTCATCTCACACCAGCATCTTTTTATCCATCACTCACCTGTATCTATCTTTTTATCTCACATCTGTATCTTTATATCCATTTCACATCTGTATCTTCATATCCATCTCATGCCTGTATCTATCTTTTCATCTCTCACCTGTATCTTTCTATCCATCTCATACCTGGATCTATCTTTTCATCTCACACCGTATTTTTATATCCATCTCTCACATGTATCTATCTTTTCATCTCTCACCTGTATCTTTTTATCCACCTTACACCTGTATCTATTTTTTCATCTCACACCTCTATCTATCTTTTCATCTCACACCTGTATTTTTATATCCATCTCACACCTGTATCTATCTTTTCATCTCACACCTGTATATTTATATCCATCTCACACTTGTATATATCTTTTCATCTCACACCTGTATCTTTTTATCCACCTCACACCTGTATCTACCTTTTCATCTCACACCTGTATTTTTATATCCATCTCACACATGTATCTATCTTTTCATCTCTCACCTGTATCTTTTTATCTATCTCACACATGTATCTATCTTTTTATCTCACACCTGTATCTTTTTATCCATATCATGCCTGTATCTATCTTTTCAACTCACACCTGTATCTATCTTTTCATCTCACACCAGTATCTTTTTATTCATCTCACACCTGTATCTATCTTTTCATCTCACACCTGTATCTTTTTATCCATCTCACCAGTGTTTATCTTTTCTTTTCACACCTGTATATATTTATCCATCTCACACCTGTATCTATCTTTTGATCTCACACCTGTATCTTTTTATCCATCTCACACCTGTATCTATCTTTTCATCTCACACCTGTATTTTTATATCCATCTCACACTTGTATCTATCTTTTCATCTCAAACATGTACCTATCTTTTCTTCTCACACCTGTATCTTTTTATTCATCTCACACCTGTATCTATCTTTTAATCTCTCACCTGTATCTATCTTTTCATCTCACACCTGTATCTATCTTTTCATCTCACACCTGTATTTTTATATCCATCTCACACCTGTATCTATCTTTTCATCTCACACCTGTATCTTTTTATCCACCACACACCTGTATCTATCTTTTTATCTCACACTTGTATTTTTATATCCATCTCACACCTGTATCTATCTTTTCATCTCACAATCCATCTCACACCTGTATCTATCTTTTCATCTTACACCTGTATTATTATATCCATCTCAGACCTGTATCTATCTTTTCATCTCACAATCCATCTCACACCTGTATCTATCTTTTCATCTCACACCTGCATTTTACTCACATCTCACACCTGTATCTTTTTATCCATCTCACACCTGTATCTATCTTTTTATCTCACTCCTGGATCTTTTTATCCATCTCTCACCTGTATCTATCTTTTCATCTCACATCTCTATTTTTATATCCATCTCACACCTGTATCTATCTTATCATCTCACACCTTTATCTATCTTTTCATCTCACACCTGTATCTTTTTATTCATCTCACACCTGTATCTATCTTTTATTCTCACATATGTATCTTTTTATCCATCTCACACCTGTATCTATCTTTTTAACTCACGCCACTATTTTTGTATCCATCTCTTATCTGTATCTATCTTGTTATCTCACACCTTTATCTTTATATTCATCTCACACCTGTATCTATCTTTTTATCACATGCTTGTATCTTTATATCCATCTCACACCTGTTTCTATCTTTTCCACTCTCACCTGTATCTATCTTTTCATCTCTCACCTGTATCTATCTTTTCATCTCACACATGTATCTATCTTTTCATCTCACACCTGTATCTTTTTATTCATCTCACACCTGTATCTATCTTTTCAACTCTCACCTGTATTTTTATATCCATCTCATACCTGTATCTATCTTTTCATCTCACACCTGTATCTTTTTATCCATCTCACACCTGTATCTATATTTTTATCTCACACCTGTATTTTTATATCCATCTCACACCTGTATCTATCTTTTCATCTCACACCTGTATATTTATATCCATCTCACACTTGTATATATCTTTTCATCTCACACCTGTATCTTTTTATCCACCTCACACCTGTATCTACCTTTTCATCTCACACCTGTATTTTTATATCCATCTCACACATGAATCTATCTTTTCATCTCTCACCTGTATCTTTTTATCTATCTCACACATGTATCTATCTTTTTATCTCACACCTGTATCTTTTTATCCATATCATGCCTGTATCTATCTTTTCAACTCACACCTGTATCTATCTTTTCATCTCACACCTGTATCTTTTTATTAATCTCATACCTGTATCTATCTTTTCATCTCACACCTGTATCTTTTTATCCATCTCACCTGTGTTTATCTTTTCTTTTCACACCTGTATATATTTATCCATCTCACACCTGTATCTATCTTTTGATCTCACACCTGTATCTTTTTATCCATCTCACACCTGTATCTATCTTTTCATCTCACACCTGTATTTTTATATCCATCTCACACTTGTATCTATCTTTTCATCTCAAACCTGTACCTATCTTCTCTTCTCACACCTGTATCTTTTTATTCATCTCACACCTGTATCTATCTTTTAATCTCTCACCTGTATCTATCTTTTCATCTCACACCTGTATCTATCTTTTCATCTCACACCTGTATTTTTATATCCATCTCACACCTGTATCTATCTTTTCATCTCACACCTGTATCTTTTTATCCACCACACACCTGTATCTAACTTTTCATCTCACACTTGTATTTTTATATCCATCTCACACCTGTATCTATCTTTTCATCTCACAATCCATCTCACACCTGTATCTATCTTTTCATCTTACACCTGTATTATTATATCCATCTCACACCTGTATCTATCTTTTTATCTCACTCCTGGATCTTTTTATCCATCTCTCACCTGTATCTATCTTTTCATCTCACATCTCTATTTTTATATCCATCTCACACCTGTATCTATCTTATCATCTCACACCTTTATCTATCTTTTCATCTCACACCTGTATCTTTTTATTCATCTCACACCTGTATCTACCTTTTCATCTCACACCTGTATCTTTTTATCCATCTCATGCCTGTATCTATCTTTTCATCTCACACCTGTATTTTTATATCCATCTCACACATGTATCTATCTTTTCATCTCTCACCTGTATCTTTCTATCTATCTCACACCTGTATCTATCTTTTTATCTCACACCTGTATCTTTTTATCCATCTCATGCCTGTATCTATCTTTTCAACTCACACCTGTATCTATCTTTTCATCTCACACCTGTATCTTTTTATTCATCTCACACCTGTATCTATCTTTTCATCTCACACCTGTATCTTTTTATCCATCTCACCTGTGTTTATCTTTTCTTTTCACACCTGTATATTTTTATCCATCTCACACCTGTATCTATCTTTTAATCTCACACCTATATCTTTTTATCCATCTCACACCTCTATCTATCTTTTTATCTCACACCTGTATCTTTTTATCCATCTCACACCTGTATCTATCTTTTCATCTCCCACCTGTATTTTTATATCCAACTCACACCTGTATCTATCTTTTCATCTCACACCTCTATCTATCTTCTCATCTCACACCTGTATTTTATACCCATCTCACACCTGTATGTATCTTTTCATCTCACACCTGTATTTTTATATCCATCTCACACTTGTATCTATCTTTTCATCTCACGCCTGTATCTATCTTTTCATCTCACTTCTGTATTTTTACATCCATCTCACACCTGTATCTATCTTTTCATCTCACACCTGTATCTATCTTTTCTTCTCACACCTGTATCTTTTTATTCATCTCACACCTGTATCTATCTTTTAATCTCTCACCTGTATCTATCTTTACATCTCACACCTGTATCTATCTTTTCATCTCACACCTGTATTTTTATATCCATCTCACACCTGTATCTATCTTTTCATCTCACACCTGTATCTTTTTATCCACCTCACACCTGTATCTATCTTTTCATCTCTCACCTGTATCTTTTTGTCCATCTTACACCTGTATCTATCTTTTTATCTCACACTTGTATTTTTATATCCATCTCACACCTGTATCTATCTTTTCATCTCACAATCCATCTCACACCTGTATCTATTTTTTCATCTTACACCTGTATTTTTATATCCATCTCACACCTGTATCTATCTTTTCATCTCACACATGTATTTTTCTATCCATCTCACACCTGTATCTATCTTTTTATCTCACTCCTGGATCTTTTTATCCATCTCTCACCTGTATCTATCTTTTCATCTCACATCTCTATTTTTATATCCATCTCACACCTGTATCTATCTTTTCATCTCACACCTGTATCTTTTTATTCATCTCACACCTGTATCTATCTTTTCATCTCACACCTGTATCTTTTTATTCATCTCACACCTGTATCTATCTTTTAATCTCACATATGTATCTTTTTATCCTTCTCACACCTGTATCTATCTTTTTAACTCACGCCAGTATTTTTGTATCCATCTCTTATCTGTATCTATCTTTTTATCTCACACCTTTATCTTTATATTCATCTCACACCTGTATCTATCTTTTTATCACATGCTTGTATCTTTATATCCATCTCACACCTGTTTCTATCTTTTCCACTCTCACCTGTATCTCTCTTTTCATCTCACACATGTATCTATCTTTTCATCTCACACCTGTGTCTTTTTATTCATCTCACACCAGCATCTTTTTATCCATCTTTCACCTGTATCTATCTTTTAATCTCATACCTGTATTTTTATATCCATCTCATACCTGTATCTATCTTTTCATCTCACACCTGTATCTTTTTATCCATCTCACACCTGTATCTATATTTTTATCTCATACCTGTATTTTTATATCCATCTCACACCTGTATCTATCTTTTCATCTCACAACTTTAAATATCTTTTCATCTCACACCTGTATTTTTATATCCATCTCACACCTGTATCTATCTTTTCATCTCACACCTGTATTTTTCTATCCATCTCACACCTGTATCTCTCTTCTCATCTCACACCTGTATCTTTTTGTCCATCTCACACCTGTATCTTTTTATCCATCTCAAACATGTATCAACCTTTTCTTCTCACATCTTTATTTTTATATCCGTCTCACACCTGTATCTATCTTTTTATCTCATGCCTGTATCTTTATATCCATCTTACACCTGTTTCTATCTTTTCCACTCTCACCTGTATCTATCTTTTCATCTCTCACCTGTATCTATCTTTTCATCTCACACCTGTATCTATCTTTTCATCTCACACTCATCTCACACATGTATCTATCTTTTCATCTCACACCTGTATCTTTTTATCCACATTACACCTTTATCTTCCTTTTCATCTCACACTGGAATTTTAAATCCATCTCACACCTGTATCTATCTTTTCATCTCTCACCTGTATCTTTTTATCCATCTCACACCTGTATCTATCTTTTTATCTCACACTTGTATCTTGTTATCCATCTCACACCTGTATCTATCTTTTCATCTCACACCTGTATTTTTATATCCATCTCACACCTGTATCTATCTGTTCATCTCTGACCTGTATCTATCTTTTCATCTCACACCTGTATTTTTACATCCATCTCACACCTGTATCTATCTTTTCATCTCACACCTGTATTTTTATATCCATCTCACACCTGTATCTATCTTTCCATCTCACACCTGTATCTTTTTATCCATCTCACACCTGTATCAATCTTTTTTTCTCTCCTGTATCTTTTTATCCATCTCTCACCTGTATCTACCTTTTCATCTCACATCTGTATTTTTATATCCATCTCACACCTATATCTATCTTTTCATCTCACACCTGTATCTATCTTTTCATTTCAAACCTGTATCTTTTTTTCATCTGACACCTGTATCTATCTTTTCATCTCACACCTGTATCTATCTTTTCATCTCACACCTGTATCTTTTTATCCACCTCACACCTGTATCTACCTTTTCATCTTACACCTGTATTTTTATATCCATCTCACACCTGTATCTATCTTTTTATCTCACACTTGTATCTTTTTATCCATCTCACACCTGTATCTATCTTTTCATCTCACATCTGTATTTTTATATCCATCTCACACCTGTATCTATCTTTTCATCTCACACCTGTATTTATCTTTTCATCTCACACCTGTATCTATCTTTTCATCTCACACCTGTATTTTTATATCCACCTCACACCTGTATCTATCTTTTCATCTCACAACTGTATTTTTATATCCATCTCACACCTGTATCTATCTTTTCATCTCACAATCCATCTCACACCTGTATCTATCTTTTCATCTCACACATGTATTTTTCTATCCATCTCACACCTGTATCTATCTTTTTATCTCACTCCTGGATCTTTTTATCCATCTCTCACCTGTATCTATCTTTTCATCTCACATCTCTATTTTTATATCCATCTCACACCTGTATCTATCTTATCATCTCACACCTGTATCTATCTTTTCATCTCACACCTGTATCTTTTTATTCATCTCACACCTGTATCTATCTTTTAATCTCACATATGTAACTTTTTATCCTTCTCACACCTGTATCTATCTTTTTAACTCACGCCAGTATTTTTGAATCCATCTCTTATCTGTATCTATCTTTTTATCTCACACCTTTATCTTTATATTCATCTCACACCTGTATCTATCTTTTTATCACATGCTTGTATCTTTATATCCATCTCACACCTGTTTCTATCTTTTCCACTCTCACCTGTATCTATCTTTTCATCTCTCACCTGTATCTATCTTTTCATCTCACACATGTATCTATCTTTTCATCTCACACCTGTGTCTTTTTATTCATCTCACACCAGCATCTTTTTATCCATCTTTCACCTGTATCTATCTTTTTATCTCACATCTGTATCTTTATATCCATTTCACATCTGTATCTTCATATCCATCTCATGCCTGTATCTATCTTTTCATCTCTCACCTGTATCTTTCTATCCATCTCATACCTGGATCTATCTTTTCATCTCACACCGTATTTTTATATCCATCTCTCATATGTATCTATCTTTTCATCTCTCACCTGTATCTTTTTATCCACCTTACACCTGTATCTATTTTTTCATCTCACACCTCTATCTATCTTTTCATCTCACACCTGTATTTTTATATCCATCTCACACCTGTATCTATCTTTTCATCTCACACCTGTATATTTATATCCAT
Organism: Taudactylus pleione; assembly: GCA_031769625.1. NCBI lineage: Eukaryota > Metazoa > Chordata > Amphibia > Anura > Myobatrachidae > Taudactylus > Taudactylus pleione. The sequence goes on along the minus strand of JAUIMM010003146.1, from coordinate 835,818 downwards.
CTCACACTTGTATATATCTTTTCATCTCACACCTGTATCTTTTTATCCACCTCACACCTGTATCTACCTTTTCATCTCACACCTGTATTTTTATATCCATCTCACACATGTATCTATCTTTTCATCTCTCACCTGTATCTTTTTATCTATCTCACACATGTATCTATCTTTTTATCTCACACCTGTATCTTTTTATCCATATCATGCCTGTATCTATCTTTTCAACTCACACCTGTATCTATCTTTTCATCTCACACCTGTATCTTTTTATTCATCTCACACCTGTATCTATCTTTTAATCTCACACCTGTATCTTTTTATCCATCTCACCTGTGTTTATCTTTTCTTTTCACACCTGTATATATTTATCCATCTCACACCTGTATCTATCTTTTGATCTCACACCTGTATCTTTTTATCTATCTCACACCTGTATCTATCTTTTCATCTCACACCTGTATTTTTATATCCATCTCACACTTGTATCTATCTTTTCATCTCAAACCTGTACCTATCTTTTCTTCTCACACCTGTATCTTTTTATTCATCTCACACCTGTATCTATCTTTTAATCTCTCACCTGTATCTGTCTTTTCATCTCACACCTGTATCTATCTTTTCATCTCACACATGTATTTTTATATCCATCTCACACCTGTATCTATCTTTTCATCTCACACCTGTATCTTTTTATCCACCACACACCTGTATCTATCTTTTTATCTCACACTTGTATTTTTATATCCATCTCACACCTGTATCTATCTTTTCATCTCACAATCCATCTCACACCTGTATCTATCTTTTCATCTTACACCTGTATTATTATATCCATCTCAGACCTGTATCTATCTTTTCATCTCACAATCCATCTCACACCTGTATCTATCTTTTCATCTCACACCTGTATTTTACTATCCATCTCACACCTGTATCTTTTTATCCATCTCACACCTGTATCTATCTTTTTATCTCACTCCTGGATATTTTTATCCATCTCTCACCTGTATTTATTTTTTCATCTCACATCTCTATTTTTATATCCATCTCACACCTGTATCTATCTTATCATCTCACACCTTTATCTATCTTTTCATCTCACACCTGTATCTTTTTATTCATCTCACACCTGTATCTATCTTTTATTCTCACATATGTATCTTTTTATCCATCTCACACCTGTATCTATCTTTTTAACTCACGCCAGTATTTTTGTATCCATCTCTTATCTGTATCTATCTTGTTATCTCACACCTTTATCTTTATATTCATCTCACACCTGTATCTATCTTTTTATCACATGCTTGTATCTTTATATCCATCTCACACCTGTTTCTATCTTTTCCACTCTCACCTGTATCTATCTTTTCATCTCTCACCTGTATCTATCTTTTCATCTCACACATGTATCTATCTTTTCATCTCACACCTGTATCTTTTTATTCATCTCACACCTGTATCTATCTTTTCAACTCTCACCTGTATTTTTATATCCATCTCATACCTGTATCTATCTTTTCATCTCACACCTGTATCTTTTTATCCATCTCACACCTGTATCTATATTTTTATCTCATACCTGTATTTTTATATCCATCTCACACCTGTATCTATCTTTTCATCTCACAACTTTAAATATCTTTTCATCTCACACCTGTATTTTTATATCCATCTCACACCTGTATCTATCTTCTCATCTCACACCTGTATCTTTTTGTCCATCTCACACCTGTATCTTTTTATCCATCTCAAACATGTATCAACCTTTTCTTCTCACATCTGTATTTTTATATCCGTCTCACACCTGTATCTATCTTTTTATCTCATGCCTGTATCTTTATATCCATCTTACACCTGTTTCTATCTTTTCCACTCTCACCTGTATCTATCTTTTCATCTCTCACCTGTATCTATCTTTTCATCTCACACCTGTATCTATCTTTTCATCTCACACCTATATCTTTTTATTCATCTCACACATGTATCTATCTTTTCATCTCACACCTGTATCTTTTTATCCACATCACACCTTTATCTTCCTTTTCATCTCACACTGGAATTTTAAATCCATCTCACACCTGTATCTATCTTTTCATCTCTCACCTGTATCTTTTTATCCATCTAACACCTGTATCTATCTTTTTATCTCACACTTGTATCTTTTTATCCATCTCACACCTGTATCTATCTTTTCATCTCACATCTGTATTTTTATATCCATCTCACACCTGTATCTATCTTTTCATCTCACGCCTGTATTTATCTTTTCATCCCACACCTGTATCTATCTTTTCATCTCACACCTGTATTTTTATATCCACCTCACACCTGTATCTATCTTTTCATCTCACAACTGTATTTTTATATCCATCTCACACCTGTATCTATCTTTTCATCTCACAATCCATCTCACACCTGTATCTATCTTTTCATCTTACACCTGTATTTTTATATCCATCTCACACCTGTATCTATCTTTTCATCTCACACATGTATTTTTCTATCCATCTCACACCTGTATCTATCTTTTTATCTCACATCTCTATTTTTATATCCATCTCACACCTGTATCTATCTTATCATCTCACACCTTTATCTATCTTTTCATCTCACACCTGTATCTTTTTATTCATCTCACACCTGTATCTATCTTTTATTCTCACATATGTATCTTTTTATCCATCTCACACCTGTATCTATCTTTTTAACTCACGCCAGTATTTTTGTATACATCTCTTATCTGTATCTATCTTGTTATCTCACACCTTTATCTTTATATTCATCTCACACCTGTATCTATCTTTTTATCACATGCTTGTATCTTTATATCCATCTCACACCTGTTTCTATCTTTTAAACTGTCACCTGTATCTATCTTTTCATCTCTCACCTGTATCTATCTTTTCATCTCACACATGTATCTATCTTTTCATCTCACACCTGTATCTTTTTATTCATCTCACACCTGTATCTATCTTTTCAACTCTCACCTGTATTTTTATATCCATCTCATACCTGTATCTATCTTTTCATCTCACACCTGTATCTTTTTATCCATCTCACACCTGTATCTATATTTTTATCTCATACCTGTATTTTTTTATCCATCTCACACCTGTATCTATCTTTTCATCTCACAACTTTAAATATCTTTTCATCCTACACCTGTATTTTTATATCCATCTCACACCTGTATCTATCTTTTCATCTCACACCTGTATTTTTCTATCCATCTCACACCTGTATCTTCTTCTCATCTCACACCTGTATCTTTTTGTCCATCTCACACCTGTATCTTTTTATCCATCTCAAACATGTATCAACCTTTTCTTCTCACATCTGTATTTTTATATCCGTCTCACACCTGTATCTATCTTTTTATCTCATGCCTGTATCTTTATATCCATCTTACACCTGTTTCTATCTTTTCCACTCTCACCTGTATCTATCTTTTCATCTCTCACCTGTATCTATCTTTTCATCTCACACCTGTATCTATCTTTTCATCTCACACCTATATCTTTTTATTCATCTCACACATGTATCTATCTTTTCATCTCACACCTGTATCTTTTTATCCACATTACACCTTTATCTTCCTTTTCATCTCACACTGGAATTTTAAATCCATCTCACACCTGTATCTATCTTTTCATCTCTCACCTGTATCTTTTTATCCATCTCACACCTGTATCTATCTTTTTATCTCACACTTGTATCTTGTTATCCATCTCACACCTGTATCTATCTTTTCATCTCACACCTGTATTTTTATATCCATCTCACACCTGTATCTATCTGTTCATCTCTGACCTGTATCTATCTTTTCATCTCACACCTGTATTTTTACATCCATCTCACACCTGTATCTATCTTTTCATCTCACACCTGTATTTTTATATCCATCTCACACCTGTATCTATCTTTCCATCTCACACCTGTATCTTTTTATCCATCTCACACCTGTATCAATCTTTTTTTCTCTCCTGTATCTTTTTATCCATCTCTCACCTGTATCTACCTTTTCATCTCACATCTGTATTTTTATATCCATCTCACACCTATATCTATCTTTTCATCTCACACCTGTATCTATCTTTTCATTTCAAACCTGTATCTTTTTTTCATCTGACACCTGTATTTATCTTTTCATCTCACACCTGTATCTATCTTTTCATCTCACACCTGTATCTTTTTATCCACCTCACACCTGTATCTACCTTTTCATCTTACACCTGTATTTTTATATCCATCTCACACCTGTATCTATCTTTTTATCTCACACTTGTATCTTTTTATCCATCTCACACCTGTATCTATCTTTTCATCTCACATCTGTATTTTTATATCCATCTCACACCTGTATCTATCTTTTCATCTCACACCTGTATTTAACTTTTCATCCCACACCTGTATCTATCTTTTCATCTCACACCTGTATTTTTATATCCACCTCACACCTGTATCTATCTTTTCATCTCACAACTGTATTTTTATATCCATCTCACACCTGTATCTATCTTTTCATCTCACAATCCATCTCACACCTGTATCTATCTTTTCATCTCACACATGTATTTTTCTATCCATCTCACACCTGTATCTATCTTTTTATCTCACTCCTGGATCTTTTTATCCATCTCTCACCTGTATCTATCTTTTCATCTCACATCTCTATTTTTATATCCATCTCACACCTGTATCTATCTTATCATCTCACACCTGTATCTATCTTTTCATCTCACACCTGTATCTTTTTATTCATCTCACACCTGTATCTATCTTTTAATCTCACATATGTATCTTTTTATCCTTCTCACACCTGTATCTATCTTTTTAACTCACGCCAGTATTTTTGTATCCATCTCTTATCTGTATCTATCTTTTTATCTCACACCTTTATCTTTATATTCATCTCACACCTGTATCTATCTTTTTATCACATGCTTGTATCTTTATATCCATCTCACACCTGTTTCTATCTTTTCCACTCTTACCTGTATCTATCTTTTCATCTCTCACCTGTATCTATCTTTTCATCTCACACATGTATCTATCTTTTCATCTCACACCTGTGTCTTTTTATTCATCTCACACCAGCATCTTTTTATCCATCTTTCACCTGTATCTATCTTTTTATCTCACATCTTTATCTTTATATCCATTTCACATCTGTATCTTCATATCCATCTCATGCCTGTATCTATCTTTTCATCTCTCACCTGTATCTTTCTATCCATCTCATACCTGGATCTATCTTTTCATCTCACACCGTATTTTTATATCCATCTCTCACATGTATCTATCTTTTCATCTCTCACCTGTATCTTTTTATCCACCTTACACCTGTATCTATTTTTTCATCTCACACCTCTATCTATCTTTTCATCTCACACCTGTATTTTTATATCCATCTCACACCTGTATCTATCTTTTCATCTCACACCTGTATATTTATATCCATCTCACACTTGTATATATCTTTTCATATCACACCTGTATCTTTTTATCCACCTCACACCTGTATCTACCTTTTCATCTCACACCTGTATTTTTATATCCATCTCACACATGTATCTATCTTTTCATCTCTCACATGTATCTTTTTATCTATCTCACACATGTATCTATCTTTTTATCTCACACCTGTATCTTTTTATCCATATCATGCCTGTATCTATCTTTTCAACTCACACCTGTATCTATCTTTTCATCTCACACCTGTATCTTTTTATTCATCTCACACCTGTATCTATCTTTTAATCTCACACCTGTATCTTTTTATCCATCTCACCTGTGTTTATCTTTTCTTTTCACACCTGTATATATTTATCCATCTCACACCTGTATCTATCTTTTGATCTCACACCTGTATCTTTTTATCCATCTCACACCTGTATCTATCTTTTCATCTCACACCTGTATTTTTATATCCATCTCACACTTGTATCTATCTTTTCATCTCAAACCTGTACCTATCTTTTCTTCTCACACCTGTATCTTTTTATTCATCTCACACCTGTATCTATCTTTTAATCTCTCACCTGTATCTGTCTTTTCATCTCACACCTGTATCTATCTTTTCATCTCACACCTGTATTTTTATATCCATCTCACACCTGTATCTATCTTTTCATCTCACACCTGTATCTTTTTATCCACCACACACCTGTATCTATCTTTTTATCTCACACTTGTATTTTTATATCCATCTCACACCTGTATCTATCTTTTCATCTCACAATCCATCTCACACCTGTATCTATCTTTTCATCTTACACCTGTATTATTATATCCATCTCAGACCTGTATCTATCTTTTCATCTCACAATCCATCTCACACCTGTATCTATCTTTTCATCTCACACCTGTATTTTACTATCCATCTCACACCTGTATCTTTTTATCCATCTCACACCTGTATCTATCTTTTTATCTCACTCCTGGATCTTTTTATCCATCTCTCACCTGTATCTATCTTTTCATCTCACATCTCTATTTTTATATCCATCTCACACCTGTATCTATCTTATCATCTCACTCCTTTATCTATCTTTTCATCTCACACCTGTATCTTTTTATTCATCTCACACCTGTATCTATCTTTTATTCTCACATATGTATCTTTTTATCCATCTCACACCTGTATCTATCTTTTTAACTCACGCCAGTATTTTTGTATCCATCTCTTATCTGTATCTATCTTGTTATCTCACACCTTTATCTTTATATTCATCTCACACCTGTATCTATCTTTTTATCACATGCTTGTATCTTTATATCCATCTCACACCTGTTTCTATCTTTTCCACTCTCACCTGTATCTATCTTTTCATCTCTCACATGTATCTATCTTTTCATCTCACACATGTATCTATCTTTTCATCTCACACCTGTATCTTTTTATTCATCTCACACCTGTATCTATCTTTTCAACTCTCACCTGTATTTTTATATCCATCTCATACCTGTATCTATCTTTTCATCTCACACCTGTATCTTTTTATCCATCTCACACCTGTTTCTATATTTTTATCTCATACCTGTATTTTTATATCCATCTCACACCTGTATCTATCTTTTCATCTCACAACTTTAAATATCTTTTCATCTCACACCTGTATTTTTATATCCATCTCACACCTGTATCTATCTTTTCATCTCACACCTGTATTTTTCTATCCATCTCACACCTGTATCTATCTTCTCATCTCACACCTGTATCTATCTTTTCATCTCTCACCTGTATCTATCTTTTCATCTCACACCTGTATCTATCTTTTCATCTCACACCTATATCTTTTTATTCATCTCACACATGTATCTATCTTTTCATCTCACACCTGTATCTTTTTATCCACATCACACCTTTATCTTCCTTTTCATCTCACACTGGAATTTTAAATCCATCTCACACCTGTATCTATCTTTTCATCTCTCACCTGTATCTTTTTGTCCATCTCACACCTGTATCTTTTTATCCATCTCAAACATGTATCAACCTTTTCTTCTCACATCTGTATTTTTATATCCGTCTCACACCTGTATCTATCTTTTTATCTCATGCCTGTATCTTTATATCCATCTTACACCTGTTTCTATCTTTTCCACTCTCACCTGTATCTATCTTTTCATCTCTCACCTGTATCTATCTTTTCATCTCACACCTGTATCTATCTTTTCATCTCACACCTATATCTTTTTATTCATCTCACACATGTATCTATCTTTTCATCTCACACCTGTATCTTTTTATCCACATCACACCTTTATCTTCCTTTTCATCTCACACTGGAATTTTAAATCCATCTCACACCTGTATCTATCTTTTCATCTCTCACCTGTATCTTTTTATCCATCTAACACCTGTATCTATCTTTTTATCTCACACTTGTATCTTGTTATCCATCTCACACCTGTATCTATCTTTTCATCTCACACCTGTATTTTTATATCCATCTCACACCTGTATCTATCTGTTCATCTCACACCTGTATCTATCTGTTCATCTCACACCTGTATCTATCTTTTCATCTCACACCTGTATTTTTACATCCATCTCACACCTGTATCTATTTTTTCATCTCACACCTGTATTTTTATATCCATCTCACACCTGTATCTATCTTTCCATCTCACACCTGTATCTTTTTATCCATCTCACACCTGTATCAATCTTTTTTTCTCTCCTGTATCTTTTTATCCATCTCTCACCTGTATCTACCTTTTCATCTCACATCTGTGTTTTTATATCCATCTCACACCTATATCTATCTTTTCATCTCACACCTGTATCTATCTTTTCATTTCACACCTGTATCTTTTTTTCATCTGACACCTGTATCTATCTTTTCATCTCACACATGTATCTATCTTTTCATCTCACACCTGTATCTTTTTATCCACCTCACACCTGTATCTACCTTTTCATCTTACACCTGTATTTTTATATCCATCTCACACCTGTATCTATCTTTTTATCTCACACTTGTATCTTTTTATCCATCTCACACCTGTATCTATCTTTTCATCTCACATCTGTATTTATCTTTTCATCCCACACCTGTATCTATCTTTTCATCTCACACCTGTATTTTTATATCCACCTCACACCTGTATCTATCTTTTCATCTCACAACTGTATTTTTATATCCATCTCACACCTGTATTTATCTTTTCATCTCACATTTGTATGTTTATCCATCTCACACTTGTATCTTTTTATTCATCTCACACCTGTATCTATCTTTTTATCTCATTCCTGTATCTTTTTATCCATCTCTCATCTGTAACTACCTTTTCATCTCACATCTGTATTTTTCTATCCATCTTACACCTGTACTTGTTCATTTATCTTAGATATGTACCTGTCAATTCATTCTACAAATGTACTTCTACTCATATCTCACACATATACAGTATCTCTCAATTCATATAATACCTGTCCCTTTATTTTACATCTCCATTCTTTCTTCAACTGTACCTCAATGTACAATGTTATCTCCTTCCTGCACGTATACATTTATGTCACACCTGAAACTGTCCAATTACCTTACACCTACTATATGCTTTTCCAATCATGTCACATGTTTACCTCCCCATTTGTCTCAATCCTGTTTTTGTGCGTCCATCTTATACCAATATCCATCCATTTACTTTTAGTCTCTACCTCTCTGTTAATTCCGCAACTGTACCTCAACACACATATCTCACCTGTACCTGTATGATTATCTCACACCTGTACATTTCCCATTATCTTATATTTTTTACTTCTGTACTCATTACACTGCTGTACCACAGGACACAACTCACCCATTTACCTGTCCATTTATATCACATCTGTACATTTATTTTGCAACTGTGCTGCAATGCACTTGTCACACCTGTGTTAATCTCACAGCTCCACCTCAATGCTCATCTTACACCTATAACTGTCCATTTACTTTCCACCTGTTTCTGTCCATTCATCCTATAACTGTAATACTCTGTTCATATCACAACTGTTCCTCAATGCACAGCTTACACCTGTACCTGTCCATTTACTGTACACCAGTACCTGTCCATTTACCTTACACCTGTACCTGTCCATTTACCTTCCATGTCTACCTGTACACTTTCCTTCCACCTGTACCTGTCCATTTACCTTCCATCTGTACCTGTCCATTTACCTTACATCTGTGCCTGTCCTTTTACCTTACACCTGGTCATGTACACTTTCCTTGCACCTGTTCCTGTCAACTTACCTTACACCTGTACCTGTCCATTTACCTGATATATGTAAAGTACCTGTCCATTTATGTCACATCTGTACCTGTCCATTTACCTCACATCTGTATCTGTCCATTTACCTCATACCTGTGTCTGTCCATTTACCTTACACCTGTATCTGTCCATTTACCTCACATCTGTATCTGTCCATTTACCTCACACCTGTATCTGTCCATTTACCTTACACCTGTGTCTGTCCATTTACCTCACATCTGTATCTGTCCATTCACCTTACACCTGTGCCTGTCCATTTACCTTACAACTGTATCTGTCTATTTACAGTACCTGACACATGCACCTGTCCATTTACATCACATCTGTACCTGTCCATTTACCTTATACCTATATCTGTCAATTTACATCACATCTGTACCTGTCCATTTACCTTATACCTATATCTGTCCATTTACATCATATCTGTATCTCTCCATTTACATCTGTATCTGTCCACTAACTTTACACCTGTGTCTGTCCATTTACCTAAAAACTGCACCTGTCCATTTACCTTAAACGTGTATCTATCCATTTACATCACATTTGTACCTATCAATTTACCTTACACAAGTATCTGTCCATTTACCTCACATCTGTATCTGTCCATTTACCTTACACCTGTGCCTGTCCATTTACCTTACACCTGTATCTGTCCATTTACCTTACACCTGTGCCTGTCCATTTACCTTACACCAGTATCTGTCCATTTACCTCACATCTGTATCTGTCCATTTACCTTACACCTGTGCCTGTCCATTTACCTTACACCTGTATCTGTCCATTTACCTTACACCTGTGCCTGTCCATTTACCTTACACCAGTATCTGTCCATTTACCTCACATCTGTATCTGTCCATTTACCTTACACCTGTGCCTGTCCATTTACCTTACACCTGTATCTGTCCATTTCCCTCACATCTGTATCTGTCCATTTACCTCACACCTGTATCTGTCCATTTACCTTACACCTGTATCTGTCCATTTACCTTACACCTGTGCCTGTCCTTTTACCTTCCACTTGGTCATGTACACTTTCCTTCCACCTGTTCCTGTCAACTTACCTTACGCCTATACCTGTCCATTTACCTGATATATGTAAAGTACCTGTCCATTTATGTCACATCTGTACCTGTCCATTTGCCTCACATCTGTATCTGTCCATTTACCTCATACCTGTGCCTGTCCATTTACCTTACACTTGTATCTGTCCATTTACCTCACATCTGTATCTGTCCATTTACCTCACAGCTGTATCTGTCCATTTACCTTACACCTGTGTCTGTCCATTTACCTTACACCTGTATCTGTCCATTTACCTCACATCTGTATCTGTCCATTCACCTTACACCTGTGCCTGTCCATTTACCTTACAACTGTATCTGTTCATTTACCTCACACCTGTATCTGTCCATTTACCTCACACCTGTACCTGTCCATTTACCTCACACCTGTACCTGTTCATTTACCTCACATCTGTACCTGTCCATTTACCTTATACCTGTATCTGTCCATTTACCTCACACCTGTATCTGTCCATTTACCTCACATCTGTATCTGTCCATTTACCTCACATCTGTACCTGTCCATTTACCTGACACCTGTGTCTGTCCATTTACCTCACATCTGTATCTGTCCATTCACCTTACACCTGTGCCTGTCCATTTACCTTACACCTGTATCTGTCCATGTACCTTACACCTGTATCTGTCAATTTACCTCACACCTGTATCTGTCCATTTACCTCACATCTGTACCTGTCCATTTACCTCCCACCTGTACCTGTCCATTTACCTCACATCTGTACCTGTCCATTTACCTCACATCTGTACCTGTCCATTTACCTTACACCTGTATCTGTCCATTTACCTTACACCTGTATCTGTCCATTTACCTTACACCTGTATCTGTCCATTTACCTTATACCTGTATCTGTCCACTTACCTCACACCAGTATCTGTCCATTTACCTCACACCTGTATCTGTCCATTTACCTTACACCTGTATCTGTCCATTTACCTTACACCTGTATCTGTGCATTTACCTCACATCTGTATCTGTCTATATACCTCACATCTGTATCTGTCCATTTACCTCACACCTGTATCTGCCAATTTACCTTACACCTGTATCTGTCCATTTACCTCACACCTGTATCTGTCCATTTACCTCACATCTGTATCTGTCCATTTACCTCACACCTGTATCTGCCCATTACCTTACACCTGAATCTGTCCATTTACCTCACATCTGTACCTGTCCATGTACCTTACACCTGTACCTGTTTATGTGCCTTACATCTGTACCTGTTCATATACCTCAAACCTGTATCTGTCCATTTGCCTTACACCTATACCAGTCCATTTACCTTACACCTGTATTTTTCTGTTCACCTATGACTCTCCTGTATTACAAATATTACCCATAGTTTGACTCAGAATTATACTCTTCCTGTTGCTCCTATGTAATTTGCAATCCTTCAATCCTGGCTTTAATCTGGGCCCATGAGAGCGGTCCTGCTGTTTGATCATTGGGATGTGAGATAGGATTGCCGTGAGGACGGATGATCAAAGTGTGCGATGGTTGGCTGTTCCTCTCCGCACCTCCAATCACCAATCACCGGCATCACTTCCTGCTCCATTCCAGTTAGCCAGCACCAGTGAAAGCTGAACGCACCCAGAGGCCGATTGTGGTCATCTTACCACTGGATTTTCTGCCATTTCAAGATCAGAGCTTACATCCCACAGATGCTGCGTTATCTGGCTCTGTTTAATAACAATCAGCGCTGGCCACTTATCCCGGCAATGCAGATCTTGTTAGAGCTGCAATTTACCAATCTGGGTCTCCTTTTGGAGCACCGGCGATAACCCAGCACCTCTGTGAGTGGTCTCTCTCCTGGTATCGGAGATCCTAAGATCTGTGGTGGCAGAGGTAAATAAGTCATTCATCCAGGGTTAACCTGAGAAAAGTCCTTTCTTTGGTGAAAACACAGGACACAGCTCTTCTCTCAGCTTAACACATAGACCTCCTAGACTCATATTCCCTTCTTCACCATCAATGTATGGGTTCTCCCCATCAATAATGACAGCATTAGTCTCTTGTACTTTATAATTGACTCAAATAGATTCTTCTCTTCCGATTGTTATAAAGAAATGACCTGAGCACCAGCTGTTATGAAGCTTTATGCCACAAGCAGCACATTACAGCCCCCCTCCCCTCTATCTATTCCCTACCCTCAAATATTCCCTACATTCCACTAATATGATGACCTGCTGTCTTTTTACTTATCACCTCTTGTAGACTACATCACTGATAGTCTCCACTTCTCCATCAGGAAGACCTCGCATCCAGTTCCTGTAACCATATTAAACCTATACTCTCACCCCTCTTCAGTCGGCATTCTTCCTAGTAACACCTCACACCTCCATAACCCCCACCTCACCCCTAGATCCTCTTCCATCACTTACCTTTTGGACATATATATATCTATGCCCCTCCCTCCCTATAACCCCCACCCAACCCCATTCCCGTTCTCTAACTGGCCCGATTGTCATCCTCCTCCAATCACTCTGCTGTAAATACTCTGCTCTGCTCTTTTCACTCTCATTAACCTCAACAAGCACTAAAATAAACATGACTGCACCTTCTGCCTCACATTGGCTCCTTAATTAAGCTGTTTTCAGGAAAATTCCATCACTGTACTCAGATTAATGATGGGTTAATTGAACAATGCTCTGCAGAACTGTGGATGAGGTAGAGACGGTCTGCAGAAGACTGACAGGAAAATACGTATTAATGAGCTGTATATTATAGAGTTATTGGGAAAAAGGGAAATGTCATAATGGGGCTGGGAGCAGAGTTAATATAATGATGTTCAAGTGTGGTCCTCACTCCCATACACTGGAGGCTGCCATGTTTTTGAAGCTGGGCACTAGTGACATCACAGAGTCATGAGGCACAGCTCAGTGATGTCACCAGTCCCTAGTGAATGACAGGCTGCATGTCACCATTGTAGGAAGATGATGGACACACTGTTAAGTGCAAGATGATTGTCACCGTGTAGACAGAACGAACAAGAGTAAGTGTAAGTTTAGCAACAGTGTTGGTCTGCTCTCTCTCTTCCATGTCACACGTACACACTCCACAACACAACCGTCATTGTACACAGGCAATACACTCACACCCTACAGCAACAGACAGAGAGGTGCATTTTATTGAGAAACCAATACAACATGCAAAATGCCCCCAAAAAAAGAAGGAAGAAAAATCAAGAAAAGACTGTGAGATCTACCTTCGTCTGGAGTGTGCTGAGATTTTCTGGATTCCTCCCGAGATTTGGAAATGGGACCTGGAGGTCAAGGCGAAAAAAATATATATATAAAAAAAAAGAAAAAAAAAAGAAAAAAAATATAATGTAAAAAAAAAGAAAAGAAAAAGATGTAAAAAAAAGAAAAAGATAAAAAAAATAACCGAGGGAGAGAGAGAAAGGGGGAAAGAGAGAAAGAAAAAATAGATTCAAGAAAAGGTCATAAAAAAACAAATCTTTTTTCAACATCTTTTCTTAATATAAAAAAGAAAAAGCAAAGCTTAGAAAACACAATCACAATGGGGGTCGGGATGGTAGAGTATTTTATTTTTCAAAACCTGTTTTGTAAAAACAAAACGAAAAATACCCCAACCTCATTGGCTGAGGAGTGACATAAAAGTGGACAAGAAAAGCTTTAGCAATACTTTATCACACCGACAATAAATTCACCAAAATGCTCCCTGAAGTATTTTGTTTTATCAGAGGTAAGAATATGATAAGAATGTTATTCTCTGATTATTCCATCTAGCCCTTATAATATATCACTCCTCCCTAAAACTCCATACAATCCCTCCCTATATGTCATGATATTTTACATATAACCCCTTCCTATAACACATGGTATAAGAGTAATATGGAGTTATCTGAAGCTTTATGGAGATGGGTAATTATTAATTACCCATTTCCATAATGCTTCAGATAACTCCATATTACTCCCTACAAATCTTCCTATTCCTCAATAACTCTTACTGTATGCAATATATCTCCTCCCTCCTCCCATATGACGCCATATAGCTCCTTTCTAAAACCCTATAACTATTCATTTAACTTCATATGACTCCTCCAGATAACTCCTTCTATTACTCCTATAATATATATTACCCCTCATTATAGCCAGGGGCATCGAGAGGGGTGTGATTGTGAAAACTGATTAACGATCCCCTATAATTAACTGTTCCTATAACATCATATAACTCCAGATAACTCTCTTGTTACCATACATATATCTTTTGCCTCAGATTCCCTCTATAACCATAGATCACTCCGTCCTATAACTTCTCCTATTCTCAAATATAGTTCCTCTCTATAACTCTGCCTATTATTACATATAGCTCCTCTCTATAACTCTGCCTATTATTACATATAGCTCCTCTCTATAACTCTGCCTATTATTACATATAGCTCTTCTCTATACCTCCTCCTATTATTACAGAAAGCGCCTCTCTATACTGTAACTCCAACTATTACTACATATAGCTCCACTATAACTCCACACATTAGTAAATATAGCTCCTCTCTATAACTCTGCCTATTATTACTTATACCTCTTCTCTATACCTCCTCCTATTATTACATAAAGCTCCTCTCTACTGTAACGCCATCTATTACTACATATAGTTCCACTATAATGCCACACATTAGTACAGATAGGTCCTCTCTATAACTCTGCCTATTATTACATATAGCTCCTCTCTATACCTCCTCCTATTATTACATATAGCTCCTCTCTATACCTCCTCCTATTATTACATAAAGCTCCTCTCTATACTGTAACTCCATCTATTACTACATATACCTCCACTATAACTCCACACATTAGTACATATAGCTCCCCTCTATACTGTAACTCCATCTATTACTTCATATAGCTCCACTATAACTCCACACATTATTACATATAGCTCCCCTCTATACTGTAACTCCATCTATCACTAAATATAGCTCCACTATTTCTCCACACATTAGTACATATAGCTCGTCTCTATAACTCTGCCTATTAGTACATATAGCTTCTCTCTATAACTCTGCCTATTATTACATATAGCTCCTCTCTATGCTTCCTCCTATTATTACATAAAGCTCCCCTCTATACTGTAACTCCATCTATTACTACATATAGCTCTACTATAACTCCACACATTATTACATAAAGCTCCCCTCTATACTGTAACTCCATCTATTACTACATATAGCTCTACTATAACTCCACACATTAGTACATATAGCTCCCCTCTATACTGTAACTCCATCTATTACTTCATATAGCTCCACTATAACTCCACACATTATTACATATAGCTCCCCTCTATACTGTAACTCCATCTATTACTTCATATAGCTCCACTATAACTCCACACATTATTACTTATAGCTCCCCTCTATACTGTAACTCCATCTATTACTACATATAGCTCCACTATAACTCCACACATTAGTACATATAGCTCCCCTCTATACTGTAACTCCATCTATTACTTCATATAGCTCCACTATAACTCCACACATTATTACATATAGCTCCCCTCTATACTGTAACTCCATCTATTACTACATATAGCTCCACTATAACTCCACACATTATTACATATAGCTCCCCTCTATACTGTAACTCCATCTTACTACATATAGTTCTACTATAACTCCACACATTAGTAAATACAACTCCTCTCTAAAACTCCACACCTTTATACATACGGTTCTTTATACCTGCTCCTATTATTACATATAGCTCCTCTATATAGATCCTTCTATTATTACAAATACCTCCCCTCTCTAACCCCTCCCATTACTGCATACAGCTCATCTGTATACCTCCACAAATCAGTACATACAGCCTCGCTCTATCTATTACTTTAGATACCTCCCCTCTATAACCCCTCATAATACTACAGAACTCTTCTCATTAACTACACACATTACCACATACAGATCCACTCTATAACTCCAGCTAAAACTACAAATAGTTAATCTCTATTCCTATTACTACATATAGCTCCTCTAAATAATACTGGCTAGTGCTGGATAGCTTATCTCTATAACTTCTCCTATTAGTATATATAGCTCCTCTCTATAACGACTCCTATTAGTATATATAGATCCTCTCTATAACGTCTCCTATTGGTATATATAGCTCCTCTCTATAACTTCTCCTATTAGTATATATAGCTCCTCTCTATAACGTCTCCTATTGGTATATATAGCTCCTCTCTATAACGTCTAGTATTAGTATATATAGCTCCTCTCTATGACTCCTATTACTACCTATAGCTGCTTTAAATAATGTTGACTAGTGCTAGATAGCTCCTCTCTATATCTTCTCCTATTAGTATATATAGCTCCTCTCTATGACTCATATTACTACTTATAGTTCCTCTAAATAATACTGGCTAGTGCTAGATAGCTCCTCTCTATAACATCTCCTATTAGTATATATAGCTCCTCTCTATAACTTCTCCTATTAGTAGATATAGCTCCTCTCTGTGACTCCTATTACTACTTATATCTCCTCTAAATAAAACTGGTTAGTGCTAGACAGCTCCTCTCTATAACTTCTCCTATTATTATATATAGCTCGTCTCTATGACTTCTATTACTACTTATAGCTCCTCTAAATAATACTGGCTAGTAATAGATAGCTCCTCTCTATAAAGTATCCTATTAGTATATATAGCTCCTCTCTATAACTTCTCCTATTAGTAAATATAGCTCCTCTCTATAACTTCTCCTATTAGTATATATAGCTCCTCTCTATAACTTCTCCTATTAGTATATATAGCTCCTCTCTATAACATCTCCTATTAGTATATATAGCTCCTCTCTATAACATCTCCTATTAGTATATATAGCTCCTCTCTATAACATCTCCTATTAGTAGATATAGCTCCTCTCTGTGACTCCTATTACTACTTATATCTCCTCTAAATAAAACTGGTTAGTGCTAGACAGCTCCTCTCTATAACTTCTCCTATTATTATATATAGCTCGTCTCTATGACTTCTATTACTACTTATAGCTCCTCTAAATAATACTGGCTAGTAATAGATAGCTCCTCTCTATAAAGTATCCTATTAGTATATATAGCTCCTCTCTATAACTTCTCCTATTAGTATATATAGCTCCTCTCTATAACTTCTCCTATTAGTATATATAGCTCCTCTCTATAACTTCTCCTATTAGTATATATAGCTCCTCTCTATAACTTCTCCTATTAGTATATATAGCTCCTCTCTATAACTTCTCCTATTAGTATATATAGCTCCCCTCTATGACTCCTATTATTACTTATAGTTCCTCTAATTAATACTGGCTAGTAATAGATAGCTCCTCTCTATAACTTCTCCTATTAGTATATATAGCTCCTCTCTATGACTCCTATTACTACATATAGCTCCTCTAAATAATACTAGCTATTAGTATATATAGCTCCTATGACTCTTATTACTACTTATAGCTCCTCTAAATAATACTGGCTAGAGCTAGATAGCTCCTCACTATAACGTCTCCTATTAGTATATATAGTTCCTCTCTATAACTCCCTCTATTACTACATATTATGTAATTGCTTACTTTTTATAGCTTTCCATCAGGGGGTTCTGTATATTAGGTCAAAATTTACCATGTCGTCATTCATGTCAACATGAGTATATCAACATGGCGGAAATTTCAACAAACATTTCGACATGCAGTTTGACAACACTGATCAAATGTCGATATGGTCGCCATGTCAAAAAGGCATTGTTCAAGTAAATTTGCTCTAAACCTTCCATCTAATCCCGATGCCAACCTTAACCCATAACCCTAATCCTTACCCTAACCCTAATTCAAACACCTAAAATTACCCTAATCTTTACACTAACCACTAAACGTTACCCTAATCCTTACCCTAACACCTAAGTGTTCCCTAATCCTTACCCTAACACCTAAAATAACTCTAATCCTAACACCTAAAATAACCCTAATCCTAACACCCTAAATGTTACCCTAATCTTCATTCTAACCCCTAAGTGTTACCCTAATCCTTACCTAACCCCTAAAATAACCCTAATCCTAACCCGTAAATGTTACCGTAAATCTTACCCTAACCCCTAAGTGTTACCCTAATATTTATACTAACCCCAAAGTGTTACCCTAATCCTTACACTAACCCCTAAAATAACCCTAATCCTAACCCTTTAGTGTTACCCTAATCCTTAATCTAACCCCTAAGTGTTACCAAAATCCATACCCTAACCTCTAAAATAACCCTAATCCCTAAAATAACCATTATTTTAACCCCTAAGTGTTACCCTAAACTGTACTCTAACCACTAAATGTTACTTTAATCCTTACCCTAACCCCTAAATGTTACCCTAATCCCTAAATGTTACCCTAATCCTTACACTAACCCCTAAATGTTACCCTAATCCTTACACAAACTCCTAAGCGTTACCCTAATCCTTACCCTAAACCCTGTTACCCTAATCCTTACCTTAACCCCTAAATGTTACCCTAATCCTTACCTTAACCCCTAAGTGTTACCCTAATCCTTACCCTAACCATAACCCTAATCCTAACCCCTAAATGTTACCCTAATCCTTACACTAACCCCTAAAATAACCATAACCTTAATCACTAAATGTAACCCTAATCCTTCCATAATCCATAAATGTTACACTAATCCTTACCTTAACCCCTAAGTGTTACCCTAATCCTTCCCCTAACACCTAAAATAACCCTAATGCTAACCCCTAAAAAAACCCTAATCCTAACCCCTAAATGTTACCCTAACCTTTATTCTAACCCCTAAATGTTACCCTAATCCTTACCTAACCCATAAAATAACCGTAATCCTAACGCTTAAATGTTACCCTAAATCTTACCCTAACCCCTAAGTGTTACCCTAATCCTTACACTAACCCCTAAAATAAACTTAATCCTAACCCCTTAGTGTTACCCTAATCCTTATTCTAAACCCTTAGTGTTACCAAAATCCTTACCCTAACCTCTAAAATAACCCTAATCCCTAAAATAACCATAATCTTAACCCCTAAGTGTTACCATAACCCTTACTCTAACCCCTAAATATTACCCTAATCCTTACCTTAACCCCTAAATGGTACCGTAATCCATAACCATAAACCTAATCCTAACCCATAAATGTTATCCTAATCCTTACTCTAACCCCTAACTGTTACCCTAATCCTTACACTAACCCCTAAACTATCCATAATCTTAACCCCTAAGTGTTACGCTAATCCTTACTCTAACCCCTAACTGTTACCCAAATCCTTACCATAACCCCTAAAATAACCATAATCCCTAAAATAACCCTAATCCTAACCCCTAAATGTTACCCTAGTCCTTACCCTAACCCCTAACTTTTACTCTAATCCTTACACTAACCCCTAAGTGTTACCCTAATCCTTACCCTAACCCCTAAAATACCCTATTCCTAACCCCTAAAATAACTCTAATTATAACCCCTAAATGTTACCCTAATCCTTATTCTAACCCCTAAATGTTACCCTAATGCTTACACTAACCTTTAAAATAACCCTAATCCCTAAAATAACCATAATCCTAACCCCTAAATGTTACCCTAATCCTTACCCTACCCCTAAGTGTTACCCTAATCCTTACCCTAACCGCTAAATGTTACCCCAATCCTTACACTAACCCCTAAATGTAACCCTAATACTTACCCTAACCCTTAAAATAACCCTAATCCCTAAAATAACTCTAATCCTAACCCCTAAGTGTTACCCTAATCCTTACACTAACCCCTAAAATAACCCTAATCCCTAAAATTACCCTAATCCTAACCCGTAAATGTTACCCTAATCCGTACCCTAACCCCTAAATGTTACCCTAATACTTACACTAACCCCTAAAATAACCCTAATCTTAACCCATAAGTGTTACCCTAACCCTTACTCTAATCCCTAAATGTTACCCTAATCCGTACCTTAACCCCTAAATGTTACCCTAATCCTTACCCTAATCGTCACCCTAATCCATACCCTAACCCTTAAGTGTTAACCTAATCCTTACCCTAACCCCTTAGTGTTACCCTGATCCAGTGGCGTATCTATAATGGATGGGCCCCCTAACCTCTAAAATAACCCTAATCCCTAAAATAACCATAATCTTAATCCCTAAGTGTAACCTAAACTGTACTCTAACCACTAAATGTTACTTTAATCCTTACCCTAACCCCTAAATGTTACCCTAATCCCTAAATGTTACCCTAATCCTTACACTAACCCCTAAATGTTACCCTAATCCTTACACAAACCCCTAAGCGTTACCCTAAGCCTTACACTAAACCCTGTTACCCTAATCCTTACCTTAACCCCTAAATGTTACCCTAATCCTTACCCTAACCCCTAAAATAATCCTAACCCATAAATGTTACCCTAATCCTTACTCTAACCCCTAAATGTCACCCAAATCCTTACCTTAACCCCTAAGTGTTACCCTAATCCTTACCCTAACCATAACCCTAATCCTAACCCCTAAATGTTACCCTAATCCTTACACTAACCCCTAAAATAACCATAATCTTAATCCCTAAATGTTACCCTAATCCTTACCCTAACCATAGCCCTAATCCTAACCCATAAATGTTACTCTAATCCTTACTCTAACCCCTAAGTGTTACCCTAATCCTTACCCTAACCCCTAAAATAATCCTAACCCATAAATGTTACCCTAATCCTTACTCTAACCCCTAAATGTCACCCAAATCCTTACCTTAACCCCTAAGTGTTACCCTAATCCTTACCCTAACCATAACCCTAATCCTAACCCCTAAATGTTACCCTAATCCTTACACTAACCCCTAAAATAACCATAATCTTAATCCCTAAATGTTACCCTAATCCTTACACAAACCCCTAAGCGTTACCCTAAGCCTTACCCTAAACCCTGTTACCCTAATCCTTACCTTAACCCCTAAATGTTACCCTAATCCTTACCCTAACCCCTAAAATAATCCTAACCCATAAATGTTACCATAATCCTTACTCTAACCCCTAAATGTCACCCAAATCCTTACCTTAACCCCTAAGTGTTACCCTAATCCTTACCCTAACCATAACCCTAATCCTAACCCCTAAATGTTACCCTAATCCTTACACTAACCCCTAAAATAACCATAATCTTAATCCCTAAATGTTACCCTAATCCTTACCCTAACCATAGCCCTAATCCTAACCCATAAATGTTACTCTAATCCTTACTCTAACCCCTAAGTGTTACCCTAATCCTTACCCTAACCCCTAAAATAATCCTAACCCATACATGTTACCCTAATCCTTACTCTAACCCCTAAATGTCACCCAAATCCTTACCTTAACCCCTAAGTGTTACCCTAATCCTTACCCTAACCATAACCCTAATCCTAACCCCTAAATGTTACCCTAATCCTTACACTAACCCCTAAAATAACCATAATCTTAATCCCTAAATGTTACCCTAATCAATACCCTAACCATAGCCCTAATCCTAACCCATAAATGTTACCCTAATCCTTACTCTAACCCAGTGATTCCCAACCTCGGTCCTCAAGGCACACTAACAGTCCTGGTTTTAGTGATAGCCATGATTGTGCACAGATGGTTAAATCAAAATAACTGAGGCACTACTTAAGTCACTTGTGCTCAAGTATGACTATCCCTAAAACCTGGACTGTTAGTGTGCCTCGAGGACCGTGGTTGGGAACCTCTGCTCTAACCCCTAAGTGTTACCCTAATCCTTACCTAACCCCTAAGTGTTACCCTAATCTTTACGCTAACCCTTAAATGTTACCGTAATCCTTACCCTTACCCAGTGGTTCCCAAACTGTGCGCCACTGCACCCTGGTGTGCCTCGGGACACTTGTAGGGGTGCCTCAGTTGGTGGTCCAGCACCAAATCAAATTCTTTATGGTCAGTGTAATGTAAATATGTGCACTAACAGAAGCACAAACCTGTCCACCACTATAAACCCAAACCTAAGAATGACAGGTCAGCACGATTCACTTCACTCTACTACATTATTTTATGAATTTCTCAATAACTAAATTTTGACTTAGTGGTGCGGTGAAAACAATGCTGATGCACTAGGGTGCCGTGACTCAAAAAAGTTTGGGAACCACTGCCGCAACCCCTAAAATTACCCTAATCCTAAATCCTAAAATAACCCTAATCCTAACCCCTAAATGTTACCCTAATCCTTATTCTAACCCCTGTTACCCTAATCCTTACCCTAACCCCAAAAATAACCCTAATCCCTAAAATAACCCTAATCCTAACCCCTAAATGTTACCCAATTCCTTACCCTAACCCTTAAGTGTTACCCTAATCCTTACCCTAACCCCTAAGTGTTACCCTAATCCTTACCCTAACCCTTAAGTATTACCCTAATCCTTACCCTAATCCCTAAGTGTTACCCTAATCCATACACTAATCCCTAAGTGTTACTCTAATCCTTACACTAACCCCTAAGCGTTACCCTAATCCTTACCCTAAACCCTGTTACCCTAAACCTTACCTTAACCACTAAATGCTACTCTTATCCTTACCCTAACTCCTAAAATTACCCTAATCCTTACCTTAACCCCTAAGTGGTACCGTAATCCATAACCCTAACCATAAACCTAATCCTAACCCATAAATGTTACCCTAATCCTTACTCTAACCCCTAACTGTTACCCTAATCCTTACACTAACCCCTAAAGTATCCATAATCTTAACCCCTAAGTGTTACGCTAATCCTTACTCTAACCCCTAAGTGTTACCCAAATCCTTACCATAATCTCTAAAATAACCATAATCCCTAAAATAACCCTAATCCTAACCCCTAAATGTTACCCTAATCCTTACCCTAACCCCTAACTTTTACTCTAATCCTTACACTAACCCCTAACTGTTACCCTAATCCTTACCCTAACCCCTAAAATACCCTATTCCTAACCCCTATAATAACTCTAATTATAACCCTTAAATGTTACCCTAATCCTTATTCTAACCCCTAAATGTTACCCTAATGCTTACGCTAACCTTTAAAATAACCCTAATCCCTAAAATAACCATAATCTTAACCCCTAAATGTTACCCTAATCCTTACACTAAACCCTAATCCTAACCCCTAAATGTTACCCTAATCCTTACCCTACCCATAAATGTTACCCTAATCCTTATTCTAACCCCTAAATGTTACCCTAATGCTTACACTAACCTTTAAAATAACCCTAATCCCTAAAATAACTATAATCTTAACCCCTAAGTGTTACCCTAATCCTTACACTAAACCCTAATCCTAACCCCTAAATGTTACCCTAATCCTTACCCTACCCCTAAGTGTTACCCTAATCCTTACCCTAACCACTCAGTGTTACCCAATCCTTACACTAACCCTTAAAATAACCCTAATCCCTAAAATAACTGTAATCCTAACCCCTAAGTGTTACCCTAATCCTTACACTAACCCCTAAAATAACCCTAATCCCTAAAATGACCCTAATCCTAACCCCTAAGTGTTACCTTAACCCTTACGCTAACCCCTAAATGTTACCGTAATCCGTACCCTAACCCCTAAATGTTACCATAATCCTTACCATAACCCCTAAGTATTACCCTAATCCTTACCTTAACCCCTAAATGTTACCCTAATCCTTAACTAACTCCAAAAATAACCCTAATCCTAACCCATAAGTGTTACCCTAACCCTTACTCTAACCCCTAAATGTTACACTAATCCTTACCCTAATCGTCACCCTAATCCATACCCTAAACCTTAAGTGTTAACCTAATCCTTACCCTAACCCCTTAGTGTTACCCTGATCCAGTGGCATATCTATAATGGATGCAGTGTGTGCGGGGCACATGGGCCCCCGGGTACAGGGGGCCCCGCACCACACACCCTGCACCCATATTATTCTAAACTTACCTGTCCGTGGTCCGGCGGCCATTCTCCTGGCGTTCTGCGCACTCTAGTGCCTGGAGTCTACTAATGCTCCGGTGGCTGGCCTGCCACATCAGTCGGCTGCCGGCCACCAGGGAGAGAGGAGGGGGCCCCTCACGGGGAGTGCACACAGGCCCCCTCCTCTCTTAAAATGCTTCTGCCCTGATCCTTACCCTAACCCCTAAGAATAACCCTAATCCTTACCCTAACCCCTAAATGTTACCCTATTCTTTAAACTAACCCCTAAATGAAACCCTAATCTTTACCCTAACCCCGAAGTGTTACCCTAATCCTTACCCTAACCCCTAAGAATAACCCTAATCCTTACCCTAACCCCTAAATGTTACCCTATTCTTTAAACTAACCCCTAAATGAAACCCTAATCTTTACCCTAACCCCTAAGTGTTACCCTAATCCTTACCCTAACCCCTAAATTAACCCTTATCCTTACCATAGCCCAGTGGTTCCCAAACTGTGCAGCCTGGCACCCTGGGGTGCCTTGGAACACTTGCAGGGGTGCCTCAGGTTGGTGGTCCAGCACCAAATCAAATTATTTATGGTCAATGTATTGTAAATATGTGGACAAATAGTACAAACCTGTCCACCACCACATAACCAAAGCTAAGGATGACAGGTCAGTACAATTTACTTCACTTTGCTAAAATTTTTTCAGAATTTTTTCAATAACAAACTTAAACTTAGGGGTGCTGCGAAAACAATGCTGATACTCTAGGGCACCGTGATTCAAAAAAGTTTGGGAACCACTGCCATAACCCCTAAGTGTTACCCTAATACTTACTCTCACCCCTAAATTAAACCCTAGTCCTTACCCTAACCAGTGTTACCCTAATCCTTACCCTAACCCCTAAATTAACCCTAATCCTTACCCTAACCCCTAAGTGTTCCCCTAATCCTTACCATAATCCCTAAATGTTCCCCTAATCCTTACCATAACCCCTAAGTGTTCCCCTAATCCTTACCCTAACCATTACCCTAATCATAACCCCTAAACCAAATGCTAACGTTAAAGTTGACATTTTCACTATGTCGACATGTCGATATTTTCTCTCTCTCGACATTATCCAGATATTGACATGTTAACCATTTCGACATCATAACATTCCGGCATTGACATTATGGCATGACGACATAGTGATTGCCAACATATTGAATGCATACCCTTCGGGAGATGCTGAATGAAGATATGATGCCATGCAAGTCACCATATAGGCAGGATGCACGATGACTCTTATTGCATCACGATGCCTCTGCCCAGTCGGGGTCACCCCCCCTCCCCCCCATATCCACATCACTTTAATACCTAACAATGTTTTTTTTTTTTTTTTAACTACTAAGTAAATACAATCATCTAATGAATTGGATTTATTAAAGTGGATCATTTACATACTGAAACCAATTAAACGTCACTGAAAATGTAGTTCTCTGGTAATCTACAAGCTGCTGCAGGAGTGGAATATATCATTGCACTTATCATTTCAAACTTTCTTTCAACTTGTTACTCTAAATTTCATCACTTTTACCTGTTCTTCTTTCCCATCTACCCTTCTCCTTGTTCTCTCTTCATCTGTCTACCCTATCCAAACCTTCTATCTGTCCTTACCATGCTCCTTTTCTGTCTCCTCCATCTATCCCAACTCCTCGATCTATCCTTCTTAGTATCCTCCCCTTCTATCTTCTCCATCTATCCCAACCCCTCTACCTGTCCTTCATACCATCCTTCCTTTTTATCTCCTTTATCTTCTCCATTTTTCCCATATCCTCAACCTGTCTTTCTAACAGTCTCTCTTTCTATCTTCTCCATCTCTTGTCCCCATGTCTCTGTCTTCTCTATTCAATGATTCCACCTGTCCTTCTTACCATTCTCTCCATCTCTTCCTTATATACCAACCCCTCTTCCTGTCCTTCTTACAATTCTCCATTTCTATCTTCTCCATCTATCGCAACATCTCTACTGGTCCTACTTACCATCATTCCTTTATATTCCTACATTTTTCTAAAATCATCTACCTGTCTTTCAAACTTTTCATTATTCAATTTAATGCGTTATTGAATAGCCCCGGGTGGGGAGCGCCCGGAGCTATTCAATTCAGCATGCTGTAAGTTGAAGAATTCCGGTTCTCGCGACTTAACCTGGGAAAACAGCCACACGGCCAGCACTTTTGTCAGGTTTCTCCTCACATCCCAGGAGGGTGCAAGAAGAAATCCTTTAGCCCAACAATGCGTTGAATTTAATAGCTTCAGGAACTCCCTCCGGGGGCTGTTCAACATCGCATTGAATTGAATTGTGGACATTGGGCCTGATTCAGACCCACTCGCGAGCGGCTGTCCGCTCGCAAGTGGGTCGATGTTATGGACTGAACATGCGCACGACGGAGGGAGCTCCGTCGTGCGCATGCGCCAGACGCGACGAGCGAAGGAAAGTCCTTCGCTCGTTGTGTCCGATCAAAGGGGGCGTGCTGTCAATGTTGATTGACAGCACGCCCCCTTTGGTGGGCGTGCCGGGGGCGTGCCTCCCTGACGGGGGCGTTCCCACGGGAACGCCTCCCGTCAGAAGCCGGCCCACTGACATCACTAGTGATGTCAGTGGGAGTGATTTTGGCTCTGATAGAGCCAAAATCACTCCGGAGCTTGCGGTTGAAAACCTCAACCGCAGGCTCCGGCTCGCAAATTCGATGGTCGCGATGGTCTCGACCATCGCGACCATCACAATGCACGCTCGTATAGCCTGTGGGTGGTGACCCACAGCTATACGAGCGTCCAGGAGGACGCTCCATGAAAATGGAGGCCGGCCCTCATTCAGAGCGTGCGCTCTGCTCAGAGCGTACGGCTCTGAATGAGGGCCATTGTCCCTTTTGTATCTCCTCCATCTCTTGTCCCCGTGTCTGTCTTCTCTATTCAAATTCCTCTACCTGTCCTTCTTACCATCCTTTCTATCTCCTCCATCTATCCCAACTCCTCTATTGTCCTTCTTACCATTCTCCCTTTTTATCTCCTCCTTCTAACCCAAAATCTCTACCTGTCTTAACATTCTTTATTTCTATCTCTTCTTAATATCCCAACCCCTCTATCTGTCCTTCTTACAATTCTCCCTATCTCCTCTATCTATCCAAACCCAATCTAAATGTCCTTCTTACTATCTTCGCTTTCTATTTCCTCCATCTACCCAAACACCTCTACCAGTCCTTCTTGTCATCCTCCCTTACTATCTCCTGCATCTCTTGTGCCCACCCACAGTACTGTGCAAAAGTCTTAGGCAGGTATGTAAAAAATGCTGCAAAGTAAAAATATTTAAAAAAATAGAAGTGTTAATAGTTTATTTTAATCAATTAACAAAAGGCAAAGTAAATGAACAGAAGAGAAATCTAAATCAAATTAATATTTGGTGTGACCACCCTTTGCCTTCAAAACATCATCAATTCTTCTAGGTACACTTGCACACAGTTTTTGAAGGAACTCGGCAAGGAGGTTGTTAAAAAAATCTAGGAGAACTAACCACAGATCTTCTGTGGATGTAGGCTTGTTCAAATCCTTCTGTCTCTTCATGTAATTCCAGACAGACTCGATGATGTTGAGATCAGGGATCTGTGGGGGCATATCACCACTTCCAGAACTCCTTGTTCTTCTTTACGCTGAAGATAGTTCTTAATGACATTGGCTATATGTTTGGGGGTGTTGTCCTGCTGCAGAATAAATTTGGAGCCAATCAGATGCATCCCTGATGATATTTCATGATGGATAAGTACCTGCCTGTATTTTTCAGCATTGAGGACATCATTAATCCTGACCAAATCCCCAACTCCTTTTGCTAAAATGCAGCCCCAAACTTGCAAGGAACCTGCACATGCTTCACTGTTGCCTGCAGACACTTATTATTGTACCGCTCTCCAGCCCTTCAACTCAGACCTGGCAGAAACCAGTGGGACCCAGGTACACCCATCTACTGTTCGGACAAGTCTGGCCAGAAGTGGTCTTCATGGAAGAATTGTGGACAAAAGCCATACCTTCGATGTGGACAAAAGGCCAAGCGACTAAACTATGCACAAAAACATAGGAACTAGGGTGCAGAAAAATGGCAGCAGATGCTCTGGACAGATGAGTCAAAATGTGAAATATTTGCCTGTGACTGAAGGCAGTTTGAGAGCAGTACAACACTGAGGACCTCATTCAGAGTCGGTCGTTGCGGCTGCATGGTCGTAAGGGAAAAGGGGCCGGATATGCAAATGATGCACTCGCAAGTTGCGTCCTTAAGATCGGATCGTTAGCTGGCCGACCAAGGGGAGGATGCGGCCGTAAGACAAAATTTACGCCCCCTTCTCGTACGCATCTCCGGCAATATAAGGATTAATCGAGACCATCGGTAACCATCGGAACTGGTCGTAGAGCTTAAGGTTGACCATACCCTCTCTTAAGCACTACGGTCAGGTCAGTGTACAAACCACCCATGTCACGTGTGCCATGACACTACTTTGTTAATTATGCACTCCCATAAAACACCATTCACATAATTAGGCATGCCTGCATTCGGATCTCCACACCCCCGTTTTCAAGCACCTTCCCCTGTTACCACCCACAAACACCTCATTCTGTCACTCAAACTACCGACCTGGTTGTGTTCAAGGAGAGAGAAATTTCTGATCGTAGCAGCTAGTTTGCGCACGCGCTTTGCGAACTTTACACATACGCAGTTTAGCGAACATCGGTGGTGTATGACCGTGTGGCTGTAACGACCGACTCTGAATGAGGTCCTGAGTGTCTGCAGGCAACAGTGAAGCATGGTGGAGATTTCTTGCATGTTTGGGGCTGCATTTCAGCAAATGGAGTTGGGTATTTGGTCAGGATTAA
Organism: Taudactylus pleione; assembly: GCA_031769625.1. Classification (NCBI taxonomy): domain Eukaryota; kingdom Metazoa; phylum Chordata; class Amphibia; order Anura; family Myobatrachidae; genus Taudactylus; species Taudactylus pleione. Next base: position 806,186 of record JAUIMM010003146.1, on the reverse strand, counting down.
TTCTGCAGCAGGGCAATGCCCCAAACATACAGCCAATGTCATTAAGAACTATGGCCCTCATTCAGAGCCGTACGCTCTGAGCAGAGCGCACGCTCTGAATGAGGGCCGGCCTCCATTTTCATGGAGCGTCCTCCTGGACGCTCGTATAGCTGTGGGTCACCACCCACAGGCTATACGAGCGTGCATTGTGATGGTCGCGATGGTCGAGACCATCGCGACCATCGAATTTGCGAGCCGGAGCCTGCGGTTGAGGTTTTCAACCGCAAGCTCCGGAGTGAATTTGGCTCTATCAGAGCCAAAATCACTCCCACTGACATCACTAGTGATGTCAGTGGGCCGGCTTCTGACGGGAGGCGTTCCCATGGGAACGCCCCCGTCAGGGAGGCACGCCCCCGCCACACCCACCAAAGGGGGCGTGCTGTCAATCAACATTGACAGCACGCCCCCTTTGATCGGACACAACGAGCGAAGGACTTTCCTTCGCTCGTCGCGCCTGGCGCATGCGCACGACGGAGCTCCCTCCGTCGTGCGCATGCTCAGTGCATAACATCGACCCACTTGCGAGCGGACAGCCGCTCGCGAGTGGGTCTGAATCAGGCCCTATCTTCAGTGTAAAGAAGGACAAGGAGTCCTGAAGTGATGATATGGCCCCCACAAAGCCCTGATCTCAACATCGAGTCTGTCTGGGATTACATGAAGAGACAGAAGGATGTGAGCAAGCATACATTCACAGAAGATCTGTGGTTAGTTCTCCTAGATGTTTGGAACAACCTCCCTATCGAGTTCCTTCAAAAACTGTGTGCAAGTGTACCTAGAAGAATTGATGATGTTTTGAAGGCAAAGGCTGGTCACACCAAATATTGATTTGATTTAGATTTATCTTCTGTTCATTCACTTTACATTGTTTAATTGATCAAAATATACTATTAACACTTCTATTTTTGAAAGCATTCTCACTTTGCTGCAGTTTTTCCACACCTGCCTAAGACTTTTGCACAGTACTGTATGTCTGTCTTCTCTATCCCAACCCCTCAACCTGTTCTTCCTACAATTATCTTTTACTATCTCCTCCAACTACTCAAACCTTTCTACTTCTCCTTCTTACCATCTTCCCTATCTATCTCCTCCATTTTTACCCAATCCTCTACCTGTATTTATTACTTCCTCCCTTTCTATCTCCCCCATCTCTTGACCCCTTGTCTCTATCTTCTCTATTCCAACCTCTCAACCTTTACTTCTAACCATCCTTCCTTTCTATCTCCTCCATTTTTCCCAAAACCTCTTTCTGTCTTTCTTACCATTCTCTCTTTCTATCTCTTCCTTATATCACAACCCCTCTTCCTGTCCTTCTTATCATTGTCCCTTTCTATAACCATTTATCCCAACCCTATCTAAATGTCCTTCTTACCATCCTCCCTTTCTATCTCGTTCATCTATTGCAACCTATCTACCTGTCCTTCTTGTCATTCTCTCTTTCTATCTCCTCCATCTATCCAAACACCTCTACTTCTATTTCCTGCATCTCATCACATCTGTCTTCTCTAACCCAAAACCTCTACCTGTCCTTACCCAACTCCATTTCTGTATCTTGCATCTCATCACTTATCTTCTATATACCAACCTCTATGACCTACCCTTCTCACCAAGTGCCTTTTCTGTCTCCACAATATTAGCTCTACAGGTCTCTTTTCAATTTGAGCATGTCTGTTCTGCTTACCATTTGTTCTTTCCATTTCCTTTATCTCAAATCTCCATGCTTTGGTCTTCGCTGTTAAAACATATCGACCTATCCTTCTTACTCATTTCTCTTTCTATCTCATGCATCTCATCTCTCCACATCTGTCTTTTCTATCCCAGATCCTCAAATGGTCCCTCTTATCCAACACTCTATCCTCAATCTTGCATATCCACACCTGTCTACTCTATCCTACCCCCTTTATTACCTGTACTATGCACCATCTATCCTTTTAATATCCTGCATCTCATATCTTCAAAGCCCCCAACTGTCCTTATCCAACTCCCTTTTGATCCTCTGCATCTTATCTCACAAATCATAAACCCCCTCTCCCAAGGAAACTGAACACAATTAATAAAAAAAAGGAAGACGGTATTCTGATACGAGAACTCAAGAGTAAGGAAATCTCTGCAAAGTAAATACATCAAGATTGTTCAACTGAGAAGTCACAAAATTGCGTAAAAGTACTTATTCTAAATGTCATTTAAGAGAGTGACCAACATGTTTTTATTTTATTGCATGTTTTGACTGCACCAAATAATTTTCCTTATATTATTTTTGCTTAGTAATTTGGGTATCAATAGATTATAACATTACAATAAATTCAATAAAATGTGAATGTTGAAACACGTTCAGATAGAGTGCTTCATACCAGAATATCTTTATCCTTCCCATCTTTTCTCACCAGTGTACCTGACCCAACTCCCTTTCCAGTGATTGCATCTTAACTTTTCAGTCTTTTATCTTGGCCCTACAACCTGACCTTCTCACCATACTTCCTTTCTTTGTTCTGTATCTCATCTCTTCAAGTCTGTCTTCTCTAGCCTATCTCCTAAAATGGTTACTCTTGTGCAATTCACTTTCTGTCTCCTCCATCTAATTTCTCCATGTCTCTAGGTTTCCAAAACCTCTTCTTATGATCCATCCTTTCTATCTCCTGCATCTCTGACTTCTCTAACTCTCCTCCTTACCTAAACCCCTTTCTGTCTCATCTATCTGATTGTCTCCATCCTTGCACAACCCCTCAACCTGTCCTTCTTATCCAACTCCATTTTTTTATCTACTTCACCTCATCTCTCCACTTCTTTCTTCTGTAACCAAACCCCTCGCTCACTTTACTTTGTACCTTTGTCCTTCATTTTCCATTCTAGACCCGTATACACTTCTATATCTTAACTATCTAGTAAATTTTAATTATTCACTCCATCACTCCCAACCCCACCGGTGGCCTCTCTCCATGTTGCCCTAGATTCTCCTAAATTTACATCTCATTCTATTTAGGTATCGGGCCACCCTGCATGTCCGTCACTTAGTATCTCTCTGAGGATCATAAAACATTGTCATTTCGGTGGTCTAATAGATGGGTAGGACTCAAGAACAAGAAATATTGAAACACTTCATTTTTTAAACTGTTAGGTATCTCAGATGTAAAAGCCTCGGTTACGTCCATGGTGAGGCTTATCCTTTTCCCTCCTCTACCTTTCCAGGTACCTGCACCTTGTCCTGCTCTCTCCCCATCCTCAAACTCCACCTCTATGTTCTTCATCACCTATCTTGTCTCTTTCCACACTGTCCCTGCTCATTATGATTCCAGTACAGCAGGAATAAAACACTGATGATGTCTACTAAAGGTGCATTGACCCAAAGTAAAAATACTGTCTCAGGATGGTAAAATTGTGCTCAGGTCCTGTTGTGCCTTTCACCCTCCACTTTATTCACTGGCATGAGACAAGTATATAGTGAACTTCTATTTCTGTAAGTTTATATACAGACTTTGGGAACATGCTTGGAGAATGCAGAACACCCTTCGCATACCAGCACCTTTCCATCACCTTTAGAGTTGTCAGTGACACCTTATGGAAGTCTCAGAAGAAGACCAAACCGAAGAGACGGCTTTCAGGAACAATAAGCTGTTTCAGTAAGTAAATGCTCCTATCTTATCGTTCGGCCTCGTGTTTCTCTCTAGAGTGATTCTATTTGTACCCTGAATAACTAAGAGTAGATAACAACATTTAAAACTGTGTCATGTTTTTTTTTTCCTGATAAATTCCACAAATGAAAAATATTTCAAAAAAGAAAAGAAAAAACACACGAATCCCCTCTCTCTCCCTTCGCAAAGAAAATGTACTTTTATCTAAAGACTACATAACTCCCAAAAATAGGGAGAAAAACAGCTGAATCAGGGAGGAAAAATATTTTGCAAAGATATTTTATATATATATATACAGATATAAAAGAAAATATAACAAAAATGTGTTTATTTTTATGGTAAAAAGAAAAAAAACAACCTCTTTTCATTGTTCCCCAAAGATCAAATTTAAAAAAAAAAATAAAAAAAAAATTGATCAACAAAATATAAAATTAAAACGAGAATAAAAAAGGAAAATAATTTTATTGTGAAGGCAGCAAAAAAGCTGCTTCACCGTAAAACAAGGGGCATGCATAGAGGCTTGGTGGCGGCACGGTGGCGATCAATGCACTGACTGGTTAGTGGCGGCCACCTAAGGAATATAAGTCACACAGAGCATCATGTAATCCTTGTCATGAGTATTGTTAGGTAAGGTCCTTAGCATAGAAAAAGGGTATTTAATAATGTTGTAGCATAATTCAGGTCTTATTCCTATTGCCCATCTTGCTCATCCCTCGCCCTCCGTCAGTCACACCGTGTCAGCTGATAGCGGAGGAATACATATATTTAGACTGTGAAAACGTAATAATGATGTGAGAAAGGCAGGTGGGGGAAGAAAGTGAATGGTGTTAATTGGGAGGGGATGTGCTGATTATTAGGAGAGCGCTTAACTCACTATAACCTGGAACCGGCTGGTCTCTCACCATCAACTCAAAACATATGTTTACCCTAACCCTGATGTTACCAGTCTATCCATCGCCATTCCATGAGTACTGACTACGACGATGAAAAGACGCCATTTATTTAGTCGATGAAAGGCTGTAGAGACTACAGAATAAATAATACAACACATTCAGATTATATATATATATTAGTGGTAAATAGAGCAGTATCCTACTGGGACATGTCTTGGTGGCTTGCTAACCCTCTACCTTGGCACGTGCGCTGCTGGGGGGCAGAAATTACGTGGCGTAATAACGTCCAGTGTAAGTCTTTGCTCTGGCCAATGCCCAGACTGGGATGGATCAGTGTGTTTGTTGCACAAACTGTTTAGTCACAGCTTTACACATTCCTAGACTGCTAAAACATACCTCCCAACATGACCCATTCCAGGAGGGACAAAATGCTCCGCTCCTGGACTTCCCACCTCATTTATGATAGCTGTCACATGTGGTGAAACACCTGTCTTATCAATTACTAGTTCAACACAGGTGACGGCTATCATAAATGTGGTGGGAAGTCCAGGAGTGGAGCATTTTGTCCCCCCTGGAATGGGTCATGTTGGGAGGAATGCTAAAATGAGATTTCCTTATGAAAGCAAACTAGTGAAATGAGCTACAGGGGTGGGGATACGATCTGGTATAACCTTATTAGGACAGCAGAAGTCTAAGGTAGAAGCTATTTCATCCATGGGCACCACAGTGGAAAATGTCTATTTACTGAGACTAATAATGAGACTAACTCCTGCCCAAAAAATATATATTTAGATATTTTGAAAAAGAGGGCAAAAGGCATTGTGTTATCTCCTCTTCCATAACAGTACATGACCAATAATAGAATGATTCATAGATTGCTGGATGTACACTGCCATATTTCTGTGACCATTCATCCCACATCGTTTTTGAACTTGAGTAATAAACTGGCTTCACATTCCGCAGCAGCTTACAGCACAGCAGACGTTAATATTATATTTACACATTATCCTCATCAAGACTCAACAATCAGACGCTATCCATCACCAGATAATGTTTTTGCATTGTGCTTAGAATATAGATATGGGAAAACACATCAGGCAGAAGCCTTGCAGCAATTTTATTCCTGTGAAATAATCTACAATAAAAATATAAAAGTCAGTAATGTTGGACTCTGAAATGCAGATGCGTAAAAAGACATAAGAGAGTGATCATGTAATACCCTATCAGTAACACAGGGGGCATGTATCACACACGTGTCCTGAATCAGCCCGTGGGTGCGGCGTGGGTGGGTGATGTATGAATCTGGTCACTGCGCCTTGTGTGACTGTAGAACACAGCCATGCCTTACTGTGGAACACAGCCATACCTTACCGCAGAAAACAGCCATACCTTACTGCACAATACAGCCATACCTTACTGCACAATACAGCCATACCTTACTGCAGAACACAGCCATACCTTACTGCGGAACACAGCCATACTTTACTGCAGAACACAGCCATACCTTACTACACAATACAGCTATACCTTACTGCAGAACACAGCCATACCTTACCGCAGAACACAGCCATACCTTACCTCGGAACACAACCATATCTTACTGCGGAACACAGCCATACCTCACTGCAGAATACAGCCATACCTTACTGAGGAACACAGCCATACATTATTGAGGAACACAGCAATACCTTACTGCAGAACACAGCCATACATTACTGCACAATACAGCCATACCTTACTGCAGCACACAGCCATAACTTACTGTGGAACACAGCCATACCTTACAGTGGAACACAGCCATACCTTACTGAGGAACACAGCCATACCATACTGCAGAACAGAGCCATACCTTACCGCAGAACACAGCCATACCTTACCGCGGAATACAGCCATACCTTACCATGGAATACAGCCATACCTTACCACAGAACACAACCATATCTTACTGCGGAATACAGCCATACCTTACTGTGGAACACAGCCATACCTTACTGTAGAACACAGCCATACCTTACCGCAGAACATAGCCATACCTTATCGCGGAACACAACCATATCTTACTGCGGAACACAGCCATACCTTACTGCAGAATACAGCAATACCTTACTGAGGAACACAGCCATACCTTATTGAGGAACACAGCCATACCTTGTTGCAGAATACAGCCATACCTTACTGCAGAACACAGCCATGCCTTACTGCACAATACAGCCATACCTTACTGCAGCACACAGCCATAACTTACTGTGGAACACAGCCATACCTTACTGTGGAACACAGCCATACCTTACTGTGGAACACAGCCATACCTTACTGAGGAACACAGCCATACCATACTGCAGAACACAACCATACCTTACCGCAGAACACAGCCATACCTTAGCACGGAATACAGCCATACCTTACAATGGAATACAGCCATACCTTACCACAGAACACAACCATGTCTTACAGCGGAACACAGCCATACCTTACTGTGGAACACAGCCATACCTTACTGCAGAACACAGCCATAACTTACTGTGGAGCACAGCCATATCTTACTGTGGAACACAGCCATACCTTACTGAGGAACACAGCCATACCTTACCATGGAATACAGCCATATCTTACCATGGAATACAGCCATACCTTACCACAGAACACAACCATATCTTACTGCGGAACACAGCCATACATTATGCGGAACACAGCCATACCTTACTGCAGAACACAGCCATAACTTACTGTGGAACACAGCCATACCTTACTGTGGAACACAGCCATACCTTACTGAGGAACACAGCCATACCATACTGCAGAACACAGCCATACCTTACCGCAGAACACAGCCATACCTTACCACGGAATACAGCCATACCTTACCATGGAATACAGCCATACCTTACCATGGAATACAACCATACCTTACCACAGAACACAACCATATCTTACTGTGGAACACAGCCATACCTTACTGCGGAACACAGCCATACCTTACTGCAGAACACAGCCATACCTTACTGCAGAACACAGCCATACCTTACTGCAGAACACAGCCATACCTTACTGAGGAACACAGCCATACCTTAATGCAGAATACAGCCATACCTTACTGCAGATCACAGCCATACCTTACTGAGGAACACAGCCATACCTTACTGCAGCACACAGCCATAACTTACTGAGGAACACAGCCATACCTTACTGAGGAACACAGCCATACCTTACCGCTGAACACAGCTATACCTTATCATGGAATACAGCCATACCTTACCATGGAATACAGCCATACCTTACCACAGAACACAACCATATCTTACTGCGGAACACAGCCATACCTTACTGCAGAACTCAGCCATTCTATTCTGTAAAACACAGCCATACCTTACTGAGAAACACAGCCATATCTTACCATGGAACACAGTCATTCCTTACTGTAGAACACAGCCATACCTTACTGAGGAACACAGCCATACCTTACCACAGAACACAGCCATACCTTACTGAGGAACACAGCCTTACCTTACCACAGAACACAGCCATAACTTACTGCACAATACAGCCAAACCTTACTACACAATACAGCCATACTTTACTGCACAATACAGCCAAACCTTACTACACAATAAAGCCATACTTTACTGCACAATACAGCCAAACCTTACTACACAATACAGCCATACCTTACTGCAGAACACAGCCATACATTACCGCAGAACACTACCATACCTCAACATGGAATACAGCCATACCTTACCATGGAATACCACCACACCTTACTGCGGAACACAGCCATACCTTACTGCACAATATAGCCATACCTTACTGCACAATACAGCCATAACTTACTGCACAATACAGCCATACCTTACTGCGTAACACAGTCATGCCTTACCGCAGAACAAAGTTATACATTACCACGGAATACAGCCATACCTTACCACGGAATGCAACCATACCTTACTGCGGAACACAGCATACCTTACTGCACAATACAGGCATACCTTACTGCACAATACAGCCATACCTTACTGCACAATACAGCCATACCTTACTGCACAATACAGCCATATCTTACTGCACAATACAGCCATAGCTTACTGCACTATACAGCCATAACTTACTGCACAATACACCCATAGCTTACTGCACAATACAGCCATACCTTACTGCAGAACACAGCCATAGCTTACTGCAGAACAAAGCCATAACATTACCACAGAAAACTGCCATACCTTACCATGGAATACAGCCATACCTTACCGCGGAATACAACCATACCTTACTGCGGAACACAGCCATACCTTACTGCACAATACAGAGATACCTTACTGTGGAACACAGCCATAACTTACTGCACAATACAGCCATAGCTTACTTCACAATACAGAGATACCTGACTGCACAATACAGCCATACATTACTGCACAAAACAGCCATACCTTACTGCAGAACACAGCCACACCTTACCGCAGAACCCAGCCATACCTTACTGCAGAATACAGCTATACCTTACTGCAGAATACAGCCATACCTTACTGCAGAATACAGCCATACCTTACCGTGGAACACAGCCATACATTACTGCAGAACACTGCCATACCTTACCACGGAAAACAGCCATAACTTACCGCGGAATACAGCCATACCTTACTGCACAATACAGCCATACCTTACTGCAGAACACAGCCATACCTTACTGCACAATACAGCCATACATTACTGCACAATACAGAGATACCTTACTGCACAATGCAGCCATACCTTACTGCACAATACAGCCATACCTTACAGCGGAATACAGCCATACCTTACTGCACAGTACAGCTATACATTACTGAGTAACACAGCCATACCTTACTGCACAATACAGCCATACCATACTGCGGAATACAGCCACACCTTACTGCGGAACACAGCCATACCTTACAGTGGAATACAGCCATACCTTACTGTGGAGCACAGCCATACCTTACCATGGAACACAGCCATACCTTACTGCAGAACACAGCCATACCTTACCATGGAACATAACCATACCTTACCGCAGAACACAGCCATACCTTAGCGTACAACACAGGCATACCTTACCATGGAATACAGCCATATCTTACCAAAGTATACAGCCATACCTTACTGCACAATACAGCCATACCTTACCATGCAATACAGCCATACGTTACCGAGGAATACAGCCATACCTTACTGCACAATACAGCCATACCTTACAGTATAATACAGCCATACCTTACTGCACAATACAGCCATACATTACTGCACAAACAGCCATATCTTACTGCACAATACAACCATACCTTACTGCACAAACAGCCATACCTTACTGCACAATACAACCATACCTTACTGCACAAACAGCCATATCTTACTGCACAATACAGCCATACCTTACTGCACAATACAGCCATACCTTACTGCACAATACAACCATACCTTACTGCACAAACAGCCATATCTTACTGCACAATACAGCCATACCTTACTGCACAATACAGCTGTACCTTACTGCACAATACAGCCATACCTTACCATGGAATATACCTTACTGCTGAATACAGCCATACATAACTGCACAATACAGCCATACATTACTGCACAATACAGCCATACCTTACTGCTGAATACAGCCATACCTTACTGTGCAATACAGCCTTACCTTCCTGCACAATACTGCCATACCTTACTGCACAATACAGCCATACCTTACAGTACAATACAGCCGTGCCTTACTGCACAATACAGCCATACCTTACACAGGTTCAAGGCACTAAGGTGAATTTAGCCCAGCAGATCCTGTTAACCGGGCCAGCCATAATAGGACTTTGGAAATTTGCTCCTTTAAAATCTAATTTGTTGTCTACAGATCTACTTGGATACAATATCGATTACACCCAAAACAGAAAAAAATCTGCTGTGGTGAGCCTTCACACTAATAGCCATTAAAGAGGATCAATCTAAGGGCCCCTGGGGGTAAATTTCCTAAGAATCGAGTTTGGTTGATTTTTTTTTTTAAACATTCTTTACTTCTCCAAAACTCGGGTGAGTTTTCCGTTTTTGAACTCGCAAATTTACTAAGAAGTGAGTTTAGCTGAAAGTGAGTTTTCCGATGGTGAAGTAGATCGAGATTTCTTCCCCTAGTTGCAAGTTTAGATGAGATTACTCACCCGCGATTGCAGTGTTTTCTCTCTGCCAAACTCACCCGAACAAGCAGCCTGCACATGTCAGTGAGATATGTGTAAGCTGCTTGTGTTGTACCTGTAAAACATGGGTTAAAATATAAGCTCCGGCTTCTGACAGTTCCCACGTGGGCTGGTCAGCGTGTCAGGTCTCGGAAGCCAATCAGCAGCCGCTAGCTGTAGAGCAGCTGTTGATTGGCTGGCAGCTCCTGACAGTTCTCACTGATCGGTCGGGAGTCGGTTAGCGGTGTATGTGGTCAAACACATACACAGCTAACATAAGTATATGGATCACTTACTCGGTTGGTTGTTTTTTGCAAAGACCCCCCTGGATTCAGCGGAGACCAGCGCAAGGATGGAGGTTAGTACAGAATCTTTTTTTCTGGTACTACAAACAAAATCTACGGGGACAAGGGGAAATTAACATCTGGCAGTAGGCAAGTATTTGTGAGTGATTTATGTATGTAATAAACTTTTACTGTATACGGTGTGTGTGAACTGTCTTTGTTTAACTGTTTATTTTACAGTGGAGGTACGGGTGCCTGCCACTTGCTGGCATTTGTATTTCCACAAGTGCCAAAAGACAGGCATTCTGGCACTTGTAGTTCCACTGTAAAATACAATAGTTTTCTTTGATTTTACACTTTATTACTCCCATACCTACAGCCCAGGGGTGCGGGGAAGGGCTGCGGGCTTCAGACCAAGCCTGGGGTTTCAGGAGAGGGGGGACCCCTTCTTGTGGGGGGTCCCCATCTCTCCTGAGATCCCCGGCTTGGCCTGACCGGCTTGGGGTGAGAGTGCTTTGGCCCTGGAAACCTGGGAATATGGACTCCTGCCTGTGTTATTACACCCCTGTCGGTTTGGGTCCGGTGCTGGTTTTAAATAAAGTGGGAACCCTATGCAATTTTTTTACCCTTACCATTAAAACCAGGACTGGCCCTGCAGCCTGGTGCTGGTTCCTAAATTATGGTGGAACCCTATTTGTTTTGTGCTCCATAATTTTTGGAACCAGGACTGGCTGACAAGTCCGGGGCTGGTTATGGCTTTTTGGGGGGGCCCTGTGTCATTTAAAAAAAAACACCCTTTACATTAGGTATACGGGCAAAAATATACATAAATCACACTGATCTGTGCATGTTTCTGGCAAACTCAAAGCTCAAGAGGTGGTTTATTTGAAACATCAATTTATCAGTGAGAATGCTACAATCTAAACCGAGATTGTAAACTCGGATCTTAGTAAATTCCCAAGTTCCACCTTTTCATGAAAAGTACTTTTAGAGTTTGCTATCTCACAGGAGTTTTAACAGTGAAAAGAGAGAACTCTCTTCCAAACACACTCCAGTTTGTCTTTAGTAAATTTGCGAGTTAAAAAACATGTCTAAACTCACGTGAGATTGCAATTTCACCCAAACTCGAATTTACCCCTGGAGTATAAACATAACAGACGTTATATTTTCTTTTTGTCTGAATGGTTTTGTTATGCCATTTTATTGTGATTTTCTATAGGAATATACACTGATATAATAGCAATTGGCTGCATCCTTTTTACTATTACTTTGTGCAATAAATAACTTTATATAAGTATTTTAGAGTATTTGAGTATTTAATTCACATGCCAGACCTCTTTAATATTTAGCGCTAAAACTAATATACATTATTGCACAATACAGAGATACCTTACTGCACAATACAGAGATACCTTACTGCACAATACAGAGATACCTTACTGCACAGTACAGAGATACCTTACTGCACAGTACAGAGATACCTTACTACAGGATACAGAGATACCTTACTGCGGAACACAGCCAAACCATACTGCAGAAAACAGCCATAACTTACTGCGGAACACAGCCATACCTTACTGCACAATACAGTCATACATTACTGCACAACACAGAGATACCTTACTGCACAATATAGATATAGCTTACTGGGGAACACAGCCATACCTTACTGCAGAATACAGATATATGTTACTGCACAATACAGATATACCTTACTGCGGAACACAGCCATACCTTACTGCAGAATACAGAGATACATTTCTGTGGAACACAGTCATACCTTACTGCAGAACACAGCCATACCTCACTGCACAATACATAGATACCTTACTGCACAATACAGAACACAGCCATCCCTTACTGCGGAATACAGAGATATCTTACTGCGGAAAAAAGCCATACCTTACTGCACAATACAGAGATACCTTACTGCAGAACACTGCCATACCTTACTACACAATACAGAGATACCTTACTGCAGAACACTGCCATACCTTACTGCACAACACAGCCATGCCTTACTGCGGAACACAGCCATACCTTACTGCACAATACAGCCATACCTTACTGCACAATGCAAAGATACCTTACTGCACAATACAGCCATACCTTACTGCACAATACATCCATACCTTACTGCACAATACAGAGATACCTTACTGCACAATACAGAGATACCTTACTGCGGAACACAGCCATACCTTACTACATAATACAGCCATACCTTGCTGCACAATACAGCCATACCTTGCTGCACAATACAGCCATACCTTACTGCGGAATACAGAGATACCTTACTGCACAATACAGATATTCCTTACTGTGGAACACAGCCATACATTACTGCGGAATACAGAGATACCTTACTGCACAATACAGATATACCTTACTGCGGAACACAGACCTTACTGCAGAATACAGAGATACCTTACTGCACAATACAGATATACCTTACTGCGGAACACAGACCTTACTGCAGAATACAGATATACCTTACTGTGGAACACAGCCATACCTCACTGTGGACTATAGAGATACCTTGCTGCACAATACAGAAATACCTTACTGCGGAACTCAGCCATACCTTACTGCACAATACAGAGATACCTTACTGCACAATACAGAGATACCTTACTGAGGAATACAGCCATACCTTACTGCACAATACAGATACCTTACTGAGGAACACAGTCATACCTAACTGCGGAACACAGCCATACCTTACTGCACAATACATAGATACCTTACTGCACAATACAGAGATACCTTACTGAGGAATACAGCCATACCTTACTGCACAATACAGAGATACCTTACTGTGGAACACAGCCATACCTTACTGCACAATACAGAGATACCTTACTGTGCAATACAGAGATACCTTACTGCACAACACAGCCATACCTTACTGCACAATACAGCCATACATTACTGCACAATACAGAGATACCTTACTGCGGAACACAGCCATCCCTCACTGTGGAATATAGAGATACCTTACTGCACAATACAGAGATACCTTACTGCACAATACAAAGATATCTTACTGCACAATACAGCCATACCTTACTGCACAATACAGAGATACCTTACTGAGGAATACAGTTATTATTTATATGCAGAGAGGAGACAAATGTGAAAACTGTTTAGTGGAATATTTGCCTTCAGTGCTCCATGCAGGAGTCACCCCCTATCATTTGTCTCATCCAGAATTCTCAAAATCCCCCAACCGTGTCACAGGGCAGAACGTACTGACACCGGCATCCCCACAGATCTGGGCAGATGTGGAGCAGAAAGGTCACTTCAGTGACATAACTTTGTAACCTCTGCGCTGCTGCTTTAGCGGAGCAACTTCAATAGCTCAGACGTGACAAAAATGGAGGTAGCGCTAAAGAAGTCTGTTTCAGATTACAGAACCCATAGAGCAGGGACCATTGGTTACATTTACTAAGCTGCTGTTTTCAATAGCGCCACATCTTGGGCAATTCAGGGCCACTGGATTTAAAGGGGCAATAATATCATATACAAGGCATGCATGGCTGTTGCCTCTTTAAATCCAGCTTTTGAAACTGCAGCTTTGTAAATCAGCCTTCTCCCCCCCCCATGAGTCCACAGGTCACGCGTGATTCTGAATTACAACGTGGCCATGATAAAGAAACAGCCATGGCCACTATAGCCCCTGAGTAGGGGGACAGCTTCTAAGAAGACTGAAGCAGGTGCCACGCTGAATTAATCCGGATCCCCTGATGAGGGGCTGATCGGACCGGTGTCAGTCTCTGGAACTCTATTACGGGCATATGGCGGCATGAGAGGCCTTCCTTTCCTTAGCAATGTAATAACCTTCTCTGACCCACGTGATGCTCTTCCTGAGTGTAGGATTTACTAAAGTCTGAAAAAGCCTCGATGATGCCTTATTGCCACAGGGGTTATAGCTGTGATTACATCTCTGGCAGTGCTGCTGCCCCTGAGGAAGGGTATTATTGTCTAGCACTGACATACAATAAAACACACAGCAACCGGGGACAGATTAGTAATAGCAAAGGCACAATCTACATATCTACAGAGATACATGTGTTTGTGAGGTATGTAACGGAAATGGATCTATGCCCTATCCATGTACCAGGCATAAGAACGCTATAATAAACATGCGTATAAAATGTATAAAGCCTGATTGGTCCATCTGCGAATTTATGCATTTATGCTATAAAGCCCTCCCCTTGTGCACATCCGTGCGTCCATCTGCGCAAGCACTGAGACGCTCGCTGTCAGCACCCGTATATGCTCAAATACTGATTGGTGCGTTTTCAGATGCAGCATCGGAACTCGTGCCATCGTTATGGCAGGAGCCGTTTCTACATCTGAGTATGGCGACACTCGTGTAACACATCCGCGGCACTCAGAATTAGGCCAATACAACAGAAATATATACACTATGTAGACCGTCCCATCTCTCTCCTCCCTTTTGCCTCCAAGCTCCTTGAGCGTGTTGTTTACAAATGCCTTACCACCTTTCTTTTCTCCCACTCCCTCCTTGATCCTTTTCAGTCTGGCTTCCGTTCTCTCCACTCCACCCGAAACTGCCCTCACAAAAGTCAGCAATGACCTCCTTGCTGCCAAATCCAAGGGCTACTACTTCCTGCTCATTCTCCTTGACCTCTCTGCTGCCTTTGACACTGTTGACCACCCTCTCCTGCTGCAAATCCTTCACTCCCTTGGTTTACGTGACTCCTGGCTGTCGTCCTACCTCTCAGACCGGTCCTTCTCTGTCTCTTCTCATGACTCCTCTTCCCCACCACAGCCTCTTACAGTAGGTGTTCCCCAAGGTTCTGTTCTTGGACCTCTCCTATTCTCCCTCTATACTTCCTCTCTAGGTGAACTCATCAGCTCTTTTGATCTCCATTATCATCTCTATGCTGATGATACTCAGATCTACCTTTCCTCCCCTGATCTCTCCCCCTCTCTTCTAACTCGTATCTCCAACTGTCTCTCTCTTTTATCTCTTCCTGGATGTCCCAGGAATTTCTTAAACTTAATATGTCTAAGACAGAGCTGATCATTTTTCCACCCTCCAACATAACCTCACTTCCCACTATTTCTTTAACAATTGATTTCAAAAGTATCTCTTCTAGCCCCAAAGTGCGCTGTCTTGGAGTTATCCTGGACTCCTCCCTCTCCTACAAACCACATATCCAGAGCCTCTCACAGTCCTGTCGCTTCCATCTCAAAAATATTTCCAAGATAAGACACTTTCTCGCCCAGGATGCCACCAAAACACTCATACACTCACTGGTCATATCCAGATTGGACTACTGTAACCTTCTCCTATCTGGCCTCCCCAACTCCCATCTCTCTCCTCTCCAGTCTGTCCTCAATACTGCTGCTCGACTCATCTTCCTCTCCAAATGCTCTACATCTGCCCCCCCTCGCCTACAAGCCCGCCACTGGCTCCCCTTCCCTTTTAGAACCCAATTCAAGGTTCTCACACTTGCTTATAAAGCCCTCACCCATTCCTCTCCCATTTACATCTCTGACCTCATCCCCGCCCACTCTCCTGGCCACCCCCTTTGCTCAACCAATGTACACCGCCTCTCATGCCAACTGATTACTTCCTCCCACTCCCGCCTCCAAGATTTTGCCCTGCTCTCCTGATCTTTGGAACTCTCTCGCTCTCCCTATCAGACTCTCCTCCTCTTTACAATCCTTCAAACAGGCTCTCAAGACCCACTACTTCATCAAAGCCTTCCAGCTCCCATTCTTACTTGCTGCAACATGCTACTTCCTCCGTTTACCCCATCTGTGTCACACCTGTTTGTCTGCCCCTCCCCTTTAGAATGTAAGCTCTTGCGAGCAGGGCCTCTACCCTCTTGTGCTTCTCCCTACTTTACTTTCACCTACTTCTTACCCCCCACAAGGGCACCTAACACTTGGTTGCTTACGCTCTGTTGCATATCTAGGTGTTATGGTCACTTATGTATCAATGTATATTATCCATGTCCTTGTCTTATTTTTTACTGTAAGTCTGTTGTCTAATTATTTTTTATGTACTTTGTGAGGCGCTGCGGAACACTTGTGGCACCATATAAATAAACAATAATAATAATAATAATAATAATAATAATAAAAGTGATTGGACAGTGACAGTAAATACATCAGTGAGATGTTAGTGACATCAGTACTTTGTAGATCCATCACATGCAGTGATTACTGCAGACACCCTTCATGGCAAACTGTCCACAAGTTCCTGGACAGCAGCAGGCGCTATGTTCTGCCATTCTGCCTTCCATAAAACTACAAGTGCATGAGCCTCCCTACCAAGTGCATGGGCCTCCCTACCAAGTGCATGAGCCTCCCTACCAAGTGCATGGGCCTCCCTACCAAGTGCATGGGCCTCCCTACCAAGTGGATGGGCCTCTTTACCAAGTGCATGAGCCTCCCTACTTAGTGAATGGGCCTACCTACCAAGTGCATGAGCCTCCCTACCAAGTGCATGGGCCTCCCTACCAAGTGGATGGGCCTCTTTACCAAGTGCATGGGCCTCCTTACCAAGTGCATGGGCCTCCCTACCAAGTGAATGGGCCTCCCTACCAAGTGCATGAGCCTCCCTACCAAGTGCATGGGCCTCCCTACCAAGTGGATTAGCCTCCCTACCAAGTGCATGAGCCTCCCTACCAAGTGCATGGGCCTCCCTACCAAGTGCATGGGCCTCCCTACTTAGTGAATGGGCCTCCCTAACAAGTGCATGGGCCTCCCTACTTAGTGAATGGGCCTCCCTACCAAGTGTTCTTGTTGAAACTGCCACATTAGTAGTCATTTGGAACTCCTGTGCAACAGTCTGCATGGTATGTATTTCACTTTAACAGGACTGTCCAAACACTTATGTCTACATACAATATTATAGTCAGCGACACGTACAGGGCACAGAAGCTTTATAAGCATTATATAGTTAGGAAGAGTCAAAATCCTGATTCTCTGGATTTAACACTGTATTTTTTTATTTTTTTTTTATAGCAAAACCCAACATGTTGTGATAAAAAACGTATATTTTCCAACACAACACACTGAGTTTTCCCTTTAAAAAAAAAAAATTGTGATATACTGTAAGTCCCACATTAAAAAATCGGGATAATCTATCACTGAAAATCACGGTTTTGACAAATTGCCGCTAATTAAATAAATGCCTAAGGTTTGCTTGGAAGCTATACCGGAGGGAGAATAGGTGGTGTTATATGTCTAAGCTTTCACCTTGTAGTCTCTGTATTTATTGTACAAATCTATTCTTTTATACCATCTTTCCATTCCGATTCCATGTTATGTAATGACGATTTATCTGCAGTGGTCACAGTCTTCCCTGCATGTCTGGTGCTTCAGCAGAGAGACCTTTCCTACGATAAGTCATGGACCCAGACACACTTCTGCAACGTGTATGTGACTAAAGAATGTGACTAATCCCAGCAGGAGGAGGGGGCAGACTGGAAAAGGCATACGAAAAGAACATACTTGGTAGATAAGAGCTTACAGTAGTAGTGGCTAAACTAAATAATGACATTTATCAGCTATGGTAACTTAAGGATGAGATATTACTTGACATGATTTGTGGATTATTATTACAGACAGACCAGAGGTTAATAATCAATAATGTGATAAGAAAGACACAGGCATACATGACCATAATATTATTGATGACCAGCTAATTCACATTAGATGTGGACCACAATGGGTGTGTGGGGTACAATACAGAAGATGCATTAAAGATCCAGTTTCAACAGAAAACTTTTTCTACTAAGGAAACAATATCAAATAAGGCTAAGCTAAATGAAGGACATGCAGTAACATACATATGTAATTCTGTACACCTGTACGTGGGTTAGCAAATCTGGTGAAACCATGTGGCAGTCATACTTCTGTGCAGCCCACCTGAAACATGCACTGATTAACACACTGGAAGCAAACCCTGGAGTGGAGTTAAGACTAGATTTACAGATGAACAGCATAGTGTAAAGGAACTCTTACATGACAACATAGAAAACATATAAAGTGACACTAGTGTGGCAGATTTAAGAACGCACAATAAGGAAAAAAAAATGTTTAAGATGCAAAAAAAGGGACACCGAAGAAACATTGCTCCATATGGAAAGCAGAGCAACAGAAAAAAAAACAATAGTGTTCAAGCAGAATGTTAAAACCACACTCAATGATGCATACTGAAACCAGTTGAGTGGAATTTTGAGAGCAACAGGAGGTCACCTGTCTCATTGCTGGTACCTCGCTTCAGGAGCAACAGGACACAGGACTGTGGCTGCAGCATTATGCATTGGGAGTATAAATGTAGAACCAGATTCACTGGCTGCAGGGATGGGTGCCAACCACCGGTGGACCAGGAGACAGCTCCCAGTGCACAAGCACTATAAGGTAGCAATGCTTGGCACAGTGCATAGAACATAAAGAAATATGTATATATATATATATATATATATATATATATATTAAACTGTATTAAGATGCAAGGTACAATAAGGGCACTCATCAGTCTGTAGACAAGTTCAAAGGATTAATTCCAATATTCATAAATACAGTAGAATTCATGAAGTCCAAATATTGTTGACATTTCAGTTCAATTACAGACCTTTGTCATCACAGAACCCTATACAGCTCTCAGGGACCAATGGGCAGCAGTGGGACAGCAAACACTCTGTCGCCTCACCGGGCCCATGTATATACTGTATACCAAACAAAGTGGTGGCAATTGGCACCAAAAAAACAGACAAAAAATGGAGCCAAAAACTGAATTAAGTGGCGCCACAAAAAAGCCCAGGATTGTAAGCTACTGTAAATAGACCACAAAGATGTAATATTAATATTAAAGTGACAGGTATGTATACATAACCAGAATGTGCACAGAATATGTAAAGATATATAACATGAATAACAATGGTGTGCGGCCGCCATCTGAAACAAACTTACCACCTTACAGTCTAAGAGAAGCAGGCAAAACGATAGCGAACAATGCGCACTGCCACGCTTACCACTATGGGACGCAAGCGGCTTGTGACCATATACGCAAATATTCACAATATACCTGTGCAAACCATTCTGTGCCTCCATGTATATTATCATTCCGCTCCACTGCGAACTGCAAAACAACCTTATGGAGCCGACCTGATCACAGGGATACGTATGTCACAGAGGTAAATAAGCAAATATGCGCACGCGGAGTCTGGAACGCAACCAACATGTGGCTAGTTTGACTGATGCTTCCATCAAACATGTTGGAAAACATAATACAGGAGTCACACAGCATGTTATAAATACGCTCCGTCCTGGGACGTGTAGGACATGTGACTGTCCCTCCGAGAGGTCTGCACACCTGTGGATAAAAGCAAGGCAATCCCGTGTAATAAAGCACCACAAGCAACCTAAGATAAATTAGGTAAAATTTGCGCAATAAAATGATAAAATAGCAACTTAATAGACACTTCAATGGACTTCTCAAAGGAGTCCCAATAAATACAGTAAGAAAGTTTTTCAAATGCCACCAAAAGCGCTGTTCATCATAAACATGTCCAAATAAATGTTTCGTAATGGAAAATAATCCCCCTATTAAGGATGGGGTGCCCATTCGGATTTTTTCAGATGGAGCTTGTTATCCAGATAATAATAATTCCACAATACCCAGGAATAATGGTTTTTACTCCAGTGTTTAGATGTTCAGTCTGAAAAACATAAATTGTATCTCCCACTTTCCATACCATGTGGAAAAGAATTGGGCCGATACGTAAAAAAGTGCCAGTGCAGAGACCTTTTGACAAGGGTAAATATTTTAATGTAATTCAGTGCACTCACAATGTACACATAATAAACAGTCATATAATACTCTTTCTCCAGTCACTATACTGAGGGTCAGGGATACGCCTACCCGAGGTCCAGATGGAATATGGACCAAAAATCAACGCGTTCTTCCGGATGACAAGCGTCCTTAACCAAGTAGTGATCCCCAGAGTCCCATAAAGTGATAACAGTCCACACACAGCTTAACGCGTTTCAGACACCTGAGGTAAGTGTCCTTCTTCAGAAGCATGTGTGTAAGGCAAAACATCTCTATCTTATATACCCTAACTAATACGATCAATTAAACTCAGTTGCTAACAATAAAAAACTAGATCCACATAATCCAAATGGTTGTTCCTTCTAACGTATGTTCCAGTCAAATGCGTAGGACCTTGTCAAAAGGTCTCTGCACTGGCACTTTTTTACGTATCGGCCCAATTCTTTTACACATGGTATGGAAAGTGGGAGATACAATTTATGTTTTTCAGACTGAACATCTAAATACTGGAGTAAAACCATTATTCCTGGGTATTGTTGAATTATTATTATCTGGATAACAAGCTCCATCTGAAAAAATCCGAACGGGCCCCCCATCCTTAATAGGGGGATTATTTTCCATTACGAAACATATATTTGGACATGTTTATGATGAACAGCGCTTTTGGTGGCATTTGAGAAATGCTTTTTACCACAAGCAACCTGAAAGAGAAAACATTATAAAATATAATAGTAAAAATGTTGGCAATATATTGAAATGCCGGCTTTCCGATATACTATTATGTTTTTCATCCACAGGTATATTATGGATATTTGGGCATATGGTCACATGCCACTTGTGTCCCATAGTGGTACGCATGGTGGTGCATCAGTGTGCGACTTTGCCTGCAAATGGGACTTGGCATGGAAAAAGCTGAAGGGGACAACCAAGCATTGCCGAGCCCCCTAATAGCTGTACTACTAGTAATCAGTCATTTCATTAGAGAGCAGGAACCTCAGAACTCGGGGCATCCCAGCATTAAAGAGTCTCCTAATGGCCATACTACTGGTTATCAGTCATTTAAAGACAGCAGAGGCCTCAGAGGTGGGGGCGTCCCAGCATCACCGAGCCTCCTAATGGCCATACTACTGGTTATCATTGGTAAAATGAGAGAGCAGAGGTCTCAGAGGTGGGGACAATACAGGATTGCCGAGCATCCTAATGACCATACTACTAGTGATCAGTCATTTCATTAGAGAGCAGAGGCCTCAGAGGTGGGGACAATGCAGGATTGCCGAGCCTCCTAATGGCCCTACTACTGGTAATCAGTTATTTCATGAGAGAGCTGGAGCTTTAGAGGTTGGGGCAATACAGCATTGCCGAGCCTTCGATTGGTCGTACTACTGGTTATCAGCCATTTTATGAGGCCTCAGTGGTGGGGGCATCCCAACATCGCCGAGCCTTCTAATGGCCGTACTACTGGTTATCAGCCATTTTACGAGGCCTCAGTGGTGGGGGCATCCCAACATCGCCGAGCCTCCTAATGGCCGTACTACTGGTTATCAGTCATTTTATGAGGCCTCAGAGGTGGGTGCATCCCAATAACACCAAACCTCCTAAAGGTTCATACTACTGGTTATCAGTAATTTCATGTGAGAGCGGGGGCCTCAGATGTGGGGGCATCTCAACATCACCAAGTCGCCTAATGGCCATACTACTGGTTATCAGTCATTTCATGAGGCCTCAGTGGTGGGGGCATCCCAACATCGCTGAGCCTCCTAATGGCTGTACTACTGGTTATCAGCCATTTTATGAGGCCTCAGTGGTGGGGACATCCCAACATCGCTGAGCCTCCTAATGGCTGTACTACTGGTAATAAGTCATTTTATGAGGCCTAAGAGGTGGGGGCATCCCAATAACACCGAGACTCCTAATGGCCATACTACTGGTTATCATTCATTTCATGAGAGAGCGGGGGTCTCAGTGGGTGGGGGCATCCCAACATCACCGAGTCGCCTAATGGCCGTACTACTGGTTATCAGTCATTTCATGAGGCCTCAAAGGTGGAGGCATCTCAACATCACTGAGCCACCTAATGGCCGTACTACTGGCTATCAACCATTTTATGAGGCCTCAGTGGTGGGGGCATCACAACATCACCGAGACTCCTAATGGCCGTACTACTAGTTATCAGTCATTTTATGAGGCCTCAGAGGTGGGGGCATCCCAATAACACCGAACCTCCTAATGGTCGTACTACTGGTTATCAGTAATTTTATGAGAGAGCGGGGGCCTCAGATGTGGGGGCATCCCAACATCACTGAGTCGCCTAATGGCCATACTACTGGTTATCAGTCATTTCATGAGAGAGCAGGGGCCTCAGTGGGTGGGGGCATCCCAACATCACCGAGTCGCCTAATGGCCGTACTACTGGTTATCAGTCATTTCATGAGGCCTCAAAGGTGGAGGCATCCCAACATCATTGAGCCACCTAATGGCTGTACTACTGGTTATCAGCCATTTTATGAGGCCTCAGTGGTGGGGGCATCCCAACATCGCCGAGCTTCCTAATGGCTGTACTACTGGTAATCAGTCATTTTATGAGGCATCAGAGGTGGGGGCATCCCAATAACACCAAGCCTCCTAATGGCCGTACTACTGGTTATCATTCATTTCATGAGGCCTCAGAGGTGGGGCAACCCAACATCTCTGAGCCTCCTAATGGCCGTACTACTGGTTATTAGTCATTTCATGAGGCTTCAGAGATGGGGGCATGCCAACATCACCAATCCTCCTAATGGCTGTACTACTGGTTATGGTTTCATGAGAAGTGGGGGCCTCAGAGGTGAGGACAATCCAGCATTGCTGAGTCTCCTAATGGGGGACCTCAAAGTGGGGGCAACCCAGCATGATCGAGCCTCCTACTGGGAGTACTACTGGTTATCAGTAATTTCATGAGAGGTGGGGGCCACAGAGGTGGAGGCAACCCAGCTCCACCGAATCGCCTAATAGTGTAGTAACAGTGGGGTAGAGGGTGAAGATGCAGCAGGTGTAGTAACTGTGTGGTAGAGGACTGTCTGTATTACATGTGTGAAAGTGAGTGGACACCAGGGATATCTGTATTACATGTGTCCTGAGAGTGAGGGGACACCGGGACTGTCTGTATTACATGTGTCCTGAGAGTGAGGGGATACCAGGACTGTCTGTATTACAAGTGTCCTGAGAGTGAGGGTTCACCGGGACTGCCTGTATTACATGTGTCCTGGGAGTGAGGGGACACCAGGACTGTTCGTATTACATGTGTACTGAGAGTAAAGAGACACCGGGACTGTCTGTATTACATGTGTCTGTATTACATGTGTCCTGAGAGTAAGGGGACACCGGGACTGTCTGTATTACATGTATCCTCAGAGTGAGGGGACACGGAGTGTCTGTATTACATGTGTCCTGAGACTGAGGGAACACCATGACTTTCTGTATAACATGTGTCCTGAGAGTGAGGGGACACCAGGGACTGTCTGTACTACATGTGTCCTGAGGGTGAGCGGACACCGGGACTGTCTGTATTACATGTTTCCTGAGAGTGAGCGGACACCGGGCTGTCTGTATTACATGTGTCCTGAGAGTGAGGGGACACAGCGACTGTCTGTATTACATGTGTACTGAGAGTGAGGAGACACCGGGACTGTCAGTATTACAAGTGTCCTGAAAGTGAGGGGACACCGGGACTGTCTGTATTACATGTGTACTGAGAGTGAGGAGACACCGGGACTGTCAGTATTACATGTGTCCTGAGAGTGACGGGACACTGGGACTGTATGTATTACATGTGTCCTGAAAGTGAGGGGACACCGAAACTGTTTGTATTACATGTGTCCTGAGAGTGAGGGGACATTGGGACTGTCTTTATTACATGTGTACTGAGAGTGAGGGGACACTGGGACTGTCTGTATTACATGTGTCCTGAGAGTGAGGGGACATTGGGACTGTCTGTATTACATGTGTCCTGAGAGTGAGGGGACACTGGGACTGTCTGTATTACATGTGTCCTGAGAGTGAGGGGACACCGGGACTGTCTGTATTACATGTGTCCTGAGAGTGAGGGGACACTGGGATTGTCTGTATTACACCCTCAATTCTCTTGCACACCATCTACATTCTACACCTCCTCCTTGGGCTCTCTGCCCCTGGACTCCACTTCACTGGTGTTTTTGTTACTTCAGAAAAAAAGTTCTGATAACAGTTAGAGAGTGTCTCCCATCTGTGTAGCATACATGCTGGGTGCTTGGACCCTGAAACTGCAGGGAGGTGCAACCTCCGATATCTGATGTACTACTGCACATGTGCAGACTGCAGCTGGGAAGCAGTCGGCGGTCGCAATGCAATGTACAAATGACAGGCATAGAAAACCCCTATGCCGGGAGCCCGACACCCGGCTTACCGATCAAAGGTAAGCTGGGCACTGGGAGCGGACACCGGGAGGTGGGGTGGGGTGGTTAGGGGGTCCTGGGGGGGTGGGCGGTAAATCATAGTGATTTCCCGCAGCCATCTACCTTACTGTGTAAGAGTGTCACAGTGCTGCAGACACCCAGCTATAGCTATATACCTGCTATTATCACGGTATGATACCACTGCAGTATTACTGCACTTGAGCACTTGTGGCATTGTCACTTCTGCCATATGTACGGTGCTGCGGAGCACTTGTGGCATTGTCACTACTGCCATATGTACGGTGCTGCGGAGCACTTGTGGCATTGTCACTGCTGCCATATGTATGGCGCTGCGGAGCACTTGTGGCATTGTCACTGCTGCCATATGTATGGCGCTGCGGAGCACTTGTGGCATTGTCACTGCTGTCATATGTATGGCGCTGCGGAGCACTTGTGGCATTGTCACTGCTGCCATATGTACGGTGCTGCAGAGCACTTGTGGCATTGTCACTGCTGCCATATGTACGGCGCTGCGGAGCACTTGTGGCATTGTCACTGCTGCCATATGTACGGCGCTGCGGAGCACTTGTGGCATTGTCACTGCTGCCATATGTACGGTGCTGCGGAGCACTTGTGGCATTGTCACTGCTGCCATATGTACGGTGCTGCGGAGCACTTGTGGCATTGTCACTGCTGCCATATATATACGGCGCTGCGGACCACTTGTGGCATTGTCACTGCTGCCATATGTACGGCGCTGCGGAGCACTTGTGGCATTGTCACTTCTGCCATATGTACGGCGCTGCGGAGCACTTGTGGCATTGTCACTTCTGCCATATGTACGGCGCTGCGGAGCACTTGTGGCATTGTCACTTCTGCCATATGTACGGCGCTGCGGAGCACTTGTGGCATTGTCACTTCTGCCATATGTACGGCGCTGCGGAGCACTTGTGACATTGTCACTTCTGCCATATGTACGGCGCTGCGGAGCACTTGTGGCATTGTCACTGCTGCCATATGTACGGCGCTGCGGAGCACTTGTGGCATTGTCACTGCTGCCATATGTACGGCGCTGCGGAGCACTTGTGGCATTGTCACTGCTGCCATATGTACGGCGCAGCGGAGCACTTGTGGCATTGTCACTGCTGCCATATGTACGGCGCTGCGGAGCACTTGTGGTATTGTCACTGCTGCCATATGTACGGTGCTGCGGAGCACTTGTGGCATTGTTACTTCTGCCATATGTACGGCGCTGCGAAGCACTTGTGGCATTGTCACTTCTGCCATATGTACGGCGCTGCGGAGCACTTGTGGCATTGTCACTGCTGCCATATGTACGGTGCTGCGGAGCACTTGTGGCATTGTTACTTCTGCCATATGTACGGCGCTGCGGAGCACTTGTGGCATTGTCACTGCTGCCATATGTACGGCGCTGCGGAGCACTTGTGGCATTGTCACTGCTGCCATATGTATGGCGCTGCGGAGCACTTGTGGCATTGTCACTGCTGCCATATGTACGGCGCTGCGGAGCACTTGTGGCATTGTTACTTCTGCCATATGTACGGCGCTGCGGAGCACTTGTGGCATTGTCACTGCTGCCATATGTACGGCGCTGCGGAGCACTTGTGGCATTGTCACTGCTGGGTCGCACCGTCATATGGTTTGTACCCAGTTTTACTCCTACCTTATTCTGGGGATGTTGTTTATGTGGGCTGGCCAGCAGATGCCACACACAAGCCCCATAGGATATGTGGCACGGCGCCCTCCTCTGGTGCACATCAGTATGCCCTGCTTGCTGGTTATGGTTATCTCCCTGATGATAACTGAGTTTGACACTTGAAACATAATTGGATGGGAAATGTTTATAGTTACAGTATTTTAGTAAAGGAATCTCCCGGCACCACAAACACCCACATATCTATCAATAATAGAACTTACGTTTCAGAGACAAAATATTTATACTTTTCTTCTTAACAATGGCATATTCACGAAAGGACGGTCCCTCTCCGGGGAATATAGTGACATTAAGATGATTATTTTTGAACACATTGTGAGTTTAATTTATCAGTATATGAAATGAAAACAGCAGGAAAGGACCGGTAATATAATGAGGATAAAGGGCCTGATTCAGACCCGCTCGCGAGCGCATAGCGCTTGCAAGCGGGTCAATGGTGAGTTATTGTGCACGTGCGGCATGCGCAAGCCTTGGAGCGAGAGAGAAATCACTCGCTCTGGGTCTTCCTACAAGACAGATTTTGATCGACAGCTCGCCCCATATTGTAGGCGGGGTGGGGTGGTGGCTGCACAAATGGAGGCGTTCCCGAAGGAACACCTGGTGTTTGTGGGTGGCCCTACTGACATCACTAGTGATGTCAGTAGTGGACTTCCTGATCTATTAGAGCAGGAAGTCCACTCGGGCTTGCAAAACCTGAGACCCTACCACAGGGTCTCCTCGCAAGCCTGATGGTCACGATAATCGTGACCATCACCAGGCCGCATGCACACGCTGTGGGTGGTCACCCACAGCTGTGCGAGCAGCCTTGAAGCCAGTTAAAAAAAATAGGGACGCCCTGATTCAGAGCGAGCGCACGCAAATAGCGTGCACCTCTGAATCAGGCCCAAAGTACACTAGTACAGCTACTTCTTCTGATGATAATAACAATAATGTCTTCTGCAAGTCAAAGGATTTCACGTCTACTCCATGTGAGTCTATGCGCAATGAGGCAGAGGAAGACTTATACATTTGGGGGGGACGCAAGGTGTAAGTCAAATACGCTGCTGTATAACGTTAGCCAACACAGTAGTATTAGGTTCTGTTATTTATAACTGGGATCCAGAGCTGGGAGTTGTATCTAAGTTGGCCATGGGGTGGTGGGGGAGGGGGGATTTATAACTGGGAGCCATACGTAAGTTGGGCAAGGGGTGGTGGGGAAAAGGGGTAGGGAGTTGTATGTTAGCTGGGGTGGTGGGTATCAGGGATCCAGAGCTGGTAGTTATACGTAAGTTGGGTAAGGGGTGGGGGGTCAGAGATCCCATGCAGGGGGTCATATGTAAGTTGGGTAAGGGGTGGGGGGTCAGAGATCCCATGCTGAGGGTCATATGTAAGTTGGGTAAGGGGTGGGGGGTCAGAGATCCCATGCTGTGGGTCATACGTAAGTTGGGTAAGGGGTGGGGGGTCAGAGATCCCATGCTGGGGGTCATATGTAAGTTGGGTAAGGGGTCGGGGGTCAGAGATCCATGCTGAGGGTCATATGTAAGTTGGGTAAGGGGTGGGGGGTCAGAGATCCCATGCTGGGGGTCATATGTAAGTTGGGTAAGTGGTGGGGGGGTCAGAGATCCCATGCTGAGGGTCATATGTAAGTTGGGTAAGAGATCCCATGCTGAGGGTCATATGTAAGTTGGGTAAGGGGTGGGGGGTCAGAGATCCCATGCTGAGGGTCATACGTAAGTTTGGTAAGGGGTGGGGTGTCAGATATCCATGCTGAAGGTCATACGTAAGTTGGGTAAGGGGTGGGGTGATGACTGGGAACCAGAGCTGGGAGTCATACAGAAATTGGGTAAGGGGTGGTGGGGGTCAGAGGTCCCATGTTGGGAGTCGTATGTAAGCTAGGGAGAAATAGGGGAGGGGGTGTAAGGGATCCAGAGCTGGGCATCATACATAAGCTGGGGAGGGGTGGTCAGGACTCCATTGATAAATAGGCTGCTTGCTGAGGCTAGGGCACTGCAGCTGGGATCTGACAGAGACAAGGGGGGGAGGATTTATTTACGGAAGGGAGAAGGGTAGATTTGGGTATTGGTCTCTGAGCAGAGAATGGGGAGCGAGGCTGCCCCCGCCATGCCTGCCAGTGTGAGTGAAGGCTGGGTTGCTATGGCCACGGTACAGTATTGCTGCACTATAGCGAGCACAGTCCAGCCATTCACTCCGCGTTTTCACACTACTTTACTTCTGCTGATGGGGACGTGTTTCCGAGTGACTTGGCAGACATGTTAGCAGAGCAGAGACTGCTGGGAAATCTCCCAGGGGAACATAACATATGAATACACATGATAACCCATAATATTAACAAGCTCAGATCCAGGGCAGCAAACCGTCTGACGTATGGAGAGCCGTCACATGAATTATTCACCCCTTATTATTAACCCCTTCGGGCACCGACCTTCCAATGTCACCCCAGTAACACACAGCGCCCTGCTCCAGGACCTGACGCTTCATTCACTGATCTGGACTGAAGGCATAAATTAGTGTTTTATGTAACATCCATTCCTTGCTGCCAGGTAACTGCAGACGTCAGCGAACTGGGAAGCGCCATTTTGCCACCAGATGGAGAGGGTCATGTTGGAGGGTCTGACTGCGGAAGGGTTATAGCTCAGCATTCAGGTCACTATTACAGGATAGCTCTTGGTAGGTGCAGTGCATGATTAACCCCCAAAGCATCATACCCACTATGGGAGGGTTATAGTGCAGTTTTTAAACCCCAATCTTAAGAACAATGAGCCTCATTCTGATATGTACGTAACCCGATGGTTATTTTCGTACATATCCACATGTGCAGAACGGGTCTTGTGTGACGGCTCGCAGCCCCCCCTCAGCTGCACAACGCCTGACATGCTGCGGCATTTGGGGGGCAGCGTCCAAACCGTTGTACAAAAATCTAGTGTATCGCCATTTGTAGGGGTGCCAAACCCAGGGTCTGTGCCATCAGATGTAGACTTCCTGGAGCTGGCAGAGGGGTTCCGAGGGTCAGGCAGACACAGCTTCAGCTTATGCAGCCTGGCCGAGGGCAGTGAACATTGCGATTAATGGTCACAATGGTGATCTGAAGCAGTGATTACAGATGCTGTGCTGGGATCGCAGATGCAGGAGGTGTCCATTTCCTACAGACACCTCCTGCTACACTCGCAGTTTAGCTGGATGGTTATTCACAGTCACTTCCCTACGCTCCCCTGTGCTCCCCTGCACTCCCCTGTGCTCCCCTGCACTTCCCTGTGCTCCCCTGCACTCCCCTGCACTTCCCTGCACTTCCCTGTGCTCCCCTGCACTCCCCTGCACTTTCCTGTGCTCCCCTGCACTCCCCTGTGCTTCCCTGTGCTCCCCTGCCCTTCCCTGTGCTCCCCTACACTGCCCAGCACTTCCATGTGCTCCCCTGCACTCCCCTGCACTCCCCTGTGCTCCCCTGCACTTCCCTGCACTCCCCTGTGCTTTCCTGTACTCCCCTGTCCTTCCCTGTGCTCCCCTGCACTGCCCAGCACTTCCATGTGCTTCCCTGCACTCCCCTGCACTTCCCAGTGCTCCCCTGCACTCCCCTGCGCTCCCCTGTGCTCCCCTGGACTCCCCTGTGCTCCCCTGCACTCCCCTGTGCTCCCCTGCTCTCCCCTGTGCTCCTCTGCACTGCCCTGCACTGCCCTGCACTCCCCTGTGCTCCGCTAACCTCCCCTGCACTCCCCTGCACTCCCCTGTGCTCCCCTGTACTCCCTGCACTTTCTTGTGCTCCCCTGCACTAACCTGCACTTCCCTGCGCTTCCCTGCACTTCCCTTGCGCTTCCCTGTGCTCCCCTGCACTCCCCTGCGCTCCCCTACACTTTCCTGTGCTCCCCTGCAGTTCCCTGCACTTCCCTGTGCTCCCCTGCACTCCCCTGTGCTTTCCTGCACTCCCCTGCTCTTTCCTACACTTCCCTACACTCCCCTGCACTTCCCTGCACTCCCCTGCACTTCCCTGCGCTTCCCTGCACTCCCCTGCTCTACCCTGCACTTCCCTACTCTACCCTGTGCTCCCCTGCACTCCCCTACACTTCCCTGCACTCCCCTGCACTTCCCTGCACTCCCCTGCACTCCCCTGCCCTTCCCTGCACTCCCATGCACTTCCCTGCACTCCCCTGTGCTCCCCTGCTCTACCCTGTGCTCCCCTGCACTTCCCTGCGCTTCCCTGTGCTTCCCTGCACTTCCCTGTACTCTCCTGCACTCCCCTGTGCTTCCCTGCACTCCCCTGCCCTTCCCTGCGCTCCCATGCACTTCCCTGCACTACCCTGCACTCCCCTGCACTCCCCTGCACTCCCCTGCTCTACCCTGTGCTCCCCTGCACTCCCCAGCACTCCCCTGCGCTCCCCTGCACTCCCCTGCACTTCCCTGCACTCCCCTGCGCTTCCCTGCTCTCCCCTGCTCTACCCTGCGCTCCCCTGTGCTCCCCTGCACTTCCCTGCACTCCCCTGTACTACCCTGCACTCCCCTGCTCTTTCCTGCACTTCTGTGCACTCCCCTGCACTTCTGTGCACTCCCCTGCACTTCCCTGCACTCCCCTGCCCATCCCTGTGCTCGCCTGCACTTCTCTGCACTTCCCTGCACTCCCCTGCACTCCCCTGCGCTTCCCTGCACTCCCCTGCACTTCCCTGCACTCCCTGCACTTCCCTGCGCTCCCCTACACTCCCCTGCGGCTGTGCAATACTGCCCACATCGGAATCAGACCGATATAACCAGCTATAGAACTGTTTAAGGACAGTATTATGCACACTCATCAGACCAGCTGGGGAAGGGTTAAGGTGCAGCAATCACTCATCACCTATAACTCCCCCCTCCCCCCACACACACACACACATACACACACAATGCGGCACCTGGACAGTCAACTGTGGTCCAAGACTTCAGATATTATTAGACAGCTATTCTCAGCACTAAGCAGCAGCATAAAATGATGGAAACGCAGCTGTCATTTGTACTCCTTGTTACACCCACTCCCCCACGCTGCTGGGGTTTGTAACACCCACTGCCCCACGCTGCCGAGGTTTGTTACACCCACTGCCCCTCACTGCCGAGGTTTGTTGCACCCAATGCCCCACGCTGCCGAGGTTTGTTACACCCACTGCCCTGCGCTGCCGAGGTTTGTTACACCCACTGCCCCGCACTGACGAGGTTTGTTACACCCACTGCCCTTCACTGCCGAGGTTTGTTACACCCACTGCCCCACGCTGCCGAGGTTTGTTACACCCACTGCCCCTCACTGCCGAGGTTTGTTGCACCCAATGCCCCACGCTGCCGAGGTTTGTTACACCCACTGCCCTGCGCTGCCGAGGTTTGTTACACCCACTGCCCCGCACTGACGAGGTTTGTTACACCCACTGCCCTTCACTGCCGAGGTTTGTTACACCCACTGCCCCATGCTGCCGAGGTTTGTTACACGCACTGCCCCGCGCTGCCGAGGTTTGTTACACCCACTGCCCCACGCTGCCGAGGTTTGTTACACCTACTGCCCCATGCTGCTGAGGTTTGTCACATCCACTGCCCCGTGCTGCCGAGGTTTGTTACACCCACTGCCCCATGCTGCCGAGGTTTGTTACACCCACTGCCCCATGCTGCCGAGGTTTGTTACACCCACTGCCCCATGTTGCTGAGGTTTGTTACACCCACTAATCCGCGCTGCTGGGGTTTGTTACACCCACTGCCCCATGTTGCTGAGGTTTGTTACACCCACTAATCCGCGCTGCTGGGGTTTGTTACACCCACTGCCCCTCACTGCCGAGGTTTATTACACCCACTGCCCCTCACTGCCGAGGTTTGTTACACCCACTGCCCGAAGCTGCCGAGGTTTGTTACACCCACTGCCCCATGCTGCCGAGGTTTATTACACCCACTGCCCCATGCTGCTGGGGTTTGTTACACCCACTGCCCCACGCTGCTGGGGATTGTAACACCCACTGCCCCTCACTGCTGATGTTTGTTACACCCACTGCCCCGCGATGCTGGGGTTTGTAACACCCACTGCCCCTCACTTCCGAGGTTTGTTACACCCACTGCCCCGCGCTGCCGAGGTTGTTACACCCACTGCCCCATGCTGCTGAGGTTTGTTACACCCACTAATCCGCGCTGCTGAGGTTTGTTACACACACTACTCCATGCTGCTGAGGTTTGTTACACCCACTGCTCTGCACTGGCGAGGTATGTAACACCCACTGCCCCGCACAGCGGAGGATTGTTACACCCACTGCTCCACACTGTTTAGGATTGTTACACCCACTGTCCCGAGCTGCCAATGTTTGTTACACCCACTGCCCCGTGCTCCTGAGGATTGTTACACCCACTGTCCCGTGTTGCCGAGGTTTGCTCCCCCAGACTGGATCATGCACTGGGCCTCTGGATTGCCACACTGCATTGATCACAGCACTGAGGGGAGAGACTTAGACCTGAATGAAAGCCCATTTGTGAAGCATATTTCGTGTGTGTTGGCACTATGCATGCACCGGAGCCTTGGCTGCAAAATATATCACTATGGGGGCAATTGTATTCGGGGAGATTTGTATAATGCCAGGAAGGAGCTCCCGGAGCTATTCAAGTGCCCATGCTGTGCCCTGCACTTCGTCAGGAGACGCTGGTTACCGCGCCTTAAGAAGCCACCTCCCAGTAACCTCCCAGTCGCCTTCCAGTCACCACCCAGGAATGCCCATCACCTTTCCACAGCATCAGCGCCTTTGTGCATATTCTGAGAAGCGCATACGTTTTTTCGAAATTTTGTGCATTTGCAAAAAATCACTCAAAAACTCGCACATCGGCAACACGTGTAGTTTGCGTGTGACTTTGAATCAGGCCCCTTGCGTTGTTTAGCTCTGCGCATGCTCTGGAGCAGAGCGCACACGATGTAGAATTGTACGTAACTCACTGGCAGCTGAAGGGGAGTAATTTAGTGGTAAAGCTGCAGTCACAGGTTTAGGGGCTGGATCACAGCTGAATGTCGTAGCGTCTCCGTCTTTATGACAACGCCACGACCGATGATTTTGTGGCGTTGATCCATCTCAAAACATCTTAAGATGCACCATCGGTCATACCATTGATACAACATCAGTCACACCATCGATGCACATCAGTCGCAGCATTGCTAGACATCGGCCATACCATCGCTGCACCATTGGTCAAGAAGTGGGAGAGACGAGCGTGTGTATGCAGAGCTGCAGGCTGTACACACGTGTAATAACTCCTGCTTTCTGATGTAATACGTATAATTACTCCAGCTTTCTGATGGAATACGTGTATTACTCCTGCATTCTGATGGATCACGTGTATCACATATAATTACTATTGCTTTCTGATGCAATACATGTAATTACTCCTGCTTTCTGATGGATTACGTGTAACTACTACTTCTTTCTGGTGGAATACGTGAAATTACTCCTGCATTCTGATGGAATACCTGTAAGCACTCCTGCTTTCTGATGGAATATGTGTAATTACTCCTGCTTCCTGATGGAATACGTGTAAGTACTCCTGCTTTCTGATGGAATACGTGTACTTATTCCTGCTTTCTGATGGAATACGTGTAATTACTCCTGCATTTTGATGGAATACGTGTAATTAGTCCTGCTTTTGATGGAATACGTGTAAGTACTCGTGCTTTCTGATGGAATACGTGTAATTACTGCTGCTTCAGGTGGATTATGTGTAATTACTCCTACCTTCAGGTGGATCACATGTAATTACTCCTGCTTTCTGATGGAATACGTGTAATTACTTCTGCTTTCTCATGGAATACGAGTAATTACTACTGCTTTCTGATGGAATACGTGGAATAACTCCTGCTTTCTGACGGATCACGTATATCACATATAATTACTCCTGATATCTGATGGAGCACATGTATCACGTGTAACTACACCTGCTTTCAGGGGGATCAAATGTAATTACTCATTCTTTCAGGTGGATGACGTGTAATTACTCCTGCTTTTAGGATAATCGAGTGTAATTAATCCTGCTTTCAGGTGGATCATGTGCAAATATTTCTGCTTTCTGATGGATCATGTGTATCACGTGTAATTACACCTGCTTTCTGATGGAATACGTGTAATTACTCCTGCTGTCTGATGGATCACATGAATCACATGTAATTACTCCTGCTTTCTGACGTAATACGTGTAATTACTCCTACTTTCTGATGGAATACGTGTAAGTACTCCTGCTGTCTCATGGATCACGTGTATCACGTGTAATTACTCCTGCTTTCTGATGGAATATGTGCAATAACTCCTGCTTTCTGATGGAATATGTGTAATAACTCCAGCATTCTGATGGAATACGTGTAATTACTCCTGCTTTCTGATGGAATACGTGTAATTACTCCTGCATTCTGATGGAATATGTGTAAGCACTCCTGCTTTCTGATGGAATACATGTAAGTACTCCTTTCTGATGGAATACGTGTAAGTACTCCTGCTTTCTGATGGAATATGTGTACTTATTCCTGCTTTCTGATGGAATATGTGTAATTACTCCTGCATTCTGATGGAATACATGTAATTACTCCTGCATTCTGAGGGAATATGTGTAAGCACTCCTGCTTTCTGATGGAAAACATGTAAGTACTCCTCCTTTCTAATGGAATACGTGTAAGTACTCCTGCTTAATGATAGAATATGTGTACTTATTCCTGCTTTCTGATGGAATATGTGTAATTACTCCTGCATTCTGATGGAATACATGAAATTACTCCTGCTTTCTGATGGAATACGTGTAAGTACTCCTGTTTTCTGATGGAATACAAGCAAGTACTCCTGTTTTCTGATGGAATACGTGTGATTACTCCTGCTTTCTGATGGAATACGTGTAAGTACTCCCGCTTTCTGATGGAATACGTGTAAGTACTCCTGCTTTCTGATGGAATACGTTTAAGTACTCCTACTTTCTGATGGAATACGTGTAATTATTCCAGCTTTCTGATGGAAAACGTGTAACTACTCCTGCTTTCTGATGGAATACGTGTAATTACTCCTGCTTTCTGATGGAATACGTGTAATTAATCCTGCTTTCTGATGGAATATGTGTAATTACTCTTGCATTCTGATGGAAAACGTGTCATTACTCCAGCTGTCTGATGGAATACGTGTAATTACTCCTTCTTTCTGATGGAATACGTATAATTACTCTTGCTTTCTGATGGAATGCGTGTAATTACTCCTGCTTTCTGATGGAATACATGTAATTACTCCTGCTTTCTGATGGAATACGTGTAATTATTCCGGCTTTCTGATGGAATACGTGTTAGTACTCCTGCTTTTTGATGGAATACGTGTAATTATTCCTGCTTGCTGATGGAATACATGTAATTACCCCTGCTTTCCGATGGACTACAATTAAGTACTCCTGCATTCAGGTGGAATACGTGTAATTATTCCTACTTTCAGATGGATCATGTGTAAGTAATCCTGCTGTCTGATGGAATACATGTAATTACTTTTGCATTCTGATGGAATAACGTGTAATTACACCTGTTTTCTGATGGAATATGTGTAAGTACTCCTGCTTTCTGATGAGTTACGTGTAATTACTCCTGTTTTCTAATGGAATATGTGCAAGTACTCCTGCTTTCTGATGGAATACGTGTAAGTACTCCTGCTTTCTGATGGAATATGCGAACTTATTCCTGTTTTCTGATAGAGTATGTGTAATTACTCCTGCTTTCTAATGGAATACGTGTAATTACTCCTGCTTTCTGACGGAAGATGTGTAATTAATCGTACTTTCTGATGTAATACGTGTAATTACTTTTGCTTTCTTAAAGATCATGTGGAATTACTTCTGCTTTCTGATGGAGTATGTGTATTTACTCCTGCTTTCTGATGAATCAAGTGTAATTACTACTGCTTTCTGCTGGAATATGTGAAAGTACTCATGCTTTCTGATGGATCATGTGCAATTACTACTGCTTTCTGATGGAATACGTGTAAGTACTCCTGCTTTCTGCTGGATCATGTGTGTCATCTGTAATTACTCCTGTTTTCTCATGGAATGTGCAATTACACCTGCTGTCTGATGGAATTCGTGTAATTATTCCTGCGTTCTGAAGGAATACGTGTAATTAATCCTACAATGTGATGGAATACGTGTTATAAATCCTGCTTCGTTATGGAATACGTGTAATAAATCCTGCTTTTTGATGTAATACGTGTAAGTACTCCCGCTTTCTGATGGAATACGTGTAAGTACTCCTGCTTTCTGATGTAATACGTGTACTTATTCCTGCTTTTTGATGGAATATGTGTAATTACTCCTGCTTTCTGATGGAATACGTGTAATTACTTTTGCTTTCTGATGGAAGACATGTAGTTAATCTTGCTTTCTGATGTAATACGTGTAATTACTCTTGCTTTCTGATGGAATACTTGTAATTCCTACTGCATTCTGATGGAATACATGGAATTACTCCTGCTTTCTGATGGATCACGTATATCACATACAATTACAGATTTCTGATGGCGCATATGTATCACGTGTAATTACTCTTGCTTTCAGGGAGATCAAATGTAATTACTAAAACTTTCAGGTGGATCAGGTGTAATTACTCCTGCTTTTAGGTTGATCGCGTGCAATTAGTCTTGCTTTCAGGTGGATCATGTGCAATTATTTCTGCTTTCTGATGGGTCCCGTGTAATTACTCCAGCTTTCTGGTGGATCATGTGTCACGTGTAATTACTCCTGCTTTCTGATGGAATACGTGTAATTACTCCTGCTGTCTCATGGATCACATGTAATTACTCCTGCTTTCTGATGGAATATGTGTAATAACTCCTACTTTCACATGGAATACGTGTAATTACTCCTGATTTCTGATGGAATAGGTGTAATTACTCCTGCTTTCTAATGGAATACATGTAAGTACTCCTGCTTTCTGATGGAATACGTGTTAGTACTCCTGCTTTCTGGTGGAATACGTGTAATTGCTCCTGCTTTCTGATGTAATAAGTGTAAGTACTCCTGCTTTCTGAAGGAATACATGTAATTATTCCAGCTTTCTAATGGAATACATGTAATTACTCCTGTTTCTGATGGAATACGTGTAACTACTCCAGTTTTCTGATGGAATAAGTGTAATTATTCCTGCTTTCTGATGGAATACGTGTAATAACTCCTG
Source organism: Taudactylus pleione (assembly GCA_031769625.1). Lineage (NCBI taxonomy): Eukaryota > Metazoa > Chordata > Amphibia > Anura > Myobatrachidae > Taudactylus > Taudactylus pleione. The sequence continues at coordinate 768,049 of JAUIMM010003146.1, read as the reverse complement.
CTTTCTGATGGAATACGTGTAATTACTCCTGTTTTCTGATGGAATACGTTTAATTACTCCTACTTTCTGATGGAATACGTGTAATTACTCTTGCTTTCTGATGGAATACGTGTAATTACTCCTGTTTTCGGATGGAATATGTGTAATTACTCCTGCTTTCTGATGGAATACGTGTAATTATTCCAACTTTCCGATGGAATACGTGTAAGTACTCCTGCTTTCTGATGGAATACGTGAAATGACTCCTCCTTTCCAATGGAATATGTGTAAGTACTCCTGCTTTCTGATGGAAAACGTATAAATACTCCTGCTTTCTCATGGAGTACGTCTCATTATTCCTTCTTTCTGATGGAATACATGTAAGTACTCCTTCTTTCTGATGGAATATGTGTAATTACTTCTCCTTTCTGATGGAGTACGTGTTATTTTCCTGCTTTCTGATGGCATACGTGTAATTACTCCAGCTTTCTGATGGAATACGTGTACTTATTCCTGCTTTCTGATGGAACACGTGTAATTACTCTTGCCTTCTGATGGAAGACATGTAATTAAATCTGCATTCTGATGTAATACATGTAATTATTCCTGCTTTCTGACGGATCACGTGTATCAGGTGTAATTAATCCAGCTTTCTGATGGAATAAGTGTAATTATTCCTGCTTTCTGATGGAATACATGTAAGTAATCCTGCTTTCTGATGGAATATGTGTGATTATTCCTGCTTTCTGACGGATCACGTGTATCAGGTGTAATTACTCCAGCTTTCTGATGTAATACGTGTAATTACTCCTGCTGTCTGATTTAATACATGTAATTATTATTGCTTTCTGATGGAACATGTGTAATTATTCCTGCTTTCTGATGGATTTCATGTAATTAATCCTGCTTTCTGATGGATCAAGTGCATACATCTGTAATTAATCGTGCTTTCTGATGGATCACTTAGTTTTATTCCAGCTTTCTGATAGAATATGTGTAAATATTCCTGCTTTCTGATGGATCACGTGTATCATGTTTAATTACTCCTGCCTTTTCATGGAATATGTGTAATTACTCCTGCTGTCTGATTTAATACATGTAATTATTATTGCATTCTGATGGAACATGTGTTATTATTCCTGCTTTCTGATGGATTTCAAGCAATTAAACCTGCTTTCTGATGGAATACGTGTAATTACTCCTGCTTTCTGATGGATCATGTGCAATTACTACTGCTTTCTGATAGATCAAGGGTATCATGTGTAATTACTTCTGCTTTCTGATGTAATACGTGTAATTATTCCAGCTTTCTGATAGAATACATGTAATTATTCCAGCTATCTGATGGAATCCGTGTAACTACTCCTGCTTTCTGATGGAATATGTGTAATTACTCCAGTTTTCAGAAGGAACACGAGTAATTACTCCTGCTTTCTGATGGAATACTTGTAATTACTCTTGCTTTCTGATGGAATACGAGTAATTACTTCTGTTTTCTCATGGAACACGAGTAATTATTCCTGCTTTCTGATGGATTACGTGTAAGTACTCCTGCTTTCCGATGGAATACGTGTAATTACTCCTGCTTTCCGATGGAATACGTGTAAGTACTCCTGCTTTCTGATGGAATACGTGTAATTACTCCTTCTTTCTGATGGAATACATGTAAGTACGCCTTCTTTCTGATGGAATATGTGTAATTACTTCTACTTTCTGATAGAGTACGTGTAATTTTCCTGATTTCTGATGGCATACGTGTAATTACTCCTGCTTTCTGATGGAATACGTGTACTTATTCCTGCATTCTGATGGAATACGTGTAATTACTCCTGATATCTGATGGAATACGTGTACTTTCTCCTGCTTTCTGATGGAATACGTGTAATTACTCTTGCCTTCTGATGGAAGACATGTACTTATTCCTGCTTTCTTACATATCACATGTATCAGGTGTAATTTCTCCTACTTTCTGATGGAATAACTGTAATTAATCCTGCTTTCTGATGGAATACATGTAAGTAATCCTGCTTTCTGATGGAATATGTGTGATTACTACTGCTTTTTGATAGATCAAGTGTATCATGTGTAATTACTTCTGCTTTCTGATCTAATACGTGTAATTATTCCTGCTTTCTGATGGAATACATGTAATTATTATTGCTTTCTGATGGAACATGTGTAATTATTCCTGCTTTCTGATGGAATACATGTAAGTAATCCTGCTTTCTGATGGAATATGTGTAACTACTCCTGCTTTCTGATGGAATACATGTAATATTTCCAGCTATCTGATGGAATACGTGTAACTACTCCTGCTTGCTGACGGAATACATGTAATTAATCCTCCTTTCTAATGGATCAAGTGCATACATCTGTAATTAATCGTGCTTTCTGATGGATCACGTGTATCATGTTTAATTACTCCTGCATTTTCATGAAATATGTGTAATTACTCCTGCTGTCTGATTTAATACATGTAATTGTTATTGCCTTCTCATGGAACATGTGTAATTATTTCTGCTTTCTGATGGATTTCAAGCAATTAAACCTGCTTTCTGATGGAATACGTGTAATTACTCCTGCTTTCTGATGGATCATGTGCAAATACTACTGCTTTCTGACAGATCAAGTGTATCATGTGTAATTACTTCTGCTTTCTGATGTAATACATGTAATTATTCCTGCTTTCTGATGGAATACGTGTAATTACTCCAGGTTTCTGAAGGTACACGAGTAATTACTCCTGCTTTCTGATGGAATACGTTTAATTACTCTTGCTTTCTGATGGAATACGAGTAATTACTCCTGTTTTCTCATGAAATACGTGTAATTACTACTGCTTTCTGATAGAATACATATAATTACTCTTGCTTTCTGATGGAATGCACGGAATTACTCCTGCTTTCTGATGGAATACGTGTAATTACTCCTGCATTATGATGGAATAATGTGTAATTACACCTGTTTTCAGATGGAATACATGTAATTACTCCTGCTTTCTGATGGAATACGTGTAAGTTCTCCTGCGTTCTGATGGAATACGTGTAATTATTCCTGCTTTCTGATGAAATACGTGTAAGTACTCCTGCTTTCCGATGGAATAAGTGTAATTACTCCTGCTTTCCGATGGAATACGTGTAAGTACTCCTGCTTTCTGATGGAATACGTATAAGTACTCCTGCTTTCTGATGGAATACGTGTAATTACTCCTTCTTTCTGAAGGAATATGTGTAATTACTTCTGCTTTCTGATGGAGTACGTGTTATTTTCCTGCTTTCTGATGGCATACGTGTAATTACTCCTGCTTTCTGATGGAATACTTGTACTTATTCCTGCTTTCTGATGGAATACGTGTAATTACTCCTGTTTTCTGATGGAATACGTGTACTTTCTCCTGCTTTCTGATGAAATACGTGTAATTACTCTTGCCTTCTGATGGAAGACATGTACTTATTCCTGCTTTCTAATGGATCACGTGTATCAGGTGTAATTTCTCCTGCTTTCTGATGGAATAACTGTAATTATTCCTGCTTTCTGATGGAATACATGTAAGTAATCCTGCTTTCTGATGGAATATGTGTGATTACTCCTGCTTTCTGATAGATCATGTGCAATTACTACTGCTTTTTGATAGATCAAGTGTATCATGGGTAACTACTTCTGCTTTCTGATGTAATACGTGCAATTATTCCAGCTATCTGATGGAATACGTGTAACTACTCCTGCTTTCTGATGGAATACGTGTAATTAATCCTCCTTTCTAATGGATCAAGTGCATACATCTGTAATTAATCGTGCTTTCTGATGGATCACTTGTTTTTATTCCAGCTTTCTGATAGAATATGTGTAAATATTCCTGCTTTCTGATGGATCACGTGTATCATGTTTAATTATTCCTGCTTTTTCATGGAATATGTGTAATTACTCCTGCTGTCTGATTTAATACATGTAATTATTATTGCTTTCTGATGGAACATGTGTAATTATTCCTGCTTTCTGATGGATTTCATGTAAATAATCCTGCTTTCTGATGGATTACGTGTAATTACTCCTGCTTTCTGATGGATCATGTGCAATTACTACTGCTTTCTCATAGATCAAGTGTATCAAGTGTAATTACTTCTGCTTTCTGATGTGATACGTGTAATTATTCCTGCTTTCTGATGGAATACATATAATTACTCTTGCTTTCTGATGGAATGCGTGGAATTACTCCTGCATTCTGATGGAATAATGTGTAATTACACCTGTTTTCTAATGGAATACATGTAATTACTCCTGCTTTCTGATGGAATACGTGTAAGTACTCCTGCATTCTGATGGAATACGTGTAATTAATCCTGCTTTCTGATGGAATACATGTAAGTACTCCTGCTTTCCGATGGAATACGTGTAATTACTCCTGCTTTCCGATGGAATACGTGTAAGTACTCCTGCTTTCTGATGGAATACGTATAAGTACTCCTGCTTTCTGATGGAATATGTGTAATTACTCCTTCTTTCTGATGCAATATCTGTAATTACTTCTGCTTTCTGATGGAGTACGTGTAAGTTTCCTGCTTTCTGATGGCATACGTGTAATTACTCCTGCTTTCTGATGGAATACTTGTACTTGTTCCTGCTTTCTGATGGAATACGTGTAATTACTCCTGTTTTCTGATGGAATACGTGTACTTTCTCCTGCTTTCTGATGGAATACGTGTAATTACTCTTGCCTTGTGATGGAAGACATGTTCTTATTCCTGCTTTCTGACGGATCACGTGTATCAGGTGTAATTTCTCCTGCTTTCTGATGGAATAACTGTAATTATTACTGCTTTCTGATGGAATACATGTAAGTAATCCTGCTTTCTGATGGAATATGTGTGATTACTCCTGCTTTCTGATGGATCATGTGCAATTACTACTGCTTTTTGATAGATCAAGTGTATCATGTGTAACTACTTCTGCTTTCTGATGCAATACGTGTAATTATTCCTGCTTTCTGATGGAATACATGTAATTATTCCAGCTATCTGAAGGAATATGTGTAACTACTCCTGCTTTCTGATGGAATACGTGTAATTAATCCTCCTTTCTAATGGATCAAGTGCATACATCTGTAATTAATCGTGCTTTCTGATGGATCACTTGTTTTTATTCCAGCTTTCTGACAGAATATGTGTAAATATTCCTGCTTTCTGATGGATCACGTGTATCATGTTTAATTACTCCTGCTTTTCATGGAATATGTGAAATTACTCCTGCTGTCTGATTTAATACATGTAATTATTATTGCTTTCTGATGGAACATGTGTAATTATTCCTGCTTTCTGATGGATTTCATGTAATTAATCCTGCTTTCTGATGGAATACATGTAATTACTCCTGATTTCTGATGGATCATGTGCAATTACTACTGCTTTCTGATAGATCAAGTGTATCATGTGTAATTACTTTTGCTTTCTGATGTACTACGTGTAATTATTCCTGCTTTCTGATGGAATAAATGTAATTATTCCAGCTATCTGATGGAATACGTGTAACTACGCCTGCATTCTGATGGAATACGTGTAATTACTCCCGTTTTCTCATGGAACATGAGTAAATATTCCTGCTTTCTGATGGAATACGTTTAATTACTCTTGCTTTCTGATAGAAAAAGAGTAATTACTCCTGTTTTCTCATGGAATACGTGTAATTACTCCTGCTTTCTGATAGAATACGTATAATTACTCCTGCTTTCTGATGGAATATGTGGAATTATTCCTACTTGCTGATGGATCACGTGTAAGTACTTCTGCTGTCTGATGGAATTCATGTAATTACTCCTGCTTTCTGATGGAATATGAGTAATTATTCCTGCTTTCTGATGGAATACGTGTATTTACTCCTGCTTTCCGATGGAATACGTGTAAGTACTCCAGCTTTCTGATGGAATACGTATAAGTACTTCTGCTTTCTGATGGAATACGTATAAGTACTTCTGCTTTCTGATGGAATACATGTAATTACTCCTTCTTTCTGATGGAATATGTGTAATTACTTCTGCTTTCTGATGGAGTACGTGTAATTTTCCTGCTTTCTGATGGCATACGTGTAATTACTCCTGCTTTCTGATGTAATACGTGTAATTATTCCTCCTTTCTGACATATCACATGTATCATGTGTAATTACTCCTGCTTTCTGATGGAATAAGTGTAATTATTCCTGCTTTCTGATGGAATACATGTAAGTAATCCTGCTTTCTGATGGAATATGTGTGATTACTCCTGCTTTCTGATGGATCATGTGTAATTACTACTGCTTTCTGATGGAATACGTGTAACTACTCCTGCTTTCTTATGGAATACGTCTAATTAATCCTCCTTTCTAAAGGATCAAGCGCATACACCTGTAATTAATCGTGCTTTCTGATGGATCACTTGTTTTTATTCCAGCTTTCTGATAGAATATGTGTAAATATTCCTGCTTTCTGATGGATCACGTGTATCATGTTTAATTACTCCTGCTTTTTCATGGAATATGTGTAATTACTCCTGCTGTCTGATTTAAAACATGTAATTATTATTGCTTTCTGATGGAACATGTGTAATTATTCCTGCTTTCTGATGGATTTCATGTAAATAATCCTGCTTTCTGATGGAATACGTGTAATTACTCCTGCTTTCTGATGGATCATGTGCAATTACTACTGCTTTCTCATAGATCAAGTGTATCAAGTGTAATTACTTCTGCTTTCTGATGTGATACGTGTAATTATTCCTGCTTTCTGATGGAATACATATAATTACTCTTGCTTTCTGATGGAATGCGTGGAATTACTCCTGCTTTCTGATGGAATACGTGTAAATACTCCTGCATTCTGATGGAATAATGTGTAATTACACCTGTTTTCTAATGGAATACATGTAATTACTCCTGCTTTCTGATGGAATACGTGTAAGTACTCCTGCATTCTGATGGAATACGTGTAATTAATCCTGCTTTCTGATGGAATACATGTAAGTACTCCTGCTTTCCGATGGAATACGTGTAATTACTCCTGCTTTCCGATGGAATACGTGTAAGTACTCCTGCTTTCTGATGGAATACGTATAAGTACTCCTGCTTTCTGATGGAATATGTGTAATTACTCCTTCTTTCTGATGCAATATCTGTAATTACTTCTGCTTTCTGATGGAGTACGTGTAAGTTTCCTGCTTTCTGATGGCATACGTGTAATTACTCCTGCTTTCTGATGGAATACTTGTACTTATTCCTGCTTTCTGATGGAATACGTGTAATTACTCCTGTTTTCTGATGGAATACGTGTACTTTCTCCTGCTTTCTGATGGAATACGTGTAATTACTCTTGCCTTGTGATGGAAGACATGTTCTTATTCCTGCTTTCTGACGGATCACGTGTATCAGGTGTAATTTCTCCTGCTTTCTGATGGAATAACTGTAATTATTACTGCTTTCTGATGGAATACATGTAAGTAATCCTGCTTTCTGATGGAATATGTGTGATTACTCCTGCTTTCTGATGGATCATGTGCAATTACTACTGCTTTTTGATAGATCAAGTGTATCATGTGTAACTACTTCTGCTTTCTGATGCAATACGTGTAATTATTCCTGCTTTCTGATGGAATACATGTAATTATTCCAGCTATCTGATGGAATACGTGTAACTACTCCTGCTTTCTGATGGAATACGTGTAATTAATCCTCCTTTCTAATGGATCAAGTGCATACATCTGTAATTAATCGTGCTTTCTGATGGATCACTTGTTTTTATTCCAGCTTTCTGACAGAATATGTGTAAATATTCCTGCTTTCTGATGGATCACGTGTATCATGTTTAATTACTCCTGCTTTTCATGGAATATGTGAAATTACTCCTGCTGTCTGATTTAATACATGTAATTATTATTGCTTTCTGATGGAACATGTGTAATTATTCCTGCTTTCTGATGGATTTCATGTAATTAATCCTGCTTTCTGATGGAATACATGTAATTACTCCTGATTTCTGATGGATCATGTGCAATTACTACTGCTTTCTGATAGATCAAGTGTATCATGTGTAATTACTTTTGCTTTCTGATGTACTACGTGTAATTATTCCTGCTTTCTGATGGAATAAATGTAATTATTCCAGCTATCTGATGGAATACGTGTAACTACGCCTGCATTCTGATGGAATACGTGTAATTACTCCAATTTTCTCATGGAACACGAGTAAATATTCCTGCTTTCTGATGGAATACGTTTAATTACTCTTGCTTTCTGATGGAATACGAGTAATTACTCCAGTTTTCTCATGGAATACGTGTAATTACTCCTGCTTTCTGATACAATACATATAATTTCTCTTGCTTTCTAATGGAATGTGTGGAATTACTCCTGCTTTCTGATGGAATACGTGTAATTACTCCTGCTTTCTGATGGAATACGTGGAAATATTCCTACTTGCTGATGGATCACGTGTAAGTACTCCTGCTGTCTGATGGAATTCATGTAATTACTCCTGCTTTCTGATGGAATACGAGGAATTATTCCAGCATTCTGATGGAATACGTGTATTTACTCCTGCTTTCCGAGGGAATACGTGTAAGTACTCCAGCTTTCTGATGGAATACGTATAAGTACTTCTGCTTTCTGATGGAATATGTGTAATTACTCCTTCTTTCTGATGGAATACATGTAAGTACTCCTTCATTCTGATGGAATATGTGTAATTACTTCTGCTTTCTGATGGAGTACGTGTAATTTTCCTGCTTTCTGATGGCATACGTGTAATTACTCCTGCTTTCTGCTGGAATACGTGTACTTATTCCTGCTTTCTGATGGAATAGGTGTAATTACTCCTGTTTTCTGATGGAATATGTGTACTTACTCATGCATTCTGATGGAATATGTGTAATTACTCTTGCATACTGATGGAAGGCATGTAATTAAATCTGCTTTCTGATGTAATACGTGTAATTATTCCTCCTTTCTGACGTATCACGTGTATCATGTGTAATTACTCCTGCTTTCTGATGGAATAAGTGTAATTGTTCATGCTTTCAGATGGAATACATGTAAGTAATCCTGCTTTCTGGTGGAATATGTGTGATTACTCCTGCTTTCTGATGGATCATGTGCAATTACTACTGCTTTCTGATGGAATACGTGTAACTACTCCTGCTTTCTGATGGAATACGTCTAATTAATCCTCCTTTCTAATGGATCAAGTGCATACATCTGTAATTAATCGTGTTTTCTGATGGATCACTTGTTTTTATTCCAGCTTTCTGACAGAATATGTGTAAATATTCCTGCTTTCTGATGGATCACGTGTATCATGTTTAATTACTCCTGCTTTTTCATGGAATATGTGTAATTACTCCTGCTGTCTGATTTAAAACATGTAATTATTATTGCTTTGTGATGGAGCATGTGTTATTATTCCTGCTTTCTGATGGATTTCATGTAAATAATCCTGCTTTCTGATGGAATATGTGTAATTACTCCTGCTTTCTGATGGATCATGTGCAATTACTACTGCTTTCTGATAGATCAAGTGTATCATGTGTAATTACTTCTGCTTTCTGATGTAATACGTGTAATTATTCCTGCTTTCTGATGGAATACATGTAATTATTCCAGCTATCTAATGGAATATGTGTTACTACTCCTGCTTTCTGATGGAATATGCGTACTTATTCCAGTTTTCTGATGGAACACGTGTAATTACTCCTGCTTTCTGATGGAATACGTGTAATTACTCTTGCTTTCCAATGGAATACGAGTAATTACTCCTGTTTTCTCATGGAATACGTGTAATTTCTCCTGCTTTCTGATAGAATACGTGTAATTACTCTTGCTTTCTGATGGAATGCGTGGAATTACTCCTGCTTTCTGATGGAATACGTGTACTTACTCCTGCTTTCTGATGGAATACGTGTAATTACTCCTGCTTTCTGATGGAATACATGTAATTATTCCTACTTTCTGATGGATCACGTGTAAGTACTCCTGCTGTCTGATGGAATTCATGTAATGACTGTTGCATTCTGATGGAATAATGTGTAATTACACCTGTTTTCTGAAGGAATACATGCAATGACTCCTGCTTTCTGATGGAATACGTGTAAGTACTCCTGCGTTCTGATGGAATTTGTGTAATTACTCCTGTTTTCTTATGGAACATGAGCAAGTACTCCTGCTTTCTGATGGAATACATGTAATTACTCCTGCTTTCAGATGGAATATGCGTACTTATTCCTGTTTTCTAATACAATATGTGTAATTACTCGAGCTTTCTAATGGAATAAGTGTAATTACTCCTGCTTCCGGTGGAATATGTGTAATTACTCTTGCTTTCTGATAGATCATGTGCAATTACTGCAGCTTTCTGATGGAATACGTGTAATTACTCCTGCTTTCTGATGAATCAAGTGTAATTACTACTGCTTTGTGATAGAATATGTGTAAGTAATCCTGATTTTTGATGGATCATGTGCAATTACTACTGCTTTTTGATGGAATACGTCTAAGTACTCCTGCATTCTGATGGAATACGTGTAATTAATCCTGCTTTCTCATGGATCAAGTGTATACACCTGTAATTAATCCTGCTTTCTGATGGATGACTTGTTTTTATTCCAGCTATCTGATGGAATATGTGTAAATATTCCTGCTTTCTGATGGATCATGTGTAATTACTCCTGTTTTCTCATGTAATGTGCAATTACACCTGCTGTCTGATGGAATTTGTGTAATTATTCCTGCGTTCTGATGGAATATGTGTTATTACTCCAGCTGTCTGATGGAATACGTGTAGTTATTCCTGCTTTGTGATGGAATACGTGTAATTAATCCTACTTTGTGATGGAATACGTGTAATTAATCCTGCTTTCAAGTGACATATGTGTAATTACTCCTTATTTCTGATGGCATATGTGTAATTTCTCATTTCTGATGTAATACTTGTGCTTTTTCCTGCTTTTTGATGGAATATGTGTAATAACTCCTCCTTTCGAATTGAATACGTGCAATTACTCCTGCTTTCTGATGGAATACGTGTAATTACTCTTGCTTTCTGATGGAATATGTGTAAGTACTCCTGCTTTCTGATGGAATTCCTGTAATTATTCCAGCTTTCTGATGGAATACGTGTAATTTCTCCTGCTTTCTGATGGAATTCGTGCAATTATGCCAGTTTTCTAATAGAATACGTGTAATTATTCCTGCTTTCTGATGGAATATGTGTATTTACTCCAGCTTTCTGATGGAATACGTGTAATTACTCTTTCTTTCTGATGGAATACATGTATTTACTCCTGTTTTCTGATGGAATACGTGCAATTACTCCTGCTTTCTGATGGAATGCGTGTAATTACTCCTGCTGTCTGATGGATCACATGTATCACATGTAATTACTCCTGCTTTCTGATGGAAGACGTGTAACTACTCCTGCTTTCTTATGGAATATGTGTAATAACTCCTGCTTTCTGATGGAATATGTTTAAAAACTCCTGCTTTCTGTTGGAATACGTGTAATTACACCTGCTTTCTGAAGGAATACGTGTAATTACTCCTGCATTCTGATGGAACACGTGTAATTACTCCTGCATTCTGATGGAATATGTTTAAGTACTCCTGCTTTCTGATGGAATACTTGTTAGTACTCCTGCTTTCTGATGGAATACGTGTAATTACTCCTGCTTTCTGATGGAATATGTGTAAGTACTCCTGCTTTCTGATGGAATACGTGTAATTATTTCAGCTTTCTGATGGAATACGTGTAATTATTCCTGCTTTCTGGTGGAATATGGGTAATTACTCCTGCTTTCTGATGGAATACGTGTAATTACTCTTGCTTTCTGATGGAATACGTGTAATTACTCCTGTTTTCTGATGGAATATGTGTACTTTCTCCTGCTTTCTGATGGAATACGTGTAACTACTCTTGCCTTCTGATGGAAGACATGTACTTATTCCTGCTTTCTGATGGATCATGTGTATCAGGTGTAATTTCTCCTGCTTTCTGATGGAATAACTGTAATTATTCCTGCTTTCTGATGGAATACATATAAGTAATCCTGCTTTCTGATGGTATATGTGTGATTACTCCTGCTTTCTGATGGATCATGTGCAATTACTACAGCTTTTTGATAGATCAAGTGTATCATGTGTAACTACTTTTGCTTTCTGATGCAATACGTGTAATTATTCCTGCTTTCTGATGGAATACATGTAATTATTCCAGCTATCTGATGGAATACGTTTAACTACTCCTGCTTTCTGATGGAATACGTGTAATTAATCCTCCTTTCTAATGGATCAAGTGCATACATCTGTAATTAATCGTGTTTTCTGATGGATCACTTGTTTTTATTCCAGCTTTCTGTAAATATTCCTGCTTTCTGATGGATCACGTGTATCATGTTTAATTACTCCTGCTTTTTCATGGAATATGTTTAATTACTCCTGCTGTCTGATTTATTGCATGTAATTATTATTGCTTTCTGATGGAACATGTGTAATTATTTCTGCTTTCTGATGGATTTCATGTAATTAATCCTGCTTTCTGATGGAATACATGTAATTACTCCTGCTTTCTGATGGATTATGTGCAATTAATACTGCTTTCTGATAGATCAAGTGTATCATGTGTAATTACTTCTGCTGTCTGATGTAATACGTGTAATTATTCCTGCTTTCTGATGGAATAAATGTAATTATTCCAGCTATCTGATGGAATACGTGTAACTACGCCTGCTTTCTGATGGAATACGTGTAATTACTCCAGTTTTCTCATGGAACACGAGTAAATATTCTTGCTTTCTGATGGAATACGTTTAAGTACTCTTGCTTTCTGATGGAATACGAGTAATTACTCCTGTTTTCTCTTGGAATACGTGTAATTACTCCTGCTTTCTGATAGAATACGTATAATTACTCTTGCTTTCTAATGGAATGTGTGGAATTACTCCTGCTTTCTGATGGAATACGTGTAATTACTCCTACTTTCTGATGGAATACGTGGAATCATTCCTACTTGCTGATGGATCACGTGTAAGTACTCCTGCTGTCTGATGGAATTCATGTAATTACTCCTGCTTTCTGATGGAATACGTGTAATTATTCCTGCTTTCTGATGGAATACGTGTATTTACTCCTGCTTTCCGATGGAATACGTGTAAGTACTCCAGCTTTCTGATGGAATACGTATAAGTACTTCTGCTTTCTGATGGAATACGTGTAATTACTCATTCTTTCTGATGGAATACATGTAAGAACTCCTTCTTTCTGATGGAATATGTGTAATTACTTCTGCTTTCTGATGGAGTACATGTAATTTTCTTGCTTTCTGATGGCATACGTGTAATTACTCCTGCTTTCTGATGGAATACGTGTACTTATTCCTGCTTTCTGATGGAATAGGTGTAATTACTCCTGTTTTCTGATGGAATACGTGTACTTACTCCTGCTTTCTGTTGGAATATGTGTAATTACTCTTGCATACTGACGGAAGACATGTAATTAAATCTGCTTTCTGATGTAATACGTGTAATTATTCCTTCTTTCTGACGTACCACGTGTATCATGTGTAATTACTCCTGCTTTCTGATGGCATAAGTGTAATTATTCCTGCATTCTGATGAAATACATGTAAGTAATCCTGCTTTCTGATGGAATATGTGTGATTACTCCTGCTTTCTGATGGATCATGTGCAATTACTCCTGCTTTCTGATGGAATACGAGTAATTATTCCTGCTTTCTGATGGAATACGTGTATTTACTCCTGCTTTCCGATGGAATATGTGTAAGTACTCCAGCTTTCTGATGGAATACGTATAAGTACTTCTGCTTTCTGATGGAATACGTGTAATTACTCATTCTTTCTGATGGAATACATGTAAGTGCTCCTTCTTTCTGATGGAATATGTGTAATTACTTCTGCTTTCTGATGGAGTACATGTAATTTTCCTGCTTTCTGATGGCATACGTGTAATTACTCCTGCTTTCTGATGGAATACGTGTACTTATTCCTGCTTTCTGATGGAATAGGTGTAATTACTCCTGTTTTCTGATGGAATACGTGTACTTACTCCTGCTTTCTGATGGAATACGTGTAATTACTCTTGCATACTGACGGAAGACATGTAATTAAATCTGCTTTCTGATGTAATACGTGTAATTATTCCTTCTTTCTGACGTATCACGTGTATCATGTGTAATTACTCCTGCTTTCTGATGGCATAAGTGTAATTATTCCTGCATTCTGATGGAATACATGTAAGTAATCCTGCTTTCTGATGGAATATGTGTGATTACTCCTGCTTTCTGATGGATCATGTGCAATTACTACTGCTTTCTGATGGAATACGTGTAACTACTCCTGCTTTCTGATGGAATACGTCTAATTAATCCTCCTTTCTAAAGGATCAAGTGCATACACCTGTAATTAATCGTGCTTTCTGATGGATCACTTGTTTTTATTCCAGCTTTCTGATAGAATATGTGTTAATATTCCTGCTTTCTGATGGATCACGTGTATCATGTTTAATTACTCCTGCTTTTTCATGGAATATGTGTAATTACTCCTGCTGTCTGATTTAAGACATGTAATTATTATTGCTTTGTGATGGAACGTGTGTTATTATTCCTGCTTTCTGATGGATTTCATGTAAATAATCCTGCTTTCTGATGGAATATGTGTAATTACTCCTGCTTTCTGATGGATCATGTGCAATTACTACTGCTTTCTGATAGATCAAGTGTATCATGTGTAATTACTTCTGCTTTCTGATGTAATACGTGTAATTATTCCTGCTTTCTGATGGAATACATGTAATTATTCCAGCTATCTGATGGAATACGTGTTACTACTCCTGCTTTCTGATGGAATATGCGGACTTATTCCAGTTTTCTGATGGAACACGTGTAATTACTCCTGCTTTCTGATGGAATACGTGTAATTACTCTTGCTTTCTAATGGAATACGAGTAATTACTCCTGTTTTCTCATGGAATATGTGTAATTTCTCCTGCTTTCTGATAGAATACGTGTAATTACTCTTGCTTTCTGATGGAATGCGTGGAATTACTCCTGCTTTCTGATGGAATACGTGTAATTACTCCTGCTTTCTGATGGAATACGTGTAATTACTCCTGCTTTCTGATGGAATACATGTAATTATTCCTACTTTCTGAAGGATCACGTGTAAGTACTCCTGCTGTCTGATGGAATTCATGTAATGACTGTTGCATTCTGATGGAATAATGTGTAATTACACCTTTTTTCTGGTGGAATACATGTAATTACTCCTGCTTTCTGATGGAATACGTGTAAGTACTCCTGCGTTCTGATGGAATACGTGTAATTACTCCTGTTTTCTGATGGAACATGCGCAAGTACTCCTGCTTTCTGATGCAATACATGTAAGTACTCCTGCTTTCTGATGGAATATGCATACTTATTCCTGTTTTCTAATACAATATGTGTAATTACTCGTGCTTTCTAATGGAATAAGTGTAATTACTCCTGCTTTCTGATGGAATTCGTACAATTACGCCAGTTTTCTAATAGAATACGTGTAATTATTCCTGCTTTCTGATGGAATATGTGTAATTTCTCCAGCTTTCTGATGGAATACGTGTAATTACTCTTTCTTTCTGATGGAATACGTGTAATTACTCCTGTTTTTTGATGGAATACGTCCAATTACTCCTGCTTTCTGATGGAATACGTCTAATTACTCCTGCTTTCTGATGGAATACGTGTAATTGCTACTGCTTTCTGATGGAATACGTGGAGTTTCTCCTGCTTTATGATGGATCACGTATAACACATACAATTACTCCTGATTTCTGATGGAGCACATGTATCACGTGTTATTACTCCTGCTTTCGGGGAGATCAAATATAATTACTCATACTTTCAAATGGATCAAGTGTAATTACTCCTGCTTTTAGGTTCATCGCGTTTAATTAAATTATCTTTCTTTCAGGTAGATCGTGTGCAATTATTTCTGCTTTTTGACTGGTCATGTGTAATTACTCTTGCATTCTGATGGAACAAGTGTATCATGTGTAATTACTCCTGCTTTCCGGTGGAATGCGTGTAATTACTCCTGCTGTCTGAAGGATCACATGTATCACATGTAATTACTCCTCCTTACTGATGGAATACGTGTAAGTACTCCTGCTGTCTCATGGATCACGTGTATCACATGTAAATACTCCTGCTTTCTGATGGAATATGTGTAATAACTCCTGCTTTCTGATGGAATATGTTTAAAAACTCCTGCTTTCTGTTGGAATACGTGTAATTACACCTGCTTTCTGAAGGAATACGTGTAATTACTCCTGCATTCTGATGGAACGCGTGTAATTACTCCTGCTTTCTGATGGAATACGTTTAAGTACTCCTGCTTTCTGATGGAATACGTGTTAGTACTCCTGCTTTCTGATGGAATACGTGTAATTACTCCTGCTTTCTGATGGAATATGTGTAAGTACTCCTGCTTTCTGATGGAATACGTGTAATTATTTAAGCTTTCTGATGGAATACGTGTAATTACTCCTGCTTTCTGATGGAATATGTGTAATTACTCCAGTTTTCTGATGGAATACGTGTAATTATTCCTGCTTTCTGGTGGAATATGGGTAATTACTCCTGCTTTCTGATGGAATACGTGTAATTACTGCAGCTTTCTGATGGAATACGTGTAATTACTCCGGCTTTCTGATGAATCAAGTGTAATTACTACTGCTTTCTGATAGAATATGTGTAAGTAATCCTGATTTTTGATGGATCATGTGCAATTACTACTGCTTTTTGATGGAAAACGTCTAAGTACTCCTGCTTTCTGATGGAATACGTGTAATTAATCCTGCTTTCTCATGGATCAAGTGTATACACCTGTAATTAATCCTGCTTTCTGATGGATGACTTGTTTTTATTCCAGCTATCTGATGGAATATGTGTAAATATTCCTGCTTTCTGATGGATCATGTGTAATTACTCCTGTTTTCTCATGTAATGTGCAATTACACCTGCTGTCTGATGGAATTTGTGTAATTATTCCTGCGTTCTGATGGAATATGTGTTATTACTCCAGCTGTCTGATGGAATACGTGTAGTTATTCCTGCTTTGTGATGGAATACGTGTAATTAATCCTACTTTGTGATGGAATACGTGTAATTAATCCTGCTTTCAGGTGACATATGTGTAATTACTCCTTATTTCTGATGGCATATGTGTAATTTCTCATTTCTGATGTAATACTTCTGCTTTTTCCTGCTTTTTGATGGAATATGTGTAATAACTCCTCCTTTCGAATTGAATACGTGCAATTACTCCTGCTTTCTGATGAAATACGTGTAATTACTCTTGCTTTCTGATGGAATATGTGTAAGTACTCCTGCTTTCTGATGGAATTCCTGTAATTATTCCAGCTTTCTGATGTAATACGTGTAATTTCTCCTGCTTTCTGATGGAATTCGTGCAATTATGCCAGTTTTCTAATAGAATACGTGTAATTATTCCTGCTTTCTGATGGAATATGTGTATTTACTCCAGCTTTCTGATGGAATACGTGTAATTACTCTTTCTTTCTGATGGAATACATGTATTTACTCCTGTTTTCTGATGGAATACGTGCAATTACTCCTGCTTTCTGATGGAATGCGTGTAATTACTCCTGCTGTCTGATGGATCACATGTATCACATGTAATTACTCCTGCTTTCTGATGGAAGACGTGTAACTACTCCTGCTTTCTGATGGAATATGTGTAAGTACTCCTGCTGTCTCATGGATCACGTGTATCACATGTAAATACTCCTGCTTTCTGATGGAATATGTGTAATAACTCCTGCTTTCTGATGGAATATGTTTAAAAACTCCTGCTTTCTGTTGGAATACGTGTAATTACACCTGCTTTCTGAAGGAATACGTGTAATTACTCCTGCATTCTGATGGAACACGTGTAATTACTCCTGCATTCTGATGGAATATGTTTAAGTACTCCTGCTTTCTGATGGAATACTTGTTAGTACTCCTGCTTTCTGATGGAATACGTGTAATTACTCCTGCTTTCTGATGGAATATGTGTAAGTACTCCTGCTTTCTGATGGAATACGTGTAATTATTTCAGCTTTCTGATGGAATACGTGTAATTACTCCTGCTTTCTGATGGAATATGTGTAATTACTCCAGTTTTCTGATGGAATACGTGTAATTATTCCTGCTTTCTGGTGGAATATGGGTAATTACTCCTGCTTTCTGATGGAATACGTGTAATTACTCTTGCTTTCTGATGGAATACGTGTAATTACTCCTGTTTTCTGATGGAATATGTGTACTTTCTCCTGCTTTCTGATGGAATACGTGTAATTACTCTTGCCTTCTGATGGAAGACATGTACTTATTCCTGCTTTCTGATGGATCACGTGTATCAGGTGTAATTTCTCCTGCTTTCTGATGGAATAACTGTAATTATTCCTGCTTTCTGATGGAATACATGTAAGTAATCCTGCTTTCTGATGGTATATGTGTGATTACTCCTGCTTTCTGATGGATCATGTGCAATTACTACAGCTTTTTGATAGATCAAGTGTATCATGTGTAACTACTTCTGCTTTCTGATGCAATACGTGTAATTATTCCTGCTTTCTGATGGAATACATGTAATTATTCCAGCTATCTGATGGAATACGTTTAACTACTCCTGCTTTCTGATGGAATACGTGTAATTAATCCTCCTTTCTAATGGATCAAGTGCATACATCTGTAATTAATCGTGTTTTCTGATGGATCACTTGTTTTTATTCCAGCTTTCTGTAAATATTCCTGCTTTCTGATGGATCACGTGTATCATGTTTAATTACTCCTGCTTTTTCAAGGAATATGTTTAATTACTCCTGCTGTCTGATTTATTGCATGTAATTATTATTGCTTTCTGATGGAACATGTGTAATTATTTCTGCTTTCTGATGGATTTCATGTAATTAATCCTGCTTTCTGATGGAATACATGTAATTACTCCTGCTTTCTGATGGATTATGTGCAATTAATACTGCTTTCTGATAGATCAAGTGTATCATGTGTAATTACTTCTGCTGTCTGATGTAATACGTGTAATTATTCCTGCTTTCTGATGGAATAAATGTAATTATTCCAGCTATCTGATGGAATACGTGTAACTACGCCTGCTTTCTGATGGAATACGTGTAATTACTCCAGTTTTCTCATGGAACACGAGTAAATATTCTTGCTTTCTGATGGAATACGTTTAAGTACTCTTGCTTTCTGATGGAATACGAGTAATTACTCCTGTTTTCTCATGGAATACGTGTAATTACTCCTGCTTTCTGATAGAATACGTATAATTACTCTTGCTTTCTAATGGAATGTGTGGAATTACTCCTGCTTTCTGATGGAATACGTGTAATTACTCCTACTTTCTGATGGAATACGTGGAATCATTCCTACTTGCTGATGGATCACGTGTAAGTACTCCTGCTGTCTGATGGAATTCATGTAATTACTCCTGCTTTCTGATGGAATACGTGTATTTACTCCTGCTTTCCGATGGAATACGTGTAAGTACTCCAGCTTTCTGATTGAATACGTATAAGTACTTCTCCTTTCTGATGGAATACGTGTAATTACTCATTCTTTCTGATGGAATACATGTAAGAACTCCTTCTTTCTAATGGAATATGTGTAATTACTTCTGCTTTCTGATGGAGTACATGTAATTTTCTTGCTTTCTGATGGCATACGTGTAATTACTCCTGCTTTCTGATGGAATACGTGTACTTATTCCTGCTTTCTGATGGAATAGGTGTAATTACTCCTGTTTTCTGATGGAATACGTGTACTTACTCCTGCTTTCTGATGGAATACGTGTAATTACTCTTGCATACTGACGGAAGACATGTAATTAAATCTGCTTTCTGATGTAATACGTGTAATTATTCCTTCTTTCTGACGTACCACGTGTATCATGTGTAATTACTCCTGCTTTCTGATGGCATAAGTGTAATTATTCCTGCATTCTGATGGAATACATGTAAGTAATCCTGCTTTCTGATGGAATATGTGTGATTACTCCTGCTTTCTGATGGATCATGTGCAATTACTACTGCTTTCTGATGGAATACGTGTAACTACTCCTGCTTTCTGATGGAATACGTCTAATTAATCCTCCTTTCTAAAGGATCAAGTGCATACACCTGTAATTAATCGTGCTTTCTGATGGATCACTTGTTTTTATTCCAGCTTTCTGATAGAATATGTGTTAATATTCCTGCTTTCTGATGGATCACGTGTATCATGTTTAATTACTCCTGCTTTTTCATGGAATATGTGTAATTACTCCTGCTGTCTGATTTAAGACATGTAATTATTATTGCTTTGTGATGGAACGTGTGTTATTATTCCTGCTTTCTGATGGATTTCATGTAAATAATCCTGCTTTCTGATGGAATATGTGTAATTACTCCTGCTTTCTGATGGATCATGTGCAATTACTACTGCTTTCTGATAGATCAAGTGTATCATGTGTAATTACTTCTGCTTTCTGATGTAATACGTGTAATTATTCCTGCTTTCTGATGGAATACATGTAATTATTCCAGCTATCTGATGGAATACGTGTTACTACTCCTGCTTTCTGATGGAATATGCGGACTTATTCCAGTTTTCTGATGGAACACGTGTAATTACTCCTGCTTTCTGATGGAATACGTGTAATTACTCTTGCTTTCTAATGGAATACGAGTAATTACTCCTGTTTTCTCATGGAATATGTGTAATTTCTCCTGCTTTCTGATAGAATACGTGTAATTACTCTTGCTTTCTGATGGAATGCGTGGAATTACTCCTGCTTTCTGATGGAATACGTGTAATTACTCCTGCTTTCTGATGGAATACGTGTAATTACTCCTGCTTTCTGATGGAATACATGTAATTATTCCTACTTTCTGAAGGATCACGTGTAAGTACTCCTGCTGTCTGATGGAATTCATGTAATGACTGTTGCATTCTGATGGAATAATGTGTAATTACACCTTTTTTCTGGTGGAATACATGTAATTACTCCTGCTTTCTGATGGAATACGTGTAAGTACTCCTGCGTTCTGATGGAATACGTGTAATTACTCCTGTTTTCTGATGGAACATGCGCAAGTACTCCTGCTTTCTGATGCAATACATGTAAGTACTCCTGCTTTCTGATGGAATATGCATACTTATTCCTGTTTTCTAATACAATATGTGTAATTACTCGTGCTTTCTAATGGAATAAGTGTAATTACTCCTGCTTTCTGATGGAATTCGTACAATTACGCCAGTTTTCTAATAGAATACGTGTAATTATTCCTGCTTTCTGATGGAATATGTGTAATTTCTCCAGCTTTCTGATGGAATACGTGTAATTACTCTTTCTTTCTGATGGAATACGTGTAATTACTCCTGTTTTTTGATGGAATACGTCCAATTACTCCTGCTTTCTGATGGAATACGTCTAATTACTCCTGCTTTCTGATGGAATACGTGTAATTGCTACTGCTTTCTGATGGAATACGTGGAGTTTCTCCTGCTTTATGATGGATCACGTATAACACATACAATTACTCCTGATTTCTGATGGAGCACATGTATCACGTGTTATTACTCCTGCTTTCGGGGAGATCAAATATAATTACTCATACTTTCAAATGGATCAAGTGTAATTACTCCTGCTTTTAGGTTCATCGCGTTTAATTAAATTTTCTTTCTTTCAGGTAGATCGTGTGCAATTATTTCTGCTTTTTGACTGGTCATGTGTAATTACTCTTGCATTCTGATGGAACAAGTGTATCATGTGTAATTACTCCTGCTTTCCGGTGGAATGCGTGTAATTACTCCTGCTGTCTGAAGGATCACATGTATCACATGTAATTACTCCTCCTTACTGATGGAATACGTGTAAGTACTCCTGCTATCTCATGGATCACGTGTATCACATGTAAATACTCCTGCTTTCTGATGGAATATGTGTAATAACTCCTGCTTTCTGATGGAATATGTTTAAAAACTCCTGCTTTCTGTTGGAATACGTGTAATTACACCTGCTTTCTGAAGGAATACGTGTAATTACTCCTGCATTCTGATGGAACGCGTGTAATTACTCCTGCTTTCTGATGGAATACGTTTAAGTACTCCTGCTTTCTGATGGAATACGTGTTAGTACTCCTGCTTTCTGATGGAATACGTGTAATTACTCCTGCTTTCTGATGGAATATGTGTAAGTACTCCTGCTTTCTGATGGAATACGTGTAATTATTTCAGCTTTCTGATGGAATACGTGTAATTACTCCTGCTTTCTGATGGAATATGTGTAATTACTCCAGTTTTCTGATGGAATACGTGTAATTATTCCTGCTTTCTGGTGGAATATGGGTAATTACTCCTGCTTTCTGATGGAATACGTGTAATTACTGCAGCTTTCTGATGGAATACGTGTAATTACTCCGGCTTTCTGATGAATCAAGTGTAATTACTACTGCTTTCTGATAGAATATGTGTAAGTAATCCTGATTTTTGATGGATCATGTGCAATTACTACTGCTTTTTGATGGAAAACGTCTAAGTACTCCTGCTTTCTGATGGAATACGTGTAATTAGTCCTGCTTTCTCATGGATCAAGTGTATACACCTGTAATTAATCCTGCTTTCTGATGGATGACTTGTTTTTATTCCAGCTATCTGATGGAATATGTGTAAATATTCCTGCTTTCTGATGGATCATGTGTAATTTCTCCTGTTTTCTCATGTAATGTGCAATTACACCTGCTGTCTGATGGAATTTGTGTAATTATTCCTGCGTTCTGATGGAATATGTGTTATTACTCCAGCTGTCTGATGGAATACGTGTAGTTATTCCTGCTTTGTGATGGAATACGTGTAATTAATCCTACTTTGTGATGGAATACGTGTAATTAATCCTGCTTTCAGGTGACATATGTGTAATTACTCCTTATTTCTGATGGCATATGTGTAATTTCTCATTTCTGATGTAATACTTCTGCTTTTTCCTGCTTTTTGATGGAATATGTGTAATAACTCCTCCTTTCGAATTGAATACGTGCAATTACTCCTGCTTTCTGATGAAATACGTGTAATTACTCTTGCTTTCTGATGGAATATGTGTAAGTACTCCTGCTTTCTGATGGAATTCCTGTAATTATTCCAGCTTTCTGATGGAATACGTGTAATTTCTCCTGCTTTCTGATGGAATTCGTGCAATTATGCCAGTTTTCTAATAGAATACGTGTAATTATTCCTGCTTTCTGATGGAATATGTGTATTTACTCCAGCTTTCTGATGGAATACGTGTAATTACTCTTTCTTTCTGATGGAATACATGTATTTACTCCTGTTTTCTGATGGAATACGTGCAATTACTCCTGCTTTCTGATGGAATGCGTGTAATTACTCCTGCTATCTGATGGATCACATGTATCACATGTAATTACTCCTGCTTTCTGATGGAAGATGTGTAACTACTCCTGCTTTCTGATGGAATATGTGTAAGTACTCCTGCTGTCTCATGGATCACGTGTATCACATGTAAATACTCCTGCTTTCTGATGGAATATGTGTAATAACTCCTGCTTTCTGATGGAATATGTTTAAAAACTCCTGCTTTCTGTTGGAATACGTGTAATTACACCTGCTTTCTGAAGGAATACGTGTAATTACTCCTGCATTCTGATGGAACACGTGTAATTACTCCTGCATTCTGATGGAATATGTTTAAGTACTCCTGCTTTCTGATGGAATACTTGTTAGTACTCCTGCTTTCTGATGGAATACGTGTAATTACTCCTGCTTTCTGATGGAATATGTGTAAGTACTCCTGCTTTCTGATGGAATACGTGTAATTATTTCAGCTTTCTGATGGAATACGTGTAATTACTCCTGCTTTCTGATGGAATATGTGTAATTACTCCAGTTTTCTGATGGAATACGTGTAATTATTCCTGCTTTCTGGTGGAATATGGGTAATTACTCCTGCTTTCTGATGGAATACGTGTAATTACTCTTGCTTTCTGATGGAATACGTGTAATTACTCCTGTTTTCTGATGGAATATGTGTACTTTCTCCTGCTTTCTGATGGAATACGTGTAATTACTCTTGCCTTCTGATGGAAGACATGTACTTATTCCTGCTTTCTGATGGATCACGTGTATCAGGTGTAATTTCTCCTGCTTTCTGATGGAATAACTGTAATTATTCCTGCTTTCTGATGGAATACATGTAAGTAATCCTGCTTTCTGATGGTATATGTGTGATTACTCCTGCTTTCTGATGGATCATGTGCAATTACTACAGCTTTTTGATAGATCAAGTGTATCATGTGTAACTACTTCTGCTTTCTGATGCAATACGTGTAATTATTCCTGCTTTCTGATGGAATACATGTAATTATTCCAGCTATCTGATGGAATACGTTTAACTACTCCTGCTTTCTGATGGAATACGTGTAATTAATCCTCCTTTCTAATGGATCAAGTGCATACATCTGTAATTAATCGTGTTTTCTGATGGATCACTTGTTTTTATTCCAGCTTTCTGTAAATATTCCTGCTTTCTGATGGATCACGTGTATCATGTTTAATTACTCCTGCTTTTTCAAGGAATATGTTTAATTACTCCTGCTGTCTGATTTATTGCATGTAATTATTATTGCTTTCTGATGGAACATGTGTAATTATTTCTGCTTTCTGATGGATTTCATGTAATTAATCCTGCTTTCTGATGGAATACATGTAATTACTCCTGCTTTCTGATGGATTATGTGCAATTAATACTGCTTTCTGATAGATCAAGTGTATCATGTGTAATTACTTCTGCTGTCTGATGTAATACGTGTAATTATTCCTGCTTTCTGATGGAATAAATGTAATTATTCCAGCTATCTGATGGAATACGTGTAACTACGCCTGCTTTCTGATGGAATACGTGTAATTACTCCAGTTTTCTCATGGAACACGAGTAAATATTCTTGCTTTCTGATGGAATACGTTTAAGTACTCTTGCTTTCTGATGGAATACGAGTAATTACTCCTGTTTTCTCATGGAATACGTGTAATTACTCCTGCTTTCTGATAGAATACGTATAATTACTCTTGCTTTCTAATGGAATGTGTGGAATTACTCCTGCTTTCTGATGGAATACGTGTAATTACTCCTACTTCTGATGGAATACGTGGAATCATTCCTACTTGCTGATGGATCACGTGTAAGTACTCCTGCTGTCTGATGGAATTCATGTAATTACTCCTGCTTTCTGATGGAATACGTGTATTTACTCCTGCTTTCCGATGGAATACGTGTAAGTACTCCAGCTTTCTGATTGAATACGTATAAGTACTTCTGCTTTCTGATGGAATACGTGTAATTACTCATTCTTTCTGATGGAATACATGTAAGAACTCCTTCTTTCTAATGGAATATGTGTAATTACTTCTGCTTTCTGATGGAGTACATGTAATTTTCTTGCTTTCTGATGGCATACGTGTAATTACTCCTGCTTTCTGATGGAATACGTGTACTTATTCCTGCTTTCTGATGGAATAGGTGTAATTACTCCTGTTTTCTGATGGAATACGTGTACTTACTCCTGCTTTCTGATGGAATACGTGTAATTACTCTTGCATACTGACGGAAGACATGTAATTAAATCTGCTTTCTGATGTAATACGTGTAATTATTCCTTCTTTCTGACGTACCACGTGTATCATGTGTAATTACTCCTGCTTTCTGATGGCATAAGTGTAATTATTCCTGCATTCTGATGAAATACATGTAAGTAATCCTGCTTTCTGATGGAATATGTGTGATTACTCCTGCTTTCTGATGGATCATGTGCAATTACTCCTGCTTTCTGATGGAATACGAGTAATTATTCCTGCTTTCTGATGGAATACGTGTATTTACTCCTGCTTTCCGATGGAATATGTGTAAGTACTCCAGCTTTCTGATGGAATACGTATAAGTACTTCTGCTTTCTGATGGAATACGTGTAATTACTCATTCTTTCTGATGGAATACATGTAAGTACTCCTTCTTTCTGATGGAATATGTGTAATTACTTCTGCTTTCTGATGGAGTACATGTAATTTTCCTGCTTTCTGATGGCATACGTGTAATTACTCCTGCTTTCTGATGGAATACGTGTACTTATTCCTGCTTTCTGATGGAATAGGTGTAATTACTCCTGTTTTCTGATGGAATACGTGTACTTACTCCTGCTTTCTGATGGAATACGTGTAATTACTCTTGCATACTGACGGAAGACATGTAATTAAATCTGCTTTCTGATGTATTACGTGTAATTATTCCTTCTTTCTGACGTATCACGTGTATCATGTGTAATTACTCCTGCTTTCTGATGGCATAAGTGTAATTATTCCTGCATTCTGATGGAATACATGTAAATAATCCTGCTTTCTGATGGAATATGTGTGATTACTCCTGCTTTCTGATGGATCATGTGCAATTACTACTGCTTTCTGATGGAATACGTGTAACTACTCCTGCTTTCTGATGGAATACGTCTAATTAATCCTCCTTTCTAAAGGATCAAGTGCATACACCTGTAATTAATCGTGCTTTCTGATGGATCACTTGTTTTTATTCCAGCTTTCTGATAGAATATGTGTTAATATTGCTGCTTTCTGATGGATCATGTGTATCATGTTTAATTACTCCTGCTTTTTCATGGAATATGTGTAATTACTCCTGCTGTCTGATTTAAAACATGTAATTATTATTGCTTTGTGATGGAACATGTGTTATTATTCCTGCTTTCTGATGGATTTCATGTAAATAATCCTGCTTTCTGATGGAATATGTGTAATTACTCCTGCTTTCTGATGGATCATGTGCAATTACTACTGCTTTCTGATAGATCAAGTGTATCATGTGTAATTACTTCTGCTTTCTGATGTAATACGTGTAATTATTCCTGCTTTCTGATGGAATACATGTAATTATTCCAGCTATCTGATGGAATACGTGTTACTACTCCTGCTTTCTGATGGAATATGTGTACTTATTCCAGTTTTCTGATGGAACACGTGTAATTACTCCTGCTTTCTGATGGAATACGTGTAATTACTCTTGCTTTCTAATGGAATACGAGTAATTACTCCTGTTTTCTCATGGAATATGTGTAATTTCTCCTGCTTTCTGATAGAATACGTGTAATTACTCTTGCTTTCTGATGGAATGCGTGGAATTACTCCTGCTTTCTGATGGAATACGTGTAATTACTCCTGCTTTCTGATGGAATACGTGTAATTACTCCTGCTTTCTGATGGAATACATGTAATTATTCCTACTTTCTGAAGGATCACGTGTAAGTACTCCTGCTGTCTGATGGAATTCATGTAATGACTGTTGCATTCTGATGGAATAATGTGTAATTACACCTTTTTTCTGGTGGAATACATGTAATTACTCCTGCTTTCTGGTGGAATACGTGTAAGTACTCCTGCGTTCTGATGGAATACGTGTAATTACTCCTGTTTTCTGATGGAACATGCGCAAGTACTCCTGCTTTCTGATGCAATACATGTAAGTACTCCTGCTTTCTGATGGAATATGCATACTTATTCCTGTTTTCTAATACAATATGTGTAATTACTCGTGCTTTCTAATGGAATAAGTGTAATTACTCCTGCTTTCTGATGGAATTCGTACAATTACGCCAGTTTTCTAATAGAATACGTGTAATTATTCCTGCTTTATGATGGAATATGTGTAATTTCTCCAGCTTTCTGATGGAATACGTGTAATTACTCTTTCTTTCTGATGGAATACGTGTAATTACTCCTGTTTTTTGATGGAATACGTCCAATTACTCCTGCTTTCTGATGGAATACGTCTAATTACTCCTGCTTTCTGATGGAATACGTGTAATTGCTACTGCTTTCTGATGGAATACGTGGAATTTCTCCTGCTTTATGATGGATCACGTATAACACATACAATTACTCCTGATTTCTGATGGAGCACATGTATCACGTGTTATTACTCCTGCTTTCGGGGAGATCAAATATAATTACTCATACTTTCAAATGGATCAAGTGTAATTACTCCTGCTTTTAGGTTCATCGCGTTTAATTAAATTTTCTTTCTTTCAGGTGGATCGTGTGCAATTATTTCTGCTTTTTGACTGGTCATGTGTAATTACTCTTGCATTCTGATGGAACAAGTGTATCATGTGTAATTACTCCTGCTTTCCGGTGGAATGCATGTAATTACTCCTGCTGTCTGAAGGATCACATGTATCACATGTAATTACTCCTCCTTTCTGATGGAATACGTGTAAGTACTCCTGCTGTCTCATGGATCACGTGTATCACATGTAAATACTCCTGCTTTCTGATGGAATATGTGTAATAACTCCTGCATTCTGATGGAATATGTTTAAAAACTCCTGCTTTCTGTTGGAATACGTGTAATTACACCTGCTTTCTGAAGGAATACGTGTAATTACTCCTGCATTCTGATGGAACACGTGTAATTACTCCTGCTTTCTGATGGAATACGTTTAAGTACTCCTGCTTTCTGATGGAATACGTGTTAGTACTCCTGCTTTCTGATGGAATACGTGTAATTACTCCTGCTTTCTGATGGAAAATGTGTAAGTACTCCTGCTTTCTGATGGAATACGTGTAATTATTTCAGCTTTCTGATGGAATACGTGTAATTACTCCTGCTTTCTGATGGAATATGTGTAATTACTCCAGTTTTCTGATGGAATACGTGTAATTATTCCTGCTTTCTGGTGGAATATGGGTAATTACTCCTGCTTTCTGATGGAATACGTGTAATTACTCTTGCATTCTGATGGAATACGTGTAATTACACCAGCTTTCTGATGGAATACGTGTAATTACTCCTGCCTTCTGATGGAATATGTGTAAGTACTCCTGCTTTCTGATGGAATACGTGTAATTATTTCAGCTTTCTGATGGAATACGTGTAATTACTCCTGCTTTCTGATGGAATATGTGTAATTACTCCAGTTTTCTGATGGAATACGTGTAATTATTCCTGCTTTCTGGTGGAATATCGGTAATTACTCCTGCTTTCAGATGGAATACGTGTAATTACTCTTGCTTTCTGATGGAATACGTGTAATTACTCCAGTTTTCTGATGGAATACGTGTAATTACTCCTGCTTTGTGATGGAATATGTGTAACTACTCCTTTTTCTGTTGGAATACGTGTAATTATTCCTGCTTTCAGATGGAATACGTGTAAGTACTCCTGCTTTCCGATTGAATATGTGAAATTACTCCTGCTTTCCAATGGAATACAAGTAAGTACTCCTGCTTTCTGATGGAATATGTGTAAGTACTCCTGCTTTCTGAAGGAATACATGTAATTACTCCTTCTTTCTTATGGAATACATGTAAGTACTCCTTCTTTCTGATGGAATATGTGCAATTACTTCTGCTTTCTCATGGAATACGTGTAATTTTCGTGCTTTCTGATGGCATACGTGTAATTACTCCTGCTTTTTGATGGAATACGTGTATTTTTTCCTGCTTTCTGATGGAATACGTGTAATTACTCCTGTTTTCTGATGCAATATGTGTACTTACTCCTGCTTTCTGATGGAATACGTGTAAGTACTCTTGCCTTCTGATGGTGACATGTAATTAAATCTGCATTCTGATTGAATACATGTAAGTAATCCTGCTTTCTGATGGAATATGTATGATTACTCCTGCTTTCTGATGGATCATGTGCAATTACTACTGCTTTCTGATGGAATACGTGTAACTAATCCTCCTTTCTGATGGAATACGTGTAACTAATCCTCCTTTCTGATGGATCAAGTCTATACACGTGTAATTAGTCCTGCTTTCTGATGGATCACTTGATTTTATTCCAGCTTTCTGATAGAATATGGGTAAATATTCCAGCTTTCTGATGGATCACGTGTATCATGTGTAATTATTCCTGTTTTCTCATGGAATATGTGTAATTGCTCCTGTTTTCTGATGGAATACATGTAATTATTATTGCTTTCTGATGGAATATGTGTGATTAGTCCTGCTTTCTGATGGAATACGTGTAATTACTCCTGCTTTCTGATGGAATACGCATAATTACTCCTGCTTTCTGATGAAATATGTGCAATTACTCCTGCTTTCTGGTGGAATATGTGTAAGTACTCCTACTTTCTGATTGAATACGTGTAATTACTCCTGCTTTCTGATGGAAAATGTGTAATTACTCCTGCTTTCTGGTGGAATATGTGTAAGTACTCCTGCTTTCTGATACAATGTGTAATTACTCCTGCTTTCTGATAGAATATGTGTAAGTACTCCTGCTGTCTTATGGATCACGTGTATCACATGTAATTACTCCTGCTTTCTGATGGAATACTTGTAATTATTCCTGCTTTCTGATGTAATACGTTTAATTACTCCTGCTTTCTGATGGAATATGTATGATTACTCCAGCTTTCTGATGGATCATGTGCAATTACTACTGCTTTCTGATGGAATACGTGTAACTACTCGTGCTTTCTGATGGAATACGTGTAACTAATCCTCCTTTCTGATGGATCAAGTCTATACACGTGTAGTTAGTTCTGCTTTCTGATGGATCACTTGTTTTTTTTCCAGCTTTCTGATAGAATATTGGTAAATATTCTTGCTTTCTGATGGATCACGTGTATCATGTGTAATTATTCCTGTTTTCTTATGGAATATGTGTAATTGCTCCAGTTGTCTGATGGAATACATGTAATTATTATTGCTTTCTGATGGAATATGTGTGATTAGTCCTGCTTTGTGATGGAACACATGTAATTAATCCTGCTTTGTGACGGAATACGTGTAATTAATCCTGCTTTCTGATGGCATACACATAATTACTCCTGCTTTCTGATGGCTTATGTGTAATTACTCCTGCTTTCTGATGGAATACGTGTACTTATTCCTGCTTTCTGATGGAATATTTGTAATTACTCCTGCTTTCTGATGGAATACGTGTAATTACTCTTGCTTTCTGATGGAATATGTGTAATTACTCCTGTTTTCTGATGGAATATGTGTACTTTCTCCTGCTTTCTGATGGAATACGTGTAATTACTCTTGCCTTCTGATGGAAGACATGTACTTATTCCTGCTTTCTGACGGATCACGTGTATCAGGTGTAATTTCTCCTGCTTTCTGATGGAATAACTGTAATTATTCCTGCTTTCTGATGGAATACATGTAAGTAATCCTGCTTTCTGATGGTATATGTGTGATTACTCCTGCTTTCTGATGGATCATGTGCAATTACTACAGCTTTTTGATAGATCAAGTGTATCATGTGTAACTACTTCTGCTTTCTGATGCAATACGTGTAATTATTCCTGCTTTCTGATGGAATACATGTAATTATTCCAGCTATCTGATGGAATACGTGTAACTACTCCTGCTTTCTGATGGAATACGTGTAATTAATCCTCCTTTCTAATGGATCAAGTGCATACATCTGTAATTAATCGTGTTTTCTGATGGATCACTTGTTTTTATTCCAGCTTTCTGTAAATATTCCTGCTTTCTGATGCATCACGTGTATCATGTTTAATTACTCCTGCTTTTTCATGGAATATGTTTAATTACTCCTGCTGTCTGATTTAATGCATGTAATTATTATTGCTTTCTGATG
Source organism: Taudactylus pleione (assembly GCA_031769625.1). NCBI lineage: Eukaryota > Metazoa > Chordata > Amphibia > Anura > Myobatrachidae > Taudactylus > Taudactylus pleione. Next base: position 736,363 of record JAUIMM010003146.1, on the reverse strand, counting down.
GAACATGTGTAATTATTTCTGCTTTCTGATGGATTTCATGTAATTAATCCTGCTTTCTGATGGAATACATGTAATTACTCCTGCTTTCTGATGGATTATGTGCAATTACTACTGCTTTCTGATAGATCAAGTGTATCATGTGTAATTACTTCTGCTGTTTGATGTAATACGTGTAATTATTCCTGCTTTCTGATGGAATAAATGTAATTATTCCAGCTATCTGATGGAATACGTGTAACTACGCCTGCTTTCTGATGGAATACGTGTAATTACTCCAGTTTTCTCATGGAACACGAGTAAATATTCTTGCTTTCTGATGGAATACGTTTAATTACTCTTGCTTTCTGATGGAATACGAGTAATTACTCCTGTTTTCTCATGGAATACGTGTAATTACTCCTGCTTTCTGATAGAATACGTATAATTACTCTTGCTTTCTAATGGAATGTGTGGAATTACTCCTGCTTTCTGATGGAATACGTGTAATTACTCCTACTTTCTGATGGAATACGTGGAATCATTCCTACTTGCTGATGGATCACGTGTAAGTACTCCTGCTGTCTGATGGAATTCATGTAATTATTCCTGCTTTCTGATGGAATACGTGTATTTACTCCTGCTTTCCGATGGAATACGTGTAAGTACTCCCAGCTTTCTGATGGAATACGTATAAGTACTTCTGCTTTCAGATGGAATACGTGTAATTACTCATTCTTTCTGATGGAATATGTGTAATTACTTCTGCTTTCTGATGGAGTACATGTAATTTTCCTGCTTTCTGATGGCATATGTGTAATTACTCCTGCTTTCTGATGGAATACGTGTACTTATTCCTGCTTTCTGATGGAATAGGTGTAATTACTCCTGTTTTCTGATGGAATACGTGTACTTACTACTCCTGCTTTCTGATGGAATACGTGTAATTACTCTTGCATACTGACGAAAGACATGTAATTAAATCTGCTTTCTGATGTAATACGTGTAATTATTCCTTCTTTCTGACGTATCACGTGTATCATGTGTAATTACTCCTGCTTTCTGATGGCATAAGTGTAATTATTCCTGCATTCTGATGGAATACATGTAAGTAATCCTGCTTTCTGATGGAATATGTGTGATTACTCCTGCTTTCTGATGGATCATGTGCAATTACTACTGCTTTCTGATGGAATACGTGTAACTACTCCTGCTTTCTGATGGAATACGTCTAATTAATCCTCCTTTCTAAAGGATCAAGTGCATACACCTGTAATTAATCGTGCTTTCTGATGGATCACTTGTTTTTATTCCAGCTTTCTGATAGAATATGTGTAAATATTCCTGCTTTCTGACGTATCACGTGTATCATGTGTAATTACTCCTGCTTTCTGATGGCATAAGTGTAATTATTCCTGCATTCTGATGGAATACATGTAAGTAATCCTGCTTTCTGATGGAATATGTGTGATTACTCCTGCTTTCTGATGGATCATGTGCAATTACTACTGCTTTCTGATGGAATACGTGTAACTACTCCTGCTTTCTGATGGAATACGTCTAATTAATCCTCCTTTCTAAAGGATCAAGTGCATACACCTGTAATTAATCGTGCTTTCTGATGGATCACTTGTTTTTATTCCAGCTTTCTGATAGAATATGTGTAAATATTCCTGCTTTCTGATGGATCACGTGTATCATGTTTAATTACTCCTGCTTTTTCATGGAATATGTGTAATTACTCCTGCTGTCTGATTTAAAACATGTAATTATTATTGTTTTGTGATGGAACATGTGTTATTATTCCTGCTTTCTGATGGATTTCATGTAAATAATCCTGCTTTCTGATGGAATATGTGTAATTACTCCTGCTTTCTGATGGATCATGTGCAATTACTACTGCTTTCTGATAGATCAAGTGTATCATGTGTAATTACTTCTGCTTTCTGATGTAATACGTGTAATTATTCCTGCTTTCTGATGGAATACATGTAATTATTCCAGCTATCTGATGGAATACGTGTTACTACTCCTGCTTTCTGATGGAATATGCGTACTTATTCCAGTTTTCTGATGGAACACGTGTAATTACTCCTGCTTTCTGATGGAATACGTGTAATTACTCTTGCTTTCTAATGGAATACGAGTAATTACTCCTGTTTTCTCATGGAATATGTGTAATTTCTCCTGCTTTCTGATAGTTAACGTGTAATTACTCTTGCTTTCTGATGGAATGCGTGGAATTACTCCTGCTTTCTGATGGAATACGTGTAATTACTCCTGCTTTCTGATGGAATTCGTGTAATTACTCCTGCTTTCTGATGGAATACATGTAATTATTCCTACTTTCTGAATGATCACGTGTAAGTACTCCTGCTGTCTGATGGAATTCATGTAATGACTGTTGCATTCTGATGGAATAATGTGTAATTACACCTGTTTTCTGGTGGAATACATGTAATTACTCCTGCTTTCTGATGGAATACGTGTAAGTACTCCTGCGTTCTGATGGAATACGTGTAATTACTCCTGTTTTCTGATGGAACATGCGCAAGTACTCCTGCTTTCTGATGCAATACATGTAAGTACTCCTGCTTTCTGATGGAATATGCACACTTATTCCTGTTTTCTAATACAATATGTGTAATTACTCGTGCCTTCTAATGGAATAAGTGTAATTACTCCTGCTTTCTGATGGAATTTGTACAATTACGCCAGTTTTCTAATAGAATACGTGTAATTATTCCTGCTTTCTGATGGAATATGTGTAATTTCTCCAGCTTTCTGATGGAATACGTGTAATTACTCTTTCTTTCTGATGGAATACGTGTAATTACTCCTGTTTTTTGATGGAATACATCCAATTACTCCTGCTTTCTGATGGAATACGTCTAATTACTCCAGCTTTCTGATGGAATACGTGTAATTGCTACTGCTTTCTGATGGAATACGTGGAATTTCTCCTGCTTTATGATGGATCACGTATAACACATACAATTACTCCTGATTTCTGATGGAGCACATGTATCACGTGTTATTACTCCTGCTTTCGGGGAGATCAAATATAATTACTCATACTTTCAAATGGATCAAGTGTAATTACTCCTGCTTTTAGGTTCATCGCGTTTAATTAAATTTTCATTCTTTCAGGTGGATCGTGTGCAATTATTTCTGCTTTTTGACTGGTCATGTGTAATTACTCTTGCATTCTGATGGAACAAGTGTATCATGTGTAATTACTCCTGCTTTCCGGTGGAATGCGTGTAATTACTCCTGCTGTCTGAAGGATCACATGTATCACATGTAATTACTCCTCCTTTCTGATGGAATACGTGTAAGTACTCCTGCTGTCTCATGGATCACGTGTATCACATGTAAATACTCCTGCTTTCTGAAGGAATATGTGTAATAACTCCTGCTTTCTGATGGAATATGTTTAAAAACTCCTGCTTTCTGTTGGAATACGTGTAATTACACCTGCTTTCTGAAGGAATACGTGTAATTACTCCTGCATTCTGATGGAACACGTGTAATTACTCCTGCTTTCTGATGGAATACGTTTAAGTACTCCTGCTTTCTGATGGAATACGTGTTAGTACTCCTGCTTTCTGATGGAATACGTGTAATTACTCCTGCTTTCTGATGGAATATGTGTAAGTACTCCTGCTTTCTGATGGAATACGTGTATGTATTTCTGCTTTCTGATGGAATACGTGTAATTACTCCTGCTTTCTGATGGAATATGTGTAATTACTCCAGTTTTCTGATGGAATACGTGTAATTATTCCTGCTTTCTGGTGGAATATGGGTAATTACTCCTGCTTTCTGATGGAATACGTGTAATTAATCTTGCTTTCTGATGGAATACGTGTAATTACTCCGGCTTTCTGATGGAATACGTGTAATTACTCCTGCCTTCTGATGGAATATGTGTAAGTACTCCTGCTTTCTGATGGAATACGTGTAATTATTTCAGCTTTCTGATGGAATACGTGTAATTACTCCTGCTTTCTGATGGAATATGTGTAATTACTCCTGTTTTCTGATGGAATACGTGTAATTATTCCTGCTTTCTGGTGGAATATCGGTAATTAATCCTGCTTTCTGATGGAATACGTGTAATTACTCTTGCTTTCTGAAGGAATACGTGTAATTACTCCTGTTTTCTGATGGAATACGTGTAATTACTCCTGCTTTATGATGGAATATGTGTAACTACTCCTTTTTCTGATGGAATACGTATAATTATTCCTGCTTTCAGATGGAATACGTGTAAGTACTCCTGCTTTCCGATTGAATGTAGGAAATTACTCCTGCTTTCCGATGGAATACAAGTAAGTACTCCTGCTTTCTGATGGAATATGTGTAAGTACTCCTGCTTTCTGAAGGAATACATGTAATTACTCCTTCTTTCTTATGGAATACATGTAAGTACTCCTTCTTTCTGATGGAATATGTGCAATTACTTCTGCTTTCTCTTGGAATACGTGTAATTTTCCTGCTTTCTGATGGCATACGTGTAATTACTCCTGCTTTTTGATGGAATACGTGTATTTTTTCCTGCTTTCCTGATGGAATACGTGTAATTACTCCTGTTTTCTGATGGAATACGTGCAATTTCTCCTGCTTTGTGATGGAATACGTCTAATTACTCCTGCTTTCTGATGGAATACGTGTAATTGCTACTGCTTTCTGATGGAATACATGGAATTTCTCCTGCTTTATGATGGATCACGTCTATCACATACAATTACTCCTGATTTCTGATGGAGCACCTGTATGACGTGTAATTACTCCTGCTTTCGGGGAGATCAAATATAATTACTCATACTTTCAAATGGATCAAGAGTAATTACTCCTGCTTTTAGGATCATCGCGTTTAATTAAATTTTATTTCTTTCAGGTGGATCGTGTGCAATTATTTCTGCTTTTTGATTGGTCACGTGTAATTACTCTTGCTTTCTGATGGAACAAGTGTATCATGTGTAATTACTCCTTCTTTCTTATGGAATACATGTAAGTACTCCTTCTTTCTGATGGAATATGTGCAATTACTTCTGCTTTCTCATGGAATACGTGTAATTTTTCTGCTTTCTGATGGCATACGTGTAATTACTCCTGCTTTTTGATGGAATACGTGTACTTTTTCCTGCTTTCTGATGGAATACGTGTAATTACTCCTGTTTTCTGATGCAATACGTGTACTTACTCCTGCTTTCTGATGGAATACGTGTAAGTACTCTTGCCTTCTGATGGAGACATGTAATTAAATCTGCTTTCTGATTGAATACATGTAAGTAATCCTGCTTTCTGATGGAATATGTATGATTACTCCTGCTTTCTGATGGATCATGTGCAATTACTGCTTTCTGATGGAATACGTGTAACTACTCGTGCTTTCTGATGGAATACGTGTAACAAATCCTCCTTTCTGATGGATCAAATCTATACACGTGTAATTAGTCCTGCTTTCTGAGGGATCACTTGATTTTATTCCAGCTTTCTGATAGAATATGGGTAAATATTCCTGCTTTCTGATGGGTCACGTGTATCATGTGTAATTATTCCTGTTTTCTCATGGAATATGTGTAATTGTTCCTGTTTTCTGATGGAATACATGTAATTATTATTGCTTTCTGATGGAATATGTGTGATTAGTCCTGCTTTCTGATGGAATACGTGTAATTACTCCTGATGGAGCACATGTATCATGTGTAATTACTCATGCTTTCAGGGGGATCACGTGTAATTAAACCTGCTTTCAGGGGGATCACGTGTAATTAATCCTGCTTTCAGGAGGATCATGTGCAATTATTTCTGCTGTCTGATGGATCACGTGTATCATGTGTAAATACTGTTACTGTCTGATGGAATATATGTAATTACTCCTGCTTTCTGATCGAATACGTGTAAGTACTCCTGCTGTCTTATCGATCATGTGTATCACATGTAATTACTCCTGCTTTCTGATGGAATACGTGTAATTACTCTGGCTTTCTGATGGAATATGTGTAATTAATCCTGCTTTCTGATGGAATATGTGTATCACATGTAATTACTCTTGCTTACTGATGGAATAGGTGGAATTATTTCTGCATTCTGATGGAATACGTGTAATTACACCTGCTTTCTGATGGAATACGTGTAATTACTTCTGCTTTCTGATGGAATACGTGTAACTAAACCTGCTATCTGATGGAATATGTGTATCACATGTAATTACTCTTGCTTACTGATGGAATAGGTGGAATTATTTCTGCTTTCTGATGGAATACGTGTAATTACACCTGCATTCTGATGGAATACGTGTAATTACTTCTGCTTTCTGATGGAATACGTGTAACTAAACCTGCTTTCTGATGGAATATGTGTATCACATGTAATTACTCTTGCTTACTGATGGAATAGGTGTAATTATTTCTGCATTCTGATGGAATACGTGTACTTACTCCTGCTTTCTGATGGAATACGTCTAATTACTCCTGCTTTCTGATGGAATACGTGTAATTGCTACTGCTTTCTGATGGAATACGTGTACTTACTCCTGCTTTCTGATGGAATACGTCTAATTACTCCTGCTTTCTGATGAAATACGTGTAATTGCTACTGCTTTCTGATGGAATACGTGGAATTTCTCCTGCTTTATGATGGATCACGTATATCACATACAATTACTCCTGATTTCTGATGGAGCACATGTATGACGTGTAATTACTCCTGCTTTCGGGGAGATCAAATATAATTACTCATACTTTCAAATGGATCAAGTGTAATTACTCCTGCTTTTAGGATCATCGCGTTTAATTAAATTTTATTTCTTTCAGGTGGATCGTGTGCAATTATTTCTGCTTTTTGATTGGTCACGTGTAATTACTCTTGCTTTCTGATGGAACAAGTGTATCATGTGTAATTACTCCTGCTTTCCGGTGGAATGCGTGTAATTACTCCTGCTGTCTGATGGATCACATGTATTAAATGTAATTACTCCTGCTTTCTGATGGAATACGTGTAATTACTCCTGCTTTCTGATGGAATATGTGTAAGTACTCCTGCTGTCTCATGGATCACGTGTATCACATGTAAATACTCCTGCTTTCTGATGGAATATGTGTAATAACTCCTGCTTTCTGATAGAATATGTTTAAAAACTCCTGCTTTCTGTTGGAATACGTGTAATTACACCTGCTTTCTGAAGGAATACATGTAATTACTCCTGCATTCTGATGGAACATGTGTAATTACTCCTGCTTTCTGATGGAATATGTTTAAGTACTCCTGCTTTCTGATGGAATACTTGTTAGTACTCCTGCTTTCTGATGGAATACGTGTAATTACTCCTGCTTTCTGATGGAATATGTGTAAGTACTCCTGCTTTCTGATGGAATACGTGTAATTATTTCAGCTTTCTGATGGAATATGTGTAATTACTCCTGCTTTCTGATGGAATATGTGTAATTACTCCAGTTTTCTGATGGAATACGTGTAATTATTCCTGCTTTCTGGTGGAATATGGGTAATTACTCCTGCTTTCTCATGGAATACGTGTAATTACTATTGCTTTCTGATGGAATACGTGTAATTACTCCTGTTTTCTGATGGAATATGTGTAACTACTCCTTTTTCTGATGGAATACGTGTAATTATTCCTGCTTTCCGTTGGAATACGTGTAAGTACTCCTGCTTTCCGATGGAATATGTGAAATTACTCCTGCTTTCCGATGGAATACAAGTCAGTACTCCTGCTTTCTGATGGAATATGTGTAAGTACTCCTGCTTTCTGAAGGAATACATGTAATTACTCCTTCTTTCTTATGGAATACATGTAAGTACTCCTTCTTTCTAATGGAATATGTGCAATTACTTCTGCTTTCTCATGGAATACGTGTAATTTTCCTGCTTTCTGATGGCATACGTGTAATTACTCCTGCTTTTTGATGGAATACGTGTACTTTTTCCTGCTTTCTGATGGAATACGTGTAATTACTATTGTTTTCTGATGCAATACGTGTACTTACTCCTGCTTTCTGATGGAATACGTGTATGTACTCTTGCCTTCTGATGGAGACATGTAATTAAATCTGCTTTCTGATTGAATACATGTAAGTAATCCTGCTTTCTGATGGAATATGTATGATTACTCCTGCTTTCTGATGGATCATGTGCAATTACTACTGCTTTCTGATGGAATACGTGTAACTACTCGTGCTTTCTGATGGAATACGTGTAACTAATCCTCCTTTCTGATGGATCAAGTCTATACACGTGTAATTAGTCCTGCTTTCTGAGGGATCACTTGATTTTATTCCAGCTTTCTGATAGAATATGGGTAAATATTCCTGCTTTCTGATGGATCACGTGTATCATCTGTAATTATTTCTGTTTTCTCATGGAATATGTGTAATTGCTCCTGTTTTCTGATGGAATACATGTAATTATTATTGCTTTCTGATGGAATATGTGTGATTAGTCCTGCTTTCTGATGGAATACGTGTAATTACTCCTGCTTTCTGATGGAATATGTGTAAGTACTCCTACTTTCTGATTGAATACGTGTAATTACTCCTGCTTTCTGATGGAAAATGTGTAATTACTCCTGCTTTCTGGTGGAATATGTGTAAGTACTCCTGTTTTCTGATACAATACGTGTATTTACTCCTGCTTTCTGATAGAATATGTGTAAGTACTCCTGCTGTCTTATGGATCACGTGTATCACATGTAATTACTCCTGCTTTCTGATGGAATACGTGTAATTATTCCTGCTTTCTGATGTAATACGTGTAATTACTCCTGCTTTCTGATGGAATATGTATGATTACTCCTGCTTTCTGATGAATCATGTGCAATTACTACTGCTTTCTGATGGAATACGTGTAACTACTCGTGCTATCTGATGGAATACGTGTAGCTAATCCTCCTTTCTGATGGATCAAGTCTATACACGTGTAATTAGTCCTGCTTTCTGATGGATCACTTGTTTTTATTCCATCTTTCTGATAGAATATGGGTAAATATTCTTGCTTTCTGATGGATCACGTGTATCATGTGTAATTATTTCTGTTTTCTCATGGAATATGTGTAATTGCTCCTGTTGTCTGATGGAATACATGTAATTATTGTTGCTTTCTGATGGAATATGTGTGATTAGTCCTGCTTTGTGATGGAACACATGTAATTAATCCTGCTTTTATGACGGAATACGTGTAATTAATCCTGCTTTCTGATGGCATACACATAATTACTCCTGGTTTCTGATGGCATATGTGTAATTACTCCTGCTTTCTGATGGAATACGTGTACTTATTCCTGCTTTCTGATGGAATATTTGTAATTACTCCTGCTTTCTGATGGAATACGTGTAATTACTCTTGCTTTATGATGGAAGACGTGTAATTAATCGTGCTTTCTGATGGCATACGCGTAATTACTCCTGCTTTCTGATGGCATATGTGTAATTACTCCTGCTTTCTGATGGAATACGTGTACTTATTCCTGCTTTCTGATGGAATATTTGTAATTACTCCTGCTTTCTGATGGAATACAGGTAATTACTCTTGTTTTATGATGGAAGACGTGTAATTAATCCTGCTTTCTGATGTAATTATTCCTGTTTTCTGATGGATCACGTGTATCACGTGTAATTACTCCTGTTTTTTGATGGAATCAGTGTAATTATTCCTGCTTTCTAATGGAATGCATGTAATTAATCCTGCTTTATGATGGAATATGTGTAATTACTCCTGCTTTCTGATGTAATACTTGTAATTATTCCTGCATTCTGACGGATCACGTGTATCACGTGTAACTACTTCTGCTTTCTGATGTAATACGTGTAATTATTCCTCCTTTCAGATGGAATACATGTAATTACTCCTGCTTTGTGATGGAATACATGTAATTACTCCTTCTTTGTGATGGAATACGTGTATTTACTCCTGCTTTCTGATGGGCCACGTGTAAATGCTGCTGCTTTCCGGTGGATTACGTGTAATTACTGCTGCTTCCAGGTTGAACACATTGAATTACTGTTGCTTTCAGGTGGATTATGTGTAATTACTCCGGTTGGATCACATGTAATTACTCCTGCTTTCTAATGGAACACTTGTATTTTCTCCTGTTTTCTGATGGAATATGTGTCATTACTCCTGCTTTCTGATGGAATACATGTAATAATTACTCCTGATTTCTGATGGATCACGTGTATCACATATGTTTACTCCTGATTTCTGATGGAGCACATGTATCATGTGTAATTACTCATGCTTTCAGGGGGATCACGTGTAATTAAACCTGCTTTCAGGGGGATCACGTGTAATTAATCCTGCTTTCAGGTGGATCATGTGCAATTATTTCTGCTTTCTGATGGATCACATGTATCATGTGTAAATACTGTTACTGTCTGATGGAATATATGTAATTACTCCTGCTTTCTGATCGAATACGTGTAAGTACTCCTGCTGTCTTATCGATCATGTGTATCACATGTAATTACTCCTGCTTTCTGATGGAATACGTGTAATTACTCTGGCTTTCTGATGGAATATGTGTATCACATGTAATTACTCTTGCTTACTGATGGAATAGGTGGAATTATTTCTGCTTTCTGATGGAATACGTGTAATTACACCTGCTTTCTGATGGAATACGTGTAATTACTTCTGCTTTCTGATGGAATACGTGTAATTAAACCTGCTTTCTGATGGAATATGTGTATCACATGTAATTACTCTTGCTTACTGATGGAATAGGTGTAATTATTTCTGCTTTCTGATGGAATACGTGTAATTACACCTGCTTTCTGATGGAATATGTGTAATTACTACTGCTTTCTGATGTAATACTTGTAATTATTCCTGCATTCTGACGGATCACGTGTATCACGTGTAACTACTTCTGCTTTCTGATGTAATACGTGTAATTATTCCTCCTTTCAGATGGAATACATGTAATTACTCCTGCTTTGTGATGGAATACGTGTAATTACTCCTGCTTTCTGATGGAAAATATGTAATTACTCCTGCTTTCTGGTGGAATATGTGTAAGTACTCCTGCTTTCTGATACAACACGTGTATTTACTCCTGCTTTCTGTTAGAATATATGTAAGTACTCCGGCTGTCTTATGGATCACGTGTATCACATGTAATTACTCCTGCTTTCTGATGGAATATGTGTAATTATTCCTGCTTTCTGAAGTAATACGTGTAATTACTCCTGCTTTCTGATGGAATACGTGTAAGTACTCCTGCTTTCTGATGGAATACGTGTAAGCACTCCTGCTTTCTGATGGAATACATGTAATTATTCCTGCTTTCTGTTGGATCACGTGTATCTCATGTAATTACTCCTGCTTTCTGATTGAATATGTGTAATTACTCCTGCTTTCTGATGGATCACCCGTAATTACTCCTGCTTTCTGATGGAATATGTGTAATTACTCCTGCTTTCTGATGGAATACGTGTAATTACTCCTGCTTTCTGATGGAATATGTGTAATCACTCCTGCTTTCTGATGGAATACGTGTAATTACTCCTGCTTTCTGGTGGAATATGTGTAATTACTTTTTTTTTTCTGATGGATCACGTATATCACATGTAATTTCTCGTGCTTTCTGCTGGATCACCTGTAATTGCTGCTCCTTTCCGCTGGATCATTTGTAATTACAGCTGCTTTCAGTTGGAACACATGTAATTTCTCCTGCTTACTGATATAATACGTGTAATTATTCCTGCTTTCTGATGGAATACGTGTAATTACTCCTGCTTTCTGATGGAATATTTGTAATTACTCCTGCTTTCTGATGGAATATGTGTAATTACTCCTGCTTTCTGATGGAATACATGTAATTACTCCTGCTTTCTGATGGAATACGTGTAATTACTCCTACTTTCTGATGGAATATGTGTAATTCTGATGGAGCACATGTATCATGTGTAATTACTCCTGCTTTCAGGGGATCATGTATAATTACTCATACTATCAGGTGGATCACGTGTAATTATTCCTGCTTTTAGGTGGATCACGTGTAATTAATCCTGTTTTCAGGTGGATCATGTGCAATTATTTCTGCTTTCTGATGGAATATGTCTAATTACTCCCGCTTTCAGATGGGTCACATGCATCACGTGTAATTACTCCTGTTTTCAGAAGGATCACGTGTAATTATTGCTGCTTTCAAATGGATTATGTGTAATTACTGCTGCTTTCAGGTGGATCACATGTAATTAATCCTGCTTTTAGGTGGATCTTGTGCACCACAGATGGGGCTGATGTAAGCATGCATAGATAATGATGATAGTGATTAAAACAAGCATACGAGTACAGGGCTGCGTGGTCACATGGATGTGCAGAGTTTGATATACAGACACTCTACGCTATGCCTATTTTTTCGCAAATGGAGCGATTTTTTGTAATTGCACATCAGAGTCACACTGCGCAAGTGTCAAGATATGTTACTGTAGTCGCACACTGCAATTCCTTAGTCACAGTGTGAGTGACATGCAGGGAGAGTTTGGGGGAGGCAATGGGAGTGTTGGCTAAAAACTGACGTGTCTCAACCATTTTAGGAGGCGTGTGTCACATCCTGCGCCTGCGATCCCATACACAGTTGCTCCAGCCACTCCATAGACTCACTCAAGGGGGTATATTTACTAAAGTGCAGGTTTATAGAAATGGAGATGTTGCCCATAGCAACCAATAAGATTCTACTTATCATTTATCTACCACCTTCTAGAAGATAAAAGCTAGAATCTAATTGGTTGCTATGGGCAACATCTCCACTTCTAAAAACCTGCACTTTAGTAAACATACCCCAAGGGGTCGATGTTTGCCTGATCTATGTCCGATGCTGCATATTTGTACGAATTTGCGGACAGCTGCGATGGCTCAGGAGGGCCTTTCAGTCCCAGTCGCTGTTGCATTAGATTATTTGTCCACATCCAAAGCTACAAAAATGGCAACTGCAGCAACTATAGAACATGGCTCCGGGCCAGGTCCTTAGTTAAGTGCATGCAGTGTGGATGTAACTGTGGCCAACTCTACAGCAGCTCCCGATGCCCATAACTTTCAGTAGTTATTAGACCATAGTGGATGCACTCTAATCCCAGCACTGTATGACAGATGGGAAGTATAATGGAAGGTTGGGAACTCAGGGGAAGACACAGAAGGTTTTGATTCAATTAAGAATATTCAATAAGAAAAATGCTGTTAGTAACGGGCCCCTGGTCAGCCTCGAGGTCCCATAGCAGCTGCATTAGATGCTGCGGGATAGGGCTGCCTCCAGCTTCAACCCTTCATTATTGCTCTCCGGAAATGCACAGACCAGAATGCACAATAGAGAACATTCGGCTTTATAGATGTTCTGGAATTTTTATGGGGTTTAAGAAGCTTCTGATTTCGGTCAGTAGGCGCACAGCGCTGGGAGATGACTCAGCAGAGCGGCAGCACATGAACCGGAAAGAGGGATTATGGAACAGATGCGCTACCAGAGCAGAAGGAGACACAGCTGGGCTAGTGATGGCTCCTTCATGTCTACATAGAACATCCACGACTGCAGTCTACGCATAGGTGAATTGATTTCTCCAGTGTGTCATTCACGTTGTGTCATTCACATTCCAAGACTGGAGCAGAATCCGGAAACACGCGATGTACCCAAACGTTAGTAACGTTTTCAGATACATCTACAGGTTTTGTACTGGCAATAAAAATGGCAATAACATAATTTATTATAATTCCAGAAGTTATAAGGCCTTACGGATCCTACTGAAGAGGACATGAGTCTAGTGAGTCCCTATATCAGGAGACCGAAAGGTTGACAGATGACAGTAACGGAGAGGGCAGTCAGATGAGATGACATTAAGGAAGAGAGGTGTTGGTGATTCCAGCATATGGGTCAGTAGTGATGGAATCAGGTGTGTGTGGTCTACCAGCATGGACAGAAGGACCTCTGTATGTATAGAATGGGGGAGGGGGAAAAGGTGGAAGCTCTCACATACATCACGCATTTCACCAGATACAGCAGTAGGGGCATTATCCAGGGGCAGCATTCTGCAGACTAATAGGAGTACTAGGGGCACTAGCAATGGAGCCATAGGGGAAATGAGAGGAAGAAGAACCTTACTGAAAGGTAGTGGATAGGTGGGGTAGATGCCAGCAGAGGTGTTAGTGGCTGCCTGGTAGGTTTAAGGTTCATATCTCATGTCATTTTCTATATTTCTATGGTTGGTCAGTGGTCAGAGTCAAAGTTAAACTGAGTAATTACGCACTCCAACAGTCCCTTGGCCTCCTCCATTGTATTGGTTCCCCACAAGGACCAGTCAATGTGGTTTTGCTTAGATTAGTGCCGGTTGAACGAGGTGACCAAATCTGATGCCTATCCCTAGGCATTGTTAGATGAGTTGGCAGGAGCAAAATACATCTCCACTTTTGACTTGAGCAAGGGGTATTGGCAGGTACCAATGACCCCCAAGGCTCAAGAACGGTCAGTCTTCATCACCTCATTTGGCTTGTTTGAGTTCAAGACCATGCCATTTGGGATGAAGAATGCACCAGCCACCTTCCAAAGCGTGGTTGATGACATGCTGAAGGGGTACAGAGATTTTGATAAGGCCTACTTGGATGACATTGCCATCTTCAGCCGAACTTGGGAAGATCGCCTGAGGCATGTGGGGCTGGTGTTAGAAAGTATTCGGTGGGCAAGTTTAACCATCAGGGTAGACAAGTACCAAATGGGGATGTCAGAGGTACAGTACCTGGGGCACCATGTGGGGGGAGGTAAGGTAAGCCCGAACCCATGAAGGTAGAAGCAATCCAAGACTGGCCCTGGCCCACAAACCAGAGACAGGTCCTGGCCATCTTAGGAATCGCAGGGTACTACAGACGCTTTGTCCCTGACCTCAGTTCTGTGGCCAAACCCCTGACAGATCTGACTAAGAAGAAGCTCCCCAAAGTAGTTGACTGGACACCATATATGCCTACCCTCCCAGGATTCGCGGGAGGATCATGATTTTTCGGTTAACCCCCCGCACCCCTGGAAGAGTAGGCATTTATCCCGCATGGGGAGCATTTCCGCAACGATCGCGAGTCTCGGTGTAGGGGACGGGGCTTAATAATACAATTCTCCATGACTTGCATAATTTGGCCCCACCCATTATTTAAATTTACATAAATTGTGACAATTTACGTTAAGGAGGAGGGGTTTAAGTATGTAAATCATCAGCCCCCCTCCGCCCCCACCCTCCTGCTTCTCTTACCCAGGCTTCTCCTGGGAGGAGAAAACAAAGGCAAGTATGCTGGACACCCGCCTGTGAGTTGGCATTTGAGACATTGAAAATGGCTCCAGTACAAGCTCCAGTACTGATGGTGCCGAACTACAGTAAAAACTTTGTTGTACAGACTGATGCATCACAGTACAGACTGGGAGCAGTACTGAGCCAGGAGGGGCCAGATAGGCTGGAGCACCCTGTGGCCTATTTGAGCAGGAAACTGCTACAGCGGGAGGTGGGGTATACCACAATTGAAAAGGAATGTCTGGCCCTATTTGTATGTCCGACATTTCACTGTAGTGATGGATCTCAACCCTTTAAAGTGGCTACAACACACCACGAGGGAAAACGGCAGACTGCACTTCAGATTTATGACTTTCATATTATCCACAAGCAAGGCAAGGCCCACAGCAATGCGGATGGACTGTCTCATCAGGAAGAGCCTAAGCCACAGTGGTTCATGCTCTTAACCCCCACTGGGGGGAGCCCCAGCGCTGCCCAGGCTGCAGGAAAGGTGAGCCTGGTTATTGCAGGATGCTGGGGAGGGAGCCTAGCTCCCAGTACAGCCAAGCAGGAACATGGTTAAAGTCCCAGTGCTGGGACTAATGTCTAACAGTATACAACTCCATGACTCACATAAATAAAATATTTAATAAAAGTATTGAACTATATATGCTGTGAAGCACTGCAGCTCAGAATTTGTATGAGAGCCTTGTGCAGGGCACTAGGCACAAAGAATGTATCTTACCTACTGTATGTCCAATGTAAAAAGGATTAAATGCATTTATATTTAAAAGGTATTATGTATTTCAAGTAGTATTGCACTTACCTTTCCCTGGAGGTCCACGTGGATCCGGAGCTCTCTTTGGGCCACTGGATCCCACAGTCCCCTACCAGGAATGCGGAATGCCCTCCCATGCGGGCTCATGCCTGAAAGTGGCATGAGGAAGTGCATTGGGAGCTGGCAGATGCAGCCAGCTACTTTTTATTCTTGCTCACACTCGGTGACCAGGAGACTGCTGGCTGGGGATCTTGTCTGCCTGGCCCTGGAACCCAGATTCAGGCAGAGGAGGTAGCTAAGTCCCCTTAGCAGAATCTTGGAAGTACATTTTGGAGGGAACCTTTCCCCCACTCAAGACATGCCGGCACCTGGGCGTAAACTATCACTGCAGGTGGGCTCAGGCACAGAGCATTGACCACTCCCCATGTCCATTAGGCACAATATTAGAGGTGAGCACGTCTTGTGCATGCCAGGCACATGCACTCAACTTGATTGAATAAAAACCACAGGCCACTGTAGTATTCTGTGTTGGATTAGGATAAATGGAGGCCTGTGAGCCCTGTTTTATGGATACCTTCTGGGAAATCAAGAAGCGTTGTACAGCTGTAAAAATATGTGTGCTGTATCCCCCAAGCCAAACTTACAAAGGGGAAGAGTCTTTTTGAAGACTGTTTGAGCAATAAACATCTTGTCTCTATGACGACAGCATCTGTGGTCCTGTGACAACAGAATTGTGCCAAACTCTATTCTGTTCTCCGGCTGTTCTGGAATTGAACCCAGTGTCTACAAGCTCATGCCCTCTGCTAGCTACCATGCAGGTAGCTTGGTCCATGGTGAGGGACAAGTGGGAATCAGCTGACACCCATCAGGTGGTGTGGCAGCAGTGTGTCCACGCATATGCAGCAGAATCGGTTCCAGGTGTCGACATAAGAGCCTGGGAGAAGTGCTATTGTAGGAGTTTGGTGTTGCAGCATGTTACCCGTACACTGATGGTAAGAGAGAATCTCTAAAACCCCAAAGTCTAGTGGGATTAAAAATAATCTGTGATCGCCAGGCGAGGCGCGGTCATCCAATCATAACATGTATTATAATACAGAGTATATTTAGTATTATTGTACAATGCAATGTGACCATTATCAGTGTATACTCAGTATTATTATACAGAGCGGTGTGACCATTATCAGCGTATACTCAGTATTATTATAGAAAGCGATGTGACCATTATCAGCGTATACTCAGTATTATTATACAGAGCAGTGTGATCATTATCAGTATATACTCAGTATTATTATACAGAGCAGTGTGATCATTATCAGTGTATACTCAGTATTATTATACAGAGCGGTGTGACCATTATCAGTGTATACTCAGTATTATTATACAGAGCGGTGTGATCATTATCAGTGTATACTCAGTATTATTATAGAAAGCGGTGTGACCATTATCAGCGTATACTCAGTATTATTATACAGAGCGGTGTGACCATTATCAGTGTATACTCAGTATTATTATACAGAGCAGTGTAACCATTATCAGTGTATACTCAGTATTATTATAGAAAGCGGTGTGACCATTATCACCGTATACTCAGTATTATTATACAGTGCAGTGTGACCATTATCAGCGTATACTCAGTATTATTCTAGAAAGTGGTGTGACCATTATCAGCGTATACTCAGTATTATTATAAAGTGCGGTGTGACCATTATCAGTGTATACTCAGTATTATTATACAGTGCGGTGTGACCATTATCAGTGTATACTCAGTATTATTATACAGAGCAGTGTGACCATTATCAGTGTATATTCAGTATTATTATACAGAGCGGTGTGACCATTATCAGTCTATACTCAGTATTATTATACAGAGCAGTGTGACCATTATCAGAGTATACTCAGTATTATTATACAGAGCGGTGTGACCATTATCAGTGTATACTCAGTATTATTATACAGAGCGGTGTGACCATTATCAGTGTATACTCAGTATTATTATACAGAGCAGTGTGACCATTATCAGTGTATACTCAGTATTATTATACAGAGCAGTGTGACCATTATCAGTGTATAATCAGTATTATTATACAGAGCGGTGTGACCATTATCAGTGTATAGTCAGTATTATTATACAGAGCGGTGTGACCATTATCAGTGTATATTCAGTATTATTATACACAGCAGTGTGATCATTATCAGCGTATATTCAGTATTATTATACAGAGCGGTGTGACCATGATCAGTGTATACTCAGTATTATTATACAGAGCGGTGTGACCATTATCAGTGTATAGTCAGTATTATTATACAGAGCAGTGTGATCATTATCAGTGTATACTCAGTATTATTATACAGAGCGGTGTGACCATTATCAGTGTATACTCAGTATTATTATACAGAGCGGTGTGACCATTATCAGTGTATACTCAGTATTATTATACAGAGCAGTGTGACCATTATCAGTGTATACTCGGTGTTATTATACAGAGCGGTGTGACCATTATCAGCGTATACTCAGTATTATTATACAGTGCCATGGGCACAGGAAAAGGGGAAGCAATAAACACCTCATATTACACCTTCCCCTCTGTGCAGTGCAGGGGCTGGGCAGCCTATTGGCTGCCACTCAGGTAAGAGAGGGGAAGGAAAAGGGAAGGGTACAGGCGCCGGAACGATTTTATGTTGCCCCCCCAACATAAAATCCCTGTACAGTGCAGTGTGTTTACCATCAGTGTTCACCTCAGTGTAATAACTATACACAGCAGTATGTTCACTAGCAGTGTGCACTCAGGGGTATCTTTACTAAAGTGCGGGTTTTTAGAAGTGGAGATTTTGCCCATAGCAACCAGAGTCTACTTAACATTTAACTAGCACCTTCTAGAAGATAATAGCTAAACTCTGATTTGTTGCTATTGGCAACATCTCCACTTTAAAAACCCTCACTTTTAGTATATATACTCCTCAGTGTTATCACTATAATATGTTCACTATCAGTGTGCAGTATTAAAAAGCTAACACTATACAAAGCAGTGGGTTCATTATGAATATGGAGACATGTTATCACATAAAAACTGCAGTGTGTTCACCATCAGTGTGCATTTAGTGTTATCACCATATGCAGCTGTGTGTTCACCATCAGTGTGCATTTAAGTGTTATCACCATACACAGCTGTGTTCACCGTCAGTGTGCATTTAGTGTTATCACCATACACAGCTGTGTTCACCATCAGTGTGCATTTAGTGCTATCACCATACACAGCTGTGTTCATCATCAGTGTGCATTTAGTGTTACCACTATACACAGCTGTGTGTTCACCATCAGTGTGCATTTAGTGCTATCACAATACACAGCTCTGTGTTCACCATCAGTGTGCATTTAGTGTTATCACCATACACAGCTGTGTGTTCACTATCAGTGTGCAGAAACTCAGGACGGGTTGCAGGATGATACATCCCACCGCCCCTTGCATGCATGACAGTGTTGGTAACATCGGTATGCATGACTATCAACGCAAGGTCCACTCTCTCAGTAAGAGTGGCCCATTGCGATGGAGGGGCTTCCGGGTCTGTGACCCAGAAGCCCCACTGGCGTCCTTCTGCACATGCGCCGCGGGGGGTGCTGGGAGGGATGCAATTGGATTTCTCTCTCAGCACTCTCCCGATAGAAGCCCATAGGCTTCTATGGGTAAAGCCATCAGGAAGATGGCATTATCCACTGCAACCAAGCCCCGGAGTGTATCTCATTCCAGGGCTTTGTGCGTGAGAGAAATGCCATCATACCCACATTTTGGAAGTGTGCAGACACTCAGTGTTATCACCATACACAGCTAGGTGTTCACTATTAGTGTGCAGACACTCAGAATTATCACCACACACAGCTGTGTGTTCACTATCAGTGTGCAGACACTCAGTGTTATCACCATACACAGTTATGTGTTCACTATCAGTGTGCAGGCACTTAGTGTTATCACCATATACAGTTATGTGTTCACTATCAGTGTGCAGACACTCACTGTTATCACCACACACAGCTTTGTGTTCACTATCAGTGTGCAGACACTCAGTGAACACACAGCTGTGTGTGGTGATAACACTATCAGTGCGCATACACTCAGACTTATCACCACTCACAGCTGTGTGTTCACTATCAGTGTGCAGTGTTATCACCATACACAGTTATGTGTTCACTATCAGTGTGCAGCCATTCAGAATTATCACCACACACATCTGTGTTCACTATCAGTGTGCACATCACTATTACATAAAGTCTCACCATCTTCCAAGGGAACGTAGACGTTGAGGTACAGACAGTCTTCGCTCTGGTTTTGTACATATCCCGCCACCACATCCATATTCTCCGTGAACCACAAAGGCAGCATAATCCCAGGTAACATTCCATGCAGGTTTTGTGGACAAACAGGAGCAAAGGTTGTGGCATTCCTCGTCTCTGTCCAAGATGCTGGGGCCTCTGGTGGCTGAAACCTGCGTTCTCCTATAGGAGGGGTGGCATAGGGAACTCCCAAATACTGTACAACAGGGCCCAGGATCTCGTTGTTTAGATCTTTCTTAACCCCTCGCAGTTTTCCATAGTTGGTGCTCACCACAGGATATTTCTCGTCGCCTTTCTGTCCGGCCGCAGGGCACGCGGCCAAGAGCCAGAGCATGAATGGGGCTCGGAGGTCTGGCGCCATGGGGGAAAATGCAGGTAGGCAGCAATGGGCTCCGGGAAATTCCTGGGGCCCAGAGCGAAGCTTAAAGTGTACAAAAATAAAATGAGTGGGAGTCCGTGGGTTTGGCGAATTACAATAACACGGTGCGGAACACAATGGCCATTAAAGAAGTTGAGGATTTAGGGCTTTGAAATAAAAACTTCAAAAAGTGATATAATTTGGAAAGGGGGGAAAAAAACACAAAATAGATCTAAAAAAATATTATAATTTGGATCATAAATATGTGTATTTTTGTTTTGTTTTTGTTTTTTCAGACCTGCAGGGCAATGTTTTTCGGTGGTGGTGCTAAAAAGCCTGTGGTGTACATAACTGGGGTGCGCAGCTGCTCCCAAGTCATAGAAAGGGGGAGAAAAAAAAAAAAAAAGATTTAGGCCTCAAAACCAGCGGGCATGGCAGAAGCAGGGACCGGGCAAAGAGACCGCTGTAGGAAAGGTGTAGTCTCCGCTCTGTTACGTTCCATCTCTCGCCCGGACGCAGGGGGGGCAGCGATCACCGTGACTCCTGGAGACTGACATTGAAGAACCTGAGAGGAAGAGAAGACGATGCGGGTGATTAACCCAATACAGAAACTGACTGCGTAAGACAAGGCTCAGTGTGAGAGAAGACAACACGTGCGTCTGTTCCTGCGCCCCCTGCTACCTAGCTGCCCCCAGTCTCCCGCCCACGCCATTCCTTTTCAGTCCGCTTCCCAGCATCGTAATGAACAGGATCATTTATTTAATTAAACTGTTACTTCTGTTTATAGTATGGAATCCAACAATTATAGCAGCAAACTTATAATTAGAGATTGTGAGGAGATTCAGGGGGAGAGAGAGAGAGGGGGGAGAGAGAGAATGGGAGAGAGAGAGAGAGAGAGAGAGAGAGAGAGAATAGGAGAGAGAGTGGGAATGAGAGAGAGAGAAAGAGAGAGGAGGGGAGAGAGAGAATGGGAGAGACAGTGGGAATGATGGAGAGAGAAAGAGAGGGGAAAGAGATAGAGAGAGTGGGAACGAGAGAGTGGGAATGAGAGAGAGAGAGAGAGAGAGAGAGAGAGAGAGAGAGAGAGAGAGGGAATGAGAGAGAGAGAGGGGGGAGAGAGAATGGGAGAGAGAGAGGGAATGGAGAGAGAGAGAGATTGGGAACGAGAGAAAGAGAGAGAGAGAATGGAGAGAGAGAGAGATTGGGAACGAGAGAAAGAGAGAGAGAGAGAGAGAATGGGAGAGAGAGAAAGAGAGAGAGAGATTGGGAGAGAGAGTGGGAACAAGTGAGAGAATGGGAGAGCGTGGGAATGAAAGAGAATGGGAGAGAGAGTGGGAATGAGAGAGAGAGGGAGAGAGAGAATAGGAGAGAGAGTCGGAATGAGAGAGAGAATGGGAGAGAGAGTGGAAACAAGAGAGAGAATGGGAGAGAGTGGGAATGAAAGAGAATGGGAGAGAGAGTGGGAATGAGAGAGAGAGAGAGAGAGAGAGAGAGAGAGAGAGTGGGGGAGAATACGAGAGAGAGTGGGAATGAAAGAGAATGGGAGAGAGAGGGAATGAGAGAGAGAGAGAGAGAGAGAATAGGAGAGAGTGGGAATGAGAGAGAGAATGGAAGATAGAGTGGGAATGAGAGAGAGAGGGGGGAGAGAGAGAATAGGAGAGAGTGGGAATGAGAGAGAGAATGGGAGAGAGAGTGGGAATGAGAGAGAGAGAGAGAGAGAGAGAGAGAGAGGTGGAAAGAGAGAGAATGGGAGAGAGAGTGGGAATGATGGAGAGAGACAGAGAGAGGGAGAGAGAGAGAGAATGGGGGAGAGAGGGAACGAGAGAGAGAATGGGAGAGAGAGTGTGAATGAGAGAGAGAGTGGGAATGAGAGAGAGAGGGGGGGAAAGAGAATTGGGGAAAGAGTGGGAATGATGGAGAGAGAAAGAGAGAGTGGTAATGAGAGAAAGAGAGAGAGAGAATGGGAGAGAGAGGGAATGAGAGAGAGTGGGAATGAGAGAAAATGGGAGAGAGAGTGGGAATGAGAGAGAGAGACAGAGTGGGAATGAGAGAAAGAGAGAGAATGGGAGAGAGAGAGAGAATGGGGGAGAGAGAGACAGAGTGGGGATGAGAGAAATAGAGAGAATGGGAGAGAGAGAGAGAATGGGGGAGAGAGAGGGAATGATGGAGAGAGAAAGAGAGAGGGAGAGAGAGAGAGAATGGGGGAGAGAGGGAACGAGAGAGAGAATGGGAGAGAGAGTGGGAATGAGAGAGAGAGTGGGAATGAGAGAGAGAGGGGGGGAAAGAGAATTGGGGAAAGAGTGGGAATGATGGAGAGAGAAAGAGAGAGTGGTAATGAGAGAAAGAGAGAGAGAGAATGGGAGAGAGAGGGAATGAGAGAGAGTGGGAATGAGAGAAAATGGGAGAGAGAGTGGGAATGAGAGAGAGAGACAGAGTGGGAATGAGAGAAAGAGAGAGAATGGGAGAGAGAGAGAGAATGGGGGAGAGAGAGACAGAGTGGGGACGAGAGAAATAGAGAGAATGGGAGAGAGAGAGAGAATGGGGGAGAGAGAGAGAGAATGGGAGAGAGTGGGAACGAGAGAATGGGAGAGAGAGAATGGGAACGAGAGAGGAGGGGCAACCGAGATTGCTGAGAGAGAGATTGCTGAGAGAGAGGCGGTGATGTCAGCGAGACATGGGCGGTGGGAGAGAGAGAGACTGTTAGCTGCAGAGAGAGCTGTCAGGGAACCTGTCCTGAATTTGGCACTTTCCCTAGTCTCCCAGCACCCTGGATATAACTGAATAACAGGAACACTAGAAAGGAGGAAGCTGTATATAAGTAGAGGAGAAAATAAGATGTACAGTATTGGGGAGATAAAGGCGCCGTATTTACAATGACATCTGAATCCGGATTTACACCTGCATAGACATTCCCATGCAAACGGGCTCATATCCAAATGACTTAATATTTGGCATGTAGGGATAATCCCCCAGCTTTATTTCCCCGCTGCTATTTACAGATAAGCTGGTACGCACCCCCAAATCTCCCCCCCCACCACCACCACCAACCCCCTTCCACATCTAAATCTGCCTCCTCACTGTAACATTGTCATCTCAGAAATGTACAAAGGGTTTGACATGGTGAAAATTTGTATTTGATGCGCTGGATCTTCTCCTAACTGAAAACGATGCCCAATTTAGTAAATATGGGTATTATAATGTCCATATTCTGTCTGGATGGGGCTTACTGCCTCTCATTAGGTCTTCTCCCCGGCCTCTGCCCAGCATGGGAGTCTGTCTACAGCATCCAGCCTCCACTCCCTCTCCTTTTAGGGGAAGGGGTGAGGCCTCTGCTGGGACTGGAAGGTTTGCTCAGCTGACTTCTGACATCAGGAGGGGGTAAAGACTAAATTGGTTACTGCCTATTTAAGCCTCACTCAGGCAGCAGGATGCTGCCAAAGTATCAAGTCATTTCACCTTGCTCCAGTGTTCCCGGATCCTTTCTACCTTACTGTGTATCAAACCCTATCTGTCCTTCAACTTACATTATCTTACCAGTGACCCTGACCTGTTTGCCTGTTTCCTTGAATATGAATTTGTGCCAGTAATCTTGGAGGAGATGTATCAAACTGTGGACAGAGAGAAAATAACAGCCAATCAGCTTCTAGCTGTCACGTTACGGGCATACCCTCCAACTCTACAGTTTTAGCCGGTAAAGTACCATTTTTTAATGGTCTGTACCAGCACACAGGGGCTGTAACGTTTGTACTGAGTTCCAGATTCTTTTAGTAACGCTGCTGAGTGAGAGACGGGTTTGCTCCTCCCCCGTGGATCTCTGCTAAGCAGTCTGTACTGATGCTGCCATAATCACCCCAGCGCCGGTGTACAGAAGTTAAACTAGCTTGTGTTGGATGCTTTCAGACCCCAGGTACACTGGTACAGCACCCATGCACACGCACCCTTTATCTATGGCCACGCCCCTATACCGGATTCTATATGTAAAATATTGGAGGTTATGTTTACGGGCTGTGTTTAAAAAATTTAAAATCCCAGCTTACTATCTAGAGAAGACAGTTAGGGGGCCGGGACCAAAAGGCCTCCTGACAGGAGAAGGTGGATAGGGGTATGGAAGTGGGTACAGGTGGCAGGAGGCAGAGTGTATTGGGCTGGAGAGTAGACAGACTGATGGAGGTAAGATAGTAACTATAGGAGAGGGAGAGGGTGGATAGGGGTCTAAAAGTGGGTACAGGTGGCAGGAGGCAGAGTGTATAGGGCTCAGAGTAGACAGACTGATGGAGGTAAGACAGTAACTATAGGAGAGGGAGAAGGTGGATAGGAGTCTGGAAGTGGGTACAGGTGGAAGGATATAGAGTGTATTGGGCTGGAGAGTAGACAGACTGATGGACGTAAGATAGTAACTAGAGTAGTGGGAGAAGGTGGATAGGGGTCTGGAAGTGGGTACAGGTGGCAGGAGGCAGAGAGTATTGGGCTGGAGAGTAGACAGACTGATGGAGGTAAGATAGGAACTATAGGAGAGGGAGAAGGTGGATAGGGGTCTGGAAGTGGGTACAGGTGGCAGGAGGTAGAGTGCATTGGGCTGGAGAGTAGACAGACTGATGGAGGTAAGATAGTAACTATAGGAGCAGGAGAAGGTGGATAGGGGTCTGGAAGTGGGTACAGGTGGCAGGAGGTACAGTGTATTGGGCTGGAGAGTAGACAGACTGATGGAGGTAAGATAGTAACTATAGGAGAGGGAGAAGGTGGATAGAGGTCTGGAAGTGGGTACAGGTGTCTGGAGGCAGAGTGTATATTGGCTGGAGAGTAGACAGACTGATGGAGGTAATATAGTAACTATAGGAGAGGGAGAAGGTGGATAGGGGTCTGGAAATGGGTACAGGTGGCAGGAGGCAGAGTGTATTGGGCTGGAGAGTAGACAGACTGATGGAGGTAAGATAGTAACTAGAGTAGTGGGAGAAGGTGGATAGGGGTCTGGAAGTGGGTACAGGTGGCAGGAGGCAGAGAGTATTGGGCTGGAGAGTAGACAGACTGATGGAGGTAAGATAGGAACTATAGGAGAGGGAGAAGGTGGATAGGGGTCTGGAAGTGGGTACAGGTGGCAGGAGGTAGAGTGCATTGGGCTGGAGAGTAGACAGATTGATGGAGGTAAGATAGTAACTATAGGAGCAGGAGAAGGTGGATAGGGGTCTGGAAGTGGGTACAGGTGGCAGGAGGTACAGTGTATTGGGCTGGAGAGTAGACAGACTGATGGAGGTAAGATAGTAACTATAGGAGAGGGAGAAGGTGGATAGAGGTCTGGAAGTGGGTACAGGTGTCTGGAGGCAGAGTGTATATTGGCTGGAGAGTAGACAGACTGATGGAGGTAATATAGTAACTATAGGAGAGGGAGAAGGTGGATAGGGGTCTGGAAATGGGTACGGGTGGCAGGAGGTAGAGTGTATTGGGCTGGAGAGTAGACAGACTGATGGACGTAAGATAGTAACTAGAGTAGTGGGAGAAGGTGGATAGGGGTCTGGAAGTGGGTACAGGTGGCAGGAGGCAGAGTGTATTGGGCTGGAGAGTAGTCAGACATATGGAGGTAAGACAGTAACTACAGAAAAAGGAGAAGGTGGATAGGGGACTGGAAGTGGGTACAGGTGGCAGGAGGCAGAGTGTATTGGGCTGGAGAGTAGACAGACTGATGGAGGTAAGATAGTAAACTATAGGAGAGGGACAAGGTGGATAGGGATCCACCTTGCCACCATAGTACAGGTGGCAGGAGACAGAGTGTATTGGGCAGGAGAGTAGATAGAATGATGGAGGTAAGAGAGTTAATATAGGAGAGGGACAAGATGGATAGGGATCTGGAAGAGGGTACAGGTGGCAGTAGGTATAGTGTATAGGGCAGGAGAGTAGACAGACTGATGGAGGTAAGATAGTAACTGTAGTAGAGGGACAAGGTGGATAGGGATCTGGAAGTGGGTACTGGTGGCAGGAGGCAGTGTATTGGGCAGGAGAGTAGACAGACTGATGGAGGTAAGATGGTAACTATAGGAGAGGGAGAAGGTGGATAGGGGTCTGGACGTGGGTACAGGTGGCACGTGGCAGAGAGTTTGGGCAGGAGAGTAGTCAGACTTATGGAGGTAAGACAGTAACTGTTGGAGAGGGAGAATGGTGGAGAGGGGTCTGCAAATGTGTACAGGTGGCAGTAGGTATAGTGTTTTGGGCTGGAGAGTAGACAGACTGATGGAGGTAAGATAGTAACTATAGGAGAGGGAGAAGGTTATTAGTGGTCTAGAATTTGAAACAGGTGGCAGTAGGTTTAGAGTATTTTGCTGGAGAGAAGACAGACTGATGGAGGTAAGAAAGTAACTATAGGAGCAGGAGAAGGTGGATAGGGGTCTGGAAGTGGGTACAGGTGGCAGGAGGCAGAGTGTATTGGGCTGGAGAGTAGACAAACTGAAGGAGGTAAAACAGTAAATATAAGAGATGGAGACGGTGGCTAGGGGTCTTGGAAGTGGGTACAGGTGGCAGGAGATAGAGTGTGTAGGGCTGGAGAGTAGACAGACTGATGGAGGTAAGATAGTAACTATAGGAGCAGGAGAAGGTGGATAGGGGTCTAGAAGTGGGTACAGGTGGCAGGAGGTAAAGTGTATTTGGCTGGAGAGTAGACAGACTGATGGAGGTAAGATAGTAACTATAGGAGAGCGAGAAGGTGAATAGGGGTCTGGAAGTGGGTACAGTTGGCAGGGGGAAGAGTGTATTGGGCTGGAGAGAAGACAGACTGAAGGAAGTAAGATAGTATCTAAAAGTAGCGGAAAAAAGGTGGATAGGGGTCTGGAAATGGGTACAGGTGGCAGGAGGCAGAGTGTATTGGGCTGGAGAGTAGACAGACTGATAGAGATAAGTGAGTTACTATAGGAGAGGGACAAGGTGGATAGGGATCTGGAAGTGGGTACAGGTGGCAGTAGGTATAGTGTATTGGGCTGGAGAGTAGACAGACTGATGGAGGTAAGATAGTAACTGTAGTAGAGGGACAAGGTGGATAGGGATCTGGAAGTGGATACAGGTGGCAGGAGGCA
Organism: Taudactylus pleione; assembly: GCA_031769625.1. NCBI lineage: Eukaryota > Metazoa > Chordata > Amphibia > Anura > Myobatrachidae > Taudactylus > Taudactylus pleione. Next base: position 708,603 of record JAUIMM010003146.1, on the reverse strand, counting down.
GTGTATTGGGCAGGAGAGTAGACAGACTGATGGAGGTAAGATAGTAACTATAGGAGAGGGACAAGGAGGATAGGGGTCTGAAAGTGGGTATAGGTCGCAGTCGGCAGAGTGTATTAGGCTGGAGAGTAGAGAGACTGATGGAGGAAAGATAGTAACTATAGAAGAGGGAGAAGGTGGATAGGGGTTTGGAAGTGGGTACAGGTTGCAGGAGGCAGAGTGTATTGGGCTGGAGAGTAGACAGACTGATGGAGGTAAGATAGTAACTATAGGAGAGGGAGAAGGTGGATAGGGGTCTGGAAGTTGGTACAGGTGGCAGGAGGAGGAGTGTATTGTGCTGGAGAGTAGACAGACTGATGGAGGTAAGATAGTAACTAGAGTAGTGGGAGAAGGTGGATAGGGGTCTGGAAGTGGGTACAGATGGCAGGAGGCAGGGTGTATTGGGCTGGAGAGTAGACAAACTGATGGAGGTAAGATAGTAACGAAAGGAGAGGGAGAAGGTGGATAGGGCCCTGGAAGTGAGTACAGGTGGCAGTAGGTATAGTGTATTGGGCTGGAGAGAAGATAGACTGACAAAAGTAAAATTGTAACTATAGATGAAGAGAAAAGTGGATAGGGCCTGGAAGTGGGTACAGGTGTCTGGAGACAGAGTGTATTCGGTAGGAGAGTAGACAGACTGATGGAGGTAAGATAGTAACGATAGGAGAGGGAGATGGTGGATAGGAGTCTAAAAATGGGTACAGGTGGCAGGCAAAGTGTATTGGGCTGGAGAGTAGACAGACTGATGGAGGTAAGATAGGTACTAAAAATAGTGGGAAAAGGTGGATAGTGGTCTGGAAGTGGGTACAGGTGTCAGGGGGCAGAGTGTATTGGGCTGTAGAGTAGAAAGACTGATGTAGGTAAGATAGTAACTATAGGAGAGGGAGAAGGTGGATAGGGGTCTGGAAGTGGGTACAGGTGTCTGGAGGCAGAGTGTATTGGGCTGGAGATTAGTCAGACTTATGGAGGTAAGACAGTACCTATAGGAGCAGGAGAGGGTGGATAGGGGTCTGGAAGTGGGTACAGGTGGCAGGAGGCAAAGTGGATTGGGCTGGAGAGAAGACAGACTGATGGAGGTAAGATGGTAACTATAGGAGAGGGAGAAGGTGGATAGGGGTCTGGACGTTGGTACAGGTGGCACGTGGCAGAGTGTTTGGGCAGGAGAGTAGACAGACTTATGGAGGTAAGACAGTAACTATAGGAGAGGGAGAAGGTGGAGAGGGGTCTGCAAATGGGTAGAGGTGGCAGTAGGTATAGTGTTTTGGGCTGGAGAGTAGACAGACTGATGGAGGTAAGATAGTAACTATAGGAGAGGGAGAAGGTTATTAGTGGTCAGGACTTTGATACAGGTGGCAGTAGGTATAGTGTATTTTGCTGGAGAGAAGACAGACTGATGGAGGTAAGAAAGTAACTATAGGAGCAGGAGAAGGTGGATAGGGGTCTGGAAGTGGGTACAGGTGGCAGGAGGCAGAGTGTATTGGGCTGGAGAGTAGACACTGAAGGAGGTAAAACAGTAATTATAAGAGATGGAGATGGTGGACAGGGGTCTTGGAAGTGGGTACAGGTGGCAGGAGGTAGAGTGTGTTGGGCTGGAGAGTAGACAGACTGATGGAGGTAAGATAGTAACTATACGAGCAGGAGAAGGTGGATAGGGGTCTGGAAGTGGGTACAGGTGGCAGGAGGTAAAGTGTATTGGGCTGGAGAGTAGACAGACTGATGGAGGTAAGATAGTAACTTAAGGAGAGGGAGAAGGTGGATAGAGATCTGGAAGATGGTACAGGTGGCAATAGGTATAGTGTATTGGTCTGGAGAGCAGACAGACTGATGGAGGTAAGATTGTAACTAGAGGAGAGGGAGAAAGTGGATACGTGTCTGGAAGTGGGTACTGGTGGCAGGAGGTATAGTGAATTAGGCTGGAGAGTAGAAAAACTGATGGATATAAGATAGTAACTATAGGAGAGGGAGAAAGTGGATAGAGGTCTGGAAGTGGGTACAGGTGTCACAAGGCAGAGTGTATTGGGCTGGAGAGTAGAGAGACAGATGGAGGTAAGATAGTAACTATAGGAGAGGGAGAAGGTGGATAGGGGTCTGGAAGTGGGTACAGGTTTCACAAGGCAGAGTGTATTGGGCTGGAGAGTAGAGACAGATGGAGGTAAGATAGTAACTATAGGAGCAGGAGAAGGGGGATAGGGGTCTGGAAGTTCGTACAGGTGGCAGGAGGAGGAGTGTATTGGGCTGGATAGTAGACAGACTGATGGAGGTAAGATATTAACTATAAGAGAGGTAGAAGGTGGATAGGGGTCTGGAAGTTGGTACAGGTGGCAGGAGGCAGAGTGTATTGGGCTGGATAGTAGACAGACTTATGGGGCCAAATGTAATAGGTAGTCTGTTTTGGTAAATTGCGAGTCTGGTGCTAAACCCGCAATTTTTCACAACTCTCCAATGTAATAGGGTGTCTGTTCACTAAAACTCGCATTTTTCAGAGTTACTAAAACTCTCCATTCTCAAACTCGCATCCAGATGTTTTCATATTGAAAACAATCAACTCGCCCAATGTAATAGAGTGTCTGTTTCAGAATCGCAAAAAAAAGATTACCAAAAGTCCCCAAATAATAGACCTGCTTCAAGCTAGCGAGTACATCCTGAGCAGGTCAGATTAACATAGAAACATGCACATATCCATGAGATATGTACATGTTTCTGTTTGTACTAATGTTAAATGTTTTTAATTGAAAAAAAATGACGTGCACCCCCTCCCCAAAAGCATAACCAGCCCCGGGCTTTATAAAGCCTGTTCTGGTTCTAAAAATACAGGGGCCAAAATGCGCAGGGGGCCCCTGTATATTAAGAACCAGCACAGGGCTTTGTTGAGCTGGTCCTGGTTCTGGAAAATCAGGGGACAAAACGAGTAGGGGTCCCCTGAAAATTCCAGAACCAGCACCGAACTCTGTCTAGCGGGGGGATAATGCCACAGCCAGGGAAAACCTTTCAGCGGTTTCCCCGGCCAAAGCATTACCCCTGTGAGTGCGAGTCTGTACTGTTACTAAAACTGACTACCTATTACATTTGGCCCATGGAGGTAAGATAGTAACTGCAGTAGAGGGAGAAGGTGAATAGGGATCTGGAAGTGGGTACAGGTGGCAGGAGGCAGAGTGTATTGGGCTGGATAGTAGACAGACTGATGGAGGTAAGATAGTAACTATAGGAGAGGTAGAAGGTGGATAGGGAGACTGGAAGTTGGGACAGGTGGCAGGAGGAGGAGTGTATTGGGCTGGAGAGTAGGCAGACTGATGGAGGTAAGATAGTAACTATAGGAGAGGGAGAAAGTGGATAGGGGTCTGGAACTGGGTACAGCTGGCATTAGGTATAGTATATTGGGCTGAATTGTAAACAGACTGTTAGAGGTAAGATAGTAACTATAGTAGAGGGAGAAGATGGATAGGGGTCTGGAAGAGGGAACAGGTGGCAGGAGGCAGAGTGTATTGGGCTGGATAGTAGACAGACTTATGGAGGTAAGATAGTAACTATAGTAGAGGGAGAAAGTTGATAGGGGTCTAGAAGTGGGTACAGGTGGCAGGATCCAGAGTTAATTGGGCTGGATAGTAGACAGAATAATTGTGGTAAGATAGTAACTATAGGAGAGGGAGAAGGTGGATAGGGGTCTGGAAGTGGGTACAGGTGGCAGGAGGCAGAGTGTATTGGTCTGGACAGTAGACATACTGATGTAGGTAAGATAGCAACTATAGGAGAGAGAGGGATCTGGAAGTGGGTACAGGTGGCAGGAGGCAGAGTGTTTTGGGCTGGAGAGAAGACAGACTTATGGAGGTAAGATATTAACTAAAGGTGAGGGAAAGCGTGGATAGAGATCTGGAAGTGGGTACAGGTGGCAGGAGGAGGAGTCTATTGGGCTGGAGAGTAGACAGACTGATGGAGGTAAGATAGTAACTATAGGAGAGGTAGAAGGTGGATAGGTGGTCTGGAAGTTGGTACAGGTGGTAGGAGGAGGCGTGTATTGGGCGGAATATTAGAAAGACTGATAGAGGTAAGATAGTAACTATAGTAGAGGGAAAAAATGGATTGGGCTCTGGAAGAGGGTACAGGTGGCAATAGGTATACTGTATTAGGCTGGAGAGAAGACAGACTGTTGGAGGTAAGATAGTAACTATAGGAGAGAGAGGGATCTGGAAGTGGGTACAGGTGGCAGTAGGCAGTGTATTGTGCTGGAGAGTAGACAGACTGATGGAGGTAAGATAGTAACTATAGGAGAGGGAGAAGGTGGATAGAGGTCTGGAAGTGGGTACAGGTGGCAGGAGGCAGAGTGTATTGGGCTGGAGAGAATACAGACTAATGGAGGTAAGAGAGTAACTAAAGGAGAGGGAGAAAGTGGATAGAGATCTGGAAGTGGGTACAGGTGGCAATAGGTATAGTGTATTGGGCTGGAGAGAAGACAGACTGATGGAGGTAAGATAGTAACTATAGGAGAGAGAGGGATCTGGAAGTGGGTACAGGTGGCAGGAGGCAGAGTGTATTGGGCTGGAGAGAAGACAGACTGAAGGAGGTAAAACAGTAATTATAAGAGATGGAGACGGTGGATAGGGGTCTTCGAAGTGTGTACAGGTGGCAGGAGGTAGAGTGTATTGGGCTGGAGAGTAGACAGACTGATGGAGGTAAGATAGTAACTATAGGAGCAGGAGAAGGTGGATAGGGGTCTGGAAGTGGGTACTGGTGGCAGGAGGTAAAGTGTATTAGGCTGGAGAGTAGACAGACTGATGGAAGTAAGATAGTAACTATAGGAGAGGGAGAAGTTGGATAGAGGTCTGGAAGTGGGTACAGGTGTCTGGAGGCAGAGTGTATTTTGGCTGGAGAGTAGACAGACTGATGGAGGTAATATAGTAACTATAGGAGAGTGAGAAGGAGGACAGGATTCTGGAAATGGGTACAGGTGGCAGGAGGCAGAGTGTATTGGTCTGGAGAGCAGACAGACTGATGGAGGTAAGATCGTAACTAGAGGAGAGGGAGAAGGTGGATAGGGGTCTGGAAGTGGATACTCCTGGCAGGAGGTATAGTGAATTGGGCTTGAGGGTAGACAGACTTATGGAGGTAAGATAGTAACTATTGGAGAGGGAGAAGGTGGATAGAGGCCTGGAAGTAGATACAGGTGTCGCAAGGCATAGTGTATTGGGCTGGAGAGTAGAGAGACAGATGGAGGTAAGATAGTAACTATAGGAGAGGGAGAAGGGGGAGAGGGGTCTGGAAGTGGGTACAAGTGGCAGTAGGTATAGTGTATTGGGCTGGAGAGTAGACAGACTAATTGAGGTAAGATAGAAACTATAGGAGAGAGAGAAGTTGGATAGGGGTCTGCAAGTGGGTACATGTGGCAGGAGGCAGAGTGTATTGGGCTGGAGAGTAGACAGACTTATGGAGGTAAGATAGTAACTTTAGGAGAGGGAGAGATGGATAGGGGCCTGGAAGTGGGTGCAGGTGGCAGTTGGTATAGAGTATTGGGCTGGAAAGAAGATAACTATAGGAGAGGGCGAAGGTGGATAGGGGCCCAGAAGATGGTACAGACAGCAGGAAGGTAAGTGAATTAGCCTTGAGAGTAGACAGACTGATGCAGGTAAGATATTAATTATAGGAGAGAGAGAAGGTGGATAGGGTTCTGAAGTAAGTACAGGTGGCAGGAGGCAGTGTGTATTGGGCTGGAGAAAACACAATCTGATAGAGGTAAGATAGTAACTATAGGAGAGGGAGAAAGTGGATAGGGGTCTGGAAGCTGGAACATTTGGCAGGAGGCAGAGTTTATTCGGCTGGATAGGAGACAGACTGATTCAGGTAAGATAGTAACTATAGAAGAGGGAGAAGGTGGAAAGGGGTCTGGAACTGGGTACAGGCAGCAGGAGGCAGAGTGTATTGGGCTGGACAGCATACAGACTGATGGAGGTAAGATAGTAACTATAGGAGAGTGAGGGATCTGGAAGTGGGTACAGGTAGCAAGAGGCAGTGTTTTGGGCTGGAGAGTAGACAGACTGATGGAGGTAAGATAGTAACTATAGGAGAGGGAGAAGGTGGATAGGGGTCTGGAAGTGGGTACAGGTGGCAGGAGGCATAGTGTATTGGGCTGGATAGTAGACAGACTTATGGAGGTAAGATAGTAACTGCAGTAGAGGGAGAAGGTGAATAGGGATCTGGAAGTGTATAGAGGTGGCAGGAAGCAGAGTGTATTGTGCTGGATAGTAGACAGACATATGGAGGTAATATAGTAACTCTAGGAGAGAGAGAAGGTGAATAGGGATCTGGAAGAGGGTACAGGTGGCAGGAGGCAGAGTGTATTGGGCTGGAGAGTAGACAGACTGATGGAGGTAAGATAGTAACTATAGGAGAGGTAGAAGGTGGATAGGTGGTATGGAAGTTGATACAGGTGGCAGGAGGAAGAGTGTATTGGGCTGGAGAGTAGGCAGACTGATGGAGGTAAGATAGTAACTATAGGAGAGGGAAAAAGTGGATTGTGGTCTGGAACGGGGTACAGCTGGCATTAGGTATAGTATATTGGGCTGAATTGTAAACAGACTGATAGAGGTAAGATAGTAACTATAGTAGAGGGAGAAAGTTGATAGGGGTCTCGAAGTGGGTACAGATAGCAGGATGCAGAGTGTATTGGCCTGGAGAGTAAACAGACTTATGGAGGTAAGAAAGTAACTATAGGAGAGGGAGAAGGTGGTTTGGGGTCTGGAAGTGGATATAGGTGGCAGGAGGCAAAATGTTTTGGGCTGGAGTGTAGACAGACTGATGGATGTAAGATAATAACTATAGTAGAAGGAGAAAGTTGATAGGGGTCTCGAAGTGGGTACAGGTGGCATGATCCAGAGTTTATTGGGCTGGATAGTATACAGAATAATTGAGGTAAGACAGTAACTATAGGAGAGGGAGAAGGTGGATAGGGGTCTGGAAGTGGGTACAGGTGGCAGGAGGCAGAGTGTATTGGGCTGGACAGTAGACATACTGATGTAGGTAAGATAGTAACTATAGGATAGAGTGGGATCTGGAAGTGGGTACAGGTGGCAGGAGGCAGATTGTATTTGGCTGGAGAGAAGACACACTGATGGAGGTAAGATAGTAACTATAGGAGAGGTAGAAGGTGGATAGGTGGTCTGAAAGTTGGTACAGGTGGCAGGAGGAGGAGTGTATTGGGCTGAATATTAGACAGACTGATAGAGGTAAGATAGTAACTATAGTAGAGGGAAAATATGGATTGGCGTCTGGAAGAGGGTACAGATGGCAGTAGGTATAGTGTATTGGGCTGGAGAGAAGACAAGTGGAAGTGGAGGTCTGGAAGTGGGTACTGGTGGCAGGATGAGGAGTGTATTGGCCTGGAGAGTAGACAGAATTATGGAGGTAAAATAGTAAGTATAGGAGAGGGAGAAGGTGGATAGGGGTCTGGAAGTGGGTATAGGTGGCAGGAGGCAGAGTGTATTGGGCTGGAGAGTAGACAGACTGATGGAGGTAAGATAGTAACTATAGTAGAGGGAAAAGATGGATAGGGGTCTGGAAGAGGGTACAGGTGGCAATAGGTATAGTGTATTGGGCTGGAGAGAAGACAGACTGATGGAGGTAAGATAGTAACTATAGGAGAGAGAGGGATCTGGAAGTGGGTACAGGTGGCAGTAGGCAGTGTATTGGGCTGGAGAGTAGACAGACTGATGGAGGTAAGATAGTAACTATAGGAGAGGGAGAAGGTGGATAGAGGTCTGGAAGTGGGTACAGGTGGAAGGAGGCAGAGTGTATTGGGCTGGAGAGAATACAGGCTAATGGAGGTAAGAGAGTAATTAAAGAGAGGGAGAAAGTGGATAGAGATCTGGAAGTGGGTACAGGTGGCAATAGGTATAGTGTATTGGGCTGGAGAGAAGACAGACTTATGGAGGTAAGATAGTAACTATAGGAGAGAGAGGGATCTGGAAGTGGGTACAGTAGGCAGTGTATTGGGCTGGAGAGTAGACAGACTGATGGAGGTAAGATAGTAACTATAGGAGAGGGAGAAAGTGGATAGAGATCTGGAAGTGGGTACAGGTGGCAGGTGGAGGATTGTATTGGGCTGGAGATTAGACAGACTGATGGAGGTAAGATAGTAACTATAGGAGATGTAAAAGGTGGATAGGGGTCTGGAACTTGGTACAGGTGGCAGTAGGTAGAGTGTTTTGGGCTGGAGGGAAGACAGACTGATGGAGGTAAGATAGTAACTATAGGAGAGAGAGGGATCTGGAAGTGGGTACAGTAGGCAGTGTATTGGGCTGGAGAGAAGACAGACTTATGGAGCTAAGGCCCTCATTCAGAGCTGTACGCTCTGAGCAGAGCGCACGCTCTGAATTAGGGCCGGGCTCCATTTTCATGGAGCGTCCTCCTGGACGCTCGTATAGCTGTGGGTCACCACCCACAGGCTATACGAGCGTGCATTTTGATGGCCGCGATGGTCGTGACCATCGCGACCATCGAAATTGCGAGCCGGAGCCTGCGGTTGAGGTTTTCAACCGCAAACTCCGGAGTGATTTCGGCTCTATCAGAGCCAAAATCACTCCCACTGACATCACTAGTGATGTCAGTGGGCCGGCTTCTGACGGGAGGCATTCCCGTGGGAACGCCCCCGTCAGGGAGGCACGCCCCCGGCACGCCCACCAAAGGGGGCATGCTGTCAATCAACATTGACAGCACGCCCCCTTTGATCGGACACAACGAGCGAAGGAAAGTCCTTCGCTCGTCGTGTCTGGCGCATGCGCACGACGGAGCTCCCTCCGTCGTGTGCATGCTCAGTGCAGACCATCGACCCACTTGCGAGCGGACAGCCGCTCGCGAGTGGTATGAATCAGGCCCTAAGATAGTAACTACAGGAGAGGGAGAAGATGAATAGGGATCTGGAAGTGGGTACAGGTGGAAGGAGGCAGAGTGTACTTTTGCTGGTTAGTAGACAGCATGATGGAGGTAAGATAGTAACTATAGGAGAGAGAGGGATCTGGAAGTGGGTTCAGGTGGCAGGAGGCAGAGTGTATTGGGCTGGATAGTAGACAGACCGATGGAGGTAAGATAGTAACTATAGGAGAGAGAGAAGGTAAATAGGGATCTGGAAGTGGGTACAGGTGGAAGGAGGCAGGGTGTATTGGGCTGGATAGTAGACATACTGATGAAGGAAAGATAGTAACTATAGGAGAGGGAGAAAGTGGATAGAGATCTGGAAGTGAGAACAGGTGGCAGAAGGCAGAGTGTATTGGGCTGGAGAGTAGACAGACTGTTGGATCAAAAAATAGTAACTAAAAAGAGCTGGAAAATGTGGATAGGGGTCTGGAACTGGGTACAGATGGCAGGAGGCAGAGTGTATTGGCCTGGAGAGTAGACAGACTTATGGAGGTAAGAAAGTAACTATAGGAGAGGGAGAAGGTGGATTGGGGTCTGGAAGTGGATATAGGTGGCAGGAGGCAAAGTGTATTGGGCTGGAGAGTAGACAGACTGTTGGATCAAAAAATAGTAACTAAAAAGAGCTGGAAAATGTGCATATGGGTCTGGAACTGGGTACAGATGGCAGGAGGCAGAGTGTATTGGCCTGGAGAGTAGACAAACTTACGGAGGTAAGAAAGTAACTATAGGAGAGGGAGAAGGTGGATAGGCGTCTGGTAGTGGGTACAGGTGGCAGGTGGCAGAGTGTATTGGGATGGAGAGTAGACAGACTGATGGAGGTAAGATAGTAACTATAGGAGAGGGAGAAAGTGGATAGGGGTCTGGAAGTGGGTACAGGTGGCAGGAAGAGACATGTGTTGGCCTGGAGAGTAGACAGACTGATGGAGGTAAGATAGTAACTATAGGAGAGGGAGAAAGTGGATAGGGGTCTGGAAGTGGGTACAGGTGGTATTAGGTAATGTGTATTGGGCTGAAGAGTAGACAGACTGATAGAGGTAAGAAAGTAACTATAGGAGAGGGAAAAGATGGATAGGGGTCTGGAAGAGGGTACAGGGGTCAATAGTTATAGTGAATTGGGCTGGAGAGAAGACAGGCTGATGGAGGTAAGATAGTAACTATAGGAGAGGGAGAAGGTGGATAGGGGTCTTGGAAGTGGGTACAGGTGGAAGGAGGCAGAGTGTATTGGGCTGGAAAGTAGACAGACTGATGGAGGTAAGATAGTAACTATAGGAGAGAGAGGAACTGGAAGTGGGTACAGGTGGCAGTAGGCAGTGTATTGGGCTGGAGAGTAGACAGACTGATGGAGGTAAGATAGTAACCATAGGAGAGGGAGAAGGTGGATAGAGGTCTGGAAGTGGGTACAGGTGGCAGGAGGCAGAGTGTATTGGGCTGGAGAGAATACAGACTTATGGAGGTAAGATAGTAACTAAAGGAGAGGGAGAAAGTGGATAGAGATCTGGAAATGGGTACAGGTGGCAGGAGGAGGATTGTATTGGGCTGGAGAGTAGACAGGCTGATGGAGGTAAGATAGTAACTAAAAGGAGCAGGAAAATGTGGATAGGGGTCTGGTAGTGGGTACAGGTGGCAGAGGGTAGAGTGTATTGGGCTGGAGATTAGACAGACTAATGCAGGTAAGATAGTAACTATAGGAAAGGGAAAAGGTGGATAGGGATCTTGAAGTGGGTACAGGTGGCAGGAGGAAGTATGTATTGGGCTGGAGAGTAGACAGACTGATGGAGGTAAGACAGTACCTATAGGAGCAGGAGAGGGTGGATAGGGGTCTGGAAGTGGGTACAGGTGGCAGGAGGCAAAGTGGATTGGGCTGGAGAGAAGACAAACTGATGGAGGTAAGATGGTAACTATAGGAGAGGGAGAAGGTGGATAGGGGTCTGGACGTTGGTACAGGTGGCACGTGGCAGAGTGTTTGGGCAGGAGAGTAGACAGACTTATGGAGGTAAGACAGTAACTATAGGAGAGGGAGAAGGTGGAGAGGGGTCTGCAAATGGGTAGAGGTGGCAGTAGGTATAGTGTTTTGGGCTGGAGAGTAGACAGACTGATGGAGGTAAGATAGTAACTATAGGAGAGGGAGAAGGTTATTAGTGGTCAGGACTTTGATACAGGTGGCAGTAGGTATAGTGTATTTTGCTGGAGAGAAGACAGACTGATGGAGGTAAGAAAGTAACTATAGGAGCAGGAGAAGGTGGATAGGGGTCTGGAAGTGGGTACAGGTGGCAGGAGGCAGAGTGTATTGGGCTGGAGAGTAGACACTGAAGGAGGTAAAACAGTAATTATAAGAGATGGAGATGGTGGACAGGGGTCTTGGAAGTGGGTACAGGTGGCAGGAGGTAGAGTGTGTTGGGCTGGAGAGTAGACAGACTGATGGAGGTAAGATAGTAACTATACGAGCAGGAGAAGGTGGATAGGGGTCTGGAAGTGGGTACAGGTGGCAGGAGGTAAAGTGTATTGGGCTGGAGAGTAGACAGACTGATGGAGGTAAGATAGTAACTTAAGGAGAGGGAGAAGGTGGATAGAGATCTGGAAGATGGTACAGGTGGCAATAGGTATAGTGTATTGGTCTGGAGAGCAGACAGACTGATGGAGGTAAGATTGTAACTAGAGGAGAGGGAGAAAGTGGATACGTGTCTGGAAGTGGGTACTGGTGGCAGGAGGTATAGTGAATTAGGCTGGAGAGTAGAAAAACTGATGGATATAAGATAGTAACTATAGGAGAGGGAGAAAGTGGATAGAGGTCTGGAAGTGGGTACAGGTGTCACAAGGCAGAGTGTATTGGGCTGGAGAGTAGAGAGACAGATGGAGGTAAGATAGTAACTATAGGAGAGGGAGAAGGTGGATAGGGGTCTGGAAGTGGGTACAGGTTTCACAAGGCAGAGTGTATTGGGCTGGAGAGTAGAGACAGATGGAGGTAAGATAGTAACTATAGGAGCAGGAGAAGGGGGATAGGGGTCTGGAAGTTCGTACAGGTGGCAGGAGGAGGAGTGTATTGGGCTGGATAGTAGACAGACTGATGGAGGTAAGATATTAACTATAAGAGAGGTAGAAGGTGGATAGGGGTCTGGAAGTTGGTACAGGTGGCAGGAGGCAGAGTGTATTGGGCTGGATAGTAGACAGACTTATGGGGCCAAATGTAATAGGTAGTCTGTTTTGGTAAATTGCGAGTCTGGTGCTAAACCCGCAATTTTTCACAACTCTCCAATGTAATAGGGTGTCTGTTCACTAAAACTCGCATTTTTCAGAGTTACTAAAACTCTCCATTCTCAAACTCGCATCCAGATGTTTTCATATTGAAAACAATCAACTCGCCCAATGTAATAGAGTGTCTGTTTCAGAATCGCAAAAAAAAGATTACCAAAAGTCCCCAAATAATAGACCTGCTTCAAGCTAGCGAGTACATCCTGAGCAGGTCAGATTAACATAGAAACATGCACATATCCATGAGATATGTACATGTTTCTGTTTGTACTAATGTTAAATGTTTTTAATTGAAAAAAAATGACGTGCACCCCCTCCCCAAAAGCATAACCAGCCCCGGGCTTTATAAAGCCTGTTCTGGTTCTAAAAATACAGGGGCCAAAATGCGCAGGGGGCCCCTGTATATTAAGAACCAGCACAGGGCTTTGTTGAGCTGGTCCTGGTTCTGGAAAATCAGGGGACAAAACGAGTAGGGGTCCCCTGAAAATTCCAGAACCAGCACCGAACTCTGTCTAGCGGGGGGATAATGCCACAGCCAGGGAAAACCTTTCAGCGGTTTCCCCGGCCAAAGCATTACCCCTGTGAGTGCGAGTCTGTACTGTTACTAAAACTGACTACCTATTACATTTGGCCCATGGAGGTAAGATAGTAACTGCAGTAGAGGGAGAAGGTGAATAGGGATCTGGAAGTGGGTACAGGTGGCAGGAGGCAGAGTGTATTGGGCTGGATAGTAGACAGACTGATGGAGGTAAGATAGTAACTATAGGAGAGGTAGAAGGTGGATAGGGAGACTGGAAGTTGGGACAGGTGGCAGGAGGAGGAGTGTATTGGGCTGGAGAGTAGGCAGACTGATGGAGGTAAGATAGTAACTATAGGAGAGGGAGAAAGTGGATAGGGGTCTGGAACTGGGTACAGCTGGCATTAGGTATAGTATATTGGGCTGAATTGTAAACAGACTGTTAGAGGTAAGATAGTAACTATAGTAGAGGGAGAAGATGGATAGGGGTCTGGAAGAGGGAACAGGTGGCAGGAGGCAGAGTGTATTGGGCTGGATAGTAGACAGACTTATGGAGGTAAGATAGTAACTATAGTAGAGGGAGAAAGTTGATAGGGGTCTAGAAGTGGGTACAGGTGGCAGGATCCAGAGTTAATTGGGCTGGATAGTAGACAGAATAATTGTGGTAAGATAGTAACTATAGGAGAGGGAGAAGGTGGATAGGGGTCTGGAAGTGGGTACAGGTGGCAGGAGGCAGAGTGTATTGGTCTGGACAGTAGACATACTGATGTAGGTAAGATAGCAACTATAGGAGAGAGAGGGATCTGGAAGTGGGTACAGGTGGCAGGAGGCAGAGTGTTTTGGGCTGGAGAGAAGACAGACTTATGGAGGTAAGATATTAACTAAAGGTGAGGGAAAGCGTGGATAGAGATCTGGAAGTGGGTACAGGTGGCAGGAGGAGGAGTCTATTGGGCTGGAGAGTAGACAGACTGATGGAGGTAAGATAGTAACTATAGGAGAGGTAGAAGGTGGATAGGTGGTCTGGAAGTTGGTACAGGTGGTAGGAGGAGGCGTGTATTGGGCGGAATATTAGAAAGACTGATAGAGGTAAGATAGTAACTATAGTAGAGGGAAAAAATGGATTGGGCTCTGGAAGAGGGTACAGGTGGCAATAGGTATACTGTATTAGGCTGGAGAGAAGACAGACTGTTGGAGGTAAGATAGTAACTATAGGAGAGAGAGGGATCTGGAAGTGGGTACAGGTGGCAGTAGGCAGTGTATTGTGCTGGAGAGTAGACAGACTGATGGAGGTAAGATAGTAACTATAGGAGAGGGAGAAGGTGGATAGAGGTCTGGAAGTGGGTACAGGTGGCAGGAGGCAGAGTGTATTGGGCTGGAGAGAATACAGACTAATGGAGGTAAGAGAGTAACTAAAGGAGAGGGAGAAAGTGGATAGAGATCTGGAAGTGGGTACAGGTGGCAATAGGTATAGTGTATTGGGCTGGAGAGAAGACAGACTGATGGATGTAAGATAGTAACTATAGGAGAGAGAGGGATCTGGAAGTGGGTACAGGTGGCAGTAGGCAGTGTATTGTGCTGGAGAGAAGACAGACTGATGGAGGTAAGATAGTAACTATAGGAGAGGGAGAAGGTGGATAGAGGTCTGGAAGTGGGTACAGGTGGCAGGAGGCAGAGTGTATTGGGCTGGAGAGAATACAGACTAATGGAGGTAAGAGAGTAACTAAAGGAGAGGGAGAAAGTGGATAGAGATCTGGAAGTGGGTACAGGTGGCAATAGGTATAGTGTATTGGGCTGGAGAGAAGACAGACTGATGGAGGTAAGATAGTAACTATAGGAGAGAGAGGGATCTGGAAGTGGGTACAGGTGGCAGGAGGCAGAGTGTATTGGGCTGGAGAGAAGACAGACTGAAGGAGGTAAAACAGTAATTATAAGAGATGGAGACGGTGGATAGGGGTCTTCGAAGTGTGTACAGGTGGCAGGAGGTAGAGTGTATTGGGCTGGAGAGTAGACAGACTGATGGAGGTAAGATAGTAACTATAGGAGAGGGAGAAGGTGGATAGGGGTCTGGAAGTGGGTACAGGTGGCAGGAGGCAGAGTGTATTGGTCTGGACAGTAGACATACTGATGTAGGTAAGATAGCAACTATAGGAGAGAGAGGGATCTGGAAGTGGGTACAGGTGGCAGGAGGCAGAGTGTTTTGGGCTGGAGAGAAGACAGACTTATGGAGGTAAGATATTAACTAAAGGTGAGGGAAAGCGTGGATAGAGATCTGGAAGTGGGTACAGGTGGCAGGAGGAGGAGTCTATTGGGCTGGAGAGTAGACAGACTGATGGAGGTAAGATAGTAACTATAGGAGAGGTAGAAGGTGGATAGGTGGTCTGGAAGTTGGTACAGGTGGTAGGAGGAGGCGTGTATTGGGCGGAATATTAGAAAGACTGATAGAGGTAAGATAGTAACTATAGTAGAGGGAAAAAATGGATTGGGCTCTGGAAGAGGGTACAGGTGGCAATAGGTATACTGTATTAGGCTGGAGAGAAGACAGACTGTTGGAGGTAAGATAGTAACTATAGGAGAGAGAGGGATCTGGAAGTGGGTACAGGTGGCAGTAGGCAGTGTATTGTGCTGGAGAGTAGACAGACTGATGGAGGTAAGATAGTAACTATAGGAGAGGGAGAAGGTGGATAGAGGTCTGGAAGTGGGTACAGGTGGCAGGAGGCAGAGTGTATTGGGCTGGAGAGAATACAGACTAATGGAGGTAAGAGAGTAACTAAAGGAGAGGGAGAAAGTGGATAGAGATCTGGAAGTGGGTACAGGTGGCAATAGGTATAGTGTATTGGGCTGGAGAGAAGACAGACTGATGGATGTAAGATAGTAACTATAGGAGAGAGAGGGATCTGGAAGTGGGTACAGGTGGCAGTAGGCAGTGTATTGTGCTGGAGAGAAGACAGACTGATGGAGGTAAGATAGTAACTATAGGAGAGGGAGAAGGTGGATAGAGGTCTGGAAGTGGGTACAGGTGGCAGGAGGCAGAGTGTATTGGGCTGGAGAGAATACAGACTAATGGAGGTAAGAGAGTAACTAAAGGAGAGGGAGAAAGTGGATAGAGATCTGGAAGTGGGTACAGGTGGCAATAGGTATAGTGTATTGGGCTGGAGAGAAGACAGACTGATGGAGGTAAGATAGTAACTATAGGAGAGAGAGGGATCTGGAAGTGGGTACAGGTGGCAGGAGGCAGAGTGTATTGGGCTGGAGAGAAGACAGACTGAAGGAGGTAAAACAGTAATTATAAGAGATGGAGACGGTGGATAGGGGTCTTCGAAGTGTGTACAGGTGGCAGGAGGTAGAGTGTATTGGGCTGGAGAGTAGACAGACTGATGGAGGTAAGATAGTAACTATAGGAGCAGGAGAAGGTGGATAGGGGTCTGGAAGTGGGTACTGGTGGCAGGAGGTAAAGTGTATTAGGCTGGAGAGTAGACAGACTGATGGAAGTAAGATAGTAACTATAGGAGAGGGAGAAGTTGGATAGAGGTCTGGAAGTGGGTACAGGTGTCTGGAGGCAGAGTGTATTTTGGCTGGAGAGTAGACAGACTGATGGAGGTAATATAGTAACTATAGGAGAGTGAGAAGGAGGACAGGATTCTGGAAATGGGTACAGGTGGCAGGAGGCAGAGTGTATTGGTCTGGAGAGCAGACAGACTGATGGAGGTAAGATCGTAACTAGAGGAGAGGGAGAAGGTGGATAGGGGTCTGGAAGTGGATACTCCTGGCAGGAGGTATAGTGAATTGGGCTTGAGGGTAGACAGACTTATGGAGGTAAGATAGTAACTATTGGAGAGGGAGAAGGTGGATAGAGGCCTGGAAGTAGATACAGGTGTCGCAAGGCATAGTGTATTGGGCTGGAGAGTAGAGAGACAGATGGAGGTAAGATAGTAACTATAGGAGAGGGAGAAGGGGGAGAGGGGTCTGGAAGTGGGTACAAGTGGCAGTAGGTATAGTGTATTGGGCTGGAGAGTAGACAGACTAATTGAGGTAAGATAGAAACTATAGGAGAGAGAGAAGTTGGATAGGGGTCTGCAAGTGGGTACATGTGGCAGGAGGCAGAGTGTATTGGGCTGGAGAGTAGACAGACTTATGGAGGTAAGATAGTAACTTTAGGAGAGGGAGAGATGGATAGGGGCCTGGAAGTGGGTGCAGGTGGCAGTTGGTATAGAGTATTGGGCTGGAAAGAAGATAACTATAGGAGAGGGCGAAGGTGGATAGGGGCCCAGAAGATGGTACAGACAGCAGGAAGGTAAGTGAATTAGCCTTGAGAGTAGACAGACTGATGCAGGTAAGATATTAATTATAGGAGAGAGAGAAGGTGGATAGGGTTCTGAAGTAAGTACAGGTGGCAGGAGGCAGTGTGTATTGGGCTGGAGAAAACACAATCTGATAGAGGTTAGATAGTAACTATAGGAGAGGGAGAAAGTGGATAGGGGTCTGGAAGCTGGAACATTTGGCAGGAGGCAGAGTTTATTCGGCTGGATAGGAGACAGACTGATTCAGGTAAGATAGTAACTATAGAAGAGGGAGAAGGTGGAAAGGGGTCTGGAACTGGGTACAGGCAGCAGGAGGCAGAGTGTATTGGGCTGGACAGCATACAAACTGATGGAGGTAAGATAGTAACTATAGGAGAGTGAGGGATCTGGAAGTGGGTACAGGTAGCAAGAGGCAGTGTTTTGGGCTGGAGAGTAGACAGACTGATGGAGGTAAGATAGTAACTATAGGAGAGGGAGAAGGTGGATAGGGGTCTGGAAGTGGGTACAGGTGGCAGGAGGCATAGTGTATTGGGCTGGATAGTAGACAGACTTATGGAGGTAAGATAGTAACTGCAGTAGAGGGAGAAGGTGAATAGGGATCTGGAAGTGTATAGAGGTGGCAGGAAGCAGAGTGTATTGTGCTGGATAGTAGACAGACATATGGAGGTAAGATAGTAACTCTAGGAGAGAGAGAAGGTGAATAGGGATCTGGAAGAGGGTACAGGTGGCAGGAGGCAGAGTGTATTGGGCTGGAGAGTAGACAGACTGATGGAGGTAAGATAGTAACTATAGGAGAGGTAGAAGGTGGATAGGTGGTATGGAAGTTGATACAGGTGGCAGGAGGAAGAGTGTATTGGGCTGGAGAGTAGGCAGACTGATGGAGGTAAGATAGTAACTATAGGAGAGGGAAAAAGTGGATTGTAGTCTGGAACGGGGTACAGCTGGCATTAGGTATAGTATATTGGGCTGAATTGTAAACAGACTGATAGAGGTAAGATAGTAACTATAGTAGAGGGAGAAAGTTGATAGGGGTCTCGAAGTGGGTACAGATAGCAGGATGCAGAGTGTATTGGCCTGGAGAGTAGACAGACTTATGGAGGTAAGAAAGTAACTATAGGAGAGGGAGAAGGTGGTTTGGGGTCTGGAAGTGGATATAGGTGGCAGGAGGCAAAATGTTTTGGGCTGGAGTGTAGACAGACTGATGGATGTAAGATAATAACTATAGTAGAAGGAGAAAGTTGATAGGGGTCTCGAAGTGGGTACAGGTGGCATGATCCAGAGTTTATTGGGCTGGATAGTATACAGAATAATTGAGGTAAGACAGTAACTATAGGAGAGGGAGAAGGTGGATAGGGGTCTGGAAGTGGGTACAGGTGGCAGGAGGCAGAGTGTATTGGGCTGGACAGTAGACATACTGATGTAGGTAAGATAGTAACTATAGGATAGAGTGGGATCTGGAAGTGGGTACAGGTGGCAGGAGGCAGATTGTATTTGGCTGGAGAGAAGACACACTGATGGAGGTAAGATAGTAACTATAGGAGAGGTAGAAGGTGGATAGGTGGTCTGAAAGTTGGTTCAGGTGGCAGGAGGAGGAGTGTATTGGGCTGAATATTAGACAGACTGATAGAGGTAAGATAGTAACTATAGTAGAGGGAAAATATGGATTGGCGTCTGGAAGAGGGTACAGATGGCAGTAGGTATAGTGTATTGGGCTGGAGAGAAGACAAGTGGAAGTGGAGGTCTGGAAGTGGGTACTGGTGGCAGGATGAGGAGTGTATTGGCCTGGAGAGTAGACAGAATTATGGAGGTAAAATAGTAAGTATAGGAGAGGGAGAAGGTGGATAGGGGTCTGGAAGTGGGTATAGGTGGCAGGAGGCAGAGTGTATTGGGCTGGAGAGTAGACAGACTGATGGAGGTAAGATAGTAACTATAGTAGAGGGAAAAGATGGATAGGGGTCTGGAAGAGGGTACAGGTGGCAAAAGGTATAGTGTATTGGGCTGGAGAGAAGACAGACTGATGGAGGTAAGATAGTAACTATAGGAGAGAGAGGGATCTGGAAGTGGGTACAGGTGGCAGTAGGCAGTGTATTGGGCTGGAGAGTAGACAGACTGATGGAGGTAAGATAGTAACTATAGGAGAGGGAGAAGGTGGATAGAGGTCTGGAAGTGGGTACAGGTGGCAGGAGGCAGAGTGTATTGGGCTGGAGAGAATACAGGCTAATGGAGGTAAGAGAGTAATTAAAGGAGAGGGAGAAAGTGGATAGAGATCTGGAAGTGGGTACAGGTGGCAATAGGTATAGTGTATTGGGCTGGAGAGAAGACAGACTTATGGAGGTAAGATAGTAACTATAGGAGAGAGAGGGATCTGGAAGTGGGTACAGTAGGCAGTGTATTGGGCTGGAGAGTAGACAGACTGATGGAGGTAAGATAGTAACTATAGGAGAGGGAGAAAGTGGATAGAGATCTGGAAGTGGGTACAGGTGGCAGGTGGAGGATTGTATTGGGCTGGAGATTAGACAGACTGATGGAGGTAAGATAGTAACTATAGGAGATGTAAAAGGTGGATAGGGGTCTGGAACTTGGTACAGGTGGCAGTAGGTAGAGTGTTTTGGGCTGGAGGGAAGACAGACTGATGGAGGTAAGATAGTAACTATAGGAGAGAGAGGGATCTGGAAGTGGGTACAGTAGGCAGTGTATTGGGCTGGAGAGAAGACAGACTTATGGAGCTAAGGCCCTCATTCAGAGCTGTACGCTCTGAGCAGAGCGCACGCTCTGAATTAGGGCCGGGCTCCATTTTCATGGAGCGTCCTCCTGGACGCTCGTATAGCTGTGGGTCACCACCCACAGGCTATACGAGCGTGCATTTTGATGGCCGCGATGGTCGTGACCATCGCGACCATCGAAATTGCGAGCCGGAGCCTGCGGTTGAGGTTTTCAACCGCAAACTCCGGAGTGATTTCGGCTCTATCAGAGCCAAAATCACTCCCACTGACATCACTAGTGATGTCAGTGGGCCGGCTTCTGACGGGAGGCGTTCCCGTGGGAACGCCCCCGTCAGGGAGGCACGCCCCCGGCACGCCCACCAAAGGGGGCGTGCTGTCAATCAACATTGACAGCACGCCCCCTTTGATCGGACACAACGAGCGAAGGAAAGTCCTTCGCTCGTCGTGTCTGGCGCATGCGCACGACGGAGCTCCCTCCGTCGTGCGCATGCTCAGTGCAGACCATCGACCCACTTGCGAGCGGACAGCCGCTCGCGAGTGGTATGAATCAGGCCCTAAGATAGTAACTACAGGAGAGGGAGAAGATGAATAGGGATCTGGAAGTGGGTACAGGTGGCAGGAGGCAGAGTGTACTTTTGCTGGTTAGTAGACAGCATGATGGAGGTAAGATAGTAACTATAGGAGAGAGAGGGATCTGGAAGTGGGTTCAGGTGGCAGGAGGCAGAGTGTATTGGGCTGGATAGTAGACAGACCGATGGAGGTAAGATAGTAACTATAGGAGAGAGAGAAGGTAAATAGGGATCTGGAAGTGGGTACAGGTGGAAGGAGGCAGGGTGTATTGGGCTGGATAGTAGACATACTGATGAAGGAAAGATAGTAACTATAGGAGAGGGAGAAAGTGGATAGAGATCTGGAAGTGAGAACAGGTGGCAGAAGGCAGAGTGTATTGGGCTGGAGAGTAGACAGACTGTTGGATCAAAAAATAGTAACTAAAAAGAGCTGGAAAATGTGGATAGGGGTCTGGAACTGGGTACAGATGGCAGGAGGCAGAGTGTATTGGCCTGGAGAGTAGACAGACTTATGGAGGTAAGAAAGTAACTATAGGAGAGGGAGAAGGTGGATTGGGGTCTGGAAGTGGATATAGGTGGCAGGAGGCAAAGTGTATTGGGCTGGAGAGTAGACAGACTGTTGGATCAAAAAATAGTAACTAAAAAGAGCTGGAAAATGTGCATATGGGTCTGGAACTGGGTACAGATGGCAGGAGGCAGAGTGTATTGGCCTGGAGAGTAGACAAACTTACGGAGGTAAGAAAGTAACTATAGGAGAGGGAGAAGGTGGATAGGCGTCTGGTAGTGGGTACAGGTGGCAGGTGGCAGAGTGTATTGGGATGGAGAGTAGACAGACTGATGGAGGTAAGATAGTAACTATAGGAGAGGGAGAAAGTGGATAGGGGTCTGGAAGTGGGTACAGGTGGCAGGAAGAGACGTGTGTTGGCCTGGAGAGTAGACAGACTGATGGAGGTAAGATAGTAACTATAGGAGAGGGAGAAAGTGGATAGGGGTCTGGAAGTGGGTACAGGTGGTATTAGGTAATGTGTATTGGGCTGAAGAGTAGACAGACTGATAGAGGTAAGAAAGTAACTATAGGAGAGGGAAAAGATGGATAGGGGTCTGGAAGAGGGTACAGGGGTCAATAGTTATAGTGAATTGGGCTGGAGAGAAGACAGGCTGATGGAGGTAAGATAGTAACTATAGGAGAGGGAGAAGGTGGATAGGGGTCTTGGAAGTGGGTACAGGTGGAAGGAGGCAGAGTGTATTGGGCTGGAAAGTAGACAGACTGATGGAGGTAAGATAGTAACTATAGGAGAGAGAGGAACTGGAAGTGGGTACAGGTGGCAGTAGGCAGTGTATTGGGCTGGAGAGTAGACAGACTGATGGAGGTAAGATAGTAACCATAGGAGAGGGAGAAGGTGGATAGAGGTCTGGAAGTGGGTACAGGTGGCAGGAGGCAGAGTGTATTGGGCTGGAGAGAATACAGACTTATGGAGGTAAGATAGTAACTAAAGGAGAGGGAGAAAGTGGATAGAGATCTGGAAATGGGTACAGGTGGCAGGAGGAGGATTGTATTGGGCTGGAGAGTAGACAGGCTGATGGAGGTAAGATAGTAACTAAAAGGAGCAGGAAAATGTGGATAGGGGTCTGGTAGTGGGTACAGGTGGCAGAGGGTAGAGTGTATTGGGCTGGAGATTAGACA
Source organism: Taudactylus pleione (assembly GCA_031769625.1). Classification (NCBI taxonomy): domain Eukaryota; kingdom Metazoa; phylum Chordata; class Amphibia; order Anura; family Myobatrachidae; genus Taudactylus; species Taudactylus pleione. The sequence continues at coordinate 686,626 of JAUIMM010003146.1, read as the reverse complement.
GACTAATGCAGGTAAGATAGTAACTATAGGAAAGGGAAAAGGTGGATAGGGATCTTGAAGTGGGTACAGGTGGCAGGAGGAAGTATGTATTGGGCTGGAGAGTAGACAGACTGATGGAGGTAAGATAGTAACTATAGGAGAGGGAGAAGGTGGATAGGGATCTGGAAGTGGGTACAGGTGGCAGGAGGCAGAGTGTATTGGGCTGGAGAGTAGACAGACTGATGCAGGTAAGATAGTAACTATAGGAGAGGGAGAAGGTGGATAGGGATCTGGAAGTGGGTACAGGTGGCAGGAGGCAGAGTGTTTTGGCCTGGAGAGATCTGTTGTTACCAGGGTTTACGTGGGTAGTGTACAGTTACACCAAGCTAGTGCAGACAAGAAAGATATATATGTAAGAGACATTATACCTATATAGTAATTGCCCATGTAGCATGTCATAATATATTACTATAGGAGGGTGCACAGCGATGCAAAATAACAACACAACTTTTAGTCAGAAAATGAGCAGAGACAAAGGCAGATGACTAACTAGAAGCTGGAAACGGCAAATGGTCAGGGAAGGCGACAAACTAGAAAGTGAAACTGGCAAATGGACGGGGCAGGCAGTTAACAAGGAGGTGATACAGGTAAATTGTTAGAGCTGGCAGCTAAGGGGCAAAAGAGTAATTAGGAAGGTTTAAGGTTGGTGGCAAGAGAGTAGTCATAATTTAGTTAGAGGCAACAACAAGTTAATTACAGACACCCCGAGGTCATGAGAAAAATAGAGAAGACAAGAAAATCTATCAGGAGCACAGCTAGTACTGCGACTTGGCTCAGGGCTATAATCAGCAATCTTTCAGTCCTACACATCAGTATATAAAGCTCCTGTGACCAATCATAGCTCCTCAGTCAGACTCCAGAGTAAAAGACAGACCCTGCTTCAGGTAATGAGCACATGGTGATGATGTGTGACAAGCAGTAATAGTACTAAGACTATTTCTGTTCCTGTCTCTAAGACAGACACTATTCCTGACAGCACCCCCTCCCCCACAAGTAGTAGTCTGATGATCCCCTTTTTCAGTATTCTCTTAAGCCTGGTATTCATCTATGAACAGGACAATACCAGGACTACTGAATATAGTAATGGTCCAGTGTACCTGGGGGGGATCAAGAATACTTTCAGTTCAATACTCTTCATTCCCATCCACAATAATACAGGTGGTCTGAACAGAAACCATCTGGAAATTGGGGCTGATAATGAAAGATTCAATGTTCTCAGAATTCTCATGGATGTAGGTAACCCCAAAAGACCAGACAGTGGAAAGGAGCAATGTACCTTGTTCCCAATTTGGTGGAGGTTTGTCGAATTCTGATATTCTGTCATCGATTTGACATTTGCTTAATGGGAAAATTTATTTTACATGGAAAAAGACTACTGGAAAACCGTGCATTCCTCCAATTTATCTTTAAGCACCCCAAAAGACACCCTCCCTCAGGGACATCTAAGGGCAGACCACAAGGGAAGGAGCATGAGTTTGGTAAGATCTGTTAACACAATTTGGATGAAGAGTGATTTACTGTCAGTACCAGAAGTCTTAAGACCCCCCTCATACATCATCATATATGTATTTACCTAATTCCCCAAAACAAGACACCGGGGTCAGGGCATCGGTAAAATCCAACATGATCATAAGCAGCAGACCGAGGATTTTCAACATTTCACAGATTTTCTGACCAGCGGTTCAGTTACGATCTCGGTATTGTTGAATCAGCCAACAGATATACGGAGCCCGTTAGACATTACTGGCCTGCCTCCAACATTCAGCAGGATACTAATTGCTGGATTTCTCAATTATAATCCTTAACAGAACTCATCTGGCTTCAGCCTCAGGCTAGAGATGACATAACACTTCTCTCAGGTGTTACCACTAACCTCCAGCACTTATGACTCATGTGGGGAATCACCTATCAGCCAAACTCTATAAAAGCCTGCTCAGTTCAATTCTCAAGTACCTGAGTATCTATTATGCTCTATGTAGGTGCTCCTGCTGCAGAACTATAGTTTCCAGTATAGTCTTTTTTCCAGTGGTATTTAAACTCCGGTGTCAGCAGAACATCCATATCCGCATTTCCATCGGCTGTGTTTCTAGGCAGAGTCCTCATACCAGCTAAGTACTCTGTTGCTTTCATTGTGGGAACCAACTACACTGGGCCATCACTGAGTAAAGTCCTTGTCGTCCTGTGGGGATTCCTGGTGAATCCCAGTGGGGGTCCGAGACTCCATGCCAGGGTATTTGGTTGCATCAATTCTGCCTGTTTGCATTTCTCAACTGTGTGTCTGTGTACTCTGATACACTTTGTGTCTTTTGAGCACCAGCGCTATTGCAATATACTCCATGTATCTCATTGTATGCGACCCGCTGTTCCCAAAGTGCCAGCACATTTGTTTCTATCATCGCATGCTACGTCCCACAGTGCCAGCACATACTTGTATCTCAATACATGCTGCACACTGTCCAAACAGTGCCAACACCTCCACATAAACTATTGCAAGCTACGTGCTGTTCAAACAGGGCCAACACTTCCATGTATCTCATTGAGCGTCACACTCTATCCCAACAGTTCCAATACATTCATTGCACACTATGCCCTGCTGTAACAGTGCTAACACCTCTGTGTACCTTATTACACACGATGCACTGTACAAATAAAACCAACACATCCATGCACCTTGTTGCACACTACCAAACTCCCGCAATTTGTGTACTCCACTATTCCTATGGCTTTTGTGCTCAAGCCAAGACAAGCATGCTGCTCACTGTTCTTTTCTAGGTTTCAACTCTCTATCATCTCTAGACTGGGCTCTTGGAACACCAAGGCAGATGCTCTACCCTGTTTGTTCGACAACACGGACAGAGAAGAGGTGGTGAATGCCAAACCACTCCTTGACCCAAGTTAGTATACTATCTGTCACAGATACAATCCCGGCAGGAGTTCCTCCCAGCACATAATTTATGCAAAAAGGACTGAGACCCAGATTACTCCTCTGGTCCAAACATCTCAATTTAAGGACATTCCTGGATAAAGTAAATGACCCATTGACTCTCCAGATTGTACTGGTGGCCGAATCTCTCAACAGATGTGCAGGAAAACGTGCCTGCATGTGAAAAGTGTACCCAACAAGATTCCAAGGATGAAGGCCCAAGGTTCTCTGCATCCACTTCCCATTCCAAGTCAACCTTGGTCCAGCATCTCCATGGACTTCATCACTGAGCTTCCAACATCTAAAAGTTGTAACACCATCTGGGTGTTAGTGGATTTCTTAACCAAGACAGCCCACTGTGTACCCTTGAAATGCATACCTCCACAGTTTCCCCAGGGCCTATCTTCACAGTTGCCCCAGAGACAAAATTTCAGATAGTTCACTTCCCAGTTCTGGAGGGCATTTTGCAAACAAGGGAGTATAGAACTGAACTTCTTCTCTGCTTATCACCATCAGTCTAATGGTCAGACTGTGAGGGTGAACCAAGACTCCAAGACCTTTCTTCATATGTACTTCTCAGGCAACCAGGAGAACTAGGTAGACTCTCTCCAATGGTCTGAATTTGCCCATAATCTGCACTACCACTCAAGTATAGGCTGCACACTGTTCTTCTCCATGGGTTCCACCCCCGAATTCCTGAACCTACTGTCATTTCAACATTAGGAGTACCAGTAGTGGACATGGTACAATATCAGTTCCACATAATTTGGGCTAGTGTCAGGTCTCTGCTGACCAAATCCTCTGCCACATACAAAATGGCAGCCGATTAAAAGGAGAAAGAAGGAGGCTTGTTTGAGTCACAGAGATAAATTCTGGTTGTCTACCAGGAACTTTCAATACCCTCTATGAAATTTGCCCCTAGGTACAGTACATCAGAACCTTCCAAATCACCCAGGTCCTCAATCCGGTGTCATTTCGGCTGAAACTACCAGACTCTATACTGAACTCCAATATATTACACATCTCACTGCTTAAACCACTCATCATTGACAAATACTCCTCACAACTAGTTGCAGCATAATCACAGCAGGAGCATGATATCAATGAAGGTTTATATGTCCATAGATACAGAGGTACCCTGCAATATTTGACAGACTGGAAGGAATATGATCCAGAGGAATAGATCTGGATGGGGCCATCAGATGTCCATGCTCCACAGGCTATCAAGAAAATCCTAAGGAAGTTCTCCTATAAGAGGATTTGTGGATATCTGGTGATCACCCTTTTTAGCAGTGCCAGCAGTCTTAGACATCACTGGCATGCATCCAACACTCAGCAGTTATTACTTGCTGGACTTCTCAATTAGAATCCTCAACAGAACCTAACTGGCTTCAGCCTCAGACTAGAATTGACATAACACCTCTCTCAGGTGTTACCACTAACCTCCAGCACTTATGACTCATGTGGAAAATCACTTATCAACCAGTCACTATATAACCCTGCTCAGTGCATATCTTCAGTGCATATTTTGTTCTAGGTAGTTGCTTCTGCTTCAGAACTAAACTCTGCACCATAGTTTTCTTCCAGTTTTGTTTAAACTCCAGTGCTCAGTTTCATCAATGGCAGAACATCAATGCCCGCATTTCCATCTGTAGTGTTTCCAAGCAAAGACCTCATACCAGCTAAATACTCTGTTGCTCTCACGGTGGGAAACAACTATATTGTGCCACCACCTGGGCCCTTACTGAGTAAAGTCGTTGTCCTCTTACGGGGATTGCTGGTGAAGTCTGGTGGGGGTCTTAGACTCTATGACAGGGTGTGACCAGATGACCTTGCCTTGTCACCTAATCACTGATTCATTTTTGATCTCACTGGATCTTGGGGTATTAGAGATCCCCTCTTACAGTCAGTAACCGCCTGTTACTGACTCCACCCACTGTGCAGTGGGCTGGTATGTTGCTGCCACCACCAGGACCTACCACCAGCCTTGGAAACTCTTGCTGCTGTGTATGTGTAGTCCAGCTGCGGCCATACCTCCTGATTGGTGTCAGCTGATACCCACTGGTCCCTCACAATGGACCAGGCTCTGCATGGTAGCTGACAGAAGGCTTGAGCTAGGAGACACTGGGCTCAAATAAAAAAACAGCCTGAAAACAGAATAGCGTTTTGTGCAATTCTGTTGTCGCAATAATTCAGATGTAGTCGTTGTAAAGGCAAGATGTTTATTGCTCAAATAGTCTTAAAAAAATACTCTTCCCCTTGGGTGTATTACAGCAAACAGATGTTACAGCAGTTAACTTCTTCTTGATGTTCAAAAAGATACACAAACCAGACTTGCAGGCCTTGTATATATAGTCAGAACACATACACAGTCGAGTCACATTATTATGACCACCTCCTAAATTTGACGCCGGCAGCGCTTAGCCCATGAAGTATGTTACGTGCCATGCACTGGCTTGGTGGGTATATAAGGTGTGTGATAGGCCATCTGCACACATATCACTTGTTGCTGTCATGGGTAAAGGGGCGATTTGTCCGAGTTGCAAAAAGGGTTGATTATTGGCTTTTAGGGCCAAGGGTGGCAGTATTACTGAAACAGCGCAGTTTGTGAACTGTTCATGAACTGCTATGGTGAAGGTGTATCATGACTGGACAAATGGCACCATTGCGAATAACCGACGTGTAAATTGTTGAGCACCATGTGCCATTGATGTGAGAGGTGAACGTCGGCTACAAAGGTGCATAAGGGCCAACCGTCATGAGATAGTGGAGCAGCTCACCATCAAAATGAACCTGAGGGCCACCAGATGTGTGTCTAAAATTACAGGTCAGTGAACCCTTCTGTGTATGGGGCGAACCCTGCTAACAACGTACATCAGCAACGTGCATCAGCGTAAAAGGCTTAAATTTTCATGCCTGTATCAGAATTGGGCCTCCGATGATTGGTGAAGGGTTGCCTTCTCCGATGAGTCACATTTTCTGCTTCATCGAACGGATGGACGTTGGCATGTCAGGTGAGTAACATCGGAGAACAAACAACCTGCAACCATTGCTGGAAGAGCACAAGCTGGTGGTGGCAGCGTTATGGTCTGGGGAATGTTTTCATGGCGTTCTCTGGGCCCATTCATCCATGTGGAAGGCACCCTTAGCCGATTTGGTTATGAGTCCATCCTTGCAGATCATGTTCACCCATACATGCTGATTGTCTTCCCTGAGGCGGATTGGATCTTCCAGTAAGACAATGTGACATGTCACATGGCTAGAAATGTCCAAAAGTGGTTGGATGAGCACGACCAAGACTTCCAGGTACTTCCTTGACCCCCTAATTCCCCGGACTTGAACCCACCTGAGCATCTGTGGGACCACCTTGATCGTTGTGTTTGCTCTATGGATACTCCACCATGCACCCTCCAGCAGCTATGGGATGCACTGCAGTCAGCATGGCTCCAGATACCTGTGCCAACCTACCAGGACCTTACTGAGTCACTCCCAGCCTCTAGCTGCTGTCTGTGCTGCACATGGCGGTTAATCTGGTTATTAGCTGGTGGTCATAAAAATGTGACTCGACTGTGTAATACAGCATGGTGAAATCCTCCCACAGTTGTCTTGTATAGCAATCAGACCATCTGTCCAAAATGTAATTACAACTCATATCCCACAGGAACTGGTAATTTACTTTCATCCTTTGATACATTTATCACACAGAGTCAAAATATCTATATAGGTTACCCAGCAATAGTATTAGCATTCGTCTTTCTGCAATGTGCAGGAAATCATGGAAAACAAACTGTTCTTTCCCCAAAAGCTCAGACACACAAGTGACCACCTCAGGGGCATTACAAAGGAAGTGCTGTAAACAGAGTTTTGGCCATACAACGCTCTTTCAATAGGTAACTTCCATCCAGGTCTCACATGGAGTGCACTGACCACAACAGATTTCCTAGCAGGAGGTCTGATGAATGGAAAGATGACAATTAGCATCTAATTTCCTGCAGCCACTGAAGCTGGTCATGTCTTATACAGGCGTATCCAAAAAGTACATTTAAACACATCTTAAATATAAATACATTCAAACATGTCATAGACTATTAAATATACCCTGCTTTATACACCAATGCATTGCAGATCAGCTGCAGTGCTTTACAGCAATATATATTTGAATACAATTTCTTATATACAGTATATATATATATATGTGTGTATTACTGTCAGGGCCGTATGTCTCCAGGTATGTTCTGGGCTGTGCGGTTGTACAGGGGCGCCGGGGTCCGGCAGTAGGAAAGTCCTGCCCTCCATCCCATCAATTGTTGTGAATAATGTAAGCACAGGGGTAGGCCACAGTGAGGGAAGGGGTGGGGGGAACACCAGACACCTAGCGCCGGATCTGATTACTGTTGGCACTAGACCCATCTCCCAGCACTGGAACTGGTCTATGCCAGGTCCCAGCATAATACAGAGGCCAGTGCCGCCGAGGTCTAAGTGCTCATGGGTGCAGTCCTGCTCCATGTCAACAGCAATCACATTTGCAACTGGTGCCTCAGGGCTGATTGGCCCATAAAAAAAATGGCGCAGAAGCATGAGGGTTAACCCCTTAAGGGCTGTGGTGGCCATTTTAGCCACGTGGGCCGGGTCTCCGGCCACAGAGGGTATTTGGTTGTGCCAATTCCATGGTTGCACCAATTCTATCTGTTTTCATTTATCATCTGTGCGTGTGTGCGCTCTGATACACTTGCTTTCTGTATTGAGCTCCAGGGTTATTGCAATATATTCCGTTGTGTATCTCATTACGCGCTACGAGCTGTTTAAACAGTGCCAAACCTTTGTGAAACACTTTAGGGAAAGGAGCACAGACCCCGGCAGTGTTACAAGCTGTGTGTGACTATTATTTCCAGCAGTCACATGCAATGCACAGCCTGTTGGTCCTTTACACCCACTCCAGTGTTCTGGACCAGTCATACAGCCTCTCTGGCTTGGACTACTTAACACTACCTCAATTTCTACAGCCCTATCACCTGGCCACTTGCTGGCATCAGGAGCACTGGTTTAAACATCTACCCTGGCTAAATAGATAAGTTACTTCCTGAAGTGGTTGAGGTGGAGCCCATACCCTGCTCCCAGGAAAACCCAGATTATGGACTTCACCCAGGTTGTGAGCCTGAAACAATGGATTCTCCCTGGATCTGGGCCACCTTTAACGCCTTGAGCTGAGTCTCTCTACCACACACCTTCCCTCTAAGCTTCTTACCATGTGGTGAAGCCAAGGGCATTTTAAGAGAGGAGGGGGCCCGAGTGCAGACCCCTCCTTTCACTTATGGTCCCGCGATGCAGTAGATTCTGGCCTAGTGCCAGAATCTACTGCGCATGAGTGGGTCTCCGGAAATATGGCGCTCACACTATTTTCCCGGGGACAGCAGTACTGCGCATGCGCGAGTCACCTGGAAGATGGCCACCGCCATTTTCTCAGTGACTTTTTCTGCTCTGCAGCACTACGGACAGGTAAGTAAAAGACAATGGGTGCAGGGTGTGATGTGTGGGCCCCCCTGGACCGAGGAGCCCGTGTGCACCACACACCCTGAACCCATTATAAATACACCCCTTGGTGAAGCTTCCGGTAGCCTAGGGAAATTCACCCATTTACCTTCCTTTCTTCTAACTTCACCAACCCATTTCAGATAAATACTTATTTCAGTGTTCCTTTCCCGACCCCCCAGAATTCATCATCTGTTCTTTTGTCTGTGTCACCGTAACATTTCATCTGAAAAGAGTGTCTGCATTTGCGTACATATTTCCTGGTTGTTGTTGACCTGATAAGTGGTAAGTTTGCAAAACTAGAAACCATGGCATTAGTTTCTATATTCCATTGCATCCACTGCAAGAGGGCGTGGTCCATCACCGACAGAAATTCTCTACCCAGCAAGTAATATTGAAAGGTCTCCACCGCCCATTTTATAGCCAGATGCTGATGCTCTACTGTGTCATATTCCTCTCCCAGGGTAAGAGCTTGCTGCTAAAATATAAAACAGGGTTTTTCCCTCCCTTACCTCATGAGCCAGAACAGCCCCTAGACCCATTTCTGAAGCATCTGCTTGTAAAATAAATCTTTTCTTGAAATATGGTGCTTGTAAAACTGGAGCTGAGCACAAAGCTCCTCTTAAATCTAACCATGCAGCCTCTACCTCTCGCGTCCAGATAATCTTGTCTGTTCTTCAGGCATTCGGTTAAAGCTCCAGCTCTGGTTGCAACATTGGGAATAAACCATCAATAATAGCCTACCAAGCCTAAAAAGGTCCACAGTTGGGTTTTACCAGCGGGTTTAGGCTAATTGAGTACCACCTCCACTTTATTGACTGTGCCCAGCTATGTACCCTATCTGGCCTAGCTCATGCCAATAACGCATTTTTCTGGATTGGCAGTGAGGACAAGAGTACGCAAGGACTGCATTTACTTTGGGAATATGGTCCTCCCAATTTTGAGTGAAGACGACAAAGTTGTCGAGGTATGCGACAGCGTAACCTCGATGGGCTTCAACTATCTATCCATAGCCATCTGGAAGATGGCTGGGGCCCCATGAAGACAAGAATGTAGCATCCAATATGCTACATAACCCGTCAGGGGCTGAGAATGCTGTCTTCGTCTTTGCCTGCTCCATTAGCGGAATTTGTCAATACCCTTTCGGCAGATCTAAAGTTCTAGCAAGATGTTACTAATTCAATAATTACATTGATTTGGGGCATGAGATAAGAATCAAATTTTGATATCTTATTTAATTGCTGAAAGTCATTGCAAAACCTCAGGGTGCCCGATGGTTTTAGCACGAGGATGATTGGATTATTTCAGTAACTATCGGATTCTTTGATAATTCCCAGCCACAACATCTTTTGAACTTCTTGCTGCACTGCTGTTCACTTAGCTTTGGGAATTCGATAAGGTTGCAGTTTTACTGTAACTCCTGGGGGAGTCTCAATATTGTTCTGTATAATCTGTGTCCATCCTTATAGAGGAGAGAAGACATCCTGGTTATGTTTTACGAGTTCCTCAACCTGTTGCCATTGAGTTGGAGTCAGAGTTTCCTCTATAGAAACGTGACAACCTGGGCTCTTTACGGCTCTGTTAGAGGCCTGGGCTAAATCCCATTTCCAGGGTTTTAACCAGATTTGTTCTGGTTTTCACCACCTTCTTGTCGACTCTATAATTGATGGGCCCGACCACTTCCATCACTTCATACGATCCCTGCCAGTGGGCATATAGCTTGCTTTCTGAGTAGGTACCAGTACCAGAACTTTGTCACCTGGCTTAAATGTCTGACTAACTGCTCTTTTGTCATAAGCTGCATGTTCTGTTGAAGGTGAGGTCCAATTAGGTTGGTACAGCAGGGACAAAAACTGGGATCTGAGGTCATCTGTTTCTCCCACCCCTCTTACAGCAGATCGAGGATGCCCCAAGGCTGCCTACAGAACAAAGATTCAAAGGGGCTAAAACCCATAGATGTTTGGGGCACTTCTCTTATGGCAAACATTAAATATGGGAGCAAAAGATCCCAGTCCCGATTATCCTGGGCTACAGCCCATCATATCGTCTGTTTTAAGGTGTGGTTAAATCTTTCTACTATCCCATCTGTCTGTTGATGATATATTGTTGTTGTTATCTTTCCCACACCAAACAATTTACACATATCCTTCTTACTTTGATACAAAGGGGTACCCTGATCATTTCCTTCTGTGTACCCAACTGAGAATAAATTATTAGTAGTTCTCGGGCTATGGTACTAGACTTCTTTAATGGGATGTCTTCTGGATACCTTATGGCATAGGGCCTGATTCAGCAAGGAATACAGTTGCTTATACGCAAGCAATCGGCCAATTGTTGTGTGCTGCGCATGCATCAGGAGTGCAATCACAGAGGACTTACAGACCAAGGCAGTGGTTGACAGGAAGTGCCATTTGTGGGTGATGATTGGGGGGGTCAGGCGAATACAGGCATGCCAGTGCGCTGGGACGGAGTTGCAGGGGCATGCATAAATTAGCCACTCCAATACCAGCCACCGCTTGAGGACTCATAGCATGTGCAGAAGTAAGCAATTCCTGAGGGAGGTCTGACCTGCCTTAACTTCCGATGTTACCTATTGTTTCGCTATGTTGGCAAAGTATACGGATGTAAGCAAGGGGAAGTGGCTGTCCTAATGTTAGGCTGTGATCGCAATGCAAATGCAAATATTTACATATCATCACTGATATTAGCAACTGCTTTGCGCATGTATTAGCAGAATAGTGATTCTGCAGTGAATCAGGTTCATAGTCTAGTATCACTAAAATATATTGGTATCCCCGAGCCAATTTGTCAACAGGCCCCATTATGTCCATTCCAATCTGTTCAAAGGGAACTAAATGATAGGCAGGGGAACCACAGGAGCTCAGAAATGTGGACGGGGGCTCATTCTATGGCAGATAGGGCACATGCAGCAGTAGTTTTGCACTGTCACAAACATCCCCGGACAAAAGAATTGTTGAACCCTTTGTATTGTTTTCTCTTCCCCCAGATGGCTGCCCCATAATTGTGCATGGGCCACCTACAGTATACTTTACTGCCCTGCAGTTATACTACCCGAACAGATTTCCTTTCAAGGAAAGTAAGGGGAACCCTCGGGGGTCAGGGAAGCTTTATTTTCCCATCCATTTCTAGCACATTGTCAAAAGCATTCAGCATATTGTGGTAATTTAATTGGTCACGTCCAAAGTCTGACATCGACACCCCCAGAGAGTCCAGTTTCCAGTTTCGAGGCCTCTTGTTCCCGCGGTAGCTCCACACGCCCAGGCTCTCTGGTTGTTTCAGTGTCTGCAGGCTTTTTCTCCTACCACTAGGAAATAATCTTCTATAGCAACAAGAAGTCCTAACCAAAGATCAGGGGCTACAGCAACCTGGGGGGGCCACCACAGCTACCAGTTGTGCTTCCTTTCCTTGCCAATTCATCTGGAGCTTCACACACGGGTACTCCTCCATGACTCCATGCACGCACGCCACCTTACATGCGGATGGTCCCAGGTGGCTCCTGGGGGTACCAAGACAGCCAAAATGAGGGATAACTCACTCCTGGTATCCACCAGTCCCCACACTCCTCGGCCTTCAATCTGGACTGCTACCGAAAATAGGGTAGCCTCTCCTGGTGAGTTTAGGCCTACATACAAACTGTGGGTTGGTCAGCTCACTTTCCCTATCCCACATTCCATAGGTTAGGCACGGTTAAGACAGTCCCACGGAATATGTTCCAAATACCGACACTCATAAAAGAGAGTGGTCCCAGTCCTGGGAGGGACCTCTACTGGGACCTTCATGCATGGGCGAGGCTTGCCTGACCTGTCACCCCACTTCTGGCTAGGATAGCAGCTTTCAAATGGGAGTATGATTTCACCTGTTGCTCCGGCAGGCCCATATAAGCCTTTTGGGGTTCTTCTGTTAAATATGGGGCCAGTATCTTGACCCATTCCTCCGCCGGCCATTTCAGCCAAGCATCGGCTGGCGTCATATTTTGAAAAGGTAAAGTCCCTGACCCAAATGTGTTTCAGCTCTGTCACCTCTGCCCTGAGGAGCTGGTTACATTCCAGCTGAGCCTCGGCAAGGACAGTTAAATTAGTTAAGTGTCTGCATCTGTGCCTGTTCTGCCTGCTAACCCACAGGTAAATTAGTAAGGGTTCGCAAAATTTCCTCCATGTCTGCCTGAGGACTGCTGGTAAAATTTTGCGTCCTTCCTCACATAGCAGTGACACCTTAAACATTCACCACCTATTACCAGCAGAAGACCCTTTAGTATACATGCAACAAAACAATAAAAGAAAATAAAAGAGAGAGGGGAAAAAAAACTTCCCCTTTAAGACTTACTATCGTGCAACACATGTTGCTGCACCTGGCTTAGGACCTGATTCAGCATGGATGGCTATTGCGATTACGCACGCAATTCTGCTGTGAATATATGCTAATATTAGCAACCGCTCAGCCAGCATAGAGATGCTCACTACCGCTTTCTCACATTAGCAATACCTCGCTGTGCTGCGTATACATCGGTAACAGTGAGTAACATCGGACCCTCACGCAGAATAACAGCAGCTCTGACCCGTCTCAGAAATTGAAAGTCTCGTCACACGCAGTGACTACACAAGCTGCGTACGCCGTTGCAATGGCTAATTTCTGCATGTCCATGCAGCGGCATTCAATGGACAGGCACATCTGCGTTTCTCCAACCACTCCACCATCACCGCCCCCAAACGCTGACATCCCGTCACTCACTCGGCGATGGCTTTCTGTCTGCTTGCATGATGGCAGTGCGATTGTAATGCTGTCCTGCACACACGCACTGTGGTGCATACACATGTATACACGGCACTATCGGCCGATCTGCGTACGCTATTGCAATTGCAATCCATGCTGAATCAGGCCCTTTATGCACAGCCCAGACTTTGCCGGGAAATAATACCTGGTTTAGTTGGGTCGGCAAACCCTAACTCACCACTCATTCGTGCGTGGAGTACCAGCCACAAGGTCTCTCTATCAGTGGCTAGCAGATAAGCCCCACATTGGGCACCACTTGTGAACCACTTTAGGGAAAGAAGCACAGACCCCGGCAGTGTTACAAGCTGTGTGCAACTTTTATTTCCAGCAGTCACATGCAATGCACAGCCTGTTGGTTCTTTACACCCACTCCAGGGCTCTGAAATACAGGCCAATTGTGGATGCGGCTCATATTTAGGGAATTGGTGTGACCTATGCCTGAGGCGTGTGCCGGCAGTTTTCACCAGGGACCCTTGCAAGAAGGTATGGACTTGGCTGCATCCAACACACAGGTCATGGCCCTCATGCTAGGTTTCCCAATACAGGTGCTGGCAAACTCTGGATGGAGTGCGGAGGACTAAGCGTAGTCGACAGGCAGGGTCAAACCAAACAGACGAAACAGTACCAGGGAGCAGACGTTAGCGGGTCACAGGGAGTAGCCGAGGTCAAAACCAGATATCTAATGACGTACCAGGGATCAGATGAAAACAGAGTCACAACAAGCCAAGGTCAGGAACTCAATAACATGAAGTGCACAGGAACGCTGGAGTAGGTATTGGAGCCTATACTCTGGCACTTGTCAGTTGCCAGAGACTCTCTCTTATAGGGAGGAGTTCAAATCTCGCGCCAAATGTGATTCACGTTAGGCCCTTTAAATCTTCTTGCAGGACGGCGTGCATGCCCTAGGGGAGCCGCCTGCACACAGCCACAACAGCGGGAGCTGGGACTCAGAAGCAGCAAGTGCCAGGGTCTCCCCACATGCCGCCCGCTGAGGGATGTAACAGAGCCGGGTTCTCCCCACTCACTGCTCTCCAGGAAACCAGTGCTGCCAGACCCGGTAAGAGATAACCGATTGCCGGTGCACTGTGACAGTGGGTTGTGGTGACATTGTGTAGGTTGTTATGTGATGCAGGGGGCTGTGGTGACATGGTGTAGGTTGTATGAGATGCAGGGGGCTGTGGTGACATGGTGTAGGGTGTATGAGATGCAGGGGGCTGTGGTGACATGGTGTAGGATGTTATGAGATACAAGGGGCTGTGGTGACATGGTGTAGGTAATTCTGACATGGCATAGGATGTTATGAGATGCAGGGGACTGTGGTGACATGGCGTAGGGTGTATGAGATGCAGGGGGCTGTGGTGACATGGTGTAGGTTGTTATGAGATGCAGGGGACTGTGGTGACATGGTGTAGGTTGTTATGAGATGTAGGGAGCTGTGGTGACATGGTGTAGGTTGTTATGAGATACAGGGGGCTGTGGTGACATGGTGTAGGTTGTTATGAGATGCAGGGGGCTGTGGTGACATGGTGTAGGATGGTAGGAGATGCTGGGGACTGTGGTGATATGGTGTAGGTTGTTATGAGACACAGGGGGATGTGGTGACATGGTGTAGGTTGTTATGACATGCAGGGGCTGGGGTGACACGGTGTAGGTTGTTATGTGATGCAGGGGACTATGGTGACATGGTGTAGGATGTTATGAGATGCAGGTGGCTGTGGTGACATGGTGTAGGTTGGTATGAGATAGAGGGGACTGTGGTGACATGGTGTAGATTGTTATGAGATGCAGGGGGCTGTGGTGACATGCTGTAGGTTGTTATGAGATGCAGGGGCTGGGGTGACATGGTGTAGGTTGTTATGTGATGCAGGGGGCTGGGATGACATGGTGTAGGTTGTTATGAGATGCAGGGACTGTGGTGACATGTTGTAGGTTGTTATGAGATGCAGGGGACTGTGGTGACATGGTGTAGGATGGTATGAGATACAGGGGGCTGTGGTGACATGGTGTAGGTTGTTATGAGATGCAGGGACTGGGGTGACATGGTGTAGGATGGTATGAGATACAGGGGGCTGTGGTGACATAGTGTAGGATGTTATAAGATGCAGGGGACTGTGGTGACATGGTGTAGGATGGTATGAGATACAGGGGGCTGTGGTGACATGGTGTAGGTAGGTATGAGATGCAGGGGACTATGGTGACATGGTGTAGGTTGTTATGAGATGCAGGGGGCTGTGGTGACATGGTGTAGATTATTATGAGATGCAGGGGGCTGTGGTGACATGGTGTAGGTTGGTATGAGATGCAGGAGACTGTGGTGACATGGTGTAGTGTAGATTGTTATGAGATGCAGGGGGCTGTGGTGACATGGTGTAGGTTAGTATGAGATACAGGGGACTGTGGTGACATAGTGTAGGTTGTTATAAGATGCAGGGGGCTGTGGTGACATGGTATAGGTAGTTATGAGATACAGGGGGCTATGGTGACATGGTGTAGGATGGTATGTGATGCAGGGGACTGTGGTGACATAGTGTAGGTTGTTATGAGATGCAGGGGGCTGTGGTGACATGGTGTTGGTTGGTATGAGATACAGGGGACTGTGGTGACATAGTGTAGGTTGTTATGAGATGCAGGGGGCTGTGGTGACATGGTGTAGGTTGGTAAGAGATACAGGGGACTGTGGTGACATAGTGTAGGATGTTATGAGATGCAGGGGGCTGTGGTGACATGGTATAGGTAGGTATGAGATACAGGGAGCTGTGGTGACATGGTGTAGGATGGTATGAGATGCAGGGGACTGTGGTGACATAGTGTAGGTTGTTATGAGATGCAGGGGGCTGTGGTGACATGGTGTAGGTTGGTAAGAGATACAGGGGACTGTGGTGACATAGTGTAGGATGTTATGAGATGCAGGGGGCTGTGGTGACATGGTGTAGGTTGGTAAGAGATACAGGGGACTGTGGTGACATAGTGTAGGTTGTTTTGAGATGCAGAGGGCTGTGGTGAGATAAAATTGCTCCTATATAAAGCCGGGGTGGGTCGCTAGTCTATAATCAAAGATTAGCCCCTGTCAGACACAATGATTACAGGACAGCCATGGAGTCTGATCGTCTGATCATATGTTGTACAAATGTAGAAGCCAAGACATTGGCCGATGGTAGACCTTTCAGGAGTACAATATAACACATTTAAATGAATCTGTCAATAATCACCCAGGTAGTATACAGTAGTAACCTCTTGAAAGTGATAATTTCTCCATAAAGTCCATAAATTGTGCGTAACTCTATAACACCTTTACATGCGCCGGCTAAATGCTGCACGACAGCCCATCCACACTGGTGTCCTGTACACTGGATGGAATAAAATGGTGACATGGAGACCCCACATTGGCCTGTTCATTCTGTCACAGGTCCCCCACGCTATCTGAACCCATAACACCATGTGTGGGGGCAGGGCCAGCTGCAGTAGAAAGTGGAGAGCTGCACAGATGCTCCAGAAGCTCTACACGCTGCCGGGTGCCTGCCTGGAGCGCCCGATGGGGGCTGCGGCAGCACTGAAGCAGGGTGCTCGTCCAGTCTCTCTCATAGTCAGATGCAGGGGACATAGGTCAGAGACAGCGCCACCTCCAGGGCTCTATGTGACAGCACCACTCACACACCCCTGGATGAAGGTAAGTGTTTGGATAAGCCATCAGCTTGTGGTCCATTTCGCTGATTACATGGACCGGCTACCGACTCTGCATTTCCTTTCAGGAGTCGTGGAACCGGGGAAAACCCTGATAGCGATCACAGGGCTTTCCCACTTATTTTTTTACAATTTATTTTTAGTAAATCTCAAGCAAATTAGAAGTATGGGAATGCGATCTGCTTACTAAAAATATGCAAATTGAGGGATTGGAGTCGTTTTTCATGAAAACTGCTCCAAAATTCCTTTAATACATTTATGTGATACTAAAATAATGTGAAAAAGGTGTGAAAAAACAAAACACCATTTTTCACATTTTTTAGTAAAAATAATATTGATAAATAGGCCCCTTAGTGGCTGAGGACAGCGCAACTGCATTGATAGTTCACAAAACTCCACCATCTACACTTATGACAGCCTATGGCCTATGGCCTGCTCAGTGTAGTGCAGATTCCTCTAAGCATGGCCTCTCTGGCACTACATATGGGGAGTGCAGCTGCATTCACTGACACGCCAGAGACAGTCCAATAACACACAAATGAGACAGCAATTATTGTGAGCAGAGAAGACAGGCACAGAGAACAGGAGCGGAGGGGACAGGAGCAGATGGGACAGGAGCAGAGGGGACAGGTGCAGAGGGGACAGGCGCAGAGACAACAGGTGCAGGGGGGGCGGGAGCAGAGGGGGCGGAAGCAGATGGGGACAGGAGCAGAGGGGACAGGAGCAGAGGGGACAGGAGCAGAGGGGACAGGAGCAGATTGGGCAGGAGCAGAGGGGGCGGGAGCAGATGGGGACAGGAGCAGAGGGGGCGGGGAGCAAATGGGGACAGGAGCGGAGGGGACAGGAGCAGAGGGGACGGGAGCAGAGGGGACGGGAGCAGAGGGGACGGGAGCAGAGGGGACGGGAGCAGAGGGGACGGGAGCAGAGGGGACGGGAGCAGAGGGGACGGGAGCAGAGGGGACGGGAGCAGAGGGGACGGGAGCAGAAGGGACGGGAGCAGAAGGGACAGGAGCGGAGGGGACAGGAGCGGAGGGGACGGGTGCAGAGGGGACAGGTGCAGAGGGGACAGGTGCAGAGGGGACGGGAGCATAGGGGACGGGAGCAGATGGGGACAGGAGCAGAGGGGACAGGAGCAGTGGGGACAGGAGCAGAGGGTACAGGAGCAGAGGGGACAGGAGCAGAGGGGACAGGAGCAGATTGGGCAGGAGCAGAGGGGATGGGAGCGGAGGGATAGGAGCGGGGGGTATGGCAGCAGAGGGGATGGGAGCAGAGGGGATGGGAGCAGAGGGGACAGGAGCAGAGGGGATAGGAGCAGAGGGGACAGGAGCAGAGGGGACAGGAGCAGATTGGGCGGGAGCAGATTGGGCGGGAGCAGATGGGGACAGGAGCAGATGGGGACAGGAGCAGATGGGGACAGGAGTGGAGGGGACAGGAGCGGAGGGGACAGGAGCGGAGGGGACAAGAGCAGAGGTGACAAGAGCAGAGGTGACAGGAGCAGAGGGGAAAGGAGCAGATGGGGCGGAGCAGAGGGGACAGGAGCAGAGGGGATGGGAGCAGAGGGGACGGGAGCAGAGGGGAAAGGAGCAGATGGGGCGAGAGCAGATGGGGCATGAGGTGAGGGGACGGGAGCAGAGGGGACGGGAGCAGAGGGGATGTGAGCAGAAGGGACAGGAGCAGAGGGGACAGGAGCAGAGGGGACAGGTGCAGAGGGGACAGGTGCAGAGGGGACGGGAGCAGATGGGGACGGGAGCAGATGGGGACAGGAGCAGAGGGGACAGGAGCAGTGGGGACAGGAGCAGAGGGTACAGGAGCAGTGGGGACAGGAGCAGATTGGGCAGGAGCAGAGGGGATGGGAGAGGAGGGGATAGGAGCGGGGGGTATGGCAGCAGAGGGGATGGGAGCCCAGGGGATGGGAGCAGAGGGGACAGGAGCAGAGGGGATAGGAGCAGAGGGGACAGGAGCAGAGGGGACAGGAGCAGAGGGGACAGGAGCAGATTGGGCGGGAGCAGATTGGGCGGGAGCAGATGGGGACAGGAGCAGATGGGGACAGGAGTGGAGGGGACAGGAGCGGAGGGGCCAGGAGCAGAGGTGACAGGAGCAGAGGGGACAGGAGCAGAGGGGACAGGAGCAGAGGGGACAGGAGCAGAGGGGAAAGGAGCAGATGGGGCAGAGCAGAGGGGACAGGAGCAGAGGGGATGGGAGCAGAGGGGACGGGAGCAGAGGGGAAAGGAGCAGATGGGGCGAGAGCAGATGGGGCATGAGGTGAGGGGACGGGAGCAGAGGGGACGGGAGCAGAGGGCACGGGAGCAGAAGGGACAGGAGCAGAGGGGACAGGAGCGGAGGGGACAGGAGCGGAGGGGACAGGAGCAGAGGGGACGGGCGCAGAGGGGACGGGTGCAGAGAGGACGGGAGCATAGGGGACGGGAGCAGATGGGGACAGGAGCAGAGGGGACAGGAGCAGTGGGGACAGGAGCAGTGGGGACAGGAGCAGATTGGGCAGGAGCAGAGGGGATGGGAGTGGGGGAGATGGCAGCAGAGGGGAAGGGAGCAGAGGGGACAGGAGCAGAGGTGACAGGAGCAGAGGGGACAGGAGCAGATGGGGACAGGAGCAGAGGGGACAGGAGCAGAGGGGACAGGAGCAGAGGGGACGGGAACAGAGGGGACAGGAGCAGAGGGGACGGGAGCAGATGGGACGGGCGCAGATTGGGCAGGAGCAGAGGGGACAGGAGCAGATGGGGACAGGAGCAGATGGGGACAGGAGCAGAGGGGAAAGGAGCGGAGGGGACAGGAGCAGAAATCCTGAGATCTCAGAGGAGATTTTACTGTACAATTAGTCATTTATAATCAGAAACCTCTGGATGGTCGATTAAAAGATATAAATAAGGAGACAACATGTTATGTTAGTACATACATATTATCACTGTTACATATCTCACTGTTACATATCATCACTGTTACATATCATCACTCTTACATATCTCACTCTTACATATCTCACTGTTACATATCATCACAGTTACATATCATCACAGTTACATATCATCACAGTTACATATTATCACTCTTACATATCATCACTCTTACATATCTCACTGTTACATATCATCACAGTTACATATTATCACTCTTACATATCATCACTGTTACATATCATCACTGTTACATATCATCACTGTTACATATCATCACTGTTACATATCATCACTGTTACATATAATCACTGTTACATATCTCACTGTTACATATCATCACTGTTACATATCATCACTGTTACATATTATCACTCTTACATATCATCACTCTTACATATCTCACTGTTACATATCATCACAGTTACATATTATCACTCTTACATATCTCACTGTTACATATCATCACTGTTACATATCATCACTGTTACATATTATCACTGTTACATATCTCACTGTTATATATCATCACAGTTACATATTATCACTCTTACATATCATCACTCTTACATATCTCACTGTTACATATCATCACTGTTACATATCATCACTGTTACATATTATCACTGTTACATATCTCACTGTTACATATCATCACAGTTACATATTATCATTCTTACATATCATCACTCTTACATATCTCACTGTTACATATCATCACTGTTACATATCATCACTGTTACATATCATCACAGTTACATATTATCATTCTTACATATCTCACTGTTACATATCTCACTGTTACATATCATCACTGTTACATATTATCACTGTTACATATCTCACTGTTACATATCATCACTCTTACATATCATCACTCTTACATATCTCACTGTTACATATCATCACAGTTACATATTATCACTCTTACATATCTCACTGTTACATATCATCACTGTTACATATCATCACTGTTACATATTATCACTGTTACATATCATCAGTTACATATCATCAGTTACATATTATCACTCTTACATATCATCACTCTTACATATCTCACTGTTACATATCATCACTGTTACATATCATCACTGTTACATATCATCACTGTTACATATCTCACTGTTACATATCATCACAGTTACATATTATCACTCTTACATATCATCACTGTTACATATCATCACTGTTACATATCATCACTGTTACATATCATCACTGTTACATATAATCACTGTTACATATCTCACTGTTACATATCATCACTGTTACATATCATCACTGTTACATATTATCACTCTTACATATCATCACTCTTACATATCTCACTGTTACATATCATCACAGTTACATATTATCACTCTTACATATCTCACTGTTACATATCATCACTGTTACATATCATCACTGTTACATATTATCACTGTTACATATCTCACTGTTATATATCATCACAGTTACATATTATCACTCTTACATATCATCACTCTTACATATCTCACTGTTACATATCATCACTGTTACATATCATCACTGTTACATATTATCACTGTTACATATCTCACTGTTACATATCATCACAGTTACATATTATCATTCTTACATATCATCACTCTTACATATCTCACTGTTACATATCATCACTGTTACATATCATCACTGTTACATATCATCACAGTTACATATTATCATTCTTACATATCTCACTGTTACATATCTCACTGTTACATATCATCACTGTTACATATTATCACTGTTACATATCTCACTGTTACATATCATCACTCTTACATATCATCACTCTTACATATCTCACTGTTACATATCATCACAGTTACATATTATCACTCTTACATATCTCACTGTTACATATCATCACTGTTACATATCATCACTGTTACATATTATCACTGTTACATATCATCAGTTACATATCATCAGTTACATATTATCACTCTTACATATCATCACTCTTACATATCTCACTGTTACATATCATCACTGTTACATATCATCACTGTTACATATCATCACTGTTACATATCTCACTGTTACATATCATCACAGTTACATATTATCATTCTTACATATCTCACTGTTACATATCTCACTGTTACATATCATCACTGTTACATATTATCACTGTTACATATCTCACTGTTACATATCATCACTGTTACATATCATCACTCTTACATATCTCACTGTTACATATCATCACTGTTACATATCATCACTGTTACATATCATCACTGTTACATATCTCACTGTTACATATCATCACTTTTACATATCTCACTGTTACATATCATTACTCTTACATATCATCACTCTTACATATCTCACTGTTACATATCATCACTCTTACAAATCTCACTGTTACATATCATCACTGTTACATATCATCACTCTTACATATCACTGTTACATATCTCACTGTTACATATCATCACTGTTACATATTATCACTCTTACATATCTCACTGTTACATATCATCACTCTTACATATCACTCTTACATATCATCACTGTTACATATCATCACTGTTACATATCATCACTCTTACATATCATCATGGTTACATATCTCACTCTTACATATCATCACTGTTACATATCATCACTGTTACATATTATCACTGTTACATATCATCACTGTTACATATTATCACTGTTACATATTATCACTCTTGCATATCTCACTGTTACATATCTCACTGTTACATATCATCACTCTTACATATCTCACTGTTACATATTATCACTGTTACATATCACTCTTACATATCTCACTGGTACATATCATCACTGTTACATATCACAGTTACATATCATCACTCTTACATATCTCACTGTTACATATCATCACTGTTACATATCTCACTGTTACATATCATCACTCTTTCATATCTAACTGTTACATATCATTACTCTTACATATCTCACTGTTACATATCATCACTGTTACATATCATCACTCTTACATATCATCACTCTTACATATCTCACTTTTACATATCTCACTGTTACATATCATCACAGTTACATATTATCACTCTTACATATCACTCTTACATATCTCACTGTTACATATCATCACTGTTACAAATTATCACTCTTACATATCATCACTCTTACATATCATCACTCTTACATATCATCACTGTTACATATCATCACTCTTACATATCACTCTTACATATCTCACTGTTACATATCATCACTGTTACAAATTATCACTCTTACATATCATCACTCTTACATATCATCACTGTTACATATCATCACTGTTACATATGATCACTGTTACATATGATCACTGTTACATATGATCACTGTTACATATGATCACTGTTACATATCAACACAGTTACATATTATCACTCTTACATATATCACTGTTACATATCACTCTTACATATCTCACTGTTACATAACATCACTGTTACAAATTATCACTCTTACATATCATCACTGTTACATATCATCACTGTTAAATATCATTCACTCTTACATATCACTGTTACATATCTCACTGTTACATATCATCACAGTTACATATTATCACTCTTGCATATCTCACTGTTACATATCATCACTCTTACATATCATCACAGTTACATATTATCACTCTTACATATCATCACTGTTACATATCATCACTGTTACATATCATCACTGTTACATATCATCACTGTTACATATCTCACTGTTACATATCATCACTGTTACATAATATCACTGTTACATATTGTGAGGATACGGGGTTCTCTCAATCATCCAGACACTGAGCAGATGAAACCAATGTGATGGTTTATTTTTCCACAGCACACAGCAACAGATAATATGTAATGGCAAGGGGTAAGTACAGAGAACAGGCAATAAACAGGTAGCAGTCCAGACAGAGGCAGTCCCAGTAGAGTACAATGTCCCAGAACAATTCCACGAAATAGCTAGAGACCCTCAGTCCTCACAGTAGAAACTATCACTGATCACACTTGCAGTGAATAGCGCATAAGTCCACTCAATCGTTTCCAGGACCCCACACGTAGAAACTATCAGAGATCACACAGCAGTGATAGTCCCTGGGTCCACTCAATTGTTTCCAGGACCCCACACGTAGAAGCTAATCACAGAACACACAGCAATGAATAGCGTATAGGTCCTTGCAGAATTTCCAAAGTATAAATCCACAGAACTGGTGATGCGTTCCACTAGCACCTTAGCAGAGCGAGGCCTCTTAGCCAAAGTCAGCGACTAACATGTGGAGTTGCCTTCGGTGACATGTTTTAAAATCTTCCAATTTCCCACGATATTGTGACCACCCAGGGCGGGTTGCACCATCTCCTGATTGGTGCGGGTCTCTTATGCTGTCACTTTCTCCTACCTCCTCCGGATATTACTTCCCTGACGAACACCTGCTGGGATTGTTCCGTTCGGGCTACCAGATTCACGTGAGACACAAAACAGGCAAATGGAAGGAGGAGTAAATCCTGAGCGTCCCCTGGGGAGGTGGGAATTAACTTAGAGGGTCTTTTGTTCTGAAAGGTGTCACCTTGCTCTAGTGGTTACAAATAACACAGACATATGGACCAGGCTAACATCAAGGCTTATCCAGTATTAAACATTACAATTACTTACATTATTATATTACAGTACATAATAGACATGCTAATGGAAATGTGTGTCCTGAGAATGATCACACATACACTAGGAGACGGATGGGGGGAACACAAAAGGACTAAAAAGTAAATTGATCCCTGCAAGGACTGAGATGCTGCCAGTAAATTTGTAACACACATCCCATGTCCTCACATTCCTCTCCCACTTTTTAGGCCTTGTTCCCAGGGGTGATAAGGACACATTACTGACTGGGCGAGGCGGTGCTAGGTCTTCCTGTGTTGCGTAGAACTGGGTCTGGTTCCTGCTGACGGGACAAGCCATCCGCGTTTCCGTGATCTCTACCCTGTTTGTGGGAAATAGAGAAGTTGTACAGTTGCAGGGCCAAACTCCATCTTAGCAAGCGTCCATTGTCTCCTGCGGTACGTTGTAGCCAACTAAGGGGGTTATGATCTGTGACCACCGAGAACTTGCGCCCATACACGTATGGCTGCAGCTTCTTAAGGGCCCAGACTATAGCCAGACACTCCTTTTCAATAGTGGCGTAGGCTACCTCACGGTCGACAAGCTTCCGCGAGAGAAAAGCCACTGGGTGTTCACATCCATCTTCCCCTACCTGGCTCAACACAGCTCCTATTCCATAACCTGAGGCATCGGTTTGCACAATGAACCGCTTGCGAAAGTCGGGGGCTGCTAATACTGGGGATTGGGACAAAATTTCCTTAAGCTGGGAAAAAGCCCGTTCACACTCAGGGGTCCAGTGTATTTCTCGGGTGTACTTTTTGGTCGTCAGGTCAGTTAATGGCTTGGCAATGGTGCTGTACTGGGGCACAAACTTCCGATAGTACCCTGCCATTCCAAGGAAGGCACGTACCTGTTTTTGGTTAGTGGGGTGAGGCCACTTCAAGATGGCCTCAATTTTTGCCGGCTCTGGACGAATTTGGCCTCCACCAACCCTATGCCCGATACAACACCTCCGCCATCCCCATCTGACATTTGTCCGGTCTGATAGTCAACCCCGCCTGGCTAATCCGGGCTAGCACCTGGGCAACATGCTGCAGATGTTCCTCCCAGGTCTCACTAAAAATTGCTATGTCGTCCAGGTATGCCTGGGCAAACTCCTGACACCCTGTCAGCACGCGATCTACTGTACGCTGAAAGGTGGCTGGGGCATTCTTCATACCAAAGGGCATGGCTGCAAATTCAAATAGCCCAAATGGGGTGCTGAATGCAGACCTCTCCTGTGCCTCCCTGGTAAGGGGTATCTGCCAGTACCCCTTACTAAGGTCCACAGTGGATACATAGCGAGCCGCCCCCAACCTGTCTAGCAACTCATCTACCCGGGGCATGGGGTATGCATCCATCACAGTCACCTCATTCAGCTTCCTATAGTCCACACAGAAGCGAGTGCTCCCATCCTTCTTAGGCACTAAGACTACACTGGCTGCCCAGGGACTAGTGGATGGTACAATGACCCCAAGTGCCAGCATTTCATCAACCTCTTTTTTGATCCTGTCCAGCACCTCTGGACTCACCCGATATGCGGGTTGCCTAATGGGCCGAGCCGCCCCGCTGTCGACATGATGGGCCACTACATGGGTGCGCCCTGGTTTGCTCGTGAATTGAGGTCTCTCTACCTCCAACACCTCCCTCATCTTTCTGGCCTGGGTTGCTGTTAACTGTGAGCCTATGGGCACTGCCTCTACCCCTAGATCCTTTTTGGTTGCTGCTAAAATGTCAGGGATAGGGTCAGTCTCTGGGTCATCCATAGGTGGGCAGCAGATTGCCACAGCCCCTATTTCTCTGGTGACATACTCCTTTAACCGATTTATGTGGTAGGTACCCACCCGCTTCCCTGTTGGACCTAGGGCAACAATATAATCTACCTGGCCCTGATGACCCATGATGGTATAGGGCCCTGCCCAGGTTGCCTGTAACTTGTGCTTTCGGGCAGGTACTAGAACCATCACTTTCTGCCCAACATCTAGCTCCCTTTCATGTGCTCGCTGGTTGTAGTACTGGCTCTGCCATTCCTGTGCCCCCAGCATGTGGTCATGCGCAAGCTGCATCAAACGCTGAAATCTCTCCCTCATTTGGACTACATACTCCAGGACAGGAACCTCAGGTTCCTGGAATGTCCCTTCCCAGCTTTCCCGGACTAGGTCTAGAGGCCCTCGAACCCTTTGCGCATATAATAACTCAAAAGGGGAGAATCCAGTGGAATCTTGCGGCACTTCGGGGTATGCGAATAATAGCTGCTGCAACGACTTCTCCCAATCCCCCCCCTCTGATTCAGCATATGCCCGCAGCAACTGCTTTAGGGTCCCATTAAACCTCTCGCAGAGCCCATTCGTCTGGGGATGGTAGGCTGTCGTGCGGAAGGGATGGACCCCAAATTTGTCCCATACTGTTTGCAGCAAGTCCCCTTGAAATTGTGTACCCTGATCGGTAACTACTTCTTGTGGAAATCCTATACAGCTAAAGATATCCATGAGAGCCTGGGCGATATGCTCATCATCTATGGATGCCAGGGCCACTGCCTCAGGGTATCTAGTCGCATAGTCAACTACGGTCAGTATGTATTTCTTCCCTGTTCGGCTCGGCTTCTTAAAAGGCCCAACAATGTCCATGGCCACTCTCTTAAATGGCTCGCTTATGACAGGCATGGGTTGTAGGGGAGCTCGACGTGGGGGCCCCCCGAGGCATTGACATACCTCACAGGATTCCCTATACTGTTTTACTGCTTGGCTTATTCCAGGCCAGAAGAAGTGCCGTAATAGCCGGGCACGGGTTTTACGAACCCCTAAGTGGCCTGCTAAGGGAGTGTCAAGGGCAACTGCTAGCAACCGGTACGGTTCTGCTGGGGAACAATCAACTGTTTCCTTAGGACTTCGGGCTCTAAGGGGTCTGCTTTTGCAGGCACCCTGTACAGTCTCCCCTCCTCCCACTGGATGCGATCCCCCTGAGGTCCCCAATCTGCCCGTTCTGCCGCACTGCGGAGGCTAGCTAAGGAAGGGTCTGTCCGTTGGGCTTCCCTAAATGCCGTCCTGTCTAGCTCCCCCAGATTCCCATTACAGTCAAACAAGTCTGGTTCAGTGTTACTCACCGGTGACAGGTCAGGGGTTGTGGCCATTGATCCCACCAAGATCCCCGATGCTGGCCCGAGAGGGTCCTCGGGTGCTGTCACCAACAACTGCGCTTGGCTCCGGGTGATAGCTCCAACAAAATAACTAGCCAAACCACTGCCCAGATCATTTCCCAGGATAACATGGGTGGGTAACCCACCCAAAAGTCCCACCTCCACTTCCCCTGAGTCCAGGCCCCAATCCAAGTGTACCCGGGCCATGGGGATAACAGTGATCTGCCCTCCGGCCATGGAGATTTAAATTTTCTGTTTCTCCAATAGTTAGCAGGGGGGGATTAACTCCGGTCGGACCAGGGTAACGGAGGCCCCGGAGTCTCTCAATCCTTGCAGTTCCTGTCCATTGACTTTAACAGGCTGTACGTGGGTTTTCATGTTATCCGGGGTAGCTTTCCCAATAGCTGCTACTACCTCCACTTGATATGCTACTTCCTCCGCCTCTGGCGCATCAGGAACGCAGTTCCCCTCCCCACCCCCAAATGTTGTTTCCTGGCACACAGCTACCCTGGGCACAGCTGGTCGGGCACCTGGAAATGGTCCTCTTCCCCGCAGACAGTCTTGCTGCACATGCCCTACCTGGTGACAGTTGAAGCACCGCCGAGACTCTGGAAGTGCAGGGCCTGGCGGCCTTGCATTGGCCGTTTGCAGAGCTGGGGTGTGTAGTGGGGCCGGGCGCTGGGTTGTCAGGTAGGGATTCTGGACTTGTTGGGGCCGTCGGGGGGCTGACCTCTCTACTGGGTTGGCTCCTCTCCACCGGGGCCTGTTAGCTGTGAACTCGTCAGCTAGGTGTGCTGCATTCTCCGGAGTGGTGGGGTTCCGATCCGCCACCCACTCTCGAATTTCCGGGGGCATCTTGTTAAGCAACTGTTCCAGGATAATAACCTTTTTAACATCCACTACAGTGCATGCCTGCTTTCCGGCCAACCATCTGTCACAGTTCCGCCGCAACAGGTTCTTAAACTCTGCAAATGAGGTATCCCCTTTCCATGACATTGACCGGAACTTGGCGCGGTATGATTCAGCAGTCACTGCACATCTGGCAAGCAGCACCCCCTGGACCTCCTCATAGGACAATGTCTGTTCTGGACTCAAAGCCTGGCACGCTTCCAGCGCCCGTCCTCTCAGACTGAGTAACAAATATAGAGGCCATTCTGCTGCCTCAATCTTATGCAGAGTCATCATTGAATCAAATGTCTGCAGATGGTTATCAATGTCCGAGCTGGCCTCATCAAAAGGCGGTATGTCCCGATATCGCAGCCTGGCTGGCTGACTTACTGATACTGGTGGGACAGGGGTGTAGGTCTGTGCTCCCAGGGCGGCCCCCAGTACCGCTGCTCCTTGTCCTAGCGCTGCCAGCAACTCCCACAACTGATCTACCCCTCCCATGGTAGGCATTGCCCCGGAAACCGTTGTCGCCGTGGTTCCCTGACCCTCGGTCTGCTCCGGTACATCGTCCTCATCGTCCACATCGTCCTCCTCCGCTGGATGATCTTGATCCCACTGCTGCCACCAAATGTGAGGATACGGGGTTCTCTCAATCATCCAGACACCAAGCAGATGAAACCAATGTGATGGTTTATTTTTCCACAGCACACAGCAACAGATAATATGTAATGGCAAGGGGTAAATACAGAGAACAGGCAATAAACAGGTAGCAGTCCAGACAGAGGCAGTCCCAGTAGAGTACAATGTCCCAGAACAATTCCACGAAATAGCTAGAGACCCTCAGTCCTCACAGTAGAAACTATCACTGATCACACTTGCAGTGAATAGCGCATAAGTCCACTCAATCGTTTCCAGGACCCCACACGTAGAAACTATCAGAGATCACAAAGCAGTGATAGTCCCTGGGTCCACTCAATCATTTCCAGGACCCCACACGTAGAAGCTAATCACAGAACACACAGCAATGAATAGCGTATAGGTCCTTGCAGAATTTCCAAAGTATAAATCCACAGAACTGGTGATGCGTTCCACTAGCACCTTAGCAGAGCGAGGCCTCTTAGCCAAAGTCAGCGACTAACATGTGGAGTTGCCTTCGGTGACATGTTTTAAAATCTTCCAATTTCCCACGATATTGTGACCACCCAATCTCCTGATTGGTGCGGGTCTCTTATGCTGTCACTTTCTCCTACCTCCTCCGGATACTACTTCCCTGACGAACACCTGCTGGGAAGGTTCCGTTCGGGCTACCAGATTCACGTGAGACACAAAACAGGCAAATAGAAGGAGGAGTAAATCCTGAGTGTCCCCTGGGGAGGTGGGAATTAACTTAGAGGGTCTTTTGTTCTGAAAGGTGTCACCTTGCTCTAGTGGTTACAAATAACACAGACATATGGACCAGGCTAACATCAAGGCTTATCCAGTATTAAACATTACAATTACTTACATTATTATATTACAGTACATAATAGACATGCTAATGGAAATGTGTGTCCTGAGAATGATCACACATACACTAGGAGACGGATGGGGGGAACACAAACGGACTAAAAAGTAAATTGATCCCTGCAAGGACTGAGATGCTGCCAGTAAATTTGTAACACACATCCCATGTCAACACATTCCGCTCCCACTTTTTAGGCCTTGTTCCCAGGGGTGATAAGGACACATTACTGACTGGGCGAGGCGGTGCTAGGTCTTCCTGTGTTGCGTAGAACTGGGTCTGGTTCCTGCTGACGGGACAAGCCATCCGCGTTTCCGTGATCTCTACCCTGTTTGTGGGAAATAGAGAAGTTGTACAGTTGCAGGGCCAAACTCCATCTTAGCAAGCGTCCATTGTCTCCTGCGGTACGTTGTAGCCAACTAAGGGGGTTATGATCTGTGACCACCGAGAACTCGCGCCCGTACACGTATGGCTGCAGCTTCTTAAGGGCCCAGACTATAGCCAGACACTCCTTTTCAATAGTGGCGTAGGCTACCTCACGGTCGACAAGCTTATTATCACTCTTACATACCTCACTGTTACATATCATCACTCTTACATATCATCACTCTTACATATCACTGTTACATATCATCACTGTTACATATCATCACTGTTACATATCATCACTCTTACATATCTCACTGTTACATATTATCACTCTTACATACCTCACTGTTACATATCATCACTGTTACATATCATCACTCTTACATATCATCACTGTTACATATCATCACTCTTACATATCTCACTGTTACATATCATCACTCTTACATATCTCACTGTTACATATCATCACTGTTACATATCATCACTGTTACATATCATCACTCTTACATATCATCACTCTTACATATCATCACTCTTACATATCATCACTCTTACATATCATCACTGTTACATATCATCACTGTACATATCATCACAGTTACATATCTCACTGTTAAATATCTCACTTTTACATATCTCACTGTTACATATCATCACTCTTACATATCATCACAGTTACATATCATCACTCTTACATATCTCACTCTTACATATCATCACAGTTACATATCTCACTGTTACATATCTCACTGTTACATATCTCACTGTTACATATCTCACTGTTACATATCTCACTGTTACATATCATCACTCTTACATATCTCACTCTTACATATCATCACAGTTACATATCTCACTGTTACATATCTCACTGTTACATATCATCACTGTTACATATCATCACTGTTACATATCATCACTCTTACATATCTCACTCTTACATATCATCATTGTTACATATCTCACTCTTACATATCATCACTGTTACATGTCATCACTGTACATATCATCACAGTTACATATCTCACTGTTACATATCTCACTGTTACATATCATCACTGTTACATATTATCACTCTTACATATCTCACTGTTACATATCTCACTGTTACATATCATCACTCTTACATATCATCACTCTTACATATCATCACTCTTACATATCATCACTGTTACATATCATCACTCTTACATATCTCACTGTTACATATCATCACTGTTACATATCTCACTGTTACATATCTCACTGTTACATATCAACACTCTTACATATCTAACTGTTACATATCATCACTTTTACATATCTCACTGTTACATATCATCACTGTTACATATCATCACTTTTACATATCACTGTTACATATCTCACTGTTACATATCATCACTCTTACATATCATGACTGTTACATATCGTCATTGTTACATATCTCACTGTTACATATTATCACTGTTACATATCATCACTGTTACATATCATCACTCTTACATATCATCACTCTTACATATCATCACTCTTACATATCTCACTGTTACATATCTCACTGTTACATATCTCACTGTTACATATCATCACTCTTACATATCATCACTGTTACATATCATCACTGTTACATATTATCTCTCTTACATATCTCACTGTTACATATCATCACTGTTACATATCATCACTGTTACATATTATCACTCTTACATATCATCACTGTTACATATCATCACTGTTATATATCATCACTGTTATATATCATCACTCTTACATATCTCACTGTTACATATCATCACTGTTATATATCATCACTGTTACATATCATCACTGTTACATATCATCACTCTTACATATCATCACTGTTACATATCTCACTGTTACATATCTAACTGTTACATATCATCACTGTTACATATCATCACTGTTACATATCATCACTGTTACATATCTCACTGTTACATATCATCACTGTTACATATCATCACTGTTACATATTATCACTCTTACATATCTCACTGTTACATATCATCACTGTTACATATCATCATTGTTACATATCATCACTGTTACATATCATCACTCTTACATATCATCACTGTTACACATCATCACTCTTACATATCTCACTGTTACACATCATCACTCTTACATATCTCACTGTTACACATCATTACTCTTACATATCATCACTCTTACATATCTCACTGTTACATATCATCACTCTTACATATCTCACTGTTACATATCTTCACTGTTACATATCATCATAGTTACATATCATCACAGTTACATATCATCACAGTTACATATCATCACTCTTACATATCTCACTGTTACATATCATCACTCTTACATATCTCACTGTTACATATCATCACTGTTACATATCATCACTGTTACATATTATCACTCTTACATATCATCACTGTTACATATCATCACTGTTACATATCATCACAGTTACATATTATCACTCTTACATATCATCACTCTTACATATCATCACTCTTACATATCATCACTCTTACATATTATCACTCTTACATACCATCACTGTTACATATCATCACAGTTACATATTATCACTCTTACTTATCTCACTGTTACATATCATCACTGTTACATATCATCACTGTTACATATTATCACTCTTACATATCATCACTGTTACATATCATCACAGCTACATATTATCACTCTTACATATCTCACTGTTACATATCATCACTGTTACATATCATCACTGTTACATATTATCACTCTTACATATCTCACTGCTACATATCATCACAGTTACATATCTCACTGTTACATATCATCACAGTTACATATCATCACAGTTACATATTATCACTCTTACATATCTCACTGTTACATATCATAGCCATCGCTCCCTATAGCCACCACTCTCTATAGCCATCACTTCCTATAGCCATCGCTCCCTATAGCCATCACTCCCTATAGCCATCACTCCCTATAGCCATTGCTTCCTATAGCCATCACTTCCTATAGCCATCACTTCCTATAGCCATCGCTCCCTATATCCATCGCTTCCTATAGCCATTGCTCCCTATAGCCATCACTTACTATAGCCATTGCTCTCTATAGCCATCACTTCCTATAGCCATCGCTCTCTATAGCCATCGCTCTCTATAGCCATCGCTCCCTATATCCATCGCTTACTATAGCCAGCTTCCTATAGCCATCGCTTCCTATAGCCATTGCTTCCTATAGCCAGCTTCCTATAGCCATCGCTTCCTATAGCCATCGCTTCCTATAGCCATGACTTCTATAGCCATCCCTCCCTATAACCATCGCTTCCTATAGCCATCACTCCCTATAGCCATCACTTCCTATAGCCATCACTTCCTGTTGCCATAGCTCTCTATAGCCATCGCTCTCTATAGCCATCGCTCCCTATAGCCATCGCTTACTATAGCCAGCTTCCTATAGCCATCGCTTCCTATAGCCAGCTTCCTATAGCCATCGCTTCCTATAGCCATCGCTTCCTATAGCCATGACTTCTATAGCCATCCCTCCCTATAGCCATAGCTTCCTATAGCCGTCACTCCCTATAGCTATCACTTCCTATAGCCATCACTTCCTATAGCCATAGCTCCCTATAGCCATCGTTTCCTATAGCCAACGCTTCCTATAGCAATCGCTCCCTATAGCCATCGCTTCCTCTAGCCATCACTTCCTATAGCCATATAGACATCACTTCCTATAGCCATTGCCCCCTATAGCCATCGCTCCCTATAGCCATCGCTTCCTATAGCCAACGCTTCCTATAGCCATCGCTTCCTATAGCCATCGCTCCCTATAGCCAACGCTTCCTATAGCCATCGCTTCCTATAGCCATCGCTCCCTATAGCCATCGCTTCCTATAGCCATTGCTTCCTATAGCCATCGCTGCCTATAGCCATCACTTCCAATAGCCATCGCTTTCTATAGCCATATAGACATCACTTCCTAAAGCCATTGCTCCCTATAGCCATCG
This sequence comes from Taudactylus pleione, assembly GCA_031769625.1. Lineage (NCBI taxonomy): Eukaryota > Metazoa > Chordata > Amphibia > Anura > Myobatrachidae > Taudactylus > Taudactylus pleione. Next base: position 652,249 of record JAUIMM010003146.1, on the reverse strand, counting down.
CTCCCTATAGCCATCGCTTCCTATAGCCATTGCTTCCTTTAGCCATCGCTTCCTATAGCCATCGCTCCCTTTAGCCATCGCTCCCTATAGCCATCGCTGCCTATAGCCATCGCTGCCTATAGCCATCGCTTCCGATAGCCATCGCTTCCGATAGCCATCGCTTCCTATAGCCATCACTTCCTATAGCCATATAGACATCACTTCCAATAGCCATTGCTCCCTATAGCCATCGCTCCCTATAGCCATCACTTCCTATAGCCATCACTTCCTATAGCCATCACTCCCTATAGCCATCACTCCTTATAGCCATTGCTTCCTATAGCCATCACTTCCTATAGCCATTGCTCCCTATAGTCATCGCTCCCTACATGATGTCATGATGCCACGAATGGTAGGTCACCAGCACCCAGATGTGCAACAGTGCACGGAGCATCTTCCAGACTAGCTGCAGCTGTACACACAGCAGGATGCCTGACAGTAGTTTGCAAAGGATGCTACGGGTGGCAGTAATGCAGGGTGTCATGTCAGGCACCATGCCAGCCAGAAGCAAGTGCCGTTGGTCAACAACAGTGCTGCCTTCAGTGCCCTGTGACAGATACAGTAACAGGATGTGAGGAGGGGAATGGAGGCAGCAGGAAGCCACAGGCTTAGACTTATATAGTGGGAGTAGCAGGGGCCCCCAGCAGCACAGAGTATATCAGGAGATGAGTGATGTGTCAGTGAGGACAGGGCTGCATGTGACAGATACAGTGACATGATGTGAGGAGGGGAATGGAGGCAGCAGGAAGCCACAGACTGAGAGTTATATATTAGTAGGAGCAGGGGCCCCAGCAGCACAGAGTATATCAGGAGATGAGTGATGTGTTGTGAGGACAGGGCTGCATGTGACAGGGGCAGTGACATGATGTGAGGAGGGGAATGGAGGCAGCAGGAAGCCACAGGCTGAGAGTTATGTAGTGGGAGGAGCAGGGTCCCCAGCAGCACAGAGTATATCAGGAGATGAGTGATGTGTCCGTGAGGACAGGGCTGCATGTGACAGGGGCAGTGACATGATGTGAGGAGGGGAATGGAGGCAGCAGGAAGCCACAGACTGAGAGTTATATAGTGGGAGGAGCAGGGTCCCCAGCAGCACAGAGTATATCAGGAGATGAGTGATGTGTCCGTGAGGACAGGGCTGCATGTGACAGGGGCAGTGACATGATGTGAGGAGGGGAATGGAGGCAGCAGGAAGCCACAGACTGAGAGTTATATAGTGGGAGGAGCAGGGTCCCCAGCAGCACAGAGTATATCAGGAGATGAGTGATGTGTCCGTGAGGACAGGGCTGCATGTGACAGGGGCAGTGACATGATGTGAGGAGGGGAATGGAGGCAGCAGGAAGCCACAGACTGAGAGTTATATAGTGGGAGGAGCAGGGTCCCCAGCAGCACAGAGTATATCAGGAGATGAGTGATGTGTCCGTGAGGACAGGGCTGCATGTGACAGGGGCAGTGACATGATGTGAGGAGGGGAATGGAGGCAGCAGGAAGCCACAGGCTGACAGTTATATAGTGGGAGGAGCAGGGTCCCCAGCAGCACAGAGTATATCAGGAGATGAGTGATGTGTCCGTGAGGACAGGGCTGCATGTGACAGGGGCAGTGACATGATGTGAGGAGGGGAATGGAGGCAGCAGGAAGCCACAGACTGAGAGTTATATAGTGGGAGGAGCAGGGTCCCCAGCAGCACAGAGTATATCAGGAGATGAGTGATGTGTCCGTGAGGACAGGGCTGCATGTGACAGGGGCAGTGACATGATGTGAGGAGGGGAATGGAGGCAGCAGGAAGCCACAGACTGAGAGTTATATAGTGGGAGGAGCAGGGTCCCCAGCAGCACAGAGTATATCAGGAGATGAGTGATGTGTCCGTGAGGACAGGGCTGCATGTGACAGGGGCAGTGACATGATGTGAGGAGGGGAATGGAGGCAGCAGGAAGCCACAGACTGAGAGTTATATAGTGGGAGGAGCAGGGTCCCCAGCAGCACAGAGTATATCAGGAGATGAGTGATGTGTCCGTGAGGACAGGGCTGCATGCAGGGGTGTAGAGAGCCCAGCCGGGCCCAGGTGAAGAGGGGATGTGGCCTAATCGTTGTAGGTATGGCCACACCCCCTTGAGGGGAAAAATCCACTTTTGCAGCTCCACAAAGTGGTGTGGAGTGCTTTGGAGAGGGGCGCTGAGAGCCCCTCAGCCTGGCGCAAAGCCAGGGGGGATGCAATCAGTGTGATCGCTCCCCCCACAGGCATAGGAGACTGCTGTGGCTGCTGCTCAGCAGCCACGAATAGTCTCCCACTGCAGCTCAGCACACACTGTGTGCTGGGATGCTGTGAGAGAGAGGGGGTGGCGTCGGACCCGGGCCCCCTGCCGGGCCCCTCAGGAAGCCCGGACACAGGTAAATAGTACCTGGCGCCCCTGGCTGCATGTGACAGGGGCAGTAACATGATGTGAAGAAGGGAATGGGGGCAGCAGGAGGCCATAGACTGAGGGGCCTATTCATCTAATGCCTGTTAATCATGCAGAAATGCTGATTTCCACATATTCAGGAAACCGGGCCATTCATCACCAGGGGTCAGATAGAACCACCTGATATTCAGCAAACTCTGAAAACTGAAAGCTGGCGCTTGTTCTCATAACCCCCGCCTCTTCCTATGGGAAGGAGTTCTGAGGATGCGAAGAGGGATCCCTCCGCTGCCTCCTCACTGACTCCCGGGCGGCTCTGCGCATGCGTGATCTCAGGTCATGCATCCGCAGAAGCCAGGTACTGGGACAGGTAAGTAATGCAGCTACCTTTGTAGCTATGATACTAATCACGGGGACAGCTGCTTTTCAAAGCAGCTGTCCCCGCACTGGAGCAATGATGAATTGTTCCGGTGTTAAGAATCTCCTGCAGCGACGTGAATACTTCATCATCGGGGGTCATAAGGTCTCCGATGATGAATAGGTCCCTGAGAGTTATGTAGTAGAAGTAGCAGGGTCCCCAGCAGCACAGAGCAGGGATGGGAGGTTTCTGCTACACTTTTGCATTAAGATTGGGCTTTATAAAGGAATATTTGTGGGATATATACTTGGGGTACCCACAAACATTAAGTATTCCATAGATGTAGTTACAGAGAACCACGTGATATCTGCTGTGATCCCTCATTTTCAATCTCAAAAGCAGCCCCCATAGAAACCTTTGTGTGGGTAATCTATGTTTTTGTTTAGTTACATCTGTGCGGGTAGTTATGTTTTTGTCTGGTTACATCTGTGCGGGTATTCTTTGTTTTTGTCTGGTTACATCTGTGTTTGTTTTCTATATTTTTGTCTGGTTACATCTGTGCGGGTATTCTTTGTTTTTGTTTGGTTACATCGGTGCGGGTATTCTGTGTTTTTGTCTGGTTACATCTGTGCGGGTATTCTATGTTTTTGTCTGGTTACATCTGTGCGGGTATTCTTTGTTTTTGTCTGGTTACATCTGTGTTTGTTTTCTATATTTTTGTCTGGTTACATCTGTGCGGGTATTCTTTGCTTTTGTCTGGTTACATCTGTGCGGGAATTCTTTGTTTTTGTCTGGTTACATCGGTGCGGGTATTCTGTGTTTTTGTCTGGTTACATCTGTGCGGGTATTCTATGTTTTTGTCTGGTTACATCTGTGCGGGTATTCTATGTTTTTGTCTGATTACATCTGTGCGGGTATTCTGTATTTTTGTCTGGTTACATCTGTGCGGGAATTCTTTGTTTTTGTCTGATTACATCTGGGCGGGTATTCTGTATTTTTGTCTGGTTACATCTGTGCGGGTATTCTTTGTTTTTGTCTGGTTACATCTGTGTTTGTTTTCTATATTTTTGTCTGGTTACATCTGTGCGGGTATTCTTTGCTTTTGTCTGGTTACATCTGTGCGGGAATTCTTTGTTTTTGTCTGGTTACATCGGTGCGGGTATTCTGTGTTTTTGTCTGGTTACATCTGTGCGGGTATTCTATGTTTTTGTCTGGTTACATCTGTGCGGGTATTCTATGTTTTTGTCTGATTACATCTGTGCGGGTATTCTGTATTTTTGTCTGGTTACATCTGTGCGGGAATTCTTTGTTTTTGTCTGATTACATCTGGGCGGGTATTCTGTATTTTTGTCTGGTTACATCTGTGCGGGTATTCTATGTTTTTGTCTGGTTACATCTGTGCGGGAATTCTTTGTTTTTCTCTAGTTACATCTGTGTGAGTATTTTATGTTTTTGTCTGGTTACATCTGTGCGGGTAGTCTATGTTTTTGTCTGGTTACATCTGTGCGGGTATTATATGTTTTTGTCTGCTTACATGTGTGTGGGTATTCTATGTTTTTGTCTGCTTACATGTGTGCGGGTATTCTATGTTTTTGTCTGCTTACATGTGTGCAGGTATTCTATGTTATTGTCTGGTTACATCTGTGCAGGTATTCTATGTTTTTGTCTGGTTACATTTGTGTGGACATTCTTTGTGTATGTCTAGTTACATCTGTGTGGGTATTCTTTGTTTTTGTCTGGTTACATCTGTGCGGGTATTCTATGTTTTTGTCTGGTTATATCAGTGTGGGTGTTCTATGTTTTTATCTGGTTACATCTGTGTGGGTATTCTATGATTTTGCCTGGTTACATCTGTGCGGGTATTCTATGTTTTTGTCTGGTTACATCTCTGCAGGTATTCTATGTTTTTGTCTGGTTACATCTGTGCGGGTATACTATGTTTTTGTCTGGTTACATCTGTGCGGGTATTCTATGTTTTTGTCTAGTTATATCTGTGCGGGTATTCTTTGTGTATGTCTGGTTACATCTGTGCGGGTATTCTTTGTGTATGTCTGGTTACATCTGTGTGGGTATTATATGTTTTTGTCTGCTTACATGTGTGTGGGTATTCTATGTTTTTGTCTGCTTACATGTGTGCGGGTATTCTATGTTTTTGTCTGCTTACAGGTGTGCAGTTATTCTGTGTTTTTGTCTGGTTATATATGGGTGGGTATTCTATGTTTTTTCTGGTTACATCTGTGCGGGTATTCTTTGTTTTTGTCTGGTTACATCTGTGCGGGTATTCTGTGTTTTTGTCTGGTTACATCTGTGCGGGTATACTATGTTTTTGTCTGGTTACATCTGTGCGGGTATTCTATGTTTTTGTCTAGTTATATCTGTGTGGTATTCTTTGTGTATGTCTGGTTACATCTGTGTGGGTATTCTGTGTTTTTGTCTGGTTACATCTGTGTGGGTATTCTGTGTTTTTGTCTGGTTACATCTGTACGAGTATTCTATGTTTTTGTCTGGTTACATCTGTGCGGGTATTCTATGTTTTTGTCTAGTTATATCTGTGCGGGTATTCTTTGTGTATGTCTGGTTACATCTGTGTGGGTATTCTATGTTTTTATCTGTTACATCTGTGCGGGTATTCTATGTTTTTGTCTGGTTACATCTGTGCGGGTATTCTATGTTTTTGTCTGGTTACATCTGTGCGGGTATACTACGTTTTTGTCTGGTTACATCTGTGTGGGTATTCTATGTTTTTGTCTAGTTATATCTGTGTGGTATTCTTTGTGTATGTCTGGTTACATCTGTGCGGGTATTCTGTGTTTTTGTCTGGTTACATCTGTGCAGGTATTCTATGTTTCTGTCTGGTTACATCTGTGCGGGTATTCTGTTTTTTTGTCTGGTTACATCGGTGAGGGTATTCTATGTTTTTATCTGGTTACATCTGTGTGGGTATTCTATGTTTTTGTCTGGTTACATCTGTGCAGGTATTCTATGTTTCTGTCTGGTTACATCTGTGTGGGTATTCTTTGTTTTTGTCTGGTTACATCTGTGCAGGTATTCTGTTTTTTTGTCTGGTTACATCAGTGCGGGTATTCTATGTTTTTATCTGGTTACATCAGTGCGGGTATACTATGTTTTTATCTGGTTACATCTGTGTGGGTATTCTTTGTTTTTGTCTGGTTACATCTGTGCGGGTATTCTGTTTTTTTGTCTGGTTACATCGGTGCGGGTATTCTATGTTTTTATCTGGTTACATCTGTGCGGGTATTCTATGTTTTTGTCTGGTTACATCGGTGCGGGTATTCTATGTTTTTATCTGGTTACATCTGTGCGGGTATTCTATGTTTTTGTCTGGTTACATCTGTGCGGGTATTCTATGTTTTTGTCTGGTTACATCTGTGCAGTTATTCTGTGTTTTTGTCTGGTTATATATGGGTGGGTATTCTATGTTTTTTCTGGTTACATCTGTGCGGGTATTCTTTGTTTTTGTCTGGTTACATCTGTGCGGGTATTCTGTGTTTTTGTCTGGTTACATCTGTGCAGGTATTCTATGTTTCTGTCTGGTTACATCTGTGCATGTATTCTTTGTTTTTGTCTGGTTACATCTGTGCGGGTATTCTGTTTTTTGTCTGGTTACATCTGTGCGGGTATTCTATGTTTTTATCTGGTTACATCTGTGCGGGTATTCTATGTATTTGTCTGGTTACATCGGTGCGGGTATTCTATGTTTTTATCTGGTTACATCTGTGCGGGTATTCTATGTTTTTGTCTGGTTACATCTGTGCGGGTATTCTATGTTTTTGTCTGGTTACATCTGTGCAGGTATTCTGTGTTTTTGTCTGGTTGCATCTGTGCGGGTATTCTATGTTTTTTTCTGGTTACATCTGTGCGGGTATTCTATGTTTTTGTCTGGTTACATCTGTGCAGGTAGTCTGTGTTTTTGTCTGGTTGCATCTGTGCGGTTATTCTATGTTTTTTTCTAGTTACATCTGTGCGGGTATTCTTTGTTTTTGTCTGGTTACATCTGTGCTGGTATTTTTTGTTTTTGTCTGGTTACATCTGTGCAGGTATTCTATGTTTTTTTCTGGTTACATCTGTGCAGGTATTCTATGTTTTTTTTCTGGTTACATCTGTGCGGGTATTCTATGTGTTTGTCTAGTTACATCTGTGTGGTATTCTATGTTTTTGACTGGTTAGTTTTAAAAGTGAGTTTTAGAAGAGATGTTGCCCATAGCAACCAATCAGATTCTAGCTATTATCTTCTAGAAGGTGCTAGTTAAATATTAAGTAGAATGTGATTGGTTGCTATGGGCAACATCTCTTCTAAAACTGACTTCTAAAAACTCTGACTTTAGTAAATTTACCCCCAGGAGAGGGATCCACAGGATCCCTCCAAGGTACTCTCCATTTGCACATGCACGGTCATAATTATTGGGTCTAGAAGCTGATAATTAATACACATTTTTGTATTAATTACAGCACTGCCTGCACTCAGATCCTATAATGAGGCAGACGCAGTGAAGGCATTACTTCTGCGCTTGAGTGCGAGATGCACTGAGGATGCATCCTGATGTTTAGCGCTGGACAACGCAGACCGGAATTTCAATATATGTTTCTGGGTGGTAAAGGAGGGGGTGGCTACAAGTCGCCAGTTTCAGGGGCGTGTCAGTGTCAGTGACTGCATCTAAAGACGCAGAAGAACTGACACTGGTGACCATGGTAAGCCGGACATTCCACGCCTGCCATAGGCTTCCATTATGCGGCTGCTGGTCTGACGATACTGCGTCTTTGTACATACATCGGTGGAATCCCATTAACCATGACATGACCAAAAAGACGCAGCTAGTGCGTCCAACTCACAATCACCCCCGATATTACAGGAGGCGACATTTTGTTGCCTCCCACAAGATCAGCAAATTAATTTGTTGAAATACTCTGTGCTGCTGTGCACATTCCTCTTATCTGATGTGCTATAAACTCCTACATCAAACCTGGGGGCATTCAGACAGGCAGGATATTATATTATTATTATTAGATAGTTTATTGCCTCAGAAACGTAAGAACATAATATTACAGTAGTATATATGCAGCATTTATACATAACATGCGAGCAGGTGGAACGCTGAGCTAAGGCCCCTGGAGGAGCGGACATGGGGTGGCGAATGATTGTTTAAACAACCCCCGAGAGAGGGAGGGGACATCAGGTTTTATTACATTTGCACGCTGCAATATTTCTTAAGACTTTGGTCGCAGTTATACTGTAAATGTGCAGTACAGGTCCAATTACAAGTCTAGGATGAGCCCCGATCTCCGGCATCACAGAGGTGGAGCAGATATTAGGGTTGTGCCCATTGGGGGAACCTCATTGCGGAGTCCGGGGTAAGAAGGACCCAGACTTATGGTGAAGCTGATTCTGAGGATGCTCTTCTCCTTGGTTCAGGGGTTTAGAGATAAAAGGGACTCTCATCTTTTAAGGTAAGGAAAGAAGTTCCTCCCCAGTCTGCGCCTCATTTAGTATTGTACACATTTAGGCAGAAATTGTGTCTGAAAAAAAGCAATTCTGGGCCAGATTCAGAGGTGGAGGCTGGTGCGTCTGTTTACGGAATCATGGCTGCGATGAAATGCAGATGTTACTATCATTCCTTCCCCTGGTGCAGTATCCTGCATCTGACTGTGCAAAGACTGAGGCCCTGATTCAGAGCCGGATGCTCTGACAGAGCGCTTGCTCTGAATCGGGGCCATCCCTCCTCCTTTTTGGAGCGGCCTCCTGGCAGCTCACATAGCTGTGGGTGACCACCCACAGCTATAGCGAGCGGCCAAAATGATGGTCGCGATGGACAAGACCATCGCAACCATCGGGCTTGCGACGAGACCCTTGCGGTAGGGTCTCACTGCTGCAAGCCCTGGAGTGCTTTTGGCTCTATCAGAGCCAAAATCACTCCCACTGACATCACTAGTGCTCAGTGCTCGCGAGCGGGTCTGAATCAGGCCCAGAGATGCCCACTTTCGCCATCAATACTTGCACCTGCCCTAAAGCAGGAGCAATTTCTCCATCTGAACACAATCAGTAGCGTATGCGCCAGGAGAAATCAGTAGTGTATGCGCCAGGAGAAATCAGTAGTGTATGCGCCAGGAGAAATCAGTAGTGTATGCGCCAGGAGAAATCAGTAGTGTATGCGCCAGGAGAAATCAGTAGTGTATGCGCCAGGAGAAATCAGTAGTGTATGCGCCAGGAGAAATCAGTAGTGTATGCGCCAGGAGAAATCAGTAGTGTATGCGCCAGGAGAAATCAGTAGTGTATGCGCCAGGAGAAATCAGTAGTGTATACGCCAGGAGAAATCAGTAGTGTATGCGCCAGGTGAAATCAGTAGTGTATGCGCCAGGAGAAATCAGTAGTGTATGCGCCAGGAGAAATCAGTAGTGTATGCGCCAGGAGAAATCAGTAGTGTATACGCCAGGAGAAATCAGTAGTGTGCGCCAGGAGAAATCAGTAGTGTATACGCCAGGAGAAATCAGTAGTGTATACGCCAGGAGAAATCAGTAGTGTATACGCCAGGAGAAATCAGTAGTGTATACGCCAGGAGAAATCAGTAGTGTATGCGCCAGGAGAAATCAGTAGTGTATGCGCCAGGAGAAATCAGTAGTGTATGCGCCAGGAGAAATCAGTAGTGTATGTGCCAGGAGAAATCAGTAGTGTATACACCAGGTGAAATCAGTAGTATATACGGCAGGAGAAATCAGTAGTGTATGCGCCAGGAGAAATCAGTAGTGTATGCGCCAGGAGAAATCAGTAGTGTGTGCGCCAGGAGAAATCAGTAGTGTGTGCGCCAGGAGAAATCAGTAGTGTATACACCAGGAGAAATCAGTAGTATATACGGCAGGAGAAATCAGTAGTATATACGGCAGGAGAAATCAGTAGTGTATACGCCAGGAGAAATCAGTAGTGTATACACCAGGTGAAATCAGTAGTGTGTACGCCAGGAGAAATCAGTAGTATATACGGCAGGAGAAATCAGTAGTGTATACACCAGGTGAAATCAGTAGTGTGTGCGCCAGGAGAAATCAGTAGTATATACGGCAGGAGAAATCAGTAGTATATACGGCAGGAGAAATTAGTAGTGTATGCGCCAGGAGAAATCAGTAGTATATACGGCAAGAGAAATTAGTAGTGTATCCGCCAGGAGAAATCAGTAGTGTATGCGCCAGGAGAAATCAGTAGTATATAAGGCAGGAGAAATCAGTAGTATATACGGCAGGAGAAATTAGTAGCGTCTCTCTAAGCTTAAGGATCCGTAGATGTGAAATTTGCATAGGGACAGTTGCGAATGTGCAGTACGGAAATGTATATTGTCCAGTCCCATATGAGCCCCTTTGTTTGTTCCCTTATTGCTGCTTGGGTGATGGAAATCACTGTCCCAGTCCATCCCAGGCTGTCCCAGGCCTTCTATTGTAAGGAAATAAAAGTCCACATTCCCTGGGTATCGGTGAGTGGCCTCCACTGATCATACCATGTTACAACTCAGTAATTGGAAAATGCGATAAACACCCTCCGCATTTTCCATATATACTATTGTGTGGCCACTGGGGTTCCAATGCGGAGGATAACGCCAGCTGTTGCTCACTATACCCTATAGAAGCCTATACCACATTGCGCAGGATCCAATCGGATGCCTCCCAGCATGCCTCGCGGCCGCCGCATCACTCTGCACATTCGCAGATGGACTACCGCGTCAGAAACCCGGAAGTCCACGGGGCGGCACGGATCGCAAAGGACGGCTCTTATCGGAAGAGCTGTACTATGCTGTACTGATCGTGTGTCTTAGTGTATATGCGATCAGTAAGGATGCGGTGACTGGCGGTAAGTACCACACTATGTTACTGCATCCTGCCCCCTATTCTATGTACATAACATGCAGTGATATGTTACACGCTCACCCAGGACACAGGTTATTCCCTGACAACTCTCATCCAGGACACAGGTGTGGTTATTCCCTGACAACTCGCACCCAGGACACAGGTGTGGTTATTCCCCGACAACTCTCATCCAGGACACAGGTTATTCCCTGACAACTCTCACCCAGGACACAGGTGTGGTTATTCACTGACAACTCTCACCCAGGACACAGGTGTGGTTATTCCACGACAACTCTCACCCAGGACACAGGTGTGGTTATTCCCTGACACCTCTCATCCAGGACACAGGTGTGGTTATTCCCTGACAACTCTCACCCAGGACACAGGTGTGGTTATTCCCCGACACCTCTCACCCAGGACACAGGTTATTCCCTGACACCTCTCACCCAGGACACAGGTTATTCCCTGACACCTCTCATCCAGGACACAGGTGTGGTTATTCCCTGACAACTCTCACCCAGGACACAGGTGTGGTTATTCCCCGACACCTCTCACCCAGGACACAGGTTATTCCCTGACACCTCTCACCCAGGACACAGGTTATTCCCTGACAACTCTCATCCAGGACACAGGTGTGGTTATTCACTGACAACTCTCACCCAGGACACAGGTGTGGTTATTCCCTGACACCTCTCATCCAGGACACAGGTTATTCCCTAACACCTCTCATCCAGGACACAGGTTATTCCCTGACACCTCTCACCCAGGACACAGGTTATTCACTGACAACTCTCACCCAGGACACAGGTGTGGTTATTCCCTGACACCTCTCATCCAGGACACAGGTGTGGTTATTCCCTGACACCTCTCATCCAGGACACAGGTTATTCCCTGACAACTCTCATCCAGGACACAGGTTATTCCCTGACACCTCTCACCCAGGACACAGGTTATTCACTGACAACTCTCACCCAGAACACAGGTGTGGTTATTCCCTGACACCTCTCACCCAGGACACATTTGTGGTTATTCCCTGACACCTCTCACCCAGGACACAGGTGTGGTTATTCCCTGACCACAAACTCGCCAAGGTTGGAACTGCCAGTGCTGCCCCTCAAAGTTATTGTCTTTGGGCCACGTTTACAGATAACACCTCGGGAGTATATTTATAAAATGCTGCTTCTCTGCCGGTTTGACCTCAGAATTGAAAGCGCCGCTGATATTTAGCACAAAGTATGGCATGTTTTTATGTTTACTAAAGTGCAGGTTTTTAGAAGTGAAGATGTTGCCCATAGCAACCAATCAGATTCTAGCTATTATCTTCTAGAAGGTGCTAGTTAAATGTTAAACAGAATCTGGTTGCTATCGGCAACATCTCCACTTCTAAAAACTTTCACTTTAGTAAATAGTATACCCCCTATTTGTGCCGCTTTAAATTCTGAGGTCAAACCCACCGAAGCTCTTTCTGTGAACGCCCCGTAGAGCGCAGAGTAATGAATGTGCAGGACCGTAACAACATAAACAGTGCGTCAGAATGGATGTGAATGTGTACAGGCCGGGTTACACATTCACATGTGTCATACACATAATCCACCTACACATATGACATTAAACACACAGAGCCACAGCGATACCCCATGAAAGGGCCTACACAAACCTGCAGCGCTGTAAGCCAGCGGTACGGCCACCGGCGTGCGATAGTGTGAGTGACCGTAAATTCTGCAGTCACCGGGCGCCTGGATGCTAAAGATCCCTGTGCATGGTATAGAGAGGACACGACAGGAGCCACGTTCCCAGCACTAGCCAGCTCCTGTGTGCTTATATACAGGAGAGCAGCTATACATTACACACATGGTATAGAGAGGACACGACAGGAGCCACGTTCCCAGCACTAGCCAGCTCCTGTGTGCTTATATACAGGAGAGCAGCTATACATTACACACATGGTATAGAGAGGACACGACAGGAGCCACGTTCCCAGCACTAGCCAGCTCCTGTGTGCTTATATACAGGAGAGCAGCTATACATTACACACATGTTATAGAGAGGATACGACAGGAGCCATGTTACCAGCAGTAGCCAGCTCCTGTGTGCTTATATACAGGAGAGCAGCTATACATTATACACATGGTATAGAGAGGACACGACAGGAGCCACGTTCCCAGCACTAGCCAGCTCCTGTGTGCTTATATACAGGAGAGCAGCTATACATTACACACATGTTATAGACAGGACATGACAGGAGCCATGTTCCCAGCACTAGCCAGCTCCTGTGTGCTTATATACAGGAGAGCAGCTATACATTACACACATGATATAGACAAGACATGACAGGAGCTGCTTTCCCAGCACTAGCCAGCTCCTGTGTGCTTATATACAAGAGTGCAGCTATACATTACACACATGTTATAGACAGGACATGACAGGAGCCATGTTCCCAGCGCTAGCCAGCTCCTGTGTGCTGATATACAGGAGAGCAGCTATACATTACACACATGGTATAGACAGGACATGACAGGAGCCACGTTCCCAGCACTAGCCAGCTCCTGTGTGCTTATATACAAGAGTGCAGCTATACATTACACACATGGTATAGAAAGGACACGACAGGAGCCGCGTTCCCAGCACTAGCCAGCTCCTGTGTGCTTATATACAGGAGAGCAGCTATATATTACACACATGGTATAGACAGGACACGACAGGAGCCGCGCTCCCAGCACTAGCCAGCTCCTGTGTGCTTATATACAAGAGTGCAGCTATATATTACACACATGGTATAGACAGGACACAGCAGGAGCCGTGTTCCCAGCACTAGACAGCTCCTGTGTGCTTATATACAAGAGAGCAGCTATACATTACACACATGGTATAGACAGGACATGACAGGAGCCACGTTCCCAGCACTAGCCAGCTCCTGTGTGCTTATATACAAGAGAGCAGCTATACATTACACACATGGTATAGATAAGACATGACAGGAGCCGCGTTCCCAGCACTAGCCAGCTCCTGTGTGCTTATATACAGGAGAGCAGCTATACATTACACACATGGTATAGACAGGACACGACAGGAGCCGCGCTCCCAGCACTAGCCAGCTCCTGTGTGCTTATATACAAGAGTGCAGCTATACATTACACACATGGTATAGACAGGACACAGCAGGAGCCGTGTTCCCAGCACTAGACAGCTCCTGTGTGCTTATATACAAGAGAGCAGCTATACATTACACACATGGTATAGACAGGACATGACAGGAGCCACGTTCCCAGCACTAGCCAGCTCCTGTGTGCTTATATACAAGAGAGCAGCTATACATTACACACATGGTATAGATAAGACATGACAGGAGCCGCGTTCCCAGCACTAGCCAGCTCCTGTGTGCTGATATACAGGAGAGCAGCTATACACACACTGTGCAGCCTGTGTGCTGATATACAGGAGAGCAGCTATACACACACTGTGCAGCCTGTGTGCTGATATACAGGAGAGCAGCTATACACACACTGTGCAGCCTGTGTGCTGATATACAGGAGAGCAGCTATATACACACTGTGCAGCCTCAGTGCTGATATACAGGAGAGCAGCTATACACACACTGTGCAGCCTGTGTGTGTGATGTGTAAGCTGCACATATACACAGTGTGTACAATGCTAAACATAGATTTACGATGCAATAAGGCCGTGCGGTTTTCCTGTATCCATCCCACACAGATGCAGCGTGTATGTATATATATATATATATATAGTGGTGTGTTGAGCCTATGGACGGTGCGAGGTGCCTACTCTGTATGATAACCCAAAATCTGCATTGTATAATTCAATTAAAATGAGTTGTATAAGGGCTGCAGCATCCTCTTGCACCCATCGCCCCCTTTTCTCTCTCTCCCACCATCCTCCCTCCCTCCCTCAATGGTACTCACCATCTTTCCCTGTCTCCTTCTTATCCAATCTCCATCCTTATTTTCCCACCATCCATCGTCCTCTCAGCCCATCTCTCCCACTACACCCCCCTCCCGCCTCCTCCTCTCCCATCATCTGTCTTTCTCTACCCCCCCAGTTACCAATATTACTCTCCCATTACCTATTCTATGTCCCCGGCCATCCCTCCCCCACCTCACCCGGACTTTCTCACCAAACATGTCTCAGTTCGTCTCCTCTCTCCCACCTCCATCTCGCCAAACATCCCTCAATCTCTCCCCCCCCATCTCACCAGGCACGATCCCCCCCCTCCCCTCTCTCTGCCCCCCTCTATCTCACACTCAGCTGGTGCAGATGCAGCTCCATCTCTCTCTGGGGATCCTATGTATTTTTATTTTGCCTGCAGGTACAGAAATGGCAGCAGCTATACCAGGGAGCTCGCTGGCCCCTACGTGTAAGCCAAGTGCATGGGTTAGGAGTCATTCTTCAGAGGCCCCCCCAGGGGTGGGGGGGCACCAGCCCCCTCCCTCCATTGAAAGACTAATTGCATGACTGAGACCTCGCTCCTGACATTTTCCCTCCGAGCTTGTTGCCCCTCTGCGAGTCCGTACTCAGCAGCAACCCCAAGGGGGGTCTCCAGTCCCCCCACACAGGAATGGGGGGTCTGCCGATTAACCAAACGTGTGATGAACTAGAAAGGGGACATTTGTTGTGCTGCCCCCACTTCTCCCAGCACACACAGGGTTAAGTCAATAGGGCACTGAGCAAGCCAGCAGCCTTGGTGCACCCCCCTCCCCATCTCCCCCATGCCTTGTATTCCCCCCCATGTATTTCCTCCAAGCACCCCAGAACCCTACTGCTGCCCATACTCATCCACATTCCGCTCCCAGACGTCAGCATGGAGCTTCCATTTATGTATTTCTGCCAATCTAGGTCAGAAGTGGACGTTATTCCATGGAAATAGAATGTATTGGGGGGTGGGAAGAGGGATGTGAGCGGGGAATCAGCAGATTGGGGAAGGGGGGTGATGGATCAGGGGAGCTGGGGATAATATCATGCACCTCACCTCGTATAGCAGGTACAGATCCAGGAGACACAGGGATGGAGGGGACAAGATCCTGGAGAGATGCAGGTGGGGAGGGAATCTCATGGAAAGATGCTGCCCTGCTGGCTCCCAGCTGGCTGTCAGCTCATCTCCAAGCAGGAATGGGGCTGTAATCCGGGAGGAAGAGGAGCAGGGACAGCGCCATCAGCAGCCTCTGATTCTTGCTTCTGCCAGAAGAAAAACCATTTTGTTGGAGGAGGAGGAGGAGGAGAAGGGGGAGGAGGGGGAGCAGGGAGAGAGGAAGAATGCAGATTGTCTACAGGGGGGGATGAGAAGGAGCATTGTGAGGGCTCCCGAGCAGGGGGGGAGAGCAGGGATATCCCATGCTCCTGCTTCTTATTGGGGTGTCAGCATTTCTGGGGGGGCACCACTACAACTGTATACATGTATAGGGGAGCTGCTGTCATTAATGTCATGTATATCAGTACAGAGATCATTTCGGTGGGGGGGGAGGGGGTATTAAAGTCATTTCTTGTGGCACATGAATGTGATGTCAGGATAGGGGGTCTCTCTCTCTGGGGGTTCATCCCAAGCGGGTGATTTAATCAATATGTCTTTTTCTAGGGGGTCTCTTACTTTAAATGTAATTTATCAAGGTTTCAATGCTATGGGTATAATTTCTCAGAGGAACCCTCAATACAGATGTACATTCTGGGGGTCCCTCATTACAGATGTCATTTCTGGGGTCCCTTATTACAGATGTCATTTCTGGGGGTCCCTCATTACGGATGTCATTTCTGGGGGGACCCTCATTACAGATGTCATTTCTGGGGGTCCCTCATTACAGATGTCGTTTCTGGGGGGATCCTCATTACAGATGTAATGTCTGGGGGTCCCTCATTACAAATTAATTTTCTGGGTGTCCCTCAATACAGATGTCATTTCTGGGGGTCCCCCATTACAGATGTCATTTCTGGGGGGATCCTCATTACAGATGTAATGTCTGGGGGTCCCTCATTACAAATTAATTTTCTGGGTGTCCCTCAATACAGATGTCATTTCTGGGGGTCCCCCATTACAGATGTAATTTCTGGGTGGATCCTCAATACAGATGTAATTTCTGGGAGTCTCTCATTACAGATGCCATTTCTAGCGGTCTGTCATTACAGATGCCATTTCTGGGGGTCCCCCATTACAGATGTCATTTCTGGGGGTCCCTCATTACAGATGTCATTTCTGGGGGGACCCTCATTACAGATGTCATTTCTGGGGGTCCCTCATTACAGATGTCATTTCTGGGGGTCCCTCATTACAAATTAATTTTCTGGGTGTCCCTCAATACAGATGTCATTTCTGGGGGTCCCCCATTACAGATGTCATTTCTGGGGGTACCTCATTACAGATTACATTTCTGGGTGTCCCTCAATACAGATGTAATTTCTGGGGGGACCCTCATTACAGATGTCATTTCTGGGGGACTCTCATTACAGATGCCATTTCTGGGGGTCTCTCATTATAGATGCCATTTCTGGGGGTCCTCCATTACAGATGAAATTTCTGGGTGTCCCTCAATACAGATGTAATTTCTGGGGGGACCCTCATTACAGATGTCATTTCTGAGGGACCCTCATTACAGATGTCATTTCTGGGGAACCCTCAGTACATATGTAATTTCTGGGCGTTCCTCATTACAGATGGCATTTCTGGGGAACCCTCTTTACAAATGTAATTTCTGGTGGTCCCTCATTACAGATGTAATTTTTGGGGTTCTCATTACAGATGTCATTTCTGGGTGGCTCATTAAAGATATAACATTTGGGGGGCCTCATTACATATGTCATTTCTGGGGGTCTCTTTACAGATGTCATTTCTGGGGTCCCTCATTACAGATTTCATTTCTGGAGGTCTCTCATTGCAGATGTCATTTCTGGGGATCCCTCAGTACAGATATCATTACTGGGGGTCCCTCATTACACAGGTCATTTCTGGGGATCCTCATTACAAATGTAATTTCTGGGGGTACCTCATTACATATGTAATTTCTCGGGGACCATCATTACAGATGACATTTCTGGGGGATCCTCATTACAGATGTAATTTCTGGGAGTCTCTCAATACAGATGCCATTTCTAGGGGTCTCATTAAAGATGCCATTTCTGGGGGTCCCCCATTACAGATGTCATTTCTGGGGGTCCCTCATTACAGATTCAATTTCTGAGGGGACCCTCATTACAGATGTCATTTCTGGGGGGATCCTCATTACAAATGTAATGTCTGGGGGTCCCTCATTACAGATTAATTTTCTGGGTGTCCCTCAATACAGATGTCATTTCTGGGGGTCCCCCATTACAGATGTCATTTCTGGAGGTACCTCATTGCAGATTAAATTTCTGGGGGTCCCTCAATACAGATGTAATTTCTGGGGGGACCCTCATTACAGATGTCATTTCTGGGGGACTCTCATTACAGATGCCATTTCTAGGGGTCTCTTATTACAGATGCCATTTCTGGGGGTCCCCCATTACAGATGTCATTTCTGGGGGTCCCTCATTATAGATATAATTTCTGGGGGGACCCTCATTACAGATGTCATTTATGGGGGGATCCTCATTACAGATGTCATTTATGGGGGTCCCTCATTACAGATGAAATTTCTGGGTGTCCCTCAATACAGATGTAATTTCTGGGGGGACCCTCATTACAGATGTCATTTCTTAGGGACCCTCATTACAGATGTCATTTCTGGGGATCCCTCAGTACATATGTAATTTCTGGGGCTTCCTCATTATACATGTAATTTCTGGGGAACACTCATTACAAATGTAATTTCTGGGTGTCCCTCATTACAGATGTCATTTCTGGGGGACCCTCATTACAGATGTCATTTCTGGAGGACATTTACTACAGATGTCATATCTGGGGACCCTCACTACAGATGTAATTTCTGGGGGTCTCATTACAGATGTCATTTCTGGGGGTCCCTCATTATAGATGTAATTCTTGGGGGACTCATTACAGATGTAATTTTTGGGGACCTTCATTACAGATGTAATTTTTGAGGGACCCTCATTACAGATGTAACTTTTAGGGAACTCATTACAGATTCTGTTTCTGGGGTCCCTCAATACAGATGCAATTTCTGGGTGACCCTCTTTACAGATGTCTTTTCTGGAGGACCCTCATTACAGATGTAATTTCTAGGGGTCCCTCATTACAGATGTAATTTCTGGGGGTCCCCCATTACAGATGTCATTTCTGGGGGTTCATCATTACAGATGTCAATTCTGTGGGTTTCATTACAGATTTCATATCTGGGGACCCTCACTACAAATGTAATTTCTGGGGGTCTCATTACAGATGCCATTTCTGGGGGTCTCCTCATTATAGATGTAATTTATGGGGGTCCCTCATTACAGATGTAATTTCTGGGGGTCTCTCATTACAGATCTAATTTTTGGGGGACTCATTACATATGTCATTTCTGGGGGACCCTTATTACAGATGTAATTTTTGGGGGACCCTCATTACAGATGTAATTTTTGGGGGACCCTCATTACAGATTTAATTTTTGGGGTACCCTCATTGCAGATGCCATATCTGGGGGACCCTCATTACAGATACCATTTCTGGGGGTTCCTCAATACAGATGTCATTTCTGGGGTTTCCCCATTAAAGATGCAATTTCTGGGGGTTCCTCATTATAGATGTCATTTCTGGGTGGCTCATAAGATATCACTTTTGGGGGGCCTCATTACAGATGTAAATTCTGGGGGGTTCATTACATATTAATTTCTGGGTGGGGCTAATTATAGAATATTTTGGGGGTGCCCCTCATTACAGATGTTATTTCTGGCAGGACTTATTATAGATGCAATTTCTGAGGGTAATTATAGGTGAGTACTTTGTTGCCCTGGCATATAACATATCTGTATGTGATATAAGAGGTTATCACTGATGGTTGGTGCCAAAGGACCAGAATCTGAGTTGAACGCAGCTCCGTATACAGTCGTAGACAGTTGGGAGGAGGGGTTTTGGGGGGGTAGCAAACAGAAGTGATTTTACACATTCTCGCATATCTACGGCCGTTCCTGTGTTGGCCAGATCTCTCTTTGGGTGAGATGGACATTTCTGGACAACAACAAGGAGACAACATTACGGATGCATGCAAGAGTCCGCCTCATGCACGTGTATCCATAGTTCCCTGCTGTTCTGAGATGTGCATTCAGGGAAGGGAATCCTGTGTCTGAGAGGATCTATAGGGGGCATCTGCAAGGGCCGACACTGATGATGCTGGTTATGGCTGTGGATAATAAAACATTGGGTGCTGGGGGTTCACTTATGGATCCTCGCATTAGCCATGCTGATCCTCACATTAGCCTCACTGATCCTTGCATTAGCCTCACTGATCCTCACCTTAGCCGCACTGATCCTCGCATTAGCCTCACTGATCCTCGCATTAGATGCACTGATCCTCGCATTACCCGCACTGATCCTCACATTACCCACACAGATGCTTGCCTTAGCCTCACTGATCCTCGCCTTAGCCGTACTGAACCTCGCATTAGCTGCATTGATCCTCGCATTAGAGTCACTGATCCTCGCATTAGCTGCACAGATCCTTCCATTAGATGCACTGATCCTCGCATTAACCACACTGATCCTCGCATTAGCCGCACTGATCCTCGCATTAGCCTCACTGATCCTTGCTTTAGCCGTACTGATCCTCGTGTTAGCCACACTGATCCTTGCATTAGCCATTGCACAGATATTTGCATTAGCCGCTGCACAGATCCTCGCATTAGATGCACAGATCCTCGCATTAGCAGTACTGATTCTCGCTTTAGCCGCACTGATCCTCGCATTAGCTGTACAGATCCGTGCCTTAGCCACTCTGATCATCGCATTAGCCACACTGATCATTGCATTAGCAGCACTGATCCTAGCATTAGATGCACTGATCCTCGCATTAGCCGTACAGATCCTCGCATTAGCCACGCTGATCCTCGCATTAGCCACGCTGATCCTTGCATTAGCCACGCTGATCCTCGCGTTAGATGCACTGACCCTTGCATTAGCTGCACTGATCCTCGCATAAGATGCACTGATCCTAGCATTAGCTGCACTGATCCTAGCATTAGACACACAGATCCTCGCATTAGCTGCACTGATCCTCGCATTAGATGCACTGATCCTCACATTAGCCACACTGATCCTCGCATTAGCGGCACTGGTCTTCGCTTTAGCCTCACTGATCCTCACATTAGCCGCACAGATCGCTTTAACTGCACAGATCCTTGCTTTAGCCGCACTGATCCTCACATTAGCCACACTGATCCTCGCATTAGATGTACA
This sequence comes from Taudactylus pleione, assembly GCA_031769625.1. NCBI lineage: Eukaryota > Metazoa > Chordata > Amphibia > Anura > Myobatrachidae > Taudactylus > Taudactylus pleione. The sequence continues at coordinate 631,298 of JAUIMM010003146.1, read as the reverse complement.
TATTCTCGCATTAGATGCACATGTCCTCGCATTAGCCACACTGATCCTAGCATTAGATGCACTGATCCTCACATTAGATGCACTGATCTTCGCATTAGCCGCACTGATCCTAGCATTAGATGCACTAATCCACGCATTAGATGCACTGATCCTCGCATTAACCGCACTGATCCTCACACTAGCCGCACTGATCCTAGCATTAGACGCACAGATCCTCATATTAGCCATACTATATCCTAACATTAGACTCACAGATCCTCACATTAGTTGCACTGATACTCGAATTAGATACACTGACCCTCGCATTAGTCGCTGCACTGACCCTCGCATTAGCATCACTGATCCTTGCTTTAGCCGTACTGATCCTCGTGTTAGCCACACTGATCCTCATATTAGCCGCTGCACAGATCCTCGCATTAGATGCACAGATCCTTGCATTAGCCGCACTGATTCTCGCTTTAGCCGCACTGATCCTTGCATTAGCCGCTGCACAGATCCTCGCATTAGTTGCACTGATCCTCGCGTTAGCCATACTGATCCTCGCATTAGCCATACAGATCCTTGCATTAGCTGCACTGAACTTCGCATTAGCCGCACTGATTCTCGCATTAGCCATACTGATCCTCGCATTAGCCACACTGATCCTCGCATTAGCCGCACTGATCCTTACTTTAGCCGCACTGATCCTCGCATTAGATGCACTGATCCTCACATTAGCTGCACTGATCCCCGCATTAGCCGCACTGATCCTTACTTTAGCTGCACTGATCCTCACATTAGATGCACTGATCCTCGCTTTAACCACACTGATTATCACATTAGACACACAGATCCTCACTTGAGCTCCTTAGTTCCTAATTGCCCCGTTTAGTGCCTGATGCAGAGTCGTACACAGCGCCAATGCTCATGTAGATGAGTGATGAATTGCTACTGCGCATGCACCAAAAAAAATCAGAAAACCCCTATGGTGCAGGTGTTAACCTGAGTGTGCACACAACGGTGTTTTTTATGATCGGGACAGATGGTATCAGAAATGGGGCGGGAAGGCAATGGGCATTCCTGCGCAGTGACTGGGAGGTGGCTAGAAGTGCACCTATCAAAAAAAGTCTAACTCATGGGCAAATTATGGGAGCGTGGTGGGTGTTCCCAAACACAAAGCCGCCACCACCTCAGGGGCCACAGACAGCGAAACTCCACCTGCATTAGGGCTGGTGCAAGTGATGAATGGGCGGATGATGGTGGCATGTAAAGAATCTCTGGCAGTGTTAGTGTGCAGGTACACTGAAAATGGGCGTCAATTACTCGCAACAGGCGCAAGAGCATGTCCACCTATGAAACAGGCCTATAATGTTATTTACCTATCACAGAGGAGATAAAGCAGTGTCTTATTGCCCCATATAATGATACATACATGCCCCTGATAAGATAACACATGCACCTCTGTTACCTATCACAGAGGACATAAAGCAGTGTCTTATTGCCCCATATAATGATACATACATGCCCCTGATGAGATAACACATGCACCTCTGTTACCTATCACAGATGAGATAAAGCAGTGCCTTATTGCCCCTTATAATGATACATACATGCCCCTGATGAGATAACACATGCACCGCTGTTACTGAGTTCACTATTGATTAACATTAACACTATTGACTGGAAATAGTTCTGCAGCCTAAGGAGTAATCTTTAACCCTGTGCCTCTCAGACACAATGAGGAACAGTGCAGAGGACCTGGGTGGGGTAACATTGTGCCTCCTGGATATTATACACCAGAGCATCATGTTATTACATAGATTATAATGATAAATAGAAGAGCTGGATAATTAAACACATTAGATTGTGTATTGCAAAGGCCTGATAATGAACATATACATGGTTTATTATATATAAATGGTTATAATTACAGGAGCTGGGTCAACATATTATTGGTAATGATTGGTGATGCCAGATATTATGTCAGGTATCAGGAATAACACATACGGCAAAATTTACTAAGCGGCAAGTTCTAAACCATAGCGGTTTGGTGGCGGTTTGGCAGTGGTTTTGCTATCTGCAGATTTACTAAGGCCAAAACCACTGCAAAACTGCTGCCAAACCGCCATCAAAACACATTTTAGAATAGAATAGAACAGGGCTGTCAATTAGAAACTGCTGCAAAACCGCCGCCAAACCCCAGGGTTTAGAACAGAGTAGAACCCGCCGTCAAACCGCCACCAAACCGCCGGGGGGTTAGAACCCACCGCTTAGTAAATTTTGCCCATTGAAGGCCTGGGTTATTGTATCAGGTGTAATAATACATAAAGGGGCTGGGTTATTATATAAGGTGTAATAATAAATAGAGATACTGGGTTATTGTATCAGGTGTCATAATACATAGAGGGGCTGGGTTATTGTATCAGGTGTCATAATACATAGAGGGGCTGGGTTATTGTATCAGGTGTCATAATACATAGAGGAACTGGGTTATTCTGTTAGATGTAACAGGTGTCATAATACATATTGTATCAGGTGTCATAATACATAGAGGAGCTGGGTTATTATATCAAGTGCAATAATAGAGGAGCTGGGTTATTATATCAGGTGTAATAATAAATAGAGGAGTTGGGTTATTGTGTCAGGTATAATAATACATAGAGGGACTGGGCTATTATATCAGGTGTAATAATAAATAGAGGAGTTGGGTTATTATATCAGGTGTAATAATAAATAGAGGAGTTGGGTTATTATATCAGGTGTAATAATAGAGGAGTTGGGTTATTATTTTATCAGGTGCAATAATAGAGGAGTTGGGTTATTATATCAGGTGTAATAATAGAGGGACTGGGTTATTGTGTTAGATGTAATAATAGAGGACCAGTGTTATTGACTCAGGTGTAATAATAAATAGAGGAGCTGGGTTATTGTGTCAGGTCACAGGTGTAATAATACATAGAGGAGCTGGTTTATTGTGTCAGGTGTAATAATAAATAGAGGAGCAGTGCTATTGAGTCAAGTGTAATAATAAATAGAGGAGCAGGGTTATTGTGTTAGGTGTCATAATACATAGAGGGACTGGGCTATTATATCAGGTGTAATAATAAATAGAGGAGCAGGGTTATTGTATCAGGTGTAATAATAAATAGAGGGACTGGGCTTTCATATCAGGTGTAATAATAAATAGAGGAACTGGGTTATTGTGTTAAATGTAATAATAAATAGAGGAGCGGGGTTATTATATCAGGTGTAATAATAAACAGAGGAGCTGGGTTATTGTATTAGATGTAATAATAAATAGAGGAGCTGGGTTATTATATCAGGTGTAATAGTAAGTAGAGGAGCTGGTTTATTGTGTCAGGTGTAATAATAAATAGAGGAGTTGGGTCATTATATCAGGTGTAATAATAAAAAGAGGAGCTGGGTTATTGTGTTAGATGTAATAATAAATAGAGGAGCTGGGTTATTGAGTGAGATGTAATAATAAATAGAGGAGCTGGGTTATTGCACGATTGAACGATTTAATGAACGATTTAATGAACGATTTGACCAACGATTTGAACAATTTGAACTGCGAACGATTTTTGACTGCATTAAAATGAATGGAATCGTCCAAACTTGACTGCAAACACATCAGATGTCAGATATCGTTATCTGACAAGCGGGAACGCGCATCATTCATCGTTCATCGTTCAGACATGTTAAATATGTCAGATTTTACTTCAGATATGAACGATTGAATGATTTTTTAAATCATTATCGTTCAGATGTGAAGGAAAATCTGCCCGTGTGTATGCACCATTAGATGTAATAATAAATAGAGGAGCTGGGTTATTGTGTCAGGTGTCATAATAAATAGAGAAGCTGGGTTATTGTGTCAGGTGTAATAATAATAAATAGAGGAGCTGGGTTATTATATCAGGTATAATAATAAATAGAGGAGTTGGGTTATTGTGTCAGGTATAATAATACATAGAAAGACTGGGCTATTATATCAGGTGTAATAATAAATAGAGGAGTTGGGTTATTATATCAGGTGTAATAATAAATAGAGAAGTTGGGTTATTATATCAGGTGTAATAATAAATAGAGGGACTGGGTTATTGTGTTAGATGTAATAATAAATAGAGGAGCTGGGTTATTATATCAGGTGTAATAATAAATAGAGGAGTTGGGATATTATATCAGGTGTAATAATAAATAGAGGAGCTGGGTTATTGTGTTAGGTGTAATAATAAATAGAGGAGCTTGGTTATTGTGTCAAGTGTAATAATAAATAAAGGAGCTGGGGTATTGTGTTAGATCTAATAATAGAGGAGCTGGGTTATTGTGTCAGGTGTAATAATAAATAGAGGAGTTGGGTCGTTATATCAGGTGTAATAATAAATAGAGGAGCAGGGTTATTATATCAGGTGTAATAATAAATAGAGGAGTTGGCTTATTATATCAGGTGTAATAATAAATAGATGAGCTGGGTAATTGTGTTAGATGTAATAATAAATAGATGAGCTGGGTTATTATATCAGGTGTAATAGTAAGTAGAGGAGCTGGGTTATTGTGTTAGGTGTAATAAATAGAGGAGCTGTGTTATTGTGTCAGGTGTAATAATATATAGAGGAGTTGGGTCATTATATCAGGTGTAATAATACATAGAGGGACTGGGCTATTATATCAGGTGTAATAATAAATAGAGGAGCTGGGTTATTGTGTTAGGTGTAATAATAAATAAAGGAGCTGGGGTATTGTGTTAGATCTAATAATAGAGGAGCTGGGTTATTGTGTCAGGTGTAATAATAAATAGAGGAGTTGGGTCATTATATCAGGTGTAATAATAAATAGAGGAGCTTGGTTATTGTGTTAGATGTAATAATACATAGAGGAGCTGGGTTATTGTGTTAGATGTAATAATAAATAGAGGAGCCAGGTGTAATAATAAATAGAGGAGCTGTGTTATTGTGTCAGATGTAATAATAAATAGAGGAGCTGTGTTATTGTGTCAGGTCTCAGAATCCTTATGTCGGCATCCTGACAAGGTTAGAATACTGTCGGTCAGTTTCCTAACCCTCCCCTTCTCCCTACCCTAACCCTCCTTCCCCAGTGCATGACCCTAACCTCCCCCCTAGTGCCTAAACCTAACCTCCCCCTCCCGGCAACCTAAACCTAACCCTCCCTACTTAGTGCATAACCCTAACCCTCTACCTAGTGCCGAACCCTAACCCCCCACAATAAACAGAGTAGCTGGTTATTATATCATGTGTAATAAAAAATAGAGGTACTGGGTTATTATATCATGTATTATATTGTGTATAATGACAGATATTTGTATTAGAAACACTACAGCAGAGATGAGATATTCACTGTGTCAACATAGGTGTACAAGGCAGATATTCATGGTGTAGGTTTGGTAAATACTTACAGTTGGTAGAAGCAATAATTAAAGGTTCACAAAAACATAGTAAACTGGGAACAGTCACGGCTGGGCACATTTAGAGCAGGAGACCAGAACAACGATACACATGGAAAGGACCAGGCAGGAACACAAGGTATAAGCTATCACTGGCAGGGAATGCTGGAGTGAATACAATATAACAGGAATCGGAACCAATGCAACCATCCTCCTAATTGCAATACAGCTGAACTGCATATGAACTGAGAGCTAGATTGCATACTGGCTGCAGCTGAATGCTTCCACAATACTGACAGCTTCCCTGCTGTCTAGAAACAGCCAGGACTAGAGACTGCGAAGGCTGTCAGAAATCTAGGTAGCGGATTGTAACATTACCCCCCTTTGAGGGATCAAGGGTCCCCTAGCACCTGACTTACTAGGGAACTGCTGAAAAAGTGCTCTTTTGAGTCTGGGGTCATGAATGAACCTCTCTAGAACCCATGACCTCTCCCCCAGACCATATCCCTTCCAGTGTACCAGCAACTGAAGCCGACCTCTCACCCACCTGAAGTCTACAACTTTATCAACTTCATATTCTTGATGACACTGTATCAAGACTGGAGCTGGCTTTCTAGGAGCACGGACCAGGAACTGGTCGGCGAGCATGACTGGCTGGTGTCATCCTGTCAGTGGAATGAAGTGGGCCATCTTACTGAAACAATCCAGATGGTATTACACTGGCCAGACCTCAGAAGGTCCACAATAAAGTCCATGGTAATGAGAAACCATGGTTTCTGAGATAATGGCAGAGGCAGAAGATGTCCAGTAGGTGCTCTGCAGGGAACCTTGTTCCTGGCACAGATGTCACAACTCTGTACAAACTCCCATGTGTCCTAAGTCATTGATGGCCACCACACCAAACGAGACAAGAATTCCAAGGTTTTGGCCATTCCAGGATGACCCAAGGCACTGTTGGCATGGAACTGTGAGAGAACTGTTGCCCAAAGATTCTGTGGAATTAACAGATGCCCAGCCGGAGTCTTGTGTGTTGCTAGGTCCTGAAAAGCATGGATCCAGGCTGCGAGGTCTTGGGCCAAACCAACATGGATAATAGTGGATTGAATAATAGGTTCCAGTGGTGTCTCTGCGTGACAGTGCATCTGCCTTGAAATTCTTTGATGCTGGTATGTAGGAAATAATAAAATTGAATCTGGCAAAAAAGAGCACCCACCAGACCTGCCTGGGACTTAAGCTGGCCACACACCAGGACGATATTGTTCCAACCAGTCAACTAGTTGGCTGGTTGGAATGATAATTGTCTAGTGTGTGGGAGCAAACGATAGTTGACCATTTGCTCTCACATGCTGAAAAATGGCCAGAAACGGTCATTCCAAATAGCTGGTGAAAATTAAACATGTTTGATTTTCACCAACTATCGTTCTAGTGTAGGGTGAACTTTCCCCCAAACTGAACGATAAGCCGACAGTGCCCGCTTACTTTTATCACCATCCTGATGCCAATCACTGCCGGGCTGTTGCCCCTGTCAGCTCGTGATTGGCATGAGCAGCGGGAGCCAAGAGGAGGTTCAGCAGCAGCTATGGCAGTCTGTCACTTCCGGGCTGCTTTCTCTCTCGGGATTGGAGGTGGCAGTGGTGGTGCAGGAGCCATGAGGAGGTTCCGCAGCAGCTGCAGCAGTCTGTCACTGCCGGGCTGCTGTCTTTCTCATCCCGAGATTGGCAGCGGTGGGGCTGGAGCCGAGAGGAAGATCAGAATCCGCGGCAGTACAACAATGTTGGGTAGCCCATCACCAGCGGTGGGACGGTGCTGCTGCACATCTCGTCTCTAGCACCTGTCCACCTTACAGCCAGCACTGTTCACCCTTCGCCCCCACCTACTACCTATCTGTTCCATATTGTGCTATATATATTGTGATATCTTGGGGGTAATTAGCTCGGCAGAGGGTGGATTGGTGCAGTGTTTAGGTGCTTAATGAGGGTCCACACACAGCTTTCAAGTAAATAAATGATGCTTTACTTTCCAGCATGGAAAGTCAGGAAACAAACAGAAAATAATAAACAACCTAGCCCCTATTTAGGGCGTCTAACTCACTTCTTGAACCCTCTCTGTAAGGGTGCAGCTAATCTGCCAATAAAGTCTCTCACAGTCTCTGTGCCTTCCCTGTATCCTCCAGGTATACAGTAGGTCCTGGCTTTCTCAGCCTGCAAACCCGCTGCTTCAATGTCACACAGTCTGAGAGGTTTATGGTTGCCCCTTGCCTCCTGCAAGGTCCAGACACAGGCCTCCTGGCCCTCAATGGCTCTCTTAGCTTCACTGGGCTCTCTCTGGCTGCACAGTCCTACATAGACTGTTTCCAGCAGCAGCCTGACTGGTCTGCTTTCTCATCTCCCACACCTGAGCTCTCTCCAGAAGGCAGCCATTAGGCATCTTCCCAAATGCCTTTCTACTCTGTGTTCTTTTGCCCATATTAATCTTTTCCTTTTATTGGCCAGTCTTAGATATGGCTTTTTCTTTGCCACTCTGCCTAGAAGACCAGCATCCCGGAGTCGTCTCTTCACTGTAGACGTTGACACTGGTGTTTTGCAGGTACCAAGGACTTGTGAGGCGTCTATTTCTCAAACTAGAGACTCTAATGTACTTGTCTTCTTGCACAGTTGTGCACCAGGGCCTCCCACTTCTCTTTCTACTCTGGTTAGAGTCTGTTTGTGCTGTTCTCTGAAGGGAGTGGTACACACCGTTGTAGGAAATGTTCAGTTTCTTGGCAATTTCTTGCATGGTATAGCCTTCATTTCTAAGACCAAGAATAGACTGTCGAGTTTCACATGAAAGTTCTCTTTTTCTTGCCATTTGGAGAGTATAATCGAACCCACAAATGTGATGTTCCAGATACTCAACTAGCTCAAAGGAAGGCCAGTTTTATAGCTTCTATAATGAGCAAACCCGTTTTCAGCTGTGCTAACATAATTGCACAAGGGTTTTCAAGGGTTTTCTAATCATCCATTAGTCTTCTAACGCTTTCAGCAAACACAATGTACCATTAGAACACTGGGGTGATTGTTGCTGGAAATGGGCCTCTATATACCTATGTAGATATTGCTTTAAAAACCAGATGTTTGCAGCTAATTAATGTGCATTTACCATATTAACAATGTATACAGTGTATTTCTGATTAAATTATTGTTATCTTTAATTAAATTGTTATCTTTAATTAAAAAAAACAGTGCTTTTCTTTCAAAAACAAGGACATTTCTAAGCGACCCCAAACTTTTGAACGGTAGTGTATATATATATATATATATATATATATATATAAAAAATCAGGGCCGGATTAAGGGGGGGACAGGGGAGGTCATCCCTGGGCCTCCACACAGGGTCGGTGTAACCCTGCCAAGAACAGCGGCAGCACCTGTTCCCGGGAGGAGGGCGCTCTGCAGCTGCGGCCATCAGCTTGGGGCAGGGCGGTAGTGTGGACAGCACATAAGTGCCGTCCGCACTACACAGCACAAACACAGCCGCCGGCAGCTGTGTGTTTGTTTTAGCAGCCGATGAGAGTCAGTCAGACTCTCATCCGCTGCTGCTTCCACCGCCGGAGCCTCCATCTTCCGGCTCCCGCAGTGGCTGATGGGAAAGACGCCTTGACATCTCTCCCATCATGCAGAGCGGGCTGGCCCGGGAGGACGTTGGATGGAGGAGCAGACAACAGAGCGGGGATTAAGGTAAGTGGAAGTTGGTTTTTATTTGTGTGTTTGTCTGGGGAGGGGGGGTTACTAGGGGCACTGCAGGGGATACTACAATGGGGACTGCTGGGGGGTACTACTACTAGGGGCACTGCAGGGGGTACTACAAAGGGCACTGATGGGGGGTACTACTACTAGGGGTACTGCAGGGGGTACTACAAGGGGCACTGTTCTGGGGTACTACTACTACTAGGGGCACTGCAGGGGGTACTACAAGGGACACTGCTGGGGGGGACTACTAGGGGCACTGCTGGGGGGGACTACTACTGGGGGCACTGCACACTGGTGGGACCACTACTGGGGGACACAGCATAGAGTGGGATTACTACTATGGGTACTCCTGGGGGGACCACTGTTGAGGGGGGACTGCTACTGGGGACACTGCTGGGGCAGACTGCTACTGGGGGCGGGGCTGGGCTTGACTCTGTGTGGCTTGAAGGGGCCCCCCGCAACTTAGTTGCCCTGGGGCCCCCACAAGCCTTAATCCGGCCCTGTGTAAAAATGACAGGCTTAATCCACGGCACTCAACCATCTGGGGTGCCCTTGGTATGTGACCACATCATCTACATAAAAAATATCATACAAACTTGGCAGTCACTTGCTTTTCAAACTGCAACTCCTTTGAATACAGGGAATGTTGGTTTCAAAATATTGCAATAATTTGTTAAGCTGGCCACCACTTCACGGTCATTCCTATCTGGCCAGTCCCTACACTGACTCTCAGATATATGATCTCACACATTTTAAACATGAATATGGGTCCTGGCTTAAAGAGACAGGACCACACCCAGGGATATCAGTTAATAAGCACCTGGATATAGAAAAAAAAGTTTGGGACAGAATAATATACTTATAATGTATAGACTCGTTTGTTCAAAGCCATGAGTCTGAAAATCACATTAGCTGTACAATGGGAACATTGGCAGCAGAGTTTACTTAGCAGCCCGGGAGATTTAAATCTCCCTTGCCCACAAACTTCCATTAAAAAAAAAAACCTCAGCATGCCTGACTGGAATCTCAAAGCGAGGCAAAACGTCATCATCCCGCTGTCGGATTCTCATGGGTTTTGGATTGTATAAACATTCCCGCGCTCGCCATTTTCATTCCGGCTGTGGAGAGTGAAGAGGAAGCGGGCTGTGCTGTTGTTGTCCATAGCGGCTGTGCTGTTGCTGTGAATAGGGGCTGGCTGCTGTTGTCAAAGGGGCTGGCTGCTGTTGTCAAAGGGACTGGCTGCTGTTGTCAAAGGGACTGGCTGCTCTTGTTGTCCATAGGGGCTGGCCAGGCTGTGCTGTTGTCCATAAGGACTGTGTTGTCTATAGGAGCTGTGCTGCAGACGGAAGAGGGGGGCTCCTGTGTCACTGCAGTCCATAAAGTGGTGCTGCCGTGTTGTCCAGGGAGTGCTCTGTCCATCAGGGGTGCTCTTCACCCCCAGTGTGAAAAAATAAAAATTAAAAAAGTGTTTTTTTCTGTGTGTGTGTGTGTGCACGTTAGCCACACTTATCAGCAACATAGCTGCGCAGGAGTGCTGCCTGTGTCATTTATCAAGTGCCTGCTGCCTTATTCAGGGGTGCTCTTCCCCAAAAGTGTGAAAAAAAAATTCAGTGTTTTTTTTTCTGTGTGTGTGCGCGTTAGCCACACTTATCAGCAATGTAGCTGCACAGGGGTGCCGCCTGTGTCATTAATCAAGGGGCTGCTGTGTGCATCCAGGGGTTGCTGTGTCCATCAAGAGCAGAGGTTTCTGTGCCTATCCAGGGTCTGCAGTGTCCATCCAGGGGTTGTTGTGTCCATTAAGGGCAGGGGCTGCTGTGTCCATCCAGAGGCTGCAGGGGTGTATTCATAAACACAGCAGAGTCCGCCTCATGGACATGTATCCAAAGTTCCATGCTGTTCTGACATGTGCATTCAGGGAAGGGAATCTTGTGTCTGATGGATCTATAGGATGCAGTGTGGGGCATGTGCAAGGGCCAATACTGACAATGGTGGCTATGGCTGTGGATAATAAAACAGTGGGCGCTGGGGGTTCCCTTATGGATCCTTGCATTAGCTGCACTGATCCTCACATTAGCCGCACTGATCCTCGCATTAGATGCACTGATCCTCGCATTAGCCGCAGAGATCCTCGCATTACATACCAGATCCTCGCATTACATACCAGATCCTCGCATTAGCCGCACTGATCCTCGCATTAGCTGCACTGATCCTCGCATTAGCCGCACTGATCCTAGCATTAAATGCACTGATCCTCGCATTAGCCGCACTGATCCTCGCATCAGCCGTACAGATCCTCGCATTAGCCGCACTGATCCTCCCATTAGCCGCACTGATCCTCCCATTAGCCGCACTGATCCTCCCATTAGCCGCAACGGTTCCTCCCATTAGCCGCACTGATCCTCCCATTAGCCACACTGATCCTCGCATTAGCTGCACTGATCCTCGCATTAGCTGCACTGATCCTCGCATTAGCCGCACTGATCCTAGCATTAGCCACACTAATCCTCACATTAGCCACACTGATCGTCGCATCAGATGCACTGATCCTCGCTTTAGCCGCACTGATCCTCACATTAGCCGCACTGATCCTCGCATTAGATGCACTGATCCTCCCATTAGCCGCACTGATCCTAGCATTAGCTGCACTGATCCTCGCATTAGCTGCACTGATCCTCGCATTAGCCGCACTGATCCTCGCATTAGATGCACTGATCCTCCCATTAGCCGCACTGATCCTTGCATTAGCCGCACTGATCCTAGCATTAGCCGCACAGATCCTCACATTAGCCGCACAGATCCTCACATTAGATGCGCAGATTCTCGCATTAGCCACACTGATCCTCGAATTAGACACACAGATCCTCACTTCAGCTCCTTAGTTCCTAATTGCCCCCATTTAGTGCCTGATGCAGAGCCGTAAACAGCACCAATACTCACGTAGATGAGTGATGATTTGCTACTGCACATGCACACAAAAAATCAGAAAACCCCTATGGCGCAGGCATTAACCTGTGTGTGCACACAACGTTGCTGCTTACGATCGGGACAGATGGTATCATAAATGGGGCAGGAAGGCAATGGGTGCAAAGAAAAAGCCATATCTAAGACTGGCCAATAAAAGGAAAAGGTTAATATGGGCAAAAGAACACAGACATTGGACAGAGGAAGATTGGAAAAGAGTGTTATGGACAGACAAATCGAAGTTTGAGGTGTTTGGATCACACTGAAGAACATTTGTGAGATGCAGAACAAGTGAGAAGATGCTGCAAGAGTGCCTGATGCCATCTGACAAGCATGGTGGAGGTCATGTGATGGTTTGGGGCTGCTTTGGTGCTGGTAAAGTGGGAGATTTGTAAAAGGTAAAAGGGATTTTGAATAAGGAAGGCTATCACTCCATTTTGCAATGCCATGCCATACCCTATGGACAGCGCTTGATTGGAGCCAATTTCCTCCTCCAACAGGGCAATGACACAAAGTACACCTCCAAATTATGCAAGAACTATTTAGGAAAGAAGCAGGCAGCTGGTATTCTGTCTGTAATGAAGTGGCCAGCGCAGTCACCAGATCTCAGCCCCATTGAACTGTTGTGGGAGCAGCTTGACCGTATGGTAACGCAAGAAGTGCCCATCAAGCCAATCCAACTTGTGGGAGGTGCTTCAGGAAGCGCAGTGTGTTATTCTTTTCTTAGTCATAAAAAAATCTTGTGACACTAAGTGGAAACTCCACAATTTTGCAATTTAATAACACAAAGTTAGCAATAACAAAATGCAACTTTTCACTTCTTTCCTCAATCATGAATAAATGATACGCCGACTACAAGACCACAACAAAGTGCTAAATAACGTACATAATATATTAAACAAAATGACATCACAAACACCTCAGCTGAGATTCAGATAAACATATTTTCAAAAGGTGAAAATAGAGGATGTGGTTTAAAAAAAATTAATAAAGTAGCTAAAACTGCGCTCTCTGATTATAGTGTCCCTACTCCCTACCCATGGCCCCTCTACCTGAATTTCAGCTAGTTAGTGGGGCAACTCCATTCAACTGTATTCCAGAGTGCAGCTTCTCCTCCTGTAGCCCAGGTCAGAAGATGTGTAGGGGGTGTGGTGATGATATGGACTAAAATGGAGCTCACATCCACTAAAGTGGACAATGAATCCCCAATCTAATAGGGAGCGCAGCTGTAATTTATACACAACACAGGATGGGATGACGATATAGGCTTGGGTGATGGTATAATCTAGGGTGATGTATACATCATCCTCTTCACACAATATTAATTTGTCCCCGCTGGAATCCACCATTACAGGTGCCTCTGTAATTTTTGCACGTAATTGATGGTAAATGTCTTTCTCATAGAATTTGTAGTTCATTTTGATGGACATCATCTTTTCCACATTTTGGGGAAGTAGTCTCAGGCCGATCACTGACAAGGTTCCCGGCTGTGCTGAAAACTCTTTCTGAGTACACACTGGAGGGTGGGCAGCTCAAGTAAAGCAAAGCCAGTTTGTGCAAGGGCTCCAAATTATCTTTTGTTTCTGCCAGTAGTCAAACGGACTGTCTGACATGCCTATTTGGATGCTATCATTAAAAAATTTAAATAGTCCTCAACCATTCTTTGAATGGTGACCGTATCAGATGGAGTCACGGTAGAGGTGTCATTAATTGTAGGCAATTCTGAGTCTGACCCAACCAGATGTCAAAACTTGGTTGTGTTTACTCAACTGCATCACGAGTGGGTATTTTGAAAGTTTCATTTTTTTCTTAGCAGATGCACTTGCTGGAGAAACTGAAGGAAAAGCCATCGCAGCATCACGTGCATTGAGCTCTTCATATCTATGTCTGTTGGGAAGAAGAAATGTCTTCATCCCTTTAATCTGAAATCTTGCATTTGCTCTGTTCCGCTTGTCCACATATCTGTGCAGGTTAAGTGGACAGTGGGCACAACGACAGTTTGAAGGCCAATAAGTAACTATGGTTTTCTTTTATGTCCCTGTAAAGGTTGGGAAAACGTTTCAAGTGGAATCTTTGAAAAGGATTATTTAACAGTCAATTGTTTGTAAAGCACTCTTCCTGGTCCCATTCTGGGATGAATATCCACTCCTAGCAGCAGAAGCATGCGCAGGATTCTCAAGAATGACACAACGTAAGACCTTAAATATGAAATCTTTAATTTGCTCTGTTCCACTTGTCCACATATCTGTGCTGGTGGACAGTGGGTACAACAGCATTTGGAGGCCATTAACTATGTTTTTTTTAATGTCCCTGTACAGGTTGGGAAATGCTTTTCAAGTCAAATCTTTGCAAATGATTATTTAACAGTCAATTGTTTTGGAAAGCACTACTAGAAGTCTTTCTGGTCCCCTTCTGGGATGAAAATCCACTCCTAGCAGCAGGCATGGCACTCAAGGATTCTACTGGGACAAGGACTGATGTGAATGAGTAAAATATTTTTTTATAAATGCTACCCTTACCCTTCTCCCTCATAAATTTACTTCGGAATCAAAAAATTAAATTAAATTTACTACCAATCAACCCTTCCTGTCACTGCCTGTAACTACATACATACTCCAACTCCGTCAGGCCTCTTGAATAATAAAAACATTTGTTTCCTGATGTGCCATGTTGGAATTGAACTGCCACGTGTTTGTGCCACCCACTGCTGCCGCTTAGCTTAGTCAGCCAGCTAGCTTGGTGCAAATTATTGACCTAAACTGGATGAAAACAATATTGTGAGCTATGAGATGGTCAAAATTGACTGGAAACAAGTGGAAATAAATGTTATTGGAGGTTAATAATACAGTAGGAACAAAAACAGGCCCAAATTATGTGATTTTAGCTGTTTTTATGACTTTTTTTAGAAAAAAATCCAGATCCAAAATCAAAACAAAAAACAAAACACGGAAGGGCGGTTTTTACAAAACCAATCCAGATCCAAAACCAGAGGCGATACAGATCCAAAACCAAAACACAGGGGTCAGCGCACATCTCTAGCTCAAACCACTCTGCTATACTGTACTATGCTGCCCTAATCATGCTTTATTATATTGCCCTGTACTGTACTGCACCTCAGACCTTCCCTCCAGTGCAAGTGGCACCGCACTTCCCTCTTACCACTCTATCACTGCATCCTAACCTGACTTACCTCCTCCTGACCTCTCTATCTCTGTGGCCTAACCTCACCCACCTCCTTCTGGTCTCTCTCTATCTCTCTCTCTCTGTGCCCTAACCTCACCCACCTGTATCCTATTTATTCAAAACATGCAGAAGTAGGCAGGCACTCTACGCTTATTTCTATGACATCACAATCTGGACAGAAGTTGACTAGTCTAATAAAAAAAAAGTTGTCAGGTTGGCTGGTTGGATGAAAAGTTGGTGTGTGGGGAAGCGTTTTAGGTGGATAGATAAGTTGGATGATTGGTCAGTTGGAGGAAAGTTGGTCTGATGTGTGGCCTGCTTTAGCCTTTTATCTGACTTAATGTAGGAGAGATTTTTGTGGTCCGTGTAGACAGTCACGGGATGTCTAGCACCCTCCAACCAATGTCGCCAGTCTTCAAAGGCCCATTTAATGACTAAAAGCTCCCAATTTCCAACACCATAATTAGCCACTGCTAGGGAGAACTTTCTGGATAAAAAGGCACATGGATGAAGTCTAGAGTCCCATGGGTCCTTTTGAGATAGGACAGCACCCACTCCAATCTTAGAAGCATCTACCTCCACCACAAGTGGCAATGCTGGGTCTGGGTGCCGAAGGACGGATGCTGATGTGAAGGCCATCTTGATTTTGTAGAAGGCCTGGATAGCTGCTGGAAACAAATGGACAGTATCTGCACACCTCTTTGTTAACTGCACAATGGAAACTACAATACTGGAAAATGACCGGATATATCTGTGATAATACTGTTACATGTAACGGTCATGACTTGTCTCCCTCTAGCAGTTTACCTTCTCATGACGCCATTGTTAACGTTCCCTCAGTTGCTAGGTGATCTGCATGCCACAGGAGATCACGGGTTATCCACAGCATGACGTGATTGGTTCCTTCTCCTATTTGTACATGCTGGCATTTTGCTGCCTTGCCGACTATAGTGTTCCTATTGGTTCTCTCGACTCTGCTGCATGGTCAGCATTCTGTGCTTCCTTGCTATGTTGTGTCCTTGTTCTCCAGCGGTATTGCCTAGTCACTGGTGATCAGCTTCCCAGCTGCACCAGCAGATTCCGTGCTGCCATCGGCTCTCAAAACTGCATCGCAAGTACACCAATTTGTGTACCAGCTCCTTAGCCATACCATTGGCTTTCAAAGCCGCATCATAAGTGCACCAACTTGTGTACCTCCTCTCATGCCACACCATTGGCTCTCAAAAGCCGCATCTCAAGTACACCAACTTGTGTGCTGGGTCCCTAGCCAAACCATTGGCTCTCAAAGCCGTATCGCAAGTACACCAACTTGTGTACCATCTAACCTAGCTATACCATAGGCTCTCAATGCTGCATTGCAAGTACATCAACTTCTGTACCAGTTCTCTAGCCATACCATCAGCTCTCAAAGCCGCATCATAAGTACACCAACTTGTTACCAGCTCTCAAGCCACACTATCGGCTTTCAAAGCCGCATCGCAAGTACACAGACTTGTATACTGGCTCTCAGCCCACACCATAGGCTCTCAAAGCTGCATAGTAAGTACACCAACTTGTGTACTGGCTTCCAAGTCACACCATTGACTCTCAAAGCCACATCTCAAGTACACAGACTTGTGTACCGGCTCTCAAGCCACACCATCAGCTCAGAAAGCCACATCTCAAATACACCAACTCCTATTACCAGCTCAAAGCTGCACCATCAGCTCTCAAAGCTGCACCATCAGCTCACTTATTCCTGCTGCCAGCTCAAAGTCACTCCAAAGCTGTGTCATCAGCTCTCAAAGTCAAACCTTCCTACACATCGGTACTCAAGCTGCATCACTGGCTCTCCAGCCACACCACTGGGTCTCTGGTTGCCTCATTAACATTTCCTGTTCCAAACTCCTCACCTTACCACTGGATCCCATCAGACCCTCGCGTAAGCCACTACTACCCAGAGTATAAAGTCCAGGTGGCCACCTAAGTATCGGTGAACTCTAATTCTAACGGGTGGCTGTTAGTGGTGGAAGACCTCGCTAGGCCGGGTTCTAGAGGACTTACTCAGAGTAGTGTTTGGGATTCATAACATTATAGTCGGCCCCATAAAAGGAGCTAATATGGAACAGAGGTAGAATCCGGCCCAGGTGCTTGCTGAACAAATTCAAGTGCTTACCCAAAAGGTCCAAGAGGTCAGCTTGCGCGTCGAGGATGTCCAGGCTCCTGCTGCTCCAGTTCATCTCAAAGAGAAAAAAATTAACTTGCCGGACTGATTTTCTGGGGATCGCCAACAGATCCTCAACTTTTGTGAAGGTTGCAAGCTGTATTTCAGGCTATGTCCTGTCTCCTCGGTAACAGAATCGCAACAAGTAGGACTGGTTATTTCCCTTCTCCAAGGGAATCCACAGACTTGGGCCTTTGGGTTACCCTCAACCCATGCCTCGTTGCAGTCTGTTAATGCCTTCTTTACTGCTATGGGCCTATTGTATGATGACCCTGACAGAACTGCTCTAACCGAGTCCAAATTGTGTTCTCTCAAGCAGGGTCAGAAGGCAGCCGAAGATTATTCCTCAGAATTCAGCAGATGGGCAACTGATTCTGGTTGGAATGACCCAGCTTTATGTAGCCAATTCCGTCTTGGACTCTGAGGCCATGAAGGATATCCTCATCCAACATTCCCCTCCTGAGTCCTTGGATGACCTTATGCATCAGGCCATCAGGATTGACTGACACGGAAACGTAGACGGGAACAAAATCTCCCCACGAGGTCGCCCTGCTCTCTCACTTGGGTCCCAGCTTCAGATCCAGAGGAGCCAATGCAAATTGGTGCATCTCATTTGTCACCTGAAGAAAGATGCAGAAGATGTTCCCTAGGTCTCTGTATGTACTGCGGAGAAAAGGGGAATTCCGTGAGTAATTGTACACTTCGACCGATAAAAGGCAATTGCCTAAATGTTCAGGAGGAATTACATTTAGGCCTGGCTCCTATTTCCTCCAAGAACTCTGTTCTATTCCCGGTTGCCTTCCGACTTGCTAACTCAATTCTGGCCACACCATAGGCTCTCAAAGCTGCATAGTAAGTACACCAACTTGTGTACTGGCCTGGATAGTGGTGCGGCTGGCAATTTTATGGATTTTCTTTTCTTCCAGTCATTGTATGCCCGCCATTCCTTTGGATCAGAAAATCCCTATCTGCAGACTGGATCCGTTTGTCAGTCGGAGTTCTGCATTCAGAGACTATTTCTTTTTACCTCCTCCGATGTCTCTTAGCCCCAGTTGTTCTTGGTCTCCCTTGGCTCAGGGATCATAACCCTACTATTGATTCGTCTTCTGGAGAAATAACTAGATGGAGCCGTGCATGTTAAAATCACTATATAGCTATTCTTGTTCAGTCAGTTCAACCTGCGGTTCCTGAAATTCCTCCGGTCATCCCACCTCAGTACCGTGATTTTGTCAATGTTTTCTCCAAGCAGCTAGCGCATGTCATTCCTCCGCATAGGCCATATGACTGTGCCATTAACTTAGTTCAGAGTGCTAATTTACCTAAAGGCTGTTTGTATTCTCTTTCCATTCCGGAGGACAAGGCGATGAAAGAGTACATCAAGGACACATTGCCAAAGGGATTCATCTGCCCCTCTAATGTTTTTCTTCATTGGAAAGAAGGACGGGTTCCCTCCATCCATGCATAGATTACACAGGGTTGAACAACATTACCGTCAAGAACTCTTATCCTCTACTGCTCATTTCTGTACTGTTTGATCATCTGCGACAAGTTCACATCTTTTCTAAGATCAACCTCTGAGGAACAAATAATCGAATCTGAATTCGAAGTGGGGACGAGTGGAAGATGGCCTTCAGCACTCAATAAGGGCACTATGAGTACTTGGTTATGCCATTCGGCCTTTCCAACGCTCCAGCGGTCTTAGCAGGATCCCATTAATGATGTCCTTCGAGAAGTCCTGGGAAAATTTGTAGTAGTCTATCTCGACAACATCCTAATTTTCTCTCAGGCTGTGGACCACAATCACCAGCATGTTCGTTAAATCTTAGAGAAATTGCATGAGAACCACCTCTACGCTAAGCTGGAGAAGTGTGATTTCATTGTCACCCAAGTCTTGTTTTTAGGATACATTATATCCTCCCAGGTATTTTCCATGGATCCATGGGTCCAGCCAACTATCCTTAAAGCTATTCAGCGCATCCTCAGCTTTGCCAAATACTACAGGAGGTTTATCAACTCTTCTCTACTCTAATGGCACCCATAGTAGAACTGACCAAAAAAGGAGCTGATACCTTCAATTAGATATCTAAGGCTGTTCAGGCTTTTGAGGCTCTTAAGACTGTCTTCACACAAGCTCCAGTCCTCCATCATCCTGATCCAGACTTCCCGTTCGTTCTTGAAGTGGATGCCTCCGAGGTTGGAGCTGGAGCCATCCTGTCCCAGAGAGATTCAGATGACAACAAATTGCATCCATGTGCTTACTTTTCCCGCAAATTCACCTCGGCAGAACGCAAATTTGATATGGGGAATCGGGGGTTACATGCGATTAAGTAGGCCTTTGAGGCCTAGAGACACTGGCTTGAGGGGGCCAAACCTTAAATCACGGTTCTTACCGATCATAAGAATTTGTCATATATTCAGACTGCCAAGCAATTGAACTCCCGAAAAGCACACTGGACATTATTCTTTACTTCAACTTCCTTATCTCCTTCCTTCCCGGATCTAAAAATATCAAGGCTGAGGCTCTCTCCAGGAGCTTTGTTTCAGCAGAGCAGACCACATGTTTTGGCGAACCAATTATCCCTGAGCCGCACATTCACTGTGCTTTTGGCCGAAACCTATCAAAACTAATTCAGGCCTATCAGTTTTAATCTCCTCCAGAAAAACCTCCTGGTCTTCTATTTGTTCCGTAAAGATTCAGGAAGTCAGTTTTACTGGATTTCCACTCTCAACGAGCTTTGGGGCATCCTGGTATTAGCAAGACAGTTGACTTACTCTCTCATGCAGTCTGGTGGTCTTCTCTGAACAAACATGTTCGCGAATTTGTCCTGGCATGTGAGATCTGTGCTTGAAATAAAACACCTTGGACAGCCCCTTCTGGCCTGTTGCTGCCTCTCTCCATACCTAAAAGTTCTTGGACACACATAGAGATGGACTTTGTCATTGACCTCCCAGTTTCTGCCCGATGCTCCGTCATCTGGACTCTGGTGGACCGCTTTAGCAAGATGGCGCATTTCATCCCATTGACCAAGCTACCCTCTGATAATGTGCTTTCCGGTTGATTTCTTCAGCATATCTTTCGTCTGTATGGTCTTCCGGGGGATATAGTGTCAGATCGAGGAACACAATTTGTAGCACAAATTTGGAGAGCCTTCTGTTTGTCCTTGGGCATTTGCCTCAGTCTTTCCTCAGGGTATCATCCGCAGTCCAACAGGCAAACTGAGCATGCTAACCAGTCCCTGGAGCAGTAGCTATGGTGTTATGTTTCCAAATGCCATGACTGGGTTTCTCATCTGCTGCTGGCTGAATTTGCCTTTAGCAACTAGTGCCATTCAGCTTCTTCAGTGTCTCCATTTTTCTGTGTCACGGGCCCACAACCCAGAGCAAAATTTATTTGACTCCAGTTTGCTGGTCTCATCTTCTGTCTATCGGCTCCATCGTATTTGGAACAAGGTCCATCAAAGCCTTTGAAAGGTCTCTCTCCACTCCAAGATATCGCTGATAGACATCAGAGGTCGTATTTGCTTAAGAAGGATGATTTGGTTTGGCTCTTGACTAAGAACATTAAGCTTAACCAGCCTACCCAGAAGTTGGGTCCGAGGTTCATTGGCCCATTTTGCATAATTTCTCAGGTTAATCCAGTAGCTTTCAAGCTTCAGTTACCCAGGTCTCTCCGTATCAACAACACCTTCCACTGTTCCTTGTTTAAACTGGTCTTTTCTTCAGTCAAGTTCAAGACCAAACTTGCATCCAGGCCTGCTTCAATGGTATTCCATGGTCAACATGAATTTGTGGTTGAGCAAATCTTGGATTCTAAGATTTGCAGGAGTTGTTTGCATTTCTTGGTCCATTGGAAGGGCTATGGCCCGGAGGTGCGCTCCTGGGTTCCTAAAAGTGCTCTACATGCTCCCAGGCTGAAGAGACTTTTCTTCCAAGACTTTCCAAAACAAACCGGGTTCTGGGAGTTTTTCAACCCAGTGTCAAGAGGGGAGTACTGTTACAAGTCACGGTCATGACCCATCTCCCTCTAGCAGTTTATCTTCTCATGGTGCCATTGTTCTGGTTCCCTCAGTTGCTAGTTGTTCTGCATGCCACAGGAGGTCACGGTTTATCCACAGCATGGTAATTGGTTCCTCCTATTTGTACATGCTGGCCTTTTAGTGTTCCTTTTGGTTCTCTCAGCTCTGCTGCATGGTCAGCATTCTGTGCTTCCTTGCTATGTTATGTCCTCGCTCTCCAGTGGTATTGCCTAGTCACTGGTCAACGGCTTCCCAGTCACATCAGCAGCTTCCGTGCTGCCACCGGCTTTCCAGTCACTACATCAGCTTCCCAGCCACACCAGCAGCTTCCGTGCTGCCACCGGCTCACCAGCCACTACATCGGCTTCCCAGCCGCACAAGAAGCTTCGTGCTGCCTCCAGCTCACCAGACACTACATCGGCTTCCCAGCTGCAGCAGCAGCTTCCGTGCTGCCACCGGCTGCACCAGCCTCTACATCGGCTTCCCAGCCACACCAGCAGCTTCCATACTGTCACCGGTTCATCAGCCACTGCATCGGTTTCCCAGCAGCACCAGCAGCTCCCATGCTGCCACCATCTCCCAAGTTACTCTATCGGTTTCCCAGCCACACCAACAGCATCCGTGCTGCTATAGGATCTCAAAGCCGCATCACAAGTACACCAACTTGTGTACCAAGCTGCTAGCCATACCATCAGCTCTCAAAGCTGCATCGTAAGTATACTAACTTGTGTACCAGTTCTCAAGCTGCACCATCGGCTCTCAAAGCCGCATCGCAACTACACCAAATTGTGTACTGGCTCTCTAGCCACACCATCGGCTCTCAAAGCTGCATCGTAAGTACACCAACTTGTGTACCAGCTCTCAAGCCGCACCATCACTCTCAAAGCCGCATCTTAAGTACACCAACTTGTGTACCGACTTCCTAGCCACACCATCGGCTCTCAAAGCCGCATCATAAGTACACCAACTTGTGTACCGGCTCTCAAGCTGCACCATTGGCTCTCAAAGCTGCATCATAAGTTCACAAACTTACGCAGTGCGGAGGCCGCACTAAAAAATACAAGCGGCTGCCCTCATTCAGAACGAGCGGCCGCTTCTTGCGACCGCCTCTGAATGAGGGCTTTTGTTTCTTTTGATAAATATTTTTTGAAGCTGGACTAATATATATATAATATATATATATATATATATATATATATATAATTTTTTTTTTATACAAGGACATAAATTATCCTCAATACACTTTTACATGCTTGTTATTTAGTTTTATATAAATTTAACCACCTCAATTAATATATTCTTAATATATTTTTGCTTATTATATTGTCGACTTTCATTTTCTTATATTATCCCATAATAAATTACATCTTTTTATTATAATACATATTGTTTCCATACTCCACTGTGCATCACTCAAACATGCATTCTTGTTACTACAAGGTCCTTATAGTGTCCTGAGGGCCTGATTCAGAACCGGACGCTATTTGCGTCCGCTTGCAGGCTAAAAGGGCCAGCTATATAAATCATGCGCTCGCACTGTCACGTAAAGCCGCCCACTAAGTTATAGCGAGCGGCCGCACTATGTGCTCGCTCCTGTATAAAGATGCCCCTTTGCCACTCGCAACACACGTCATCTCCGGCAGTTGTAGGATTAATCGGGAACATCGAGAGCCAACGGAGCTGCTCGCAATGCTTGTGGTAGCCTTTTCCCACCACATTGCGAGCAGTTCTGGCTAAAATACAACCCAGTCACGTGTGTAATGACGCTACTTTGCTAATTATGCACACCCATTAAATGCCGTTCTGACGGTTGGGCATGCCTGTGTTCGCACATCCACACCCCTGTTTTCAAGCACCATCCCCTGTTACCACCCACAAACGGCACAATCTGTCACTCAAAATAGCGGCCCGACTGTGGGCTACGGGCGAGCACTTTCCCATCGCAATGACTGGTTCGCGCACGCGCATTGTGACTCATACGCATGCACAGATTGCGAAAAATCCCTCAATGCGAGTGAGCGCAGCATAGCGTCCGGGTCTGAATCAGGTCCTGAGTATGTGTTAAATGCCATCTTCCATTTATCTCCATCTTTGATCCGGATGAGATTATAAGCACCGCGTAGATCAATCTTGGAGAAGATGGTGGCGTCCCAGAGCTGATCAAACAGGACTGAAATAAGTAGCAAAGGGTAAGAATTCTTAATGGTGACCCTGTTGAGCCCTCGATAATCAATGCAGGGTCACAAAGTTCAGTCCTTCTTGCCTACATCCTGTGCCCATGGGGATTTGGAAGGACGGCTGAATCCCTTGGCAAGGTTCTTTTTGATATAGTCCTCCATAGCCTCAGACTCCAGAATGGAGAGTAAAAGAAAAAAACAGTGCACATGCTCTTTGATAAAGCTTCCCAGGTGGATGCGCAACGCGTCAGAGACAGAAACTTTTTTTTGCTGATAATGCTAGATTTATATGGATGGCTAAACAGTCTAAATCAATTTTCCTCTACCACGGCCAATATCTTGGAGGAACATTCTCTAAAAAGATGGAGATTGGACTCTTTTTTCGCCTGGCTTAATTGGAAGGATCTTTATTCAGCGGGAGGCACAGCTATACGGGGCTCGCTAGCAGTGGCAGGACTGCAAAGCCGAGAAGTACGTACCCAGAGCTGTGAATCATTTATTGCTGTACGCCGCTGTGCTGTCACTGTTTTTGCTGGACTTTCGTATTATGCTGGAAACCCTGGAATCTATGGAGTTGCACAGTGAAGAGTACATCTCCTGGGGGTCTCCTAATATTGTGACCCATAAGAGCGACCAACGATAAACAGGCAGCTTACATGTGGACACAACTTGGAGCCTTATAGCGTAAAAGAAATTGTGACTTTATGCTATACTACTGCAGCTAAACAACAAAATTTGCGTAAACATTCTGAAATTGGTGCATGAGAGGTGTTTCTTATTAAGTGAATAATTCACATCTTCTAGTAGGAGTGATATATATACACAAGTGGCATTTGTTTTATTTTGTCTCATGCAAAGGGATATACTGTACAGGTAGTTTTAAAGTGGATGATCAGTAAAAGTATATTAACGTATTATATGCATTTTTATGTTGTGATTTACTTGTTGTAAGTCTCAATGTATTTTTAGGACAATAATTTATAAAGTCATTTTTATTCCAAAAACTGGCACCTTGCTTATTCTTTCTACCATATCCAATTATAGGTGTAGGAGCAAAAAGATCGTTCAATTGATCTGAAATTCATTTGTAAGGTGAAGAGCGCAAAACTATTGTCTGTAAAATTGCAGAATGGAGAGGGCATATAACCTGCCTTTGGAAAGCTTGGCTCCAGTAACTAGCTCGATGGCGCAGTCATATGGACAATGCAGAGGCAGAGTATCCGCTTTTCTGCTTGGAGAAGACATCTAAATAGTCCTGGTAAGGTGGTGGTAATGGATTAGAATCCGATTGTAGCACCCTTATGGGAAGGGTAAGGCAACCCTTGCAGCAGTTTGGACCCCACTGCAGTGCCTCACCAGTCTCCCATCAATGACAGGATTGTGAGTTTTCAGCCAAGGTAGTCAAGCATAATAGGAGCCAGGGTACAGTGGATAAGGTAGAAAGACAGGTGCTCAGTATGCAGGTGTCACACTTGTATTTGTTTGTGGAACCAGAGTTGGGTAGATGTCTGTGTTAGAAGTGGAAGGTGTATATGCAAAGCTGGCAGGCCTGAGGAGACCTTTTGACATTTAGTTAGATGCTTCCCTGACCGGGAATCGAGCCTGGGTCTCAGCAGAGAGATGCAGGATCGTACCCTCTAGACCAACAGGAACATCAGTGTTGTTGATGCTATGATGTAAGTAGTAGAGAAGAGTGTAGGGGGTAAATTTACTAAAGTGATAGTTTTTAGAGATGGAGATGTTGCCAATCTGATTGGTTGTTATGGACAACATTTCCACTTCTAAAAACTCTCACTTTAGTAAATATACCCCTAGCAGTAGATTAACCAGGCTGAACTGGGTTGTTACTTGATAATAATAAAGCTCTCTTCTTACTTGGTTCTGTAGTCCAGGATACCTGAGTGGCAGATCTTGGCAGAAGGATTTACCAGGCTTGGACTGGGTTTTCTCTGTAGTCTGAGAGCACTCTAATGATGATGGGACGGGATACAGACCGAACACCAGAAAGGATGGTAGCTGTGGATTAGTCTAGAATGGAACCAGGGAAGCAGGAATGGCAATATACCTGAGCAGACAGGTGAAGGCTTTGCACAGGTGTAGCACAGATACAGCACACTGGAACAAGCTGGGATTATCTGTGCAACTTGAAATGCTGATTATATAGGAGTAAAATAGCATGAAGAGTTAGTGCAGCAAACAACAACAGAACTGCTCCAGCAGGATAACAATATGACTGTAAATGGAGCACAGATGTGCTTCACTCAGTAAGGACTGAGCTAGACATTGTACTGGCAATGACTGAGAGCCAGCAGCTTGAATATACTGTATACCCCAGGTATAGCCAGGATTGGATGTGCAGCGTCAGATGGTCCTGGCTGACTCAGACTGGATAGAGATTGGCTGGATCAGGTGATCGGGATAGCAGTTCTTGTGGGCTGGCTGGATGTGAGCTGCATCCTAGCAGGCCAGAAATGATGGAGCCTGCATCTCACTGGGATGATAGGGGACGCACGGACTCATTCAGGGAGCGAGCCGACTGGCCACAGGAGTAGTAAGTGACCCAGTGGGAGGGGTAATAAGCCCAGGTTGTGACAGTACCCCCCCTTGAGGAGTTGCCTCAGGACATCTTTTTGGTTTTTTAGGAAACTTGGCATGAAAACCTGAAACAAGACGAGGAGCATTAACATCTTTGGCACTCACCCAAAATCTCTCCTGAGGAATGTATCCTTTCCAATGGACCAGATAATTAAGTTTTCCATAACAACATCAGCAATCGATAATGCTTTCAATCTCGAACTCCACTCTGAGTCTTAACTTGAGAAGTCTTGGGCAGTGATGTCTGGAACCTGTTAAGAACAAGGGGTTTGAGGAGAGACACATGAATGGAATTGGAGATTTTGAGAGATGGAGGAATCTGTAGATGATAAACCATTGGATTGATTTGTTTTATTTATTTATTACCAGTTATTTATATAGTGCACACATTTTCCGCAGCGCTTTACAGAGAGAATATCACATCAGTCCCTGCCCCAGTGGAGCTTACAATCTATATTCCCTACCACATGCACACAAATACGGGTTCATTTTTTTTGGGGGGGGGGGACCAATTAACCTACCAGTATATTTTTGGAGTGTGGGAGGAAACCAGAGTACCCAGAGGAAACCCACGCAAACTCAGGGATAATATACAAACTCCACACAGTTAGAGCCATGGTGACCTCATTGCTGTGAGGCAGTAACGCTAACCATTACACCATCTGTGCTGATTAATGATCTTTATTATGGGGAATGGACCAATGAAACAGGGCGCGAACTTCATAGATGGTATTCGAAGTCTGATTTTGCATGTAGATAGCCAAACATGATCACCCACCTTGAGATGAAGAATAGCCCTTCTTTACTTATCGGCAAAGGTCTTGTAGCAAGCAGACAACTTTTTAAGTGTGGCATAAACTTCCTTCCAGATGTTTGAGAAGTATTGAAGAGATGCTTTTGCAGCTGGTACATTGATCACTGGAAGAGACTGAAACTCAGGAACTCGAGGATGCCACCCATACACGGTAAAAAAGGGTGTAGTTTCAGAAGAAGAATGGTAGGAATTGTTATGATCGAATTCAGCCCATGCTAAAAGGTCAATCCAGTCATCTTGGGAAGATATACATGCGGAGGAAAGTCCTGGTTGACTCTCTCAGTCTGTCCTTTGGACTGCGGGTGGTAAGTCATGGAGCATTTTAGTTTAATCTGTAAAGATGAACAAAGAGCTCACCAGAAATGAGCAACAAACTGTGATCCTCTGTCTGATACAATCTCCATGGGCAATCTGTGTAGGTGGAATATTTGGGAAATAAAAGCTCAGTGAGATGTGGAGCAGAGGGCAGGCCAGTTAGGGGTACAAAGTGTGCCATCTTGGAAACCCGATTGACTATCACCCAGATGGTTGTAAAACCTTTGGAGGCTGGGAAATCGGTGATGAAGTCCTGTGAGGTTCTGGTTTTGTTGTGGACCCAGTGTGGTAATAGGAGCAGACACTGAAGCAGGTTTAAAAGTAAATGTGGAGTTTTCAATGAGTGGCTTAACAGACATGAATGTGGTAAAACAGAAAGTCCGGGTATAGCACTAAAGTGCACTTGGGAGCTGTAGTGAGGCAAATAGGAAAAAGTCCAGTTAGTGACAGGCAATGGAAAATGTCCAGGTAGTGACTGGTTAATGGAAATTGTCCAGGTAGCGGCAGACAAGGGGAACTGTCCAGGTGGTGACTGATTAATGAAGAATCCAGACTGCTGAAGAAATATCCAGCAGTGTCAGTGGAGGCAAGGTGCAGGGTGAACAGCAGGACTCAGGAACTCAGGAAAGGGGAATGTAATGGAGGATGCAGGGTAGTCCAGCGGGTGGGAGCAAACAGGCAGACAGGTAGCGTTTCAGAGGTAACAGGTGGTGAGCACAGGGAACTCTCTCTCAGCTATGCCGAGAAACACGTTGCATTGGCAATGAAGTGAGGCTCTGAACCTCCCTAAATACCAAGTGCTGTGCCGTGACTGGCCAGAGAGAGCATGTGACAAACCAGGATTGGGCGAGCAAATCACATGGCCAGAGGCAAGATGGCGGTGCCCATGCCAAATGGAACGGAAGCACCGCCAGGTCTCACCAGCCCAATGTGACAGCATGCCCGCACAGAACCACTCACAGCCAATGCCCCTCGCCATACACCAGCACCACCGCCAGACGCCCCCCGCCACAGTGACCTCACAGGTAATACCCATCGACCACCATGCCGAGAAACCCTGGTTGTGACAAGTCCATTGGAAGCATGGGCCCGTGACATTAGTTGCTTGCGAAGCTCTGGAGTCACAAATGTTTTTCCTGGAGGGAAAAAATATCCCTTCTTTATCAGCAAATACCATAGGATTCAACACTGGAACAATATAAGGTGTCAGCTTTGCAATTACGAGATCCAGGATGGAAAGAAATTTTTAAGTCAAACCATGAAAAGAACAATTTCCACCGGGCTTGTCTGGGTGTAAGACACTTGGCAGTCTTGAGGAACAGGAGATTCTTATGATCAGTAAAAACAGAAATGGGAAAATGGGCTCCCTCCAGCAGATAGTGCCATTCCTTGACGGCTAATTTAATGTATAAAAGTTTTTTTTTTCACAGATGGGGTAATTTTTCTCTGTAGGCAGGAATTGTTTGGAGAAAAAAAACACAGGGCTGTAATTTGTTCTAAAGTCGTTGTAATAGTACTGCCCCCACACCTTCCGAGGATGCGTCCACCTCAAGAATGAATGGTTGCGTAACATCTGGCTGGCTGGCTGAGTACAGGAGCTGAAATAAAAGATTGTTTTATCAGTTGAAATTCTTAGTTTGCTTCTGGAGACCATGGATTTGAGTTGATACATTTCCGGTAATAGTTGGCAAAGCCCGAAAACCTTTGAATGGCCTTTAGAGAATTTGGTTCAGACAAGGAGATGACTGCTTGGACCTTCTCATGATCCATTTTGAGACTGGCACCGGAAATAATGTACCCTAGAAAAGAAATGTCGGGAACTTCAAAGACACATTTCTCAAATTTACAATACAAAAGGTTTACATGGAGCCTCCGGAGGACTTCTTTGACTTGATCACGGTGAGACATAAGATCATTGGAAAAGATGAGGATGTCATCTAAATAAACGACAGAAAGGTACAGAAGGTCACTGAAGGTTTAGTTCCCAAAGTGTTGGAACACTGCAGGGGCATTACATAACCAGAAGGGCATAACGAGGTACTCATAGTGCCCATCTATTGTATTAAAAGCTGTTTTCCATTTGTCTCCCTGGCGAATGCGAATCAGGTTGTAGGCACCCCTCAAATCTAGCTTTGTGAAGATAGTCGACCCTTTCAAAGAGCTCTGTGATTAACGGCAATGGGTAACGATTTTTGACTGTGATCTCATTGAGACCCCTGTAATGGATGCAGGGACACCATCTTTTTTTTAACGAGGAAAACCCCAATCTAGCAGGAGAGGATGATGGGCGAATAAAACCTATTTCCTGATTTTCTTGGATATATTTGGTCATTGCTTTGGTCTCTGGAACAGACACTGGATAGGTGCGCCCCCTGGCAGTAGATTTACCAGGAACTAGGTCTATGGGGAAATCCCACTCTCTGTGAGGAGGCAGAACATCAGCTCCCTGTTTGCTGAAAACATTGGTGAAAGAATGGTACCAAGATGGTAATTTCTTATTGATAGCTGAATTTGATGACTGGACGGGTACCACTTTTTTCATACAGGTATTAGAACAGTTCTTACCTCAAGATAAAATGTGCATCGTGGACCACTCAATTTGAGAATTGTTGTCATAGAAATTGAAGTCCTAACGCAACAGAGTGGGTAGCTTTAGGGATGACCAGGAAGGATATATCCTCAGAGTGTAGGGCCCCTATCTAAAGTTTAACTGGTGAAGTAGAGCGATGAGCCATGTGGAATCAAACTGCCATCCACAGCAGACAATGCAATTGGCTGGGCCAGAGGCCCAGTAGGACCATGGTGTTTGGTAACATAGTCCTATGTCATAAAGTTCTTAGCAGCACCAGAATCCAGGAGAGCAAAAATGACTTTACATTTATTGGCAATGATGAAGGTCACAGACAATTCAGAATCAGTTTCTTTAGAAGAGGGATGTGGTACTCCTAATCTCTTCCCTCTCTGAGGAACTAAGAGCGACCATGTCACGACCCAGGTTTGGCGGTGTGAAGGTTTGCGGTCCTTACCGGTGAGGGCGCTGTGGCGCGGTCCTTCTGGCGGAGGAGCTGGCATGTGGAGATTGGCATTGCATGTGTGCAGAGGTCTGCCAGCATTAGGCCGTCCTGACAGGGGTAAGACTAGTGGCGTCTCCGCGTCACGGATTCTCCTTTCCGCCATCATCACAGCATTACCGGATTTTCCTTTTAGCCATCATCACAGCCTTTCTGGATATCCCTCTCAGCCATTACTCTGCATACCCGGATATCCATTTCACCTTTACAGTCTATCTGGATTCACCTTATTCATCTCTGTCACCGTGCTGGACATTTGTTTATTCCCACTCACTACAGTTTCCTCCTGCTACATTTATTAGTTTATTTCTGTACTTTAGTTTATCTTATTGTTCATGTCTACCAAGATTCACATTAAACAACCTACTTTTCAATTTAACCCTGTTCCGGTGTTTACTCCTGTTACCACCCCAGGTCCACAACAAACACAGACTCTAAGGGCGGGATGTAATATAGTTCGAGTTTTTAGATTTTGCGAGTTTCCCGGAAAACTCGCACATTTTGTAATCTTGACCAATATAATAGCGTGCGTGATACTGCAAACTCGCATTTTTCCAAATTACCATGATCTCGCCAAAAAACAGACCAAAGTGGAGAGTTGTATGATAAAAATTAAAATCTTTTTTCAAAAAGGTTACAAAGGAATCTTTCAATCCATAAAATATATAAATATGCAGTATTATAGTACGGTAATTGCGCCAACCTATCACAACTCTCCTCTACGTAGTATTTAAATATGAACTTAACATATAAAACAACCACACTCCCTAAAATAATAGGTGTCTGCTAAAGCAACTGGTATAGGGCAATGGGTTAATTGCCCTCAGAAAAGCATGTATATGTTTAGTTACTTCAAGCGCCTGGTGTGTTGTATAGCAAATGATAAAGTGCAATTGCCATAAAAATATCTTTGTGAATCAATAATGTGTATATACAATACATATACAAAATAGAGTGTTCTTTTAAACAAGTGACAATTAAAACAATTTATTTTGACATATGACAAACAAATATATATTCTCAACAGTGGACTTGCACACAATAATCGCAGCGAAAAAAACTCTGTTGTGAGCAGTATTGCTACAAAGTGCCGTGTGCTATGTAAACATATACAATAAATAACTGGATAATTCCTACAATAAATATATATAAGTTATATATAAATATGTTAAAACTCAGATATAAAACACAGAGAAAATAATTCTTAAAAATGGGATAAAAAGAGATTTTTTTCTAAAAACAATGCTTATCTGAATTGATGGTAAAAAGGTTCAAAGTTCATCAGGCAAGAAAAGGCAGCTCCCCAACGCATTTCGTCCTTGATAAAGTCCCAGAAGGACGAAACGCATTTTTTCGCTGCTATTATTGTGTGCAAGCCCACTGTTGAGAATATATATATATATATATATATATATATATAATTATATATATATATATATATATATATATATATATATATATATATATATGTTTGTCATATGTCAAAATAAATTGTTTTAAATGTCACTTGTTTAAAAGAACACTCTATTTTGTATATGTATATACACATTATTGATTCACAAAGATTTTTGTATGGCAATTGCACTTTATCATTTGCTATACAACACACCAGGCGCTTGAAGTAACTACACATACACAAATATAAATATACATATAAGTGTAAAATCACCTTTTTAAGGATGTAAATACTCATAATTCTTAATTCTTTTAAAAGTGTCTAAATCGAACCCATATTTGATTAGGAGCCAAAATTCATGACTTTTTTTCAAACCCTATTGTGTGCTGAAAAATGATCCCCGTTTTTTTGCATAGACTTTTCACCCTTGGCAAAAAGTCTTGGGGATAAGTTTTTGCCACTGCAAAAAGTCGCAATTGGTGGTTTTTTTCCCGGAAACCAACTTTATGCGACTAATTAAATACAAACATCTGTTCCATTTAAATATAGTTAAAAATAAACTAAACAATCTAAGTTTAGTTTATAAAGAAAGACAGACAGAAATTTTATTCAACTAACTTTACTAAACTAGTAAGGTATCAGGAAAAAAAACCACAAATTATAAAAAAAAAAAAAATTACTGTGAGGCAGATGAGCCTCTACCCCTCCCTGAACCTGTAGTTGCACCCCCCCCCCTGTTACGGGCACTTTGCCACAGGGGACTCATTGGTGAGGCCATTTGGGGACTGGTGGCTTGTGAGCTGGGTGTAGATGCTGATGGCACTTCCCTAAGGGCCCTTTGTGCCACTAGCTCCCTCTTGTAATGCCACAAAGGCCTGTGTTTGCTCCCGTATGGTAGCATTTTGGTATCTGGTGGCCTGTGTTAGCTCCACCAGATGCCTACTGAAGTCAATAGCCATATGGGTGCAGGTCCCCTAGGCTACTGTGGAGGTCCTATTTAGCTTCCTGAGCTGGTGTATGATGCTGTCCATTTGAATTTTTGCATTTCCATGTACTGCATCTGGTGTTGACGGAAGCTGTGCAGGGAGTGAGCCAGCTCATCTGCACTGGGGGTGGGTGGCTGTGCTGGTTGCTGTGTGGGTGGCAGTGCTGGTTGCTGTGTGGGTGGCAGTGCTGGTTGCTGTGTTGGTGGCTGTTGGTGCTGTGCAGGTGGATTTTAACTTGTTGCCTCCACAGGACTAAGAGGAATTGTTGCCTCAGCCTCCACCTCCTCCTCAGACATGTAGGCCACCAAGCCAAAATGACTTCCTGGGACCCTAGATGCTGGTGGTGTGGTCCATGGTGGAGGCACAGAGATTCCTGATGGTCTTGAAAATTCTAAAATAAAATCTAGTAGAACTAAAATGTTTAAAAGTGTGAACTGACTCGGATCTCCAGAGAATCGATCTGGGAGATTTATCTTGGGTTATTTACTAGTAAATGCTGGCAATGGAGCAGTGCAGAGACTGATCATGAGAGGCCACCATCCATGGTTGAGCAAAGATGGCTTGATTAGTATCTCAGTCAATTTGATTTAACCACCTGTGCTATGGATATCTGTAAAATGTGAGCTGTTGGGGAGCCTTGAGGACCATGTTTGGGAACCTTTGCACTAAATGACACAAAGCAAGTGCTACATTCCTTCATGCATGGCGTTCTTCCATTGGGGAAACCATTACTTGCAGAGGTGGGCTATGGGCAGCCTTTCCTCTTAGAACAAGGGTCAGGGAACTTTTTTACCTTTTACCCCAAAATAAATTTAGATACGCCGTTATCCCCTTGATTTGAAAGGAAGGAAATCATAGAGTAGTGCCCCAATATAATGCCCCTGTAGTAGTGCCCCATTAGTTATACCCATGTAGTAGTGCCCCCATATAATGCCCCTGTAGTAGTGCCCCATATAATGCCCCTGTAGTAGTGCCCCCATATAATGCCCCTGTAGTGCCGCTTGTACAAAGAAAAAAAAAACTTACCTTAATCCCAGCTCCTGCATCCACCGCCGTCCTGTCCGCCCGGCTGCTCCTCAAAACTATGGGAGAGACGTCATGACTTCTCTCCCATAGTGCGCATGGAGAGAGGCGGAAGCTGGAGTTCAGCAGAGAACTCCAGCCTCCGGCTAACGCGGCGCTGCAGGGAAGGAGCCGGGCGCCTGCTGGTAATAACATGTCAGCGGGCGTCCGGCTTAGAGCCTCCCTGAGGAACAGCCGAGCATGCATATGAATCATTCTATATATTATAGAATGATTGATATGCATGCCCGGCTGTCCGTCCATTACCCTCAGGAATTTCATTTTTACCCCATGTGGGGTAATTTACCCCTGTTCCCTGGCCACTGTCTAAGAAGATCCAGCCAGCGATTGATCATGATATATCGTCTGCAGCTGGATGAGCTCTAGCAGGAGGGTGGGAGATGGCCAGGCTACTTATCTCCTATCCCAGGATACCTGGCTCTTACAATCTAATGCTTTCCACTCATGTGTATCATATAAATAAACAATACACCTCCATCTACAGGAGATCCCCTGGGGCCAATTTATGTGTTCTCTATGATAGATGATCATGGGCCTTATTACTTAAAGGTTGACATTCCAAACTAATAGGCCAGCTTTCCCTTCCCCGTACTCTCCTCCGGTCACTTCTAATTAGATCCTTTGGGGTATGTTTACAGTTTGGGTTTTTGGGCGAGACATGCCCGAGGCTGGCGAGTTTGGGAGAAGAGGATACCACACAGAACCAAATCAGATACTTGATTATTACATACCAACAATTTTACATCCGTTTATAATAAATCATAAATCAAAAGTCATCATTGGTGGTGCTTCCAAAGCCCAAGATATGCCATAGAATACAAATAAAGGAGAAAGAAGGGCTTGTCGCTGGGGCACTCTTACGATAAATATTGTTTGGGAGAAGCGATGCACAGATCACTATTATCTATGTAGGCTTCATTAGGTTAAATAATCGAATAAATTTCAAAAGATTGTGCATACGAATCAGCACTGCGACTGTGCGCTAACAGCTAACAATCAGGACGCACGCGCCTTGCGACTTAGGAGCTTTTGCGGCAGAAAAACATGGCTCCACTATAATCTCTACACATCAGAACATGGAAAAGCCTCAATGTCCCAAATCTGACCCCAGTGACCCTTCCGACATCCTCGGTTATTATAGAGCTAGTGAGAATCTATACACAGAGGGCCTGATTCACAGGGTGGATGGTGCTTTCTGTCTGCACATTGTCACGTTTGGTGTCTGAGAGTTACCTGACTGGATTCAGCGGAGAGCGGCATGACAGGAATCACAGATGAGGTAGATAGCTTTATTGCAAAGACTTACGTGGCAGTGAGAACTGCCTTTGATGATAAATGACAGGAACTTAAAACTCGCTCTGGTCAGAGAGTTCGGCTCTGAATCAGGCCCTTAGATCCAGTAGAAAACTTGGAGGAACCGGACTGGGACCGGCAGGAAGACTTGCTGAGTTTAACTGGTGAACTGAAGAACCTGGGCTTTGACTCCGGACTGGAGTGACGGAAATTGAACAGAATCCGGATTAGGAATGGGCAGAATCCGGGATGGAACTGGAAACGGCTTTGAACTTGACTCTGGACTGGAATAATGTGACAATGGCTGAAGGGAAATCTGAGATGAGGGCTAAACAGGGCAATCCGGAAATGCTGTGACAAAGGCTGGAAGTCAGGGGCAGGCTGGATTGGGTAATTGGGAATAACAGGTTCAGGAAGGAATATTTAGGTTTGGGAATTTAAGGTTCAGGGAGGACTGGGTAGGTAGAGGGAGCAGGAGTTGATCCACAGCAGGAAGCAAGTCAGGGTAACACAGTGCAGGTTTGCAGGGAGCCAGGGACCAACCGGGAGTAGGGCAGGCAGCGGAGCACAAGGCTAAGGACAGGGGCACAGGAACTCACTTATAGCTGATACTGAAACACACAAGTTGCACTGGCCTGGGAACTAGCAGGAATTCTGGATGCTCCAGATATTGCTGTAAGCAGGACTTCTGGATTTGCCAGGTATTGCTGTAAGCAGGACTTCTGGATTTGCCAGGTATTGCTGTAAGCAGGATTTCTGGATTGCCAGGTATTGCTGTAAGCAGGATTTCCAGATGAACTAGTCTAGGAACTAGCAGGATTGCAGGATGTGCCGGGTATAGCTGCTAGCAGGATACCGGATGAACTGGTCTAGGAACCAGCAGGATTTCAGGATGAAATTGCAGACAGATACAGCACGAACTATACACAACGGGAAGTAAGATGTTCAGGCCCAGAATGCTATCAGAGGAGGGTGTTTATACCCAGGGTCTCGCAGGAATTGGTGGATACGGACAGGTGGTCTCTGGCAGTAGCACTCCGAGTGGTGGAGGCACAACATGCAGAGGAAGCAATCATCTCTGCAACACTGACAGTCAGAACTACACCTGTGATTCCAGTTAAGGCTAGCAGTGTTCACAGACAGAGGAGGCCCAGGTGAATAATCACTGTGGAAAGGAATGCACACAGAGATGTGCTGCAGCCAGCATAATCAGAGCAGATATCCCAGGCAGATTACACACAGATCCATGAGACAGTTGGCAGGAGTAAGTCTACAGGCAAAAAGGTGAAAACTAGACAGGGTTGTGACACACATGCAGCAGAGTCACCCCAATGGTTACCGCCAGTGGACGCAGAACAAATTTTGTGGCAGAGGCAATTTCTGTGGGTGTTCCTGAGAGGTAACAAGGTGGCAGCTAGCCAGAAATTTTTATGGGCAGCATGGATTCGCATTGTTTAGCATTACTGTCTCAAAACACCTAGGCCCTAACTGTGTGGAGCTTGTATGTTCGCCCAGTGTTTGTGGGGAGAACATGCTGGTAGGTTGCAAGGATATCGGGTCTACGTGTGCGTTAACCTCGCCTATTGCCCATCACCATCCATGAGGAAGGCAGCGGTTATAGCTCTCGCACGGTACCCCGGTTCCGTTATCAGTCCCTTGGATTACACAGGAATGACACGATAGTAATGGTACAATGATACCTTTCATTTAGCACACACTACAGTGACATAAAAACAATAACTAAAATCTATGAACCTGGGTTCAGATGTGGACGCAAATGCCGATATATACACAAACTGATTGTTTGCCATTGCGCAGGCGTGTAAGTCGCACTGTGTACGTGCAGCAATTGATTTGTGATTGAGCTCACACAGAGAATGCACTTGCAAAGTGAATGACAGGTAGACAGCTTTTAAGGGGAGGTAACGGAGGGTGGTTAAAAAGTCGCAGGCATCTCTTGTACCGTTTAAACTATTTTCTGGGCGTCCATAAACTATTATTATCCTTTATTTATATGGCCCACAAGGGTTCCCACAGCTCCTTACAAAGTACATAAGCAATTGATCACACAAGAAAACTGCTATTAACAGTACAATACAATGCAGGACAAGGACATGGTTTATACACATTATTTAAGTGTTACGATGGATCGTCAAACTTAAGGTGCCTACACACTTGGCGAGATGCTCACGATCCGATATTGTGTCCGATTTCCCCTTGAACTCTCCCCAGCAGCTCCCTGGCAGTCGTGGGCACAATTTGGTGTTAAAAACTGTCCACAGTGACAAACGATCTATCGTACCTCCTAACTATTCACATCGACACTTTACACTTCACTATCACCTTTTTCATGTGATGCCCTGAGGATGGTCCTTGGCTAGATTCTTTTGGGGTTCCCCGTGCCTCGGACGTTAACCCCATATTGTTAGGGACGCCAGTATAGAGGAAACTTGACGTTGGCCCAGTGCTTAATCATATATTTGCAAATGTATGTAACCAATACCTCTGAATTTCTACTATTATATAGGATTTAAGTAGTTTTTTTGATATTGCTGCTGTGTGCTGAAGGGAAAATCCCTTTTTTTCTGTAGTTCAGTAGCAGTACAGAGGGTGTGAGGTAAGCTGTATATATGGGGTGTAAGCAGTACAGGGGGTGTGAGGTAAGCTGTATATATGGAGTGTAAGCAGTACAGAGGGTGTGAGGTAAGCTGTATATATGGGGTGTAAGCAGTACAGAGGGTGTGAGGTAAGCTGTATATATAGGGTGTAAGCAGTACAGAAGGTGTGAGGTAAGCTGTATATATGGGGTGTAAGCAGTACAGAGGGTGTGAGGTAAGCTGTATATATAGGGTGTAAGCAGCACAGAGGGTGTGAGGTAAGCTGTATATATGGGGTGTAAGCAGTACAGAGGGTGTGAGGTAAGCTGTATATATGGGGTGTAAGCAGTACAGAGGGTGTGAGGTAAGCTGTATATATGGGGTGTAAGCAGTACAGAAGGTGTGAGGTAAGCTGTATATATAGGGTGTAAGCAGTACAGAAGGTGTGAGGTAAGCTGTATATATGGGGTGTAAGCAGTACAGAGGATGTGAGGTAAGCTGTATATATGGGGTGTAAGCAGTACAGAGGGTGTGAGGTAAGCTGTATATATGGGGTGTAAGCAGTACAGAGGGTGTGAGGTAAGCTGTATATATGGGGTGTAAGCAGCACAGAGGGTGTGAGGTAAGCTGTATATATGGGGTGTAAGCAGAACAGAGAGTGTGAGGTAAGCTGTATATATGGGGTGTAAGCAGAACAGAGAGTGTGAGGTAAGCTGTATATATGGGGTGTAAGCAGTACAGAGGGTGTGAGGTAAGCTGTATATATGGGGTGTAAGCAGTACAGAGGGTGTGAGGTAAGCTGTATATATGGGGTGTAAGCAGTACAGGGGGTGTGAGGTAAGCTGTATATATGGGGTGTAAGCAGAACAGAGAGTGTGAGGTAAGCTGTATATATGGGGTGTAAGCAGAACAGAGAGTGTGAGGTAAGCTGTATATATGGGGTGTAAGCAGTACAGAGGGTGTGAGGTAAGCTGTATATATGGGGTGTAAGCAGTACAGAGGGTGTGAGGTAAGCTGTATATATGGGGTGTAAGCAGAACAGAGGGTGTGAGGTAAGCTGTATATATGGGGTGTAAGCAGTACAGAGGGTGTGAGGTAAGCTGTATATATGGGGTGTAAGCAGTACAGAGGGTGTGAGGTAAGCTGTATATATAGGGTGTAAGCAGTACAGAAGGTGTGAGGTAAGCTGTATATATGGGGTGTAAGCAGTACAGAGGATGTGAGGTAAGCTGTATATATAGGGTGTAAGCAGTACAGAGGGTGTGAGGTAAGCTGTATATATGGGGTGTAAGCAGTACAGAGGGTGTGAGGTAAGCTGTATATATGGGGTGTAAGCAGTACAGAGGGTGTGAGGTAAGCTGTATATATGGGGTGTAAGCACTATACAGGGTGTGAGGTAAGCTGTATATATAGGGTGTAAGCAGTACAGAGAGTGTGAGGTAAGCTGTATATATGGGGTGTAAGCAGTACAGAGGGTGTGAGGTAAGCTGTATATATGGGGTGTAAGCAGTACAGAGGGTGTGAGGTAAGCTGTATATATGGGGTGTAAGCAGTACAGAGGGTGTGAGGTAAGCTGTATATATGGGGTGTAAGCAGTACAGAGGGTGTGAGGTAAGCTGTATATATGGGGTGTAAGCAGTACAGAAGGTGTGAGGTAAGCTGTATATATAGGGTGTAAGCAGTACAGAAGGTGTGAGGTAAGCTGTATATATGGGGTGTAAGCAGTACAGAGGGTGTGAGGTAAGCTGTATATATGGGGTGTAAGCAGTACAGAGGGTGTGAGGTAAGCTGTATATATGGGGTGTAAGCAGAACAGAGAGTGTGAGGTAAGCTGTATATATGGGGTGTAAGCAGAACAGAGAGTGTGAGGTAAGCTGTATATATGGGGTGTAAGCAGTACAGAGGGTGTGAGGTAAGCTGTATATATGGGGTGTAAGCAGTACAGGGGGTGTGAGGTAAGCTGTATATATGGGGTGTAAGCAGAACAGAGAGTGTGAGGTAAGCTGTATATATGGGGTGTAAGCAGTACAGAGGGTGTGAGGTAAGCTGTATATATGGGGTGTAAGCAGTACAGAGGGTGTGAGGTAAGCTGTATATATAGGGTGTAAGCAGTACAGAGGGTGT
The DNA here is from genome assembly GCA_031769625.1 of Taudactylus pleione. NCBI lineage: Eukaryota > Metazoa > Chordata > Amphibia > Anura > Myobatrachidae > Taudactylus > Taudactylus pleione. Next base: position 591,373 of record JAUIMM010003146.1, on the reverse strand, counting down.
GAGGTAAGCTGTATATATGGGGTGTAAGCAGTACAGAGGGTGTGAGGTAAGCTGTATATATAGGGTGTAAGCAGTACAGAGGGTGTGAGGTAAGCTGTATATATGGGGTGTAAGCAGTACAGAGGGTGTGAGGTAAGCTGTATATATGGGGTGTAAGCAGTACAGAGGGTGTGAGGTAAGCTGTATATATGGGGTGTAAGCAGAACAGAGGGTGTGAGGTAAGCTGTATATATGGGGTGTAAGCAGTACAGAGGGTGTGAGGTAAGCTGTATATATAGGGTGTAAGCAGTACAGAAGGTGTGAGGTAAGCTGTATATATAGGGTGTAAGCAGTACAGAGGGTGTGAGGTAAGCTGTATATATGGGGTGTAAGCAGTACAGAGGGTGTGAGGTAAGCTGTATATATGGGGTGTAAGCAGTACAGAGGGTGTGAGGTAAGCTGTATATATGGGGTGTAAGCAGAACAGAGGGTGTGAGGTAAGCTGTATATATGGGGTGTAAGCAGTACAGAGGGTGTGAGGTAAGCTGTATATATGGGGTGTAAGCAGTACAGAGAGTGTGAGGTAAGCTGTATATATGGGGTGTAAGCAGTACAGAGGGTGTGAGGTAAGCTGTATATATGGGGTGTAAGCAGAACAGAGAGTGTGAGGTAAGCTGTATATATGGGGTGTAAGCAGTACAGAGGGTGTGAGGTAAGCTGTATATATAGGGTGTAAGCAGTACAGAGGGTGTGAGGTAAGCTGTATATATGGGGTGTAAGCAGTACAGAGGGTGTGAGGTAAGCTGTATATATGGGGTGTAAGCAGTACAGAGGGTGTGAGGTAAGCTGTATATATGGGGTGTAAGCAGAACAGAGGGTGTGAGGTAAGCTGTATATATGGGGTGTAAGCAGTACAGAGGGTGTGAGGTAAGCTGTATATATGGGGTGTAAGCAGTACAGAGGGTGTGAGGTAAGCTGTATATATGGGGTGTAAGCAGTACAGAGGGTGTGAGGTAAGCTGTATATATAGGGTGTAAGCAGTACAGAAGGTGTGAGGTAAGCTGTATATATGGGGTGTAAGCAGAACAGAGAGTGTGAGGTAAGCTGTATATATGGGGTGTAAGCAGTACAGAGGGTGTGAGGTAAGCTGTATATATAGGGTGTAAGCAGTACAGAGGGTGTGAGGTAAGCTGTATATATGGGGTGTAAGCAGTACAGAGGGTGTGAGGTAAGCTGTATATATGGGGTGTAAGCAGTACAGAGGGTGTGAGGTAAGCTGTATATATGGGGTGTAAGCAGTACAGAAGGTGTGAGGTAAGCTGTATATATGGGGTGTAAGCAGTACAGAGGGTGTGAGGTAAGCTGTATATATGGGGTGTAAGCAGTACAGAGGGTGTGAGGTAAGCTGTATATATAGGGTGTAAGCAGTACAGAAGGTGTGAGGTAAGCTGTATATATGGGGTGTAAGCAGAACAGAGAGTGTGAGGTAAGCTGTATATATGGGGTGTAAGCAGTACAGAGGGTGTGAGGTAAGCTGTATATATAGGGTGTAAGCAGTACAGAGGGTGTGAGGTAAGCTGTATATATGGGGTGTAAGCAGTACAGAGGGTGAGGTAAGCTGTATATATGGGGTGTAAGCAGTACAGAGGGTGTGAGGTAAGCTGTATATATGGGGTGTAAGCACTATACAGGGTGTGAGGTAAGCTGTATATATGGGGTGTAAGCAGTACAGAGGGTGTGAGGTAAGCTGTATATATGGGGTGTAAGCAGCACAGAGGGTGTGAGGTAAGCTGTATATATGGGATGTAAGCAGTACAGAGGGTGTGAGGTAAGCTGTATATATGGGATGTAAGCAGTACAGAGGGTGTGAGGTAAGCTGTATATATGGGATGTAAGCAGTACAGAGGGTGTGAGGTAAGCTGTATATATAGGGTGTAAGCAGTATACAGGGTGTGAGGTAAGCTGTATATGTAGGGTGTAAGCAGTATACAGGGTGTGAGGTAAGCTGTATATATGGGGTGTAAGCAGTACAGAGGGTGTGAGGTAAGCTGTATATATGGGGTGTAAGCAGTACAGAGGGTGTGAGGTAAGCTGTATATATGGGGTGTAAGCAGTACAGAGGGTGTGAGGTAAGCTGTATATATGGGGTGTAAGCAGTACAGAGGGTGTGAGGTAAGCTGTATATATAGGGTGTAAGCAGTACAGAGGGTGTGAGGTAAGCTGTATATATAGGGTGTAAGCAGTACAGAGGGTGTGAGGTAAGCTGTATATATAGGGTGTAAGCAGTACAGAGGGTGTGAGGTAAGCTGTATATATGGGGTGTAAGCAGTACAGAGGGTGTGAGGTAAGCTGTATATATGGGGTGTAAGCAGTACAGAGGGTGTGAGGTAACCTGTATATGGGGTGTAAGCAGTACAGAGGGTGTGAGGTAAGGTGTATATATGGGGTGTAAGCATTACAGAGGGTGTGAGGTAAGCTGTATATATGGGGGGTAAGCAGTACAGAGGGTGTGAGGTAAGCTGTATATATGGGGTGTAAGCAGTACAGAGGGTGTGAGGTAAGCTGTATATATGGGGTGTAAGCACTATACAGGGTGTGAGGTAAGCTGTATATATGGGGTGTAAGCACTATACAGGGTGTGAGGTAAGCTGTATATATGGGGTGTAAGCACTATACAGGGTGTGAGGCAAGCTGTATATATGGGGTGTAAGCATTACAGAGGGTGTGAGGTAAGCTGTATATATGGGGTGTAAGCAGTACAGAGGGTGTGAGGTAAGCTGTATATATAGGGTGTAAGCAGTACAGAGGGTGTGAGGTAAGCTGTATATATGGGGTGTAAGCAGTACAGAGGGTGTGAGGTAAGCTGTATATATGGGGTGTAAGCAGTACAGAGGGTGTGAGGTAAGCTGTATATATGGGATGTAAGCAGTACAGGGGGTGTGAGGTAAGCTGTATATGGGGTGTAAGCAGTACAGAGGGTGTGAGGTAAGCTGTATATATGGGGTGTAAGCAGTACAGAGGGTGTGAGGTAAGCTGTATATATGGGGTGTAAGCAGTACAGAGAGTGTGAGGTAAGCTGTATATATGGGGTGTAAGCAGTACAGAGGGTGTGAGGTAAGCTGTATATATGGGGTGTAAGCAGTACAGAGGGTGTGAGGTAAGCTGTATATATGGGGTGTAAGCAGTACAGAGGGTGTGAGGTAAGCTATATATATGGGGTGTAAGCAGTACAGAGAGTGTGAGGTAAGCTGTATATATGGGATGTAAGCAGTACAGGGGGTGTGAGGTAAGCTGTATATGGGGTGTAAGCAGTACAGAGGGTGTGAGGTAAGCTGTATATATGGGGTGTAAGCAGTACAGAGGGTGTGAGGTAAGCTGTATATATGGGGTGTAAGCACTATACAGGGTGTGAGGTAAGCTGTATATATGGGGTGTAAGCACTATACAGGGTGTGAGGCAAGCTGTATATATGGGGTGTAAGCATTACAGAGGGTGTGAGGTAAGCTGTATATATGGGGTGTAAGCAGTATACAGGGTGTGAGGTAAGCTGTATATATGGGGTGTAAGCAGTACAGAAGGTGTGAGGTAAGCTGTATATATGGGGTGTAAGCAGTATACAGGGTGTGAGGTAAGCTGTATATATGGGGTGTAAGCAGTACAGAGGGTGTGAGGTAAGCTGTATATATGGGGTGTAAGCAGTACAGAGGGTGTGAGATAAGCTGTATATGGGGTGTAAGCAGTACATAGAGTGTGAGGTAAGCTGTATATATGGGGTGTAGGCAGTACAGAGGGTGTGAGGTAAGCTGTATATATGGGGTGTAAGCAGTACAGAGGGTGTGAGGTAAGCTGTATACATGGGGTGTAAGCAGTACAGAGGGTGTGAGGTAAGCTGTATATATGGGGTGTAAGCAGTACAGAGGGTGTGAGGTAAGCTGTATACATGGGGTGTAAGCAGTACAGAGGGTGTGAGGTAAGCTGTATATATGGGGTGTAAGCACTATACAGGGTGTGAGGTAAGCTGTATATATGGGATGTAAGCAGTACAGAGGGTGTGAGGTAAGCTGTATATATGGGGTGTAAGCAGTACAGAGGGTGTGAGGTAAGCTGTATATATGGGGTGTAAGCAGTACAGAGGGTGTGAGGTAAGCTGTATATATGGGGTGTAAGCAGTACAGAGGGTGTGAGGTAAGCTGTATATATAGGGTGTAAGCAGTACAGAGGGTGTGAGGTAAGCTGTATATATGGGGTGTAAGCAGTACAGAGAGTGTGAGGTAAGCTGTATATATGGGGTGTAAGCAGTACAGAGGGTGTGAGGTAAGCTGTATATATGGGATGTAAGCAGTACAGGGGGTGTGAGGTAAGCTGTATATGGGGTGTAAGCAGTACAGAGGGTGTGAGGTAAGCTGTATATATGGGGTGTAAGCAGTACAGAGGGTGTGAGGTAAGCTGTATATATGGGGTGTAAGCAGTACAGAGGGTGTGAGGTAAGCTGTATATATGGGGTGTAAGCAGTACAGAGGGTGTGAGGTAAGCTGTATATATGGGGTGTAAGCAGTACAGAGGGTGTGAGGTAAGCTGTATATATGGGGTGTAAGCAGTACAGAGAGTGTGAGGTAAGCTGTATATATGGGGTGTAAGCACTATACAGGGTGTGAGGTAAGCTGTATATACGGGGTGTAAGCACTATACAGGGTGTGAGGCAAGCTGTATATATGGGGTGTAAGCATTACAGAGGGTGTGAGGTAAGCTGTATATATGGGGTGTAAGCAGTACAGAGGGTGTGAGGTAAGCTGTATATATGGGGTGTAAGCAGTACAGAGGGTGTGAGGTAAGCTGTATATGGGGTGTAAGCAGTACAGAGGGTGTGAGGTAAGGTGTATATATGGGGTGTAAGCATTACAGAGGGTGTGAGGTAAGCTGTATATATGGGGGGTAAGCAGTACAGAGGGTGTGAGGTAAGCTGTATATATGGGGTGTAAGCAGTACAGAGGGTGTGAGGTAAGCTGTATATATGGGGTGTAAGCACTATACAGGGTGTGAGGTAAGCTGTATATATGGGGTGTAAGCACTATACAGGGTGTGAGGTAAGCTGTATATATGGGGTGTAAGCAGTATACAGGGTGTGAGGTAAGCTGTATATATGGGGTGTAAGCAGTACAGAAGGTGTGAGGTAAGCTGTATATATGGGGTGTAAGCAGTACAGAGGGTGTGAGGTAAGCTGTATATATGGGGTGTAAGCAGTACAGAGGGTGTGAGGTAAGCTGTATATATAGGGTGTAAGCAGTACAGAGGGTGTGAGGTAAGCTGTATATATGGGGTGTAAGCAGTACAGAGGGTGTGAGGTAAGCTGTATATATGGGGTGTAAGCAGTACAGAGGGTGTGAGGTAAGCTGTATATATGGGATGTAAGCAGTACAGGGGGTGTGAGGTAAGCTGTATATGGGGTGTAAGCAGTACAGAGGGTGTGAGGTAAGCTGTATATATGGGGTGTAAGCAGTACAGAGGGTGTGAGGTAAGCTGTATATATGGGGTGTAAGCAGTACAGAGAGTGTGAGGTAAGCTGTATATATGGGGTGTAAGCAGTACAGAGGGTGTGAGGTAAGCTGTATATATGGGGTGTAAGCAGTACAGAGGGTGTGAGGTAAGCTGTATATATGGGGTGTAAGCAGTACAGACGGTGTGAGGTAAGCTATATATATGGGGTGTAAGCAGTACAGAGAGTGTGAGGTAAGCTGTATATATGGGGTGTAAGCACTATACAGGGTGTGAGGTAAGCTGTATATATGGGGTGTAAGCACTATACAGGGTGTGAGGCAAGCTGTATATATGGGGTGTAAGCAGTATACAGGGTGTGAGGTAAGTTGTATATATGGGGTGTAAGCAGTACAGAAGGTGTGAGGTAAGCTGTATATATGGGGTGTAAGCAGTACAGAGGGTGTGAGGTAAGCTGTATATATGGGGTGTAAGCAGTACAGAGGGTGTGAGGTAAGCTGTATATATGGGATGTAAGCAGTACAGGGGGTGTGAGGTAAGCTGTATATGGGGTGTAAGCAGTACAGAGGGTGTGAGGTAAGCTGTATATATGGGGTGTAAGCAGTACAGAGGGTGTGAGGTAAGCTGTATATATGGGGTGTAAGCAGTACAGAGAGTGTGAGGTAAGCTGTATATATGGGGTGTAAGCAGTACAGAGGGTGTGAGGTAAGCTGTATATATGGGGTGTAAGCAGTACAGAGGGTGTGAGGTAAGCTGTATATATGGGGTGTAAGCAGTACAGACGGTGTGAGGTAAGCTGTATATATGGGGTGTAAGCAGTACAGAGGGTGTGAGGTAAGCTGTATATATGGGGTGTAAGCACTATACAGGGTGTGAGGTAAGCTGTATATATGGGGTGTAAGCACTATACAGGGTGTGAGGTAAGCTGTATATATGGGGTGTAAGCACTATACAGGGTGTGAGGTAAGCTGTATATATGGGGTGTAAGCAGTACAGAGGGTGTGAGGTAAGCTGTATATATGGGGTGTAAGCAGTACAGAGGGTGTGAGGTAAGCTGTATATATGGGGTGTAAGCAGTACAGACGGTGTGAGGTAAGCTATATATATGGGGTGTAAGCAGTACAGAGAGTGTGAGGTAAGCTGTATATATGGGGTGTAAGCACTATACAGGGTGTGAGGTAAGCTGTATATATGGGGTGTAAGCACTATACAGGGTGTGAGGTAAGCTGTATATATGGGGTGTAAGCACTATACAGGGTGTGAGGTAAGCTGTATATATGGGGTGTAAGCAGTACAGAGGGTGTGAGGTAAGCTGTATATATGGGGTGTAAGCACTATACAGGGTGTGAGGTAAGCTGTATATATGGGGTGTAAGCAGTACAGAGAGTGTGAGGTAAGCTGTATATATGGGGTGTAAGCAGTACAGAGGGTGTGAAGTAAGCTGTATATATGGGGTGTAAGCAGTATACAGGGTGTGAGGTAAGCTGTATATATGGGGTGTAAGCAGTACAGAGGGTGTGAGGTAAGCTGTATATGTAGGGTGTAAGCAGTATACAGGGTGTGAGGTAAGCTGTATATATGGGGTGTAAGCAGTACAGAGGGTGTGAGGTAAGCTGTATATATGGGGTGTAAGCAGCACAGAGGGTGTGAGGTAAGCTGTATATATGGGGTGTAAGCAGTACAGAGGGTGTGAGGTAAGCTGTATATATAGGGTGTAAGCAGTACAGAGGGTGTGAGGTAAGCTGTATATATGGGGTGTAAGCAGTACAGAGGGTGTGAGGTAACCTGTATATGGGGTGTAAGCAGTACAGAGGGTGTGAGGTAAGCTGTATATATGGGGTGTAAGCAGCACAGAGGGTGTGAGGTAAGCTGTATATATGGGGTGTAAGCAGTACAGAGGGTGTGAGGTAAGCTGTATATATGGGGTGTAAGCAGTACAGAGGGTGTGAGGTAAGCTGTATATATGGGGTGTAAGCAGTACAGAGGGTGTGAGGTAAGCTGTATATATGGGGTGTAAGCAGTACAGAGGGTGTGAGGTAAGCTGTATATATGGGGTGTAAGCAGTACAGAGGGTGTGAGGTAACCTGTATATGGGGTGTAAGCAGTACAGAGGGTGTGAGGTAAGGTGTATATATGGGGTGTAAGCACTATACAGGGTGTGAGGCAAGCTGTATATATGGGGTGTAAGCATTACAGAGGGTGTGAGGTAAGCTGTATATATGGGGTGTAAGCAGTACAGAGGGTGTGAGGTAAGCTGTATATATGGGGTGTAAGCAGTACAGAGGGTGTGAGGTAAGCTGTATATATGGGGTCTAGCTGTATATGTGGGGTGTAAGCAGTACAGAGGGTGTGAGGTAAGCTGTATATGGGGTGTGAGGTTAGCTGTATGGAGGGTACGAGGTGCGTACATACAGAGTGAGAGAGATGCACCACAGATCACTATCATGAAATGGCAAATGCCCACGTCTAAGATGGCGGCGGGCGGCGTGTGAAGAGGCGTGCCATGGGTTGTTGTCAGGGCAGAACTCCGGAGTTGGCGGCTGAAGTGAAGCCGTTGGCTGCACCGCGGTGACGTCACGCGCTGAGTGCCATGCAGAATCCCCGTCACCTCCGGCCCTGCTCGGCTGGGCGGGGTTAGGACATGTAACAGTGTGATTGGCTGCAGCAGAGGTGTAGCAATATGGCGGCGGCCTCGCTGAGTAGAGTGTGGTTGCGGGTGGGGGCAGTATCTGGGTGTCTGGCTGTGACTGCTGGGGCTTATGGTGCACACGGTGAGAGTGGGCTGCCTCTCCTACACTTCCTGAGCCGCCTAGGACATTATACGGCCTCTTAGGTGGCCACTCCCGGGGTCTTTGTAGCCTTCTGTCCTACACGTCTCTCTGGTGTCAATGTCCGGGGTAGCCCTACTCCCTGGTGTGCTCACCCCATGTTACCCCAGTATAATCCCTATGGTGTATATTCAGGGCGGTAGCCAGGGTGTGCCAGTGGTGCTGCCGCACAGAGCGCAGGACTCATACGCGGCTTGCCTGGAGATCCGCCTGATAGCTGCCGCCGTCGTGTCTTCGGGTCTTGTCTTGCGCTCCGTTCTTTGCTCGCGGCATCATTTGTGATGCCACATGGGTGGGCCAGCTACTGGCGAAAAGAATCCAATAATGGGCAAGCAATGGGGTTTGTGTTGCGCTCCTGGCGCTTGTGTATTGCTGTGATCTGTACTTAATGATCGCAGCCACGAGGATCGATAGACCCCCTATGTATCATCTACTATCTGTATCTGTTCCCCTGTGCGCTGTCGGCCTGATTCCAGTATGTACCTGATGGTTTTATTTATTTATTAACAGTTTCTTATATAGCGCAGCATATTCCGTTGCGCTTATAATTGTAAACATAAATAGAACAAAATTGGGTAATAACACAGATATATAGGTAGGAAGGCCCTGCTTGCAAGCTTACAATCTATAGGGAAATCGGCATTGATACAGAAGGATAGCTGCTATATATTGCATTTTGGTCCAGTCAGAATGCAGAGTTTCTTGGTTGGCTGCATGATCCAGCCACACAGGAATGTCGGCCAAATGTCATAAGGATGTGAGAGAAAGATGATGTGTGGACTGTAAAAAGGGGATGTAATTTACATACATATTCGATTTTTGTGGGCTGCACATGTGCAGAATGAGTCTTGTGTGTTAGCACGCAGAGCCCGAAAGCTGCAGCCTGATTAACAGGCTTCGGCCGTTTGTGGGCGGGAAGGGGGTGGAGCTGGCCTGCGTTCCCAGTGTCGCCCCCGTTTTCTGGGTGTCCCAAGGCCAGGTTCTGCATTGGAAAACGCAGATTTCCCGGCCTCAGCAACTCAAGTATGGCGCCCATTCTGAGTAGCCTTTGGCTTTCCTGGCCTCAGCAATGCCGGTATGGCGCTCATTCTGAGTAGCCTTTGGCTTTCCTGGCCTCAGCAATGCCGGTACGCCGCTCATTCTGAGTAGCCTTTGGCTTTCCTGGCCTCAGCGACGCAGGTATGGCGCCCATCCTGAGTAGCCTTTGGCTTTCCTGGCTTCAGCGACGCAGGTATGGCGCCCATCCTGAGTAGCCTTTGGCTTTCCTGGCTTCAGCGACGCAGGTAATGGCGCCCATCCTGAGTAGTCTTTGGCTTTCCTGGCCTCAGCGACGCAGGTATGGCGCCCATCCTGAGTAGCCTTTGACTTTTTCTGATGGCCTGAAGCTACAACCATTGGATCGTGGATTCTGATAGGCGGTGTTTATTTGCTTCAGACACCTCCTGCAGCATTAGATTATATATCCAAAGACAAAGCAGCAATGTGTATGGGAATCAGGCCCTGTGTGTGATGTTACTGTATTTGGTATATGTACCGAGGGCTATGTGACGTTACTGTATGTATGGAGGGGTATGTGATGCTACTTTATAGGGCTATGTGACGTTACTGTATGGAGGGGTATGTGACTTTACTGTATGGAGGGCTATGTGACGTTACTGTATAGGGGTAAGTGACATGTTACTGTATAGGGCTATGTGACGTTACTGTATGGAGGGCTATGTGACGTTACTGTATGGAGGGCTATGTGACGTTACTGTATGGAGGGGTATGTGACGTTACTGTATGGAGGGGTATGTGACGTTACTGTATGGAGGGGTATGTGACGTTACTGTATGGAGGGGTATGTGACATTACTGTATAGGGCTATGTGACGTTACTGTATGGAGGGCTATGTGACGTTACTGTATGGAGGGCTATGTGACGTTACTGTATGGAGGGGTATGTGACGTTACTGTATGGAGGGGTATGTGACGTTACTGTATGGAGGGGTATGTGACGTTACTGTATGGAGGGGTATGTGACATTACTGTATAGGGCTATGTGATGCTACTTTATATGGGTATGTGACGTTACTGTATGGAGGGCTATGTGATGTTACTGTATGAAGGGCTATGTAATGTTACTGTATAGGGATATGTGATGCTACTTTATAGGGGTAAAGGTGCGCACACACTGTCAGATATTTGTCACGATTTGCTGATTTCGACGCATTGGAACGACAAATCATGCAAAATATGAGTGTCCACTGATGATGCGCGTACCTGCGGGCCGTCCGTATCTTCAGATCTTGCCTATAGCAGGTTAGATCTGCCAATCTCGTACACGACGCACTTTATGCACAATATTGTTTGTCCAGAACTGCCGGGGAGTTCAAGGGAAATCGTTTGTGAGTTGTTCACTGTGTGGGCACCTTTACTGTATGAGGTTATATAATGTTACGCTATTTGGTAATGTACGGAGGGCTATATAATGGTACTGTATAGGGTTATATGACGTTACTGTATGAGGTTATGTAATGTTACGGTATTTGGTAGATGTATGGAGGGCTATATAAATGTACTGTATAGGGTTCTGTGACGTTACTGTATGAGGTTATGTAATGTTACAGTATTTGGTAGATGTATGGAGGGCTATATAAATGTACTGTATAGGGTTATGTGACGTTACTGTATGAGGTTATGTAATGTTACGGTATTTGGTAGATGTACGGAGGGCTATATAATGGTACTGTATAGGGTTATGTGACGTTACTGTATGAGGTTATGTAATGTTACGGTATTTGGTAGATGTACAGAGGGCTATATAAATGTACTGTATAGGGTTATGTGACGTTACTGTATGAGGTTATGTGATGTTACGGTATTTGGTAGATGTACGGAGGGCTATATAATGGTACTGTATAGGGGTATGTGATGTTACTGTATGAGGTTGTGATGTTACGGTATTTGGTAGATGTATGGAGGGCTATATAAATGTACTGTATAGGGTTATGTGACGTTACTGTACGAGGTTATGTGATGTTACGGTATTTGGTATATGTACAGAGGGCTATATAAATGTACTGTATAGGGTTATGTGACGTTACTGTATGAGGTTATGTAATGTTACGGTATTTGGTAGATGTACGGAGGGCTATATAAATGTACTATATAGGGTTATGTGACGTTACTGTACGAGGTTATGTGATGTTACGGTATTTGGTAGATGTATGGAGGGCTATATAAATGTACTGTATAGGGTTATGTGACGTTACTGTACGAGGTTATGTGATGTTACGGTATTTGGTAGATGTACAGAGAGCTATATGATACTTTATAGGGGTATGTGACGTTACTGTATGGAGGGCTATATAAATGTACTGTATAGGATTATATGACGTTACTGTATGAGGTTATGTGATGTTACGGTATTTGGTATATGTACAGAGGGCTATATAAATGTACTGTATAGGGTTATGTGACGTTACTGTACGAGGTTATGTGATGTTACGGTATTTGGTAGATGTACGGAGGGCTATATAAATGTACTGTATAGGGTTATGTGACGTTACTGTATGAGGTTATGTAATGTTACGGTATTTGGTAGATGTACGGAGGGCTATATAAATGTACTGTATAGGGTTATGTGACGTTACTGTACGAGGTTATGTGATGTTACGGTATTTGGTAGATGTATGGAGGGCTATATAAATGTACTGTATAGGGTTATGTGACGTTACTGTACGAGGTTATGTGATGTTACGGTATTTGGTAGATGTACAGAGGGCTATATGATACTGTATAGGGGTATGTGACGTTACTGTATGGAGGGCTAGGTGACGTTAGTGTACGGAGGGCTATATAAATGTACTGTATAGGGGTATGTGACGTTACTGTATGAGGTTATGTGATGTTACGGTATTTGGTAGATGTACGGAGGGCTATATAAATGTACTATATAGGGGTATGTGACGTTACTGTATGAGGTTATGTGATGTTACGGTATTTGGTAGATGTACAGAGGGCTATATAATGGTACTATATAGGGTTATGTGACGTTACTGTATGAGGTTATGTAATGTTACGGTATTTGGTAGATGTATGGAGGGCTATATAAATGTACTGTATAGGGTTATGTGATGTTACTGTATGAGGTAATGTGATGTTACGGTATTTGGTAGATGTACGGAGGGCTATATAAATGTACTGTATAGGGTTATGTGACGTTACTGTACGGAGGGCTATGTAATGTTACGGTATTTGGTATATGTACGGAGGGCTATATAAATGTACTGTATAGGGGTATGTGACGTTACTGTATGGAGGGCTTGGTTGACGTTAGTGCACGGAGGGCTATATAAATGTACTGTATAGGGGTATGTGACGTTACTGTATGAGGTTATGTGATGTTACGGTATTTGGTAGATGTACGGAGGGCTATATAAATGTACTGTATAGGGTTATGTGACGTTACTGTACGGAGGGCTATGTAATGTTACGGTATTTGGTATATGTACGGAGGGCTATATAAATGTACTGTATAGGGGTATGTGACGTTACTGTATGGAGGGCTTGGTTGACGTTAGTGCACGGAGGGCTATATAAATGTACTGTATAGGGGTATGTGACGTTACTGTATGAGGTTATGTGATGTTACGGTATTTGGTATATGTACTGAGGGCTATATAATGGTACTATATAGGGTTATGTGACGTTACTGTATGAGGTTATGTGATGTTACGGTATTTGGTAGATGTACAGAGGGCTATATAATGGTACTGTATAGGGTTATGTGACGTTACTGTATGAGGTTATGTGATGTTACGGTATTTGGTAGATGTATGGAGGGCTATATAAATGTACTGTATAGGGGTATGTGACGTTACTGTATGAGGTTATGTGATGTTACGGTATTTGGTAGATGTACAGAGGGCTATATAAATGTACTGTATAGGGTTATGTGACGTTACTGTATGAGGTTATGTAATGTTACGGTATTTGGTAGATGTATGGAGGGCTATATAATGGTACTGTATAGGGGTATGTGACGTTACTGTATGGAGGGCTAGGTGACGTTAGTGTACGGAGGGCTATACAAATGTACTGTATAGGGTTATGTGACGTTACTGTATGAGGTTATGTAATGTTACGGTATTTGGTAGATGTACGGAGGGCTATATAATGGTACTGTATAGGGGTATGTGACGTTACTGTATGGAGGGCTAGGTGACGTTAGTGTACGGAGGGCTATATAAATGTACTGTATAGGGGTATGTGACGTTACTGTATGAGGTTATGTGATGTTACGGTATTTGGTAGATGTATGGAGGGCTATATAAATGTACTGTATAGGGTTATGTGATGTTACGGTATTTGGTAGATGTATGGAGGGCTATATAAATGTACTGTTTAGGGGTATGTGACGTTACTGTATGAGGTTATGTGATGTTACGGTATTTGGTAGATGTATGGAGGGCTATATAATGGTACTATATAGGGTTATGTGACGTTACTGTATGAGGTTATGTGATGTTACGGTATTTGGTAGATGTATGGAGGGCTATATAAATGTACTGTATAGGGGTATGTGACGTTACTGTATGAGGTTATGTGATGTTACGGTATCTGGTAGATGTATGGAGGGCTATATAAATGTACTGTATAGGGGTATGTGACGTTACTGTATGAGGTTATGTGATGTTACGGTATTTGGTATATGTACGGAGGGCTATATAATGGTACTGTATGGGGTATGTGACGTTACTGTATGAGGTTATGTGATGTTACGGTATTTGGTATATGTACGGAGGGCTATATAATGGTACTGTATAGGGGTATGTGACGTTACTGTATGAGGTTATGTAATGTTACGGTATTTGGTAGATGTATGGAGGGCTATATAAATGTACTGTATAGGGGTATGTGACGTTACTGTATGAGGTTATGTAATGTTACGGTATTTGGTATATGTACGGAGGGCTATATAATGGTACTGTATAGGGGTATGTGACGTTACTGTATGAGGTTATGTAATGTTACGGTATTTGGTAGATGTATGGAGGGCTATATAAATGTACTGTATAGGGGTATGTGACGTTACTGTACGGAGGGCTATGTGATGTTACTTTATAGGGATATGTGACGTTACTGAATGTGGTTATGTGATGTTACTGTATGGGGGTATATGATATTTCAATATATCGGTTGGTCATGTTACTGTAAGGAGAGGTATGTGAAGTTTCTGTACAGGGGTCAAGTTGTTATAATGGTTTGTGATGTTAATGTATGGGGTAAGTGATGTTACAGTATGGGTATATGTACAGAGGGCTATGTGACGTTACTGTATGGGGCTATGTGACTTTACCGTATGGGTGAAGGTGATGTTGCTATATGGGGAGGAGGGGCATTACTGTAAGGCGGTATATAATATTGCCATATGGGGGTAAGTGATGTTGCTAATTGGGGAGGAGGGATGTTGCTGTGTGTGGGTATATAATATTGCTATACGGGGAGGAGGGACGTTACTGTGTGGGGGTATATAATATTGTTATAGGGTGGTATGTGATGTTATATGGGGAGGAGGGGCATTACTGTGTGGGGGTATATAACATTGCTATATGGGGAGGAGGGGTGTTACTGTGTGGGGGCATATAATATTGCTATATGGGGAGGAGGGGCATTGCTGTGTGGGGTATATAATATTGCTATATGGGGGTATGTGATGTTGCTATATGGGCAGGAGGGGCATTACTGTGTCGGGGTATAATATTGCTATATGGGGGTATGTGATGTTATATGGGGAGGAGGGGCATTACTGTGTGGGGGTATATAATGCTATATGGGGAGGAGGGGCATTACTGTGTGGGGGTATATAATATTGCTATATGGGGAGGAGGAAGGTGCCACATTACAGCATACAGGGTGACTTAGTGGAGGTTGTCCACCCTCATTGCATCGGGCGGTGGGTGTGATGTCATTGGGGCCTGGCATCTGCCGCTGACGTGACATTGCGGCCTCTACACCGTGTCCGTGAGGTTCTGCCCCCACAGTGTGTGTGTATGCAGCCCGTCAGAGGGGTTTATATCGCAGTAACGCGTTTCTCTGTCTCACGCAGGATTTAGACGCAGCGATCGAGATGAATATTTGAAAGAGGTGATTGTCCATTGCTTCATTTATAACGTCCAGCATCACTGCAGTCCTACAGTGATAGGTTTATATAGTTACTGAGACCGGGAGACAATGACGTCCACACGGGGATGACGCTGACATAATACTTGTGACGTAGATTCCATCAATGTGTATTTCCTTGGAGGCGCATCCTATATATACAGTGTACACGTGACGGGCATTATACAGACACCACTGCACCATGCACATAGAGCTTCCTGGCACTGACACTTCTCTGTCTCTTTGTTTTTCAGCTGTATGCGACTGGGAATCACTACCACTTTCTGCACAGCCTGGCGTTATTAGCAGTACCACACTGCAGGCGCCCTCTGCTGGTACGTGAGAGGCACAGCGAGATGAGCTACCCTACTGACTGTATAACACACATCTATCAATAATACCAGGGCAGGGTGACACAGACAGATGGGAGCTATGAGCCTGTCCCTCCCCCTGCAGGGTGACACAGACAGAAGGGAGCTATAAGCCTGTCCCTCCCCCTGTAGGGTGACAGACCGTAGGGAGCTATGAGCCTGCCCCTCCCCCTGCAGGGTGACACAGACCATAGGGAGCTATGAGCCTGCCCCTCCCCCTGTAGGGTGACACAGACTGTAGGGAGCTATAAGCCTGTCCCTCCCCCTGCAGGGTGACACAGACCATAGGGAGCTATGAGCCTGCCCCTCCCCCTGTAGGGTGACAGACCGTAGGGAGCTATGAGCCTGTCCCTCCCCCTGCAGGGTGACACAGACCGTAGGGAGCTATGAGCCTGTCCCTCCCCCTGCATGGTGACACAGACCGTAGGGAGCTATAAGCCTGTCCCTCCCCCTGCAGGGTGACACAGACAGAAGGGAGCTAGGAGCCTGTCCCTCCCCCTGCAGGGTGACACAGACAGAAGGGAGCTATGAGCCTGTCCCTCCCCCTGCAGGGTGTCACAGACAGAAGGGAGCTATGAGCCTGTCCCTCCCCCTGCAGGGTGTCACAGACAGAAGGGAGCTAGGAGCCTGTCCCTCCCCCTGCAGGGTGACACAGACAGAAGGGAGCTATGAGCCTGTCCCTCCCCCTGCAGGGTGACACAGACCGTAGGGAGCTATGAGCCTGTCCCTCCCCCTGCAGGCTGTCACAGACAGAAGGGAGCTATGAGCCTGTCCCTCCCCCTGCAGGGTGACACAGACAGAAGGGAACTATGAGCCTGTCCCTCCCCCTGTAGGGTGACACAGACCGTAGGGAGCTATGTGTCTGTTCCTCCCCCTGTAGGGTGACACAGACTGTAGGGAGCTATGAGTATTTTCTTCCGTTCACTGATCTGGTAATCTCTCTGATAACGACATGTCTGTAATCCTCTGAATCTTTCCTGTATTCGGCCCTTTCCCCCCTCAGTGTAAGTGTTACAGGTAATACTGATCGTCTCCTGTTCATGTCAGTCTCTCTCTGCCCTCCCTGTTTCTGAACTATCGGTGACTTCCACCCTAACAACCTAATGTGTTCTTAGCTGTCACAGCCTATGAAAGCTTACAGTCAGAACCTGTGTAACCTGCGGTTGCCATATACAGTGTCACACACAGGCCAATGCGCTCTTCCTCCATTACGTATCCTCTGCTGGTCACACTGGTGACCATTCTCCATGAACGATGATCTGCACTCTATGGGCGATCTGGGAAGTTTATCTTCATTGATGTTATCTTGTCTGTGTGACGCTCCTCCTGTTCTGGTTCCAGTATTTGGTGCCTACGTTATTCTCTGCTCAGAATTGGGTCCTAGCACTCTGTCTAGAAGGCTTCATCCATTCACTTCAATTTGCGTCAAACACAAATTCAAACATCTCATTTATTTTTCTATTCAAGTGCCTGTATTTATTCATCAACCAATTTGAACTTGTAATGTATACACCTGACCAAATGCCCGATCTCCAGATCATTATTGATGGAGCCTGTGCGCTTCGCGCGTTGATCGGGGGCGACCTCGTGTCTGTTCCCTCTTATCTTCTTTGCATGTCGTCCCTCTTCCTGCAATCTCCTACTTTACTATTCGTCGGTTTCTCATCCTTCCTACGTCTGAAACTCAACAAGTAGAATCATTATCTCCAGACCCTCTGTCACACTGTTTGACGTCTCCTTACCTCTACTCCATCATTCCTCCCCCCCCCCCCCCTGCATGCTGGATCTCTCTCACACACACACATATATAAGCCTTCCCTTTCCCCCCCTGCAGGCTGGATCTCTCTCACACACATATATATAAGCCTTCCCTTTCCCCCCTGCAGGCTGGATCTCTCTCACACACATATATATAAGCCTTCCCTTTCCCCCCTGCAGGCTGGATCTCTCTCTCACACACACATATATAAGCCTTCCCATTCCCCCCCTGCAGGCTGGATCTCTCTCACACACACATATAAGCCTTCCCTTTCCCCCCTGCAGGCTGGATCTCTCTCTTACACACACATACACATATATATATATAAGCCTTCCCTTCACCCCCCCCTCCTGCAGGCTGGATCTCTCTCTCACACACATACATATATAAGCCTTCCCTTTCCCCCCTGCAGGCTGGATCTCTCTCACACACACATATATAAGCCTTCCCTCCCCCCCCCCCCCCCCCCTGCAGGCTGGATCTCTCTCTCACACACATACATATATAAGCCTTCCCTTTCCCCCCTGCAGGCTGGATCTCTCACACATATATATAAGCCTTCCCTTTACCCCCTGCAGGCTGGATCTCTCTCACACACATATATATATATATATATATATATATATATATATAAGCCTTCCCTTTCCCCCCCCTACAGGCTGGATCTCTCTCACACACATATATAAGCCTTCCCTTTCCCCCCCCTACAGGCTGGATCTCTCTCTCACACATAAATAAGCCTTCCCTTTCCCCCCTGCAGGCTGGATCTCTCTCTTACACACACACACATATATAAGCCTTCCCTTTCCACCCCTGCAGGCTGGATCTCTCACACATATATATAAGCCTTCCCTTTCCCCCCTGCAGGCTGGATCTCTCTCACACATATATATGTATATATATATAAGCCTTCCCTTTCCCCCCCCCTACAGGCTGGATCTCTCGATCTCTCTCACACACATATATAAGCCTTCCCTTTCCCCCCCCTACAGGCTGGATCTCTCTCTCACACATAAATAAGCCTTCCCTTCCCCCCCCTGCAGGCTGGATCTCTCTCACACACATAAATAAGCCTTCCCTTTCCCCCCCTGCAGGCTGGATCTCTCTCACACACATAAATAAGCCTTCCCTTTCCCCCCCTGCAGGCTGGATCTCTCTCTTACACACACATACACATATATATATAAGCCTTCCCTTCCCCCCCCCCCCCTCCTGCAGGCTGGATCTCTCTCTCACACACATACATATATAAGCCTTCCCTTTCCCCCCTGCAGGCTGGATCTCTCTCACACACACATATATAAGCCTTCCCTTTCCCCCCTGCAGGCTGGATCTCTCTCACACACATATATAAGCCTTCCCTTTCCCCCCCTGCAGGCTGGATCTCTCTCTTACACACACATATATATAAGCCTTCCCCCCCCCCCCCCCCCCCCCCCCCCTGCTGGCTGGATCTCTCTTTCACACACATACATATATAAGCCTTCCCTTTCCCCCCTGCAGGCTGGATCTCTCTCACACACACATATATAAGCCTTCCCTTCCCCCCCCCCTGCAGGCTGGATCTCTCTCTCACACACATACATATATAAGCCTTCCCTTTCCCCCCTGCAGGCTGGATCTCTCTCACACACACATATATAAGCCTTCCCTCCCCCCCCCCCCCCCCCTGCAGGCTGGATCTCTCTCTCACACACATACATATATAAGCCTTCCCTTTCCCCCCTGCAGGCTGGATCTCTCTCACACACACATATATAAGCCCTCCCCCCCCCCCCCCCCCCCTGCAGGCTGGATCTCTCTCTCACACACACACATATATAAGCCTTCCCTTTCCCCCCCTGCAGGCTGGATCTCTCTTACACATACATATATATATATATAAGCCTTCCCATTCCCCCCTGCAGGCTGGATCTCTCACACACATATATATAAGCCTTCCCTTCGCCCCCTGCAGGCTGGATCTCTCTCACACACACATATATATATATATATATATATAAGCCTTCCCTTCCCCCCCCCCCCCCCCCCCCCCGCAGGCTGGATCTCTCTCTCACACATATATATAAGCCTTCCCTTTCCCCCCCTGCAGGCTGGATCTCTCTCACACACATATATAAGCCTTCCCTTCCCCCCCCTACAGGCTGGATCTCTCTCTCTCACACATAAATAAGCCTTCCCTTTTCCCCCCTGCAGGCTGGATCTCTCTCTTACACATATATATAAGCCTTCCCTCCCCCCCTGCAGGCTGGATCTCTCTCACACATATATATAAGCCTTTCCTTCCCCCCCCTGCAGGCTGGATCTCTCTCACACATATATATAAGCCTTCCCTTTCCCCCCTGCAGACAAGATGTGATTTAACTGCAGACTTTCAGATTTAATTTGAGGGTAATTACATCCAAATCAGGTGAACGGTGTAGGAATTACAACGGTTTCTATATGTGCCTCTCACTTTTTAAGGGACCAAAAGTAATGGGACAAACTAAACAATCCTAAATCTAACTTTCACTTTTTAATACTTTGTTGTAAATCCTTTGCAGGCAATTACAGCCTGAAGTCTGGAACACATAGACATCACCAGACGCTGGGTTTCATCCCTGGTGATGCTCTGCCAGGCCTCTACTGCAAATGTCTTCAGTTCCTGCTTGTTCTTGGGGCATTTTCTCTTCAGTTTTGTCTTCATCAAGTGAAATGCATGCTCAATCGGATTCAGGTCAGGGGATTGACTTGGCCATTGCATAACATTCCACTTTTTAGCCTTAAAAAACTCTTTGGTTGCTTTTGCAGTATGCTTCGGGTCATTGTCCATCTGCACTGTGAAGCGCTATCCAATGAGTTCTGAAGCATTTGACTGAAGATGAGCATATAATATTGCCCAAAACACTTCAGAATTCATTCTCCTGCTTTTGTCAGCAGTCACATCATCAATAAATACAAGGGAACCAGTTCCATTGGCAGCCATACATGCCCACGCCATGACACTACCACCACCATGCTTCATTGATGAGGTGGTATGTTTTGGATCATGAGCAGTTCCTTTCCTTCTCTTCCCATCACTCTGGTACAAGTTGATCTTTGTCTCATCTGTCCATAGGATGTTGTTCCAGAACTGTAATGGCTTTTTTAGATGTTGTTTGGCAAACTCTAATCTGGTCTTCCTGTTTTTGTGGCTCACCAATGGTTTACATCTTGTGGTGAACCCTCTATATTCACTCTTGTGAAGTCTTCTCTTGATTGTTGACTTTGACACATATGCACCTACCTCCTGGAGAGTGTTCTTGATTTGGCCAACTGTTGTGAAGGGGTTTTTCTTCACCAGGGAAATAATTCTTTTGTCATCCGCCACAGTTGTTTTCCATGGTCTTCCGGGTCTTTTGGTGTTGCTGAGCTCTCCGGTGCGTTCTTTCTTTTTAAGAATGTTCCAAACAGTTGATTTGGCCACACTTAATGTTTTTGCTATCTCTCTGATGGGTTTGTTTTGATTTTTCAGCCTAATGATGGCTTGCTTCACTGATAGTGACAGCTCTTTGGATCTCATATTTGGGCCCATTTATCAAAGTGCATTTGAGGTAAATTCCCCGAAAACACCTGTTTTCGGGGGTTTACCTCAAATACTAAGTATCCCCCGAATGTATTTTCGGAGCCCGTCTCCCTGCATGTGCCGGGTCATACATTCGGCCGGTATGATCGCATTTTGCAATGCGATCATGGGCGGTACTGCACGCCCTGATCACATTGCAAAATGCGATCCTTAATAAATGAGCCCCATTGAGAGTCGACAGCAATTGATTCCAAATGCAAATGTCACACCTAGATTCAACTCCTGACCTTGTACCTGCTTAATTGATAATGAAATAACGAGGGAATAGCCCACACCTGTCCATGAAATAGCTTCTGAGTTGATAGTCCCATTACTTTTGGCCCCTTAAAGAGTGGGAGGCACATATTGAAACTGTTGTAATTCCTACACCGTTCACCTGATTTGGATGTAATTACCCTCAAATTAAATCTGAAAGTCTGCAGGTAAATCACATCTTGTTTGTTTCATTTCAAAGCCATTGTGGTGAATAGAGGCCAAAATCTGAAAATTCTGTCAATGTCCCAATATTTATGGACCTGACTGTATACAAGCCTTCCCTTTCTCCCCCTGCAGGCTGGATCTCTCTCACACATATTTATATATTTCTTGTTTCCTGTTCTGATAAAATGTCTTCCTTAGCTTATAGTGCTCAGTGTGTGTGTGTGCCATCTATGCTGTTAGTTGCTGTGCTCAGTGTGTGTGTGCGCGCCATCAATGCTGTTAGTTGCTGTGCTCAGTGTGTGTGTGTGCGCCATCAATGCTGTTAGTTGCTGTGCTCAGTGTGTGTGTGTGTGTGTGTGTGTGCCATCTATGCTGTTAGTTGCTGTGCTCAGTGTGTGTGTGTGCGCCATCAATGCTGTTAGTTGCTGTGCTCAGTGTGTGTGTGTGCCATCTATGCTGTTAGTTGCTGTGCTCAGTGTGTGTGTGCCATCTATGCTGTTAGTTGCTGTGCCCAGTGTGTGTGTGTGTGCCATCTATGCTGTTAGTTGCTGTGCTCAGTGTGTGTGCCATGAATGCTGTTAGTTGCTGTGCTCAGTGTATGTGTGTGTCATCTACGCTGTTAGTTGCTGTGCTCAGTGTGTGTGTGTGTGTGTGTGTGCGCGCCATCTATGCTGTTAGTTGCTGTGCTCAGTGTGTGTGTGCGTGTGTGCGCGCGCCATCTATGCTGTTAGTTGCTGTGCTCAGTGTGTGTGTGTGTGCCATCAATGCTGTTAGTTGCTGTGCTCAGTGTGTGTGTGCGCCATCTATGCTGTTAGTTGCTGTGCTCAGTGTGTGTGTGCCATCTATGCTGTTAGTTGCTGTGCTCAGTGTGTGTGTGTGCCATCTATGCTGTTAGTTGCTGTGCTCAGTGTGTGTGTGTGTGTGCGCCATCAATGCTGTTAGTTGCTGTGCTCAGTGTGTGTGCCATCTATGCTGTTAGTTGCTGTGCTCAGTGTGTGTGTGTGCGCCATCTATGCTGTTAGTTGCTGTGCTCAGTGTCTGTGTGTGTGCACCATCAATGCTGTTAGTTGCTGTGCTCAGTGTGTGTGTGCGTGTGTGTGCGCGCGCCATCTATGCTGTTAGTTGCTGTGCTCAGTGTGTGTGTGTGTGTGTGTGCGCGCGCCATCTATGCTATTAGTTGCTGTGCTCAGTGTGTGCGCGCGCGCCATCTATGCTGTTAGTTGCTGTGCTCAGTGTGTGTGTGCGTGTGTGTACGCCATCAATGCTGTTAGTTGCTGTGCTCAGTGTGTGTGTGTGCCATCTATGCTGTTAGTTGCTGTGCTCAATGTGTGTGTGTGCGCCATCTATGCTGTTAGTTGCTGTGCTCAGTGTGTGTGTGTGTGTGTGTGTGCGCGCGCCATCTATGCTGTTAGTTGCTGTGCTCAGTGTGTGTGTGCGTGCGCGCACCATCTGTGCTATTAGTTGCTGTGCTCAGTGTGTGTGTGTGTGCGCGCCATCAATGCTGTTAGTTGCTGTGCTCAGTGTGTGTGTGCGCCATCAATGCTGTTAGTTGCTGTGCTCAGTGTGTGTGTGTGTGTGCGCGCGCCATCTATGCTATTAGTTGCTGTGCTCAGTGTGTGTGTGCGCGCGAGCGCGCCATCTATGCTGTTAGTTGCTGTGCTCAGTGTGTGTGCCATCAATGCTGTTAGTTGCTGTGCTCAGTGTGTGTGTGCGCCATCTATGCTGTTAGTTCCTGTGCTCAGTGTGTGTGTGTGTGTGCGCGCCATCTATGCTGTTAGATGCTGTGCTCAGTGTGTGTTTGTCATCTATGCTGTTAGTTGCTGTGCTCAGTGTGTGTGTGTGCGCGCGCGCGCGCGCCATCTATGCTGTTAGTTGCTGTGCTCAGTGTGTGTGCCATCAATGCTGTTAGTTGCTGTGCTCAGTGTGTGTGTGCGCCATCTATGCTGTTAGATGCTGTGCTCAGTGTGTGTGTGTGCCATCAATGCTGTTAGTTGCTGTGCTCAGTGTGTGTGTGCCATCTATGCTGTTAGTTGCTGTGCTCAGTGTGTGTTTGTCATCTATGCTGTTAGTTGCTGTGCTCAGTGTGTGTGTGTGCGCGCCATCTATGCTGTTAGTTGCTGTGCTCAGTGTGTGTGTGTGTGCGCGCGCCATCTATGCTGTTAGCTGCTGTGCTCAATGTGTGTGCGTGTGCGCGCGCCATCTATGCTATTAGTTGCTGTGCTCAGTGTGTGTGTGTGTGTGTGCCATCTATGCTGTTAGTTGCTGTGCTCAGTGTGTGTGTGCCATCAATGCTGTTAGTTGCTGTGCTCAGTGTGTGTGTGCGCCATCTATGCTGTTAGTTGCTGTGCTCAGTGTGTGTGCGCCATCTATGCTGTTAGTTGCTGTGCTCAGTGTGTGTGCCATCTATGCTGTTAGTTGCTGTGCTCAGTGTGTGTGTGCGCCATCTATGCTGTTAGTTGCTGTGCTCAGTGTGTGTGTGTGCGCCATCAATGCTGTTAGTTGCTGTGCTCAGTGTGTGTGTGTGCCATCTATGCTGTTAGTTGCTGTGCTCAGTGTGTGTGTGTGTGTGCCATCAATGCTGTTAGTTGCTGTGCTCAGTGTGTGTGTGCCATCTATGCTGTTAGTTGCTGTGCTCAGTGTGTGTGTGTGCGCGCGCCATCTATGCTGTTAGTTGCTGTGCTCAGTGTGTGTGTGCCATCTATGCTGTTAGTTGCTGTGCTCAGTGTGTGTGTGCGCGCGCGCCATCTATGCTGTTAGTTGCTGTGCTCAGTGTATGTGTGTGTGTGTGTGCGCGCGCGCCATCTATGCTGTTGCTGTGCTCAGTGTGTGTGTGCGCCATCTATGCTGTTAGTTGCTGTGCTCAGTGTGTGTGTGCCATCTATGCTGTTAGTTGCTGTGCTCAGTGTGTGTGTGCGCCATCTATGCTGTGCTCAGTGTATGTGTGTGTGTGTGCCATCAATGCTGTTAGTTGCTGTGCTCAGTGTGTGTGTGTGTCATCTATGCTGTTGCTGTGCTCAGTGTGTGTGCCATCTATGCTGTTAGTTGCTGTGCTCAGTGTGTGTGTGCGCGCGCGCCATCTATGCTGTTAGTTGCTGTGCTCAGTGTGTGCACGCGCCAACTATGCTGTTAGTTGCTGTGCTCAGTGTGTGTGTGTGCGCCATCAATGCTGTTAGTTGCTGTGCTCAGTGTGTGTGTGTGCCATCTATGCTGTTAGTTGCTGTGCTCAGTGTGTGTGTGTGTGTGTGTGCCATCAATGCTGTTAGTTGCTGTGCTCAGTGTGTGTGTGTGCCATCTATGCTGTTAGTTGCTGTGCTCAGTGTGTGTGTGTGTGTGTGTGTGCGCGCGCGCCATCTATGCTTAGTTGCTGTGCTCAGTGTGTGTGCGCCATCTATGCTGTTAGTTTCTGTGCTCAGTGTGTGTGTGTCATCTATGCTGTTGCTGTGCTCAGTGTGTGTGTGTCATCTATGCTGTTGCTGTGCTCAGTGTGTGTGTGATCTATGCTGTTAGTTGCTGTGCTCAGTGTGTGTGTGTCATGAGAGAAGGAATAGGGGAAGCTGGGAGAGAGAGAGAAGGAATTGGGGAGGCCGGGAAAGACATAGGAGAAGGGAGCTGGGTGAGAGTAGGAAGGAATAGGGAAAGACGAGAAAGCGAGGAGGAATAGGGGGAGACAGGAGAGACATAGAAGAAAGGGGAAGCTGGGAGAGAGAAGAGGAATAGGGGGAGACGAGAGAGACATAGAAGAAAGGGGAAGCTGGGAGAGAGAAGAGGAATAGGGGGAGACGAGAGAGACATAGAAGAAAGGGGAAGCTGGGAGAGAGAAGAGGAATAGGGGGAGACAGGAGAGACATAGAAGGGTAAGCTGGGAGAGAGAAGAGGAATAGGGAGAGACAGGAGAGACATAGAAGAAAGGGGAAGCTGGGAGAGAGAAGAGGAATAGGGGGAGACGAGAGAGACAGAAGAAAGGGGAAGCTGGGAGAGAGAAGAGGAATAGGGGGAGACTAGAGAGACAGAAGAAAGGGGAAGCTGGGAGAGAGAAGAGGAATAGGGGGAGACGGGAGAGATGCAGAGGGAGACAGACTGGAGAGAGGGAGAGGGAGAGGGGGAGACAGGGGGGAGGGGGAGAGTGAGACGGGAGAGGGGGAGACAGGAAGGGGGGAGAGGGAAACGGGAGGGGCAGATGGAAGGGGGAGAGGGAGACAGAGATACTACATGCTGCACACCCCCCCAAATGACATAGCACATGCTGCGCTTGCACCCCCCCAGGCCCCAACATCCTGCTGCAGGCTGCACTGCACCCCGCACAACTGACATTATTTACACATGCTGCTCACCCCCCCTTCCCCCTGCTTCCCTCGTGGAGGTGCAGTTACCTGGTGAAGCTGCAACAAGCACATGCGCAGCACAGCACATCTCCCTGCTGTGCGCTTGCCTCATGATCCTGCCCAGTCAGTGCCCAGTTCGGTGGGTGGGCGCGGCAGATGGGAGTGGACAGCCTGGCCCCAACCACCGTCCAGAGAGAGGACAGACTGACAAGTGAAGCCAGCAGCAGGACGCGGAGGCCGGTCTCAGCCGGCGTCCGGACTCTTCAGTGCGGCTGTGTGCGTGGCCCTGGTGGCGGCAGTACAACCTCCCGTACCTCGTTGTGCTCAGCAAGAAGATTTCAGGAACGCGCGACCGCATCATGACACAGCGTGATGACGTCACTGCGTCATGATGCGGCCGCGCATTCGTGCAATCTGCTTACTGAGCAAGGCGCCGCCCGGGAGGTTGTACTGCCGGGTGAGCCTGTGCTCAGCCAAAGCAGCCCATTTTGCCATCGGCCCTTCTGGCATTTGCCAGAAGTGCCCGATCGCCAGTCCGGCCCTGGTGTCATCTATGCTGTTGCTGTGCTCAGTGTGTGTGTATGTGATCTATGCTGTTAGTTGCTGTGCTCAGTGTGTGTGTATGTGATCTATGCTGTTAGTTGCTGTGCTCAGTGTGTGTGTGTGTGTATGTGATCTATGCTGTTAGTTGCTGTGCTCAGTGTGTGTGTGTGCGCCATCAATGCTGTTAGTTGCTGTACTCAGTGTGTGTGTCATCAATGCTGTTAGTTGCTGTGCTCAGTGTGTGTGTGTGCGCCATCTATGCTGTTAGTTGCTGTGCACAGTGTGTGTGCGCTTGCGCGCGCCATCTATGCTGTTAGTTGCTGTGCTCAGTGTGTGTGTGTGCCATCTATGCTGTTAGTTGCTGTGCTCAGTGTGTGTGTGCCATCTATGCTGTTAGTTGCTGTGCTCAGTGTGTGTGTGTGCCATCAATGCTGTTAGTTGCTGTGCTCAGTGTGTGTGTGTGCGCGCCATCAATGCTGTTAGTTGCTGTGCTCAGTGTGTGTGTGTGTCATCTATGCTGTTAGTTGCTGTGCACAGTGTGTGCGCGCTTGCGCGCGCCATCTATGCTGTTAGTTGCTGTGCTCAGTGTATGTGTGTGTGTGTGCCATCTATGCTGTTAGTTGCTGTGCTCAGTGTGTGTGTGCCATCTATGCTGTTAGTTGCTGTGCTCAGTGTGTGTGTGTGCCATCAATGCTGTTAGTTGCTGTGCTCAGTGTGTGTGCGCGCCATCAATGCTGTTAGTTGCTGTGCTCAGTGTGTGTGTGTGTCATCTATGCTGTTAGTTGCTGTGCACAGTGTGTGCGCGCTTGCGCGCGCCATCTATGCTGTTAGTTGCTGTGCTCAGTGTATGTGTGTGTGTGTGCCATCTATGCTGTTAGTTGCTGTGCTCAGTGTGTGTGTGCCATCTATGCTGTTAGTTGCTGTGCTCAGTGTGTGTGTGTGCCATCAATGCTGTTAGTTGCTGTGCTCAGTGTGTGTGTGTGCCATCAATGCTGTTAGTTGCTGTGCTCAGTGTGTGTGTGCCATCTATGCTGTTAGTTGCTGTGCACAGTGTGTGCGCGCTTGCGCGCGCCATCTATGCTGTTAGTTGCTGTGCTCAGTGTATGTGTGTGTGTGTGCCATCTATGTTGTTAGTTGCTGTGCTCAGTGTGTGTGTGTCATCTATGCTGTTAGTTGCTGTGCTCAGTGTGTGTGTGCGCCATCTATGCTGTTAGTTGCTGTGCTCAGTGTGTGTGTGTGCGCCATCAATGCTGTTAGTTGCTGTGCTCAGTGTGTGTGTGCCATCTATGCTGTTAGTTGCTGTGCTCAGTGTGTGTGTCATCTATGCTGTTAGTTGCTATGCTCAGTGTGTGTGTGTGATCTATGCTGTTAGTTGCTGTGCTCAGTGTGTGTGTGTGATCTATGCTGTTGCTGTGCTCAGTGTGTGTGTATGTGATCTATGCTGTTGCTGTGCTCAGTGTGTGTGTGTATGTGATCTATGCTGTTAGTTGCTGTGCTGTGTGTGTGTGATCTATGCTGTTAGTTGCTGTGCTCAGTGTGTGTGTGTGTGATCTATGCTGTTAGTTGCTGTGCTCAGTGTGTGTGTATGTGATCTATGCTGTTAGTTGCTGTGCTCAGTGTGTGTGTGTGTGTGTATGTGATCTATGCTGTTAGTTGCTGTGCTCAGTGTGTGTGTGTCATCTATGCTGTTAGTTGCTGTGCTCAGTGTGTGTGTATGTGATCTATGCTGTTAGTTGCTGTGCTCAGTGTGTGTGTGTGCGCCATCAATGCTGTTAGTTGCTGTGCTCAGTGTGTGTGTGTGTGTGTGTGTGCGCCATCAATGCTGTTAGTTGCTGTGTGTGTGTCATCAATGCTGTTAGTTGCTGTGCTCAGTGTGTGTGTGCGCGCCATCTATGCTGTTAGTTGCTGTGCACAGTGTGTGCGCGCTTGCGCGCGCCATCTATGCTGTTAGTTGCTGTGCTCAGTGTATGTGTGTGTGTGTGCCATATATGTTGTTAGTTGCTGTGCTCAGTGTGTGTGTGTCATCTATGCTGTTAGTTGCTGTGCTCAGTGTGTGTGTGCGCCATCTATGCTGTTAGTTGCTGTGCTCAGTGTGTGTGTGTGCGCCATCAATGCTGTTAGTTGCTGTGCTCAGTGTGTGTGTGCCATCTATGCTGTTAGTTGCTGTGCTCAGTGTGTGTGTCATCTATGCTGTTAGTTGCTGTGCTCAGTGTGTGTGTGCGCCATCTATGCTGTTAGTTGCTGTGCTCAGTGTGTGTGTGCGCCATCTATGCTGTTAGTTGCTGTCCTCAGTGTATGTGTGTGTGTGTGCCATCAATGCTGTTAGTTGCTGTGCTCAGTGTGTGTGTGTGTCATCTATGCTGTTGCTGTGCTCAGTGTGTGTGCCATCTATGCTGTTAGTTGCTGTGCTCAGTGTGTGTGTGTGCGTGCGCGCCATCTATGCTGTTAGTTGCTGTGCTCAGTGTGTGTGCGCACGCCATCTATGCTGTTAGTTGCTGGGCTCAGTGTGTGTGTGCCATCAATGCTGTTAGTTGCTGTGCTCAGTGTGTGTGTGTGCGCCATCTATGCTGTTTGTTGCTGTGCTCAGTGTGTGTGCCATCTATGCTGTTGCAGTGCTCAGTGTGTGTGTGTGTGTGCGTCATCAATGCTGTTAGTTGCTGTGCTCAGTGTGTGTGTGGCATCAATGCTGTTAGTTGCTGTGCTCAGTGTATGTGTGTGTGTGTCATCTATGTTGTTAGCTGCTGTGCTCAGTGTGTGTGCGCCATCTATGCTGTTAGTTTCTGTGCTCAGTGTGTGTGTGTCATCTATGCTGTTGCTGTGCTCAGTGTATGTGTGTGTGTGTCATCTATGCTGTTAGTTTCTGTGCTCAGTGTGTGTGTGTCATCTATGCTGTTGCTGTGCTCAGTGTGTGTGTGTCATCTATGCTGTTGCTGTGCTCAGTGTGTGCGCCATCTATGCTGTTAGTTGCTGTGCTCAGTGTGTGTGTGTGTGTGTGTGTGTCATGAGAGAAGGAATAGGGGAAGCTGGGAGAGAGAGAGAAGGAATTGGGGAGGCCGGGAAAGACATAGGAGAAGGGAGCTGGGTGAGAGTCGGAAGGAATAGGGAAAGACGAGAAAGCGAGGAGGAATAGGGGGAGACAGGAGAGACATAGAAGAAAGGGGAAGCTGGGAGAGAGAAGAGGAATAGGGGGAGACGAGAGAGACAGAAGAAAGGGGAAGCTGGGAGAGAGAAGAGGAATAGGGGGAGACAGGAGAGACATAGAAGAAAGGGGAAGCTGGGAGAGAGAAGAGGAATAGGGGGAGACGAGAGAGACAGAAGAAAGGGGAAGCTGGGAGAGAGAAGAGGGGTAGGGGGAGACGAGAGAGACATACAAGAAAGGGGAAGCTGGGAGAGAGAAGAGGAATAGGGGGAGACAGGAGAGACATAGATGAAAGGGGAAGCTGGGAGAGAGAAGAGGAATAGGGGGAGACAGGAGAGACATAGAAGGGTAAGCTGGGAGAGAGAAGAGGAATAGGGAGAGACAGGAGAGACATAGAAGAAAGGGGAAGCTGGGAGAGAAGAGGAATAGGGGGAGACGAGAGAGACAGAAGAAAGGGGAAGCTGGGAGAGAGAAGAGGAATAGGGGGAGACGAGAGAGACAGAAGAAAGGGGAAGCTGGGAGAGAGAAGAGGAATAGGGGGAGACATAGGAGAGGGGGAGACGGGAGAGATGCAGAGGGAGACAGACTGGAGAGAGGGAGAGGGGGAGACAGGGGGGGAGGGGGAGAGTGAGACGGGAGAGGGGGAGACAGGAAGGGGGGAGAGGCGGAGAGGGAAACGGGAGGGGGAGAGAGAGACGGGAGGGGCAGATGGAAGGGGGAGAGGGAGACAGAGATACTACATGCTGCACACCCCCCCAAATGACATAGCACATGCTGCGCTTGCACCCCCCCAGGCCCCAACATCCTGCTGCAGGCTGCACTGCACCCCGCACAACTGACATTATTTACACATGCTGCTCACCCCCCCTTCCCCCTGCTTCCCTCGTGGAGGTGCAGTTACCTGGTGAAGCTGCAACAAGCACATGCGCAGCACAGCACATCTCCCTGCTGTGCGCTTGCCTCATGATCCTGCCTAGTCAGTGCCCAGTTCGGTGGGTGGGCGCGGCAGATGTGAGTGGACAGCCTGGCCCCAACCACCGTCCAGAGAGAGGACAGCCCGGACAGACTGACAAGTGAAGCCAGCAGCAGGACGCGGATGCTGGTCTCAGCCGGCGTCCTGACTCTTCAGTGCGGCTGTGTGCGTGGCCCTGGTGGCGGCAGTACAACCTCCCGTACCTCGTTGTGCTCAGCAAGAAGATTTCAGGAACGCGCGACCGCATCATGACGCAGCGTGATGACGTCACTGCGTCATGTCGCGGCCGCGCATTCGTGCAATCTGCTTACTGAGCAAGGCGCCGCCCGGGAGGTTGTACTGCAGGGTGAGCCTGTGCTCAGCCAAAGCGGCCCATTTTGCCATTGGCCCTTCTGGCATTTGCCATAAGTGCCAGATCGCCAATCCGGCCCTGGTGCCATCTATGCTGTTAGTTGCTGTGCTCAGTGTGTGTGTATGTGATCTATGCTGTTATTTGCTGTGCTCAGTGTGTGTGTATGTGATCTATGCTGTTAGTTGCTGTGCTCAGTGTGTGTATGTGATCTATGCTGTTAGTTGCTGTGCTCAGTGTGTATGTGATCTATGCTGTTAGTTGCTGTGCTCAGTGTGTGTGTGTATGTGATCTATGCTGTTAGTTGCTGTGCTCAGTGTGTGTATGTGATCTATGCTGTTAGTTGCTGTGCTCAGTGTGTGTGTGTGTATGTGATCTATGCTGTTAGTTGCTGTGCTCAGTGTGTATGTGATCTATACTGTTAGTTGCTGTGCTCAGTGTGTATGTGATCTATGCTGTTAGTTGCTGTGCTCAGTGTGTGTGTGTGTGTGTGATCTATGCTGTTAGTTGCTGTGCTCAGTGTGTGTGTGTGTGTGTGTGTGTGTATGTGATCTATGCTGTTAGTTGCTGTGCTCAGTGTGTGTATGTGATCTATGCTGTTAGTTGCTGTGCTCAGTGTGTGTGTGTGTGTGATCTATGCTGTTAGTTGCTGTGCTCAGTGTGTGTGTGTGTGTGATCAATGCTGTTAGTTGCTGTGCTCAGTGTGTGTATGTGATCTATGCTGTTAGTTGCTGTGCTCAGTGTGTATGTGATCTATGCTGTTAGTTGCTGTGCTCAGTGTGTGTATGTGATCTATGCTGTTAGTTGCTGTGCTCAGTGTGTGTGTGTGTATGTGATCTATGCTGTTAGTTGCTGTGCTCAGTGTGTGTGTGTATGTGATCTATGCTGTTAGTTGCTGTGCTCAGTGTGTATGTGATCTATGCTGTTAGTTGCTGTGCTCAGTGTGTGTGTATGTGATCTATGCTGTTAGTTGCTGTGCTCAGTGTGTGTGTGTGTGTGTGATCTATGCTGTTAGTTGCTGTGCTCAGTGTGTGTGTGTGTATGTGATCTATGCTGTTAGTTGCTGTGCTCAGTGTGTGTGTGTGTGTGATCTATGCTGTTAGTTGCTGTGCTCAGTGTGTGTGTGTGTATGTGATCTATGCTGTTAGTTGCTGTGCTCAGTGTGTGTGTGTGTGATCTATGCTGTTAGTTGCTGTGCTCAGTGTGTGTGTGTATGTGATCTATGCTGTTAGTTGCTGTGCTCAGTGTGTGTGTGTGTGATCTATGCTGTTAGTTGCTGTGCTCAGTGTGTATGTGATCTATGCTGTTAGTTGCTGTGCTCAGTGTGTGTGTGTGTGTGTGATCTATGCTGTTAGTTGCTGTGCTCAGTGTGTATGTGATCTATGCTGTTAGTTGCTGTGCTCAGTGTGTGTGTGTGTGATCTATGCTGTTAGTTGCTGTGCTCAGTGTGTGTGTGTATGTGATCTATGCTGTTAGTTGCTGTGCTCAGTGTGTGTGTGTGTATGTGATCTATGCTGTTAGTTGCTGTGCTCAGTGTGTGTGTGTGTGTGATCTATGCTGTTAGTTGCTGTGCTCAGTGTGTGTGTGTATGTGATCTATGCTGTTAGTTGCTGTGCTCAGTGTGTGTGTGTATGTGATCTATGCTGTTAGTTGCTGTGCTCAGTGTGTGTGTGTGTGTGTGTGATCTATGCTGTTAGTAGCTGTGCTCAGTGTGTGTGTATGTGATCTATGCTGTTAGTTGCTGTGCTCGGTGTGTGTGTGTGTATGTGATCTATGCTGTTAGTTGCTGTGCTCAGTGTGTGTGTGTGATCTATGCTGTTAGTAGCTGTGCTCAGTGTGTGTGTGTATGTGATCTATGCTGTTAGTTGCTGTGCTCAGTGTGTGTGTGTGTGTGTGTGTGTGTGAGTGTGTGATCTATGCTGTTAGTTGCTGTGCTCAGTGTGTGGATCTGTATAATATACATCTTCTCCTGTTCTCTGGCTCCCCCCGCAGGCTGGATCTCTCCTAACATCTGGGATGGTTCTTTTCTGTGGCACCTTTTATTACCATGCCTTGTCTGGGGACCCTTCTCTTACTGTGGCTGCACCGTACGGGGGAACCCTCCTAATTTTGGGTTGGGCTGCTATGGCTCTCTGAGAAGACATGACCTCGCCTTTATCCAGAGGAATATCATCAGTGTCTTATTTCCTATGTTGTGTAAATGGAACACGAGAGAAACCTTTTTAATAAAGAAATGTATTCACAAGCTGACGGCCATTGTGATTGTGAGACCGGATCTGGGCTGCATGTGCACAGTCATCTCCATTCCACATCTAGCCTCAATACGCCAGACTGCGCGACTTGCCTGGCGTGAGCGAGCCGCCTGCTCCCGTACTACTCTGCTAGCGTTGGGCGTCTTTTCTTTACCGAAAATGCATCTAAGTTGCAATGGGATTAGGACACACCAGCTGACTGTGCTGATTTGATGTGCGACCCCCCCCTTCCCCTTTGCAGGGTTGACTGGTTTAAACCAAATGTGTTTAGTTATTTATTATTATTTATTATAAGGGAATCCTGGTGGTATTCCACATTCTTTTTTTCTTGTGGTACTCATTTTAGTGAGCTGAACCAGTACAGATAATTCACACACACAACAGAGAAATAGGGAGGGTGATCCAGATCGGAGAGGTACTATATATGCCTAGCAATAGCTAATACTCCACAAACTCCTCCCCTAACAATCTTATAGGACACGAGAAAACCTCAACTAACATTCTCAATCTTAAATGGTGAACAACTCCAACACATTAACGAGGCAATACACCGAGAGAAACACCTCATGGTTTAATCGCCTTTTTTTATTCAATTCAAAACCTTCAGTCCTACTGCGATGAGTGGAAGAAAGAAAGACTTGGGAGGAATCCAATTGCGGGCGTGGAATTAAAAAAAAAAAAAAAAACACTGCGGTGCGGGGTTTTGCTATTCAATTAGGGCAGTGGTTCCCAAACTCTTTTGAACCGTGGCGCCCTAGAGTATCAGCATTGTTTTCATGGCACCCCTAAATTCAGAAAAAAAGTAGTAAAGTGAAGTAAATTATGCTGACCTGTCATCCTTAGGGTCAGTTATGTGGTGAGGACGGGGATGTGCTGACCTGTCACCCTTAGGGTCAGTTATGTGGTGGGGGACAGGGATGTGCTGACCTGTCACCCTTAGGGTCAGTTATGTGGTGGGGGACAGGGATGTGCTGACCTGTCACCCTTAGGGTCAGTTATGTGGTGGGGACAGGGATGTGCTGTCACCCTTAGGGTCAGTAATGTGGTGAGGACAGGGATGTGCTGACCTGTCATCCTTAGGGTCACTTATGTGGTGAGGACAGGGATGTGCTGACCTGTCACCCTTAGGGTCAGTTATGTGGTGGGGACAGGGATGTGCTGACCTGTCATCCTTAGGGTCAGTTATGTGGTGAGGACAGGGATGTGCTGACCTGTCACCCTTAGGGTCAGTTATGTGGTGAGGACAGGGATGTGCTGACCTGTCATCCTTAGGGTCAGTTATGTGGTGAGGACAGGAATGTGCTGATCTGTCATCCTTAGGGTCAGTTATGTGGTGGGGGACAGGGATGTGCTGACCTGTCATCCTTAGGGTCAGTTATGTGGTGAGGACAGGGATGTGCTGACCTGTCACCCTTAGGGTCAGTTATGTGGTGGGGGACAGGGATGTGCTGACCTGTCACCCTTAGGGTCAGTTATGTGGTGGGGGACAGGGATGTGCTGACCTGTCACCCTTAGGGTCAGTTATGTGATGGGGGACAGGGATGTGCTGTCACCCTTGGGGTCAGTTATGTGGTGGGGGACAGGGATGTGCTGTCACCCTTGGGGTCAGTTATGTGGGGAGGACAGGGATGTGCTGACCTGTCACCCTTAGGGTCAGTTATGTGGTGAGGACAGGGATGTGCTGACCTGTCACCCTTAGGGTCAGTTATGTGGTGGGGACAGGGATGTGCTGACCTGTCATCCTTAGGGTCAGTTATGTGGTGAGGACAGGAATGTGCTGATCTATCATCCTTAGGGTCAGTTATGTGGTGAGGACAGGGATGTGCTGACCTGTCACCCTTAGGGTCAGTTATGTGGTGAGGACAGGAATGTGCTGATCTGTCACCCTTAGGGTCAGTTATGTGGTGGGGGACAGGGATGTGCTGACCTGTCACCCTTAGGGTCAGTTATGTGGTGGGGGACAGGGATGTGCTGACCTGTCACCCTTAGGGTCAGTTATGTGACCTTGGGGTCAGTTATGTGATGGGGGACAGGGATGTGCTGTCACCCTTAGGGTCAGTTATGTGGTGGGGACAGGGATGTGCTGACCTGTCATCCTTAGGGTCAGTTATGTGGTGAGGACAGGAATGTGCTGATCTGTCATCCTTAGGGTCAGTTATGTGGTGGGGACAGGGATGTGCTGACCTGTCATCCTTAGGGTCAGTTATGTGGTGGGGACAGGGATGTGCTGACCTGTCATCCTTAGGGTCAGTTATGTGGTAGGGACAGGGATGTAAATAAGTTTAATTTGGTGCTGGGCCACCAACCTGGGGCAACCCTTGCCAGTGTCTGAAGGCACCCCAGGTTACCACTGCACACAGTTTGGGAACCACCGTATTAAGGGACAGAAAATTGGACACTGCAATTTCTATAGAAATCACTGCATCTTTTATTCTCGCACATCCACTGCAAGTCTGATCTTTCCTAAACTCATTAAATTTAGCAAAAATCAGCAGGACTTGCTCTGGGACCCTGGCAGCATAACCGCCCCCTTCCCCGTGGCAGTTTCCAATTACCTTAATTAGTCCTTAATTACCTTCTGTAGCAGTGTCTTCAGCATCCAGCGTCGGGAGACGGACCTCCTGCAGCAGGCTGTGTGCGTGTGACCCCACCCCCCTGCCCCTAGAGCCTGCCAGCAGCACCCCCCCACCCCAGTGACAAGATGGAGGGGAGGCCACCTGAAACCCCCAGACAGTTGAGTATAATTTTTTTTTTTTTTTTTTATGCGTCACGGGTTTTCAGAGCTAAAACCCTGCAACCACTTTTTTAATTGGATACCGCGGGTATCAGGAGCGCACATACCTGTGGTAATCCAAAATTGGGCACAGGGTTTTTTTTACCTCGCGCCCCCCATCTCTGGCTCTCTATTGAGGAGATAAAAAAATGTAATGTTAGAAAACATTAAAACATGGTTGAACAAGATGTCTAATACATAGCAATGTTTTACAGTATTTAATATAAGCAGGATTCAATGTTATTCATTAAAACTTTAATGTAAAAAATCGGGTATGGGAGACTGTGCTGAGTAATGTGATAGGTGACACCTGTATATATCTGTGTGCTCCTGAGTCTGTATATGGGAGACTGCGCTGAGTAATGTGATATGTGACACCTGTATATCTGTGTGCTCCTGAGTCTGTATATGGGAGACTGCGCTGAGTAATGTGATATGTGACACCTGTATATCTGTGTGCTCCTGAGTCTGTATATGGGAGACTGCGCTGAGTAATGTGATATGTGACAGCTGTATATCTGTGTGCTCCTGAGTCTGTATATGGGAGACTGCGCTGAGTAATGTGATATGTGACACCTGTATATCTGTGTGCTCCTGAGTCTGTATATGGAGACTGTGCTGAGTAATGTGATATGTGACACCTGTATATCTGTGTGCTCCTGAGTCTGTATATGGGAGACTGCGCTGAGTAATGTGATATGTGACACCTGTATATCTGTGTGCTCCTGAGTCTGTATATAGGAGACTGCGCTGAGTAATGTGATATGTGACACCTGTATATCTGTGTGCTCCTGAGTCTGTATATAGGAGACTGCGCTGAGTGATGTGATATGTGACACCTGTATATCTGTGTGCTCCTGAGTCTGTATATGGGAGACTGCGCTGAGTAATGTGATATGTGACACCTGTATATCCGTGTGCTCCTGAGTCTGTATATAGGAGACTGCGCTGAGTAATATGATATGTGACACCTGTATATCCGTGTGTCTTGAGTCTGTATATGGGAGACTGCGCTGAGTAATGTGATATGTGACACCTGTATATATCTGTGTGCTCCTGAGTCTGTATATGGGAGACTGCGCTGAGTAATGTGATATGTGACACCTGTATATCTGTGTGCTCCTGAGTCTGTATATAGGAGACTGCGCTGAGTAATGTGATATGTGACACCTGTATATCTGTGTGCTCCTGAGTCTGTATATAGGAGACTATGCTGAGTAATGTGATATGTGACACCTGTATATATCTGTGTGCTCCTGAGTCTGTATATGGGAGACTGTGCTGAGTAATGTGATATGTGACTCCTGTATATATCTGTGTGCTCCTGAGTCTGTATATGGGAGACTGTGCTGAGTAATGTGATATGTGACTCCTGTATATCTGT
The DNA here is from genome assembly GCA_031769625.1 of Taudactylus pleione. Classification (NCBI taxonomy): domain Eukaryota; kingdom Metazoa; phylum Chordata; class Amphibia; order Anura; family Myobatrachidae; genus Taudactylus; species Taudactylus pleione. Next base: position 554,039 of record JAUIMM010003146.1, on the reverse strand, counting down.
GTGCTCCTGAGTCTGTATATGGGAGACTGCGCTGAGTAATGTGATATGTGACACCTGTATATCCGTGTGCTCCTGAGTCTGTATATAGGAGACTGCGCTGAGTAATGTGATATGTGACACCTGTATATCTGTGTGCTCCTGAGTCTGTATATGGGAGACTGCGCTGTGTAATGTGATATGTGACACCTGTATATCCGTGTGCTCCTGAGTCTGTATATAGGAGACTGCGCTGAGTAATGTGATATGTGACACCTGTATATCTGTGTGCTCCTGAGTCTGTATATGGGAGACTGCGCTGAGTAATGTGATATGTGACACCTGTATATCTGTGTGCTCCTGAGTCTGTATATGGGAGACTGCGCTGAGTAATGTGATATGTGACACCTGTATATCTGTGTGCTCCTGAGCCTGTATATGGAGACTGTGCTGAGTACTGTGATATGTGACACCTGTATATCTGTGTGCTCCTGAGTCTCTATATGGGAGACTGCGCTGAGTAATGTGATATGTGACACCTGTATATCTGTGTGCTCCTGAGTCTGTATATAGGAGACTGCGCTGAGTAATGTGATAGGTGACACCTGTATATCTGTGTGCTCCTGAGTCTGTATATGGGAGACTGTGCTGAGTAATGTGATATGTGACACCTGTATATATCTGTGTGCTCCTGAGTCTGTATATGGGAGACTGCGCTGAGTAATGTGATATGTGACACCTGTATATATCTGTGTGCTCCTGAGTCTGTATATGGGAGACTGCGCTGAGTAATGTGATATGTGACTCCTGTATATCTGTGTGCTCCTGAGTCTGTATATGGGAGACTGCGCTGAGTAATGTGATAGGTGACACCTGTATATCTGTGTGCTCCTGAGTCTGTATATGAAGCACAACGGAACTTGAAATGAAAAAGTCTGCGGCCGCTACATTGTAGCACTTTGTATACAGACTCAGAGACTCTGTAGCGTGCCTTGTAGCGTGTAGAACTCCCTCTGTGCAGCGACCCCTTCATGGAACGTCTGGCCGATCGCGATCTGGAAGATTTCTCACGCTGGACACAATGTGGTATAAACCTTTTACCAGTATTTGCGCACTATACATCTCTAGTGCCCTGGAGGCAGCCTTGTGCCGGTCCTGCATGAATTGTTATGACACCAAAGTTCGTCCACCAAGCGCCTAACTTCCATTCTACACTGATTGGTAATATTGCACACCCTGTCTCTGAAAGACGATTAATAATTGGAAGTAGGAGGCCCTGGTGTTCCTGCGCACAGGAGTGTACTCTGCTCCAGATCGCGTGGCGCTGTCACATGCCAGCATTGTTATGAACGTTTTACACCGATAAATAGCGTGATGAGTCCTTACTATTGTTCTTACCCAAGTACACCCACAAACTCACTGCCATGAGACGCGTAACAAAGTTTATCACGTGCTGTACAGGACGATCGGTACAAGTCTGTATTAACGCCATACTACGAACCTTCAATAAACTGTATAGAAGAGGTGGTCCTGACTATTCGATGGGGGATACTTGCGCCAGAAAGGACATTGTTTGCATTCTGGTTCTGTGGAAGATTTGCCACTAATTGTTTGGACCTTATTACCCAAGTGGTTAGGATGCTGGTCTGTCTATTTCCCGAGCAATAGAAGTGACTAATCCTCTATTATTGAGCTTATTATAGTTCATGTAATTTTAATGTGGACGGGGATTACCTCATTGTCCTGACACACTCTATTAGTATAAAACAGTGATTATTGTACAATATCTCTAATGAATACCCCCAGCCATGTAGCCTCATACCCTCTCCATTAGCCGTTCTGTACCCCCCACCTCCATAAAGTAGGCTTTTCATATAAGTTATATGGAATGTTGGTGCAGAGCTCCCTCTGCTGGTGACAATGATTATTTTGCTGCATGGAAAGCATTCATGTCACTTCAGTCCAATACGCAGCAGTAAAATATTTCTAATGGATAAATAGTAATGCTATGATTAATCCCTATTTGCCATATGTACATGAGTATGACATGTTGGCTTTCTCTACCTATCTGATGGTTACCGGTATGTGTGAGGACATGCTATCAGTCCACGATTCCCACTGCACCACGGGTCATCAGCTACACAGCAACTGTGAGGGTTACCTGTGCACGCAGCCGTGGGAGTGTATTGCCGCCATTGTCCTGTTTCTTTACGGTCACCAAGAATGGCTTGGACACTGAAAACCCTCTTCCCCCCTGATCCAACCTCTTAGATAAGTCCAACTAATGCCACCATTCTCCAACACATACCTGAAGGGTATATAAGGATTATAGTTCCAGTTATGTGACACTGGTAGATGCCAAAGAACAATTCACAAAGAGATGTTCTAGGTCAGTAATGTAATATCTTCAGAAAATATCACCTATCTGTCAGGAGATAGATGGGACAGAGCAATGTTCTGCAGATCACTAGAGAGGTCCGTAATGAAATAATCTGCATAATACACCCATAACATTAAAACCACCGCCAGGTGAAGTGAATAACACTGATTATCTCATTACAATGGCACCTGACAAGGGCTGGGATATATTGGGCAGCAAGCGAACAGTCCGTTCTTAAAGTTGATGTGTTGGAAGCAGGAAAATGGAGAAGTGTAAGGATCCGAGGGACTTTGATGAGGGCCAAATTGTGATGGCGAGACGACAGGGTCAGAGCATCTCCAAAATGCCAGGTCTTGTGAGGTGTTCCTGGCATGCAGTGGTTAGTTGCTACCAAAAGTGGTCCAAGGAAGGACAACTAGTGACAACACCATGGGCACCCAATACTCAAGGCTAGTCCGTCTGGTCCTATCCTGCAGAAAAATTAGAGTTATGGTAGACTTGCCTATATAACTCCTTTTCTTTGAGATCCATAGCGTCTACAGGGATACCATGGGGATATTATGGTTGGAGACCAGGCACCAAACGGTTAAAGCTTCAGCTCTCAGGACGCCTCGGGTCCTCCTCCATGTATACCCAGCCCTTAGCCATAGGACTTCAGTTTAGTTACCAAGCCTCAAGGCAGGAGAAGGAAGAGCAATCGTACACCAGGAACACACTTACACAAAATGAGGGAATCTGACCGAAAGAAAAAATTACCCATGCAGCCAAGAGCATCAGGGTGGGTGCCCTGTGGACATCAAAGAAAAGGAGTTATCTAGGTAAGTCTGCCATAACTCTAATTTTCTTCTTCATGGTTCATAGGGATACCATGGGGATGTCCTAAAGCAGTTCCCCTAGGGTGGGGGACGCTCCTGAGCAGAAAGGAGAACTCGTCACCCAAAGGAAGCATCCTGAAAGGCAAAAGTATCAAAGGCATAAAATGTGTGGACAGAAGATCACGTGGCTGCCTTGCACAATTGTTCAGCAGAGGCACCATGACTAAATGCCCATGATGGCCCTACAGACCGCGTAGAATGTGCTGTCACCGCGTTTTGGACAGGGAGATCAGCCTGTGTGTACGCCTGTGAGATAGTCATGCATAGCAATCTCGCCAGAGTCGTCTTATTAGCTGGCCATCCTCGTTCGTGAAAACCATATAATACAAAAAGAGCATCTGATTTTCTAACTGAGCTTTTGTGCTCCACATAGATACGGAGAGCACGAACTACATCCAGGGAGGCTTCACCTACAGAAAGATCTGGTGCCTGAAAAGCTGGAACTACAATTTCTTCATTCACAGCAGTACGGGACACTAGCTTTAGGAAGGTAACCCTCCCTTGTACGAAGAACAGCTTTATCCTGGTGAAAAATCAAAAAATGGAGAGCGACTTGAAAGCGCTGCCAAATCAGAGACTCTGCAAACAGAAGAGATAGCGAGAAGAAAAGGTGTCTTCGCTGTCAACCACTTCAAATCTACAGAGTCCAGAGGTTCAAATGGGGGAGCTTGTAGCTCCTTAAGAACCAAATACAAATCCCACGGTGCTACCGGTGGAACAAAAAGAGGCTGAACTCGCAGAACTCCTTGGAAAAAAATTTGAACATCTGGTAATAAGGCAATCTTCTAGGACCAGACTGATGGTGCAGAAACCTGCACTCTCAAAGTAGTTAGGCAGAGACCACGGTCTAAACCTGCCTAGAGAAAAGCCAGTATCCTAGAAATCCTAAACACCTTAGGATCATACTTTCTGTGGGAACACCATTGACCAAAAGAATGCCAAACTCTGTAATAGATGCAGGCAGAGGCAGGCTTCCATGCCCTAAGCATCCTGTGAATTACAGAATTGAAAAAACCTTTTGCTCTTAGGATGTAAGATTCAAAAGCCACGTAGTCAAAGCCAGACAAGGTAAGTCCGGATGCTGTCAGGGGCCCTGCTTTAGAAGATCCTGCCATTGAGGAAGAGGGTATGGACTGTCTATTGACAGATTCTGTATGTCGGTGAACCAATGACGTCTGGGCCAAGGCGAAGCCACCAGTATTACTGTTCAGCCTTCCTGCTTGAATCTCCTGAGAACTCTTTGAAGGAGGAAGATCGGAGGAAAGAGATACGCCACCTTGAAGTCCCATCTTACTGCCAGTGCGTCCACGAAGGCTGCTGATGGGTCTCTGGCTGCAGAGCTAAAAGCCCTATGCTGAGGACTGGGAGCCTGGCTCCCAGTGTCCCAGCACGGCAGGGCTGGTTTAGTAAAGCCCAGCGCTGAGTGCTGGGCACAGTTAAAAGCACACCCCTAGGTACATGTGGTTAAATTAAATGTATAATATGAAATGCATGTATGTTAAATGTATAATTTAAGGAAAAGTGCACTGACCTGTGGTCTGTGGAGCTCCAGGGGGATCCGGAGCTCTCTGTGGGCTGCTGGGTCCCCCAGCCTCCTCCCTAGGGGAATAAAATGTCCTCCTATGCAGCCTCATGCCTGGAAGTGGTTTGAGGGGGTGCATAGGAAGCTGGCTAATGCAGCCAGCTAAGTGGGTTTAGGGAGCTTCAAATAGCTTCCCTTCCATGGTCAGGAAACCGTGCCCAGGGACCCTACTTGCCCACCTCTGGAGCTCAGATTCAGGCAAGGCTAGCAAGCTTGGTCCCTTAGCAGATTCCTGGAAGTCCGTTTTTGGAGGAAGATCCTTATCTTCCTAGGCTGTGTCCAGACGGAGCGGAGCCGTGGGCGTTGCCCAGCTCAGAGGTTGAGCCCAGGCACAGGGAAGTCACCACTCCCCCTTGCCATAAGGGACAATGTTAAACGTGCATGTGGCTAGCTCATGCACAGGTCATTCACTTAAGATGATTGGTTGGAAACCCCAGGGCGGGCTTACCCCCTGCGGAAATGTGTATTAGAGTGGCATAAAAGAAGGGCTTGTGCCTAGTAATATTGTACATCCTTGTAAATCCTGTGTGGAGAAGAATTGCTGTAACATCTTGTATGCTGATATTCCCCTTCAGGCGGAAGGGAGGGTCTTCTTTAAGACTTTGAGCAATAAACATCTTGCCTGAATTCAATTGACTCAATCCTGCGACCAACAGAATTGCGCCAAAACGCTATTCCGTTCTCCTGCTGTTCTGGGTAAGAGCTCCGTGTCTCCAAGTTCAAGCCCTCTGCCAGCTACTGTGCAGACCTGGTCCATTGCGAGGGATCAGGTGGGAACAGCCGACACCAAACAGGAGGTATGTCTGCAGTTAATCAAACGCATACGCAGCAGAAGCGGTTCCAGGTTCCAAGGCAGGAGTCTGAGTGTACCTAATAAGCGGTTCCAAACGCCGATGGTTGAGTTTGGTGGTGGCAGCATCGTTACACGCCCACGGCGCAGTGGGCGGAGTCAGTGACAGGCGGTCACTGACGGTGAGTGGGAGTCCAAAAGCGCTAACCCGTGACCAGGCACAGCCTAGGCGAAAGGCGTCCGGTCACTGATGGTATAATAGGAACATGCAGATATGCATCCTGAATGTCCAGGGAAACCATGTAATCCCTCGGCTCCATTACCAAAATAATTGACCGGAAAGTTGGGTACATGGATAAACCTGTTGAGGGTTTTTAGATTTAGTATAGGGCGATAGGCCCCATTCGGTTCCTGAACCAGAAATAGATTGGAATAATAACCCCTTCCCTGTTGAGACACAGGAACTGGGACTATAACCCCCACCTGCAGCAGGGACTGAATGGCTACCTGAAGCCTTTCCCACATCTGCTGGAGGATCTGTGCAGAAAAACTTCTGGGGAGGATGCCTCATGAAAGTGAGGGCATACCCCTGTGAGACTATTTCTCAGACCCAGTTATCTGTTTGACGCCAACAATCCACAAACTGAAGAAGTCGGCCTCCCACCCTGCATGTACAGATGGAATCCCGGGTCATAAACCTGCTCTTATCGGAAGAGCTGTCCGTTGCGGAACTGATTGCATATGTTAGTGGATATATGTGTTCAGTAAGGATGCGGTGACTGGTGGGATGTACTCCGCACGGTTAGTACATCCCGCCCTAATTAACTACATAGAACAAACCATAATTACCTGGAGAATTTATAAGATGACAATAAATGATGCACACTACAAAAAAAGTTTAAAATAACAAATTAATACTTTTTCTCCAATAATAACATAAAAATAACATAATACCTATAATAAAAAATGACAACCACTAATTCATGAAAATAATACACAAATGGATCTTTAATATGATATTAAAATAAAATGTAAAAGAATAATACATATAAGAACACTAATGATTTTATTATTCGATATAAAAGAAATAGAACTGAAATATATGCATTTAGATTCATCGAGAAAATATAAATCTATTACACAATAACATCGTAATAAAAATAAAACCTCTAATAAAGAATAATGATGTAATAATGTGTATAATCCATCATATTTTTTTTTCTAATAGGATAAAAACCACATAAGAAAATGTAGCAAAGGATAGCGCCACAATGCCAATCCCGGACCCAAGAAGCACACATCAACTTAGGATAAATGTAAAAAAAACAATTTTATACCAGATGAAATTAATAGCAAAATGGACAATAAATGAACAACTTAATAACATGTATGATCTGCATCCATAAATACTGTTAGAGACAGACATGAATGAGAATGTCAGATAAACAATCCACGTTCTCATCCAGAATTGTACATAAGGGGCACCAGCGGTATGCTCCGATATTATACAACTTGTGCTGTTTCTTTAATATCAGTCTGTTTTGAAAAAATAAAATAAAAAGTTAAAATGTAGCATATTCCTATGACAATGTATCACTTCTGCAAATGTATTAGATCCAGCTTTGATCAACTTTTGATATATCCTTAGTGGGACTCCAATTTACTTCTACTTGTGTGATATTGACAATTCAGCTGCTTTTCCACAGACAGTGGAGGTTTAAAATGAATGGCCGACCAATATAACTCAGGTCTCTGTGCTCTAAACAGTAATAAAACATAGACACTGGGACCGGACTTGCATAGCCCCTCCGTAGCCCACTATGGAGTCTAGGACCAGGGAATGTATGCAGGTAAACTGCTCACCGGGTGTGGGTCCTCCGTCATATGGAGCCGGGTCTTGCCGCTACACTTGTGTGTGTGTGTTGGAGAATCGCTGATGATGATGTGGCGATTCTCCTAGTGGAGTGGCGGGTGATGAATACTGGATCCCAGCCGTAATGATGAACACGCAGACGGAGGCCGCTCGTCCGAGCAATCAACTCCGGAGCACTGACAGCCGCAGCACATAGTTCAATCTCCCTTGTATGCGCACAGGTCTGGGATAATTCAGCTATCCTTTACTACATTTTATTAACTCTGACTTAGGGTTTTGGAGGACCACTAGGAGAGCTGCCGGCTACAATTTAGTTACATAGAGGTGGGCGCCCTAATATATTTTCTTATAAATACAACATAAATAAGAATATATTCCTCAAGAATAAAATACATTTTATGACGACAAAAAAAAAAACAGATCATAATATATTAACATGTACGGTATATATTTAAAGAAAAATTAAAATAACTAAGACAACAATAATTTGAGTATGTTTAATGCGAAAATACCCAATGTATTCTTTTGGAACATTATATAATAATAGTGACAATAATAATAATTAAATAACTATAACATTCAATATGAATAATATCAATAGGGATAATACAAGCTGGTGGAGCATAAACACGTCATATAGGAGATAGGAGGTGACACCCTAACCCGTCCCATGGATTCTACTAATCAGTGATAGTTACACCCTAGCAGGGGAAGGCTCGGTGTCCTCAACCATGGGGTATATTTACTAAAGTGTGGGTTTTTAGAACTTTTAGATTCTGCTAAACATTTTTCCAGCACCTTATAGGAGATAATAACTAGAATCTGGTTGCTATGGGCAACATCTCCACTTCTAAAAAAAAAAAAACACTTTAGTAAGTATACCCTAATGTGTGGACACTGATGATAGCTAATACCAAGCAAACATTTATTTAGGACAGGGACGGAGAACCTCAGGCCCGGGGGCCGTATAAGGGGGGGGTGGTTAGTACAGCAATTTCCACTGAATGCATGAATGTGTCAGCTAACTACAAAGAAGCAGCGACTTGTCCCACATGTCAGTGTGATTGGATAGCCACATTCTGCAGGAAGTCGCTGCTGCTACACAAACTGGGAGCTAATGCTGCCCATCCGCTAACGTCGTTATCGTGCAATCGCTTGCAACTCATCCGCAAATCAGGCACTTTAAAGTCGGAAACGACCAGCGATGCGCCTGCTGGTCGTTTCCGACATCAGTCACCGGGCAAACATGCTGGTCAACCTGACGATAACATCAGGTTGAGCATGTTTGCAGATGATTGATGAGCCTGCACTGAGCGACTGCTCGTTCAGCGCAGGCTCATCACAGACTGAGAAACGACAGCACGATTACAATGTCATAATTGTGCTGTCGTTTTTTATGGTCTGCTAGTGGACGGGCAGCATAACAGTAACAAAAATTATATAAAAGTAAACCCAAATATTGTAACAATTTATGTATCAAATGTACTGCCTATATAGTTCGTAGCAAAGGAATCTAAAAGGTGCGTACACACTAGACCATATGCTCCCTGAGCGATATCGTCTAGTGTATCCCTGGCAGGGTGTACTCAATGTCGTTCATGACATTGAGCGCACCCGCTGAACGATATCATTCAGGGACGGGCTCTCTCCCCCATTCCCCAACATGCAGCAACCTGACAATATCGTCAGGTTGACCTGCATGTTTGCCCGATGAACGATAGACGAACGACCTGCGGGAACGCGCATCGTTAATCATTTAGGTGAAAAAATGGACGATAAAGTGAATGATAACGATATAGTTATTGTTCAATCGTCCACTTTAATCGCCCAGTGTATACGCACCTTAATACCTAGTGGATGCATAAGACACACAATCCTATGTCAGCATAAGCACAAATATCTATTTTTGTAGATTCCTATAAAACCTGCATGTAGTAAATAGGAACGATAGACATTTGTAAATAACTAGATACTAATGAGGGAAACACACATTTCCCCACATTATAGATAGACGTTTCCCAAGGGGATTCTTTATGTTAAAATAAACAATCGCTTTCTCCGTAATTATCTTGAAATCACACTGTGGGGAGACAAATGAGAATATATTAATAGCAAACATTACTATATAATACTAATTTGCAGAGAATTTAATACACTGGCACATAAGTGCCAACATGCATAGCACACGCACAACAGACTATTTTCAATTCAGTGATTGCTTTTAATTCTATATTATTATATTTTGCCATTTGAATACATGTATTCTCTTTAAGAAAGTCATTATGAACTAATTCCTTGCTTCTGAGAATATCATTTATTGGGAGCTAATCTATAGCACCCAAACAACTCACCTGAATAGTCCATAACTGAGAAACAAAGTTTTAATATAAAATAACATCACTAAAGCTTGAGTAAATGAGATTAAAAAAAAATACTAAATACAAAAAAATACTGATAGGAAGAGCAACAGATTAATAATTATGACTATCGTACGCTACAGCTTGTCTATGCAGGATTATTAGTATCCATTCTATTTAACAAAAGAGGGACTGTAATTGTTGTATATCCCAGACACTGAAGAGTGTTGTACAGTGCTGGCTTCTAACTCCAGGCAATGGAACTACAGCATAGTGGTGGAATGAGCTTCTTCATGATGCTCGTAGATGATGCTACAAGAAAGACTCATGTTTACTTCCTAAGGAACAAGAACGAAGTTACAAGTAAAATTGTGGAGTTTAATAGTCTAGTAGAAACTAAGACAGGCCTGACGATGAAAGTACTAAGGTCTGATAATGGTGGAAAATATAAAAATAGTGATCTAGCTACCTATCTCAAGGACAATGGAATACAGCACCAGAACAGAATGGTATGGGCAAAAGAGCAAATAGAGTACAGACTATGCAGGTCTGGACAAGAGACTTTGGGCAGAAACAGTCCAAGGGATTCAAAGAAAAGACACCATTGGGGGCATGGTCCAAGCAAAGGCCAAGTATCAGTCACCTACGTGTCTTTGGGTGCAAAGCATATGCCCATATTTCTAAAGAAAGGAGGCCCAAACTGGATCCTAAATCCATCTTGTGTATTATGCTGGGATAGTCAACAATGCAAAGGATACAGATTGTGGGACATTAACAGAAAAAAGGCTTCTAAGGTCAAGAGATGTAGTGTTTCATGAGACCACTTCAACAAAGACAAGCAGGATGTTAAAACACCACACAGGGATTGAAACCACAGATGTAAGTGATCAGTCGCAAAGCTGGAGCAACAAAGGAAAACCTCCTAAAAAAAGGTACAATGAGGAATTTGCAAACTTTGCTGTAAATCTCAAACCCCCCAAGAAGCTGTTATGGTCTCCTAGGACTCACCGTGTAAAACCTCTAGAATAACTCAGACGAGGTCTTCACCAATAACAGCCACCCGCTGTTCCCTTAGAACTGGACACCGGTACCTAGGTGGCCGCCTGGACTTAACTTGAGATAGTAGAGGCTTACACAGTTATCCTAGGGCCACAAGATGTTATGCAACTGTAGGGTCTCAGGAAGGAGTGAGATATGCAAGGAGGAGTATACAGGGTGCGGCTTTAAGAGCTGATAGATATCCTGGCTGAGAGGTGGTTTTGAGAGCCGTGATACGGCAGGAGAGCCAATAGATACTCCGACGGCAATGCGACCTTGAGGGCCAGGAAGTGACTTTTAGAGCCAGGGTGCAGCTAGAACAGCTGATAGGAGTACAGACTGAGATGTGGCTTTGAGAGTAGAGGTTCCGGCAGAGATGCGGCCTTGAGGGCCAAGGTGTGGCTTGAGAGCCAGGATGTTAACTGCAGAGATGCCGTGGAGACAAAGACCGAGAGAAACCACAGCCCGCAGAAAAACAGAACTCTAGATGATGAAATGAGAGTAATCGCTGAGAATCTCTGAAGCACAGGCAGAAACAGGTACAGATGGGCAGATACATGACTCGCAGGAACCGGAAGCACACGTCAGAAACGCTATAGCCAGCAAGCCAGCGATGAACCAACAAGCTTAAAAAATGTGCTGAACCAATGTATATGATGCAGGTGATTAATGGAATCTACAGATGAGGAGGAAACGTCATCCAGTATCATGCGCGGTAGACCGGGATTCCAATTTCCTAGCAACTGGAGACAGCGTCCCAGTATGGCGTGTACGCTGTCCAGGAGCTGGATTCCGGGAGAGTGACTGGCCACCTGGAGGAGAGACACCCGGAGCACGGGTAAGTAACAAGGCGCTCTGGTGACTTGTAGCAGAAGCAAAGTCAAGCAGCGACTGGGAAGAGTGGAAATCAGCCATAGATAGAGCTTACAGCTTTAAATAACAATGACACATGGACCACTGCGGACAGGCTGAGTGACCGTAAAACAGAAACAAGTGGTCCTTCAGTCTTGCTAGTTACAAAGCCCAATTTGTTGCCAAGAGTTACACTCAAAAATTCTATTGACTACGAGGAGATCTTCTCACCATGTTGAAAGGTACAGTAGGTTAGGCACAGTCATTAAGTCTACTGTGTATGATTTGCTACTATACCAGCTAGACTGTGAATCAGCCTACTTGAACGGTGAGCTAGTGGAAGAAATTTACATGGAGCCACCAGAGCATTACAGCAGTGATACATTCCCAGGGCTAAAGTACAGTATGTCTTCTAAACAAATTATTTTATGGGCTAAAACAGAGTGGCCGTTGTTGGTACATCAAATTAGACAGTGTACTGCTAGAGGTGAATTTTTGTTCATTCAAAGACTGACCATTGTATTAGTGTAGAGAAAAAAAAGCCTGTTTATCATACTTGTCCTGCAAGGAGTAGACCATCTACATAGACAAGAAAACCAAATAGCCGATGTCAAGTTGTTACTAAGTGACAAGTTGAAACTCAAAGGCCTTGGGCATGCTCTCCAACCACTGAGTCTGAGTATCATACTAGGGGCCACATGTAATAGAGTTAAGAGTTTAGAATATGTGAGAGTTTAGCAGTAACCTCTCACATTGGTTGAGGTCTATCTTCAAAAGGGGAAAACATCTGGATGAGAGTTTAAATCATGAGTTTCTACTTCAGGGTCCATAGGGTATCCACAGGATACCTTGGGGTATAGGCAATGGCAGCAGACATCGGGCACCTCAGAGTTAAAGTTTTCAGCCTCCCAGGATGCACTGGGGTCCCTCTCCTATACCCCACCCCCGAGCCAAGGCCAATCAGTTTCGTAGGTGCCCGGCTCGGAGTCGGATCACCATATTCAGGGGGGCTGTTACAGCCCCTGAAGTTTATTTTCAAGCAGCTTTGCTGCACAAGATGAGCTGTACAGCATAGACAGTCAGTCAGATGTCTATGCTGTCGCTCCTTCACCCTGCCGGACCAGTACGCCAGTACTGATCCGGGGATGCTGGTGGGTGTCTGGGGTCACAGCTAGCGGTGACCCCGGAATATCCCTGACTGTGACCGGATTCAAGGGGGTCAGGTAAGCGGCGGGTTCCCACGAAGGGTACCCGCCGATTCAGTCATTTGTGTCTCAGGCAGGGAGCTCCCTGGGGACAGGCTGCTCGTGGAGCCAGGTACTGATCCTGCGCTTTCCATTAGACCACCAGGGACAGCGGGCTGCAGCGGTGAGGACATGCTCCAGCATCCCAGGGGTTAATAGCATGCCAGGGGAGAACGCCTTCCCTGTCTCACAGCTGGCGCCTCCCCCGCTGCACAGTGACTTTCCACAGCGGTCTTGTGAGCTGTGTCAGAACTCCTCCCCCTGGACCCGCCTCCTCTCAGGTACTCAGTGGCCATTTTCTAGGAATTGTGCAAACGCTGTTGGAGTTTGATACTGGTGGCATCGCGGTCCGGGTCCCCCCGCATACCTCTCCTCCGATAAGGTCAGTGTGAGCAGTGCTGTTGCCTACCAGGATCTGGTCTGTGTAGTTGATCAGTGTTTGTAGTGCAGGTGATTGATTTCTGCATTGTATGTGACTTAATGCTAGTGCTGTCTGACTGTACTCTCACTTCTGACTGTCAGCCATTTTACTATCCCTGTTCTTCCTCTGCTAAAGCCCTTGCGGTGCGGTGTTGCAGGGTGTTCATTGCCTCACAGTAAACAGTGTTTGTGTGGGGAGTCACATACACTCATCATGTCTGGGAGTGAACGTGAATATCCTCGTCAGCTAAAATGTACCACATGTAATGTACCATTAGCGGAGGGTGATGGGAACGCTGAGGGATTATGTAGGGCATGTTATCTTATATCACGCCCGATTTCTGTCACTGCGCCTGTACAGGAATCGCCCTGGACTTGTTTCGCTAAGTCACTTACAACCCTTGTGGGCCAGTTGGCGACGCCCCCTGCGTTTCCCCAGATGGGGTTATCGCAGCAGACGGTAGTCTCATCACCCATGCAGGGGTTCCCCAGGCAGTTGATGATACCTCAGGGTCTCCCGGTTTCGCACCCCCCAGGTCTTACAGGAGCCTGTGTGGGTGAATTCATTGTCCACTACGGTGCAGCACCTGATGGACGTTTTACAGGGGGAGTCACCATTGCGGCCTTCTAAGCAGCCTTTAGTGTCTCAGACGACTCAGTATGATGATGATGATGATGACGACGACGACATGACGTCTGATGATGGTGAAATTATTGACTTTTCAGACCAAGAGCCCCTTCGTGCAAAGGAGGCAGAGTCTAAATCTAAAGTCTATATACCTGGCCTTATACGGGCAGTCCATGCGGCCTTGGTTATTGAGGATGAGGATTCCCCCCCATGGCCAAATCTAAATGCATGTTAAGGGAGATGCTACTATATTGCCTCTACCTGGTCAATTAGTGGATTATTTAGAGGAGGCGTGGAAAAATCCGGGTAAGCGGTTCCAGAATCAAAAACGCTTGGTCTTTGCATACCCATTTGCAGATAATTATTTTTCCAAATGGGAAACACCTCCACAGGTTGATTCTCATGTCACACGCCTAGTGAGGGGTGCTACATTGCTCATGCCCTCAAAGGATGTTGCAGATCGCAAGGTGGAAATATGCCTAAAATCCATTTATCCCCTTGCTGGAGGGGCTTCCAGACCGGCTATGGCCGTGTGCTGAGTGGCCAGAGCCATGGAGCGGTGGGTGGATACCTTGGAAGCATCTCTGGACACTGACTCTTCCCCTGAACAGGTGGAGTTAGTGAGCAATCTCAGAGACTCAGCCACGTACATTAATGAGGCAGCCTTACATATAGGTCTCACTTCCAGAATCTCAGCAGCAGTAGCGGCATGCCGCTCCCTGTGGTTGCCCTCTTGGAAAGCGGATGCAGATTCCAAGAAGGGATTGGAATGCTTGCCCTTTAATGGACAGGTCCTGTTTGGTCCTGATCTGGACAAAATTGTGGCCATGCTGGCAGCAGCTAAATCTGCGTGTTTGCCATCGGCTACAGTCCCATTAGTGTCTAGTACTTCGGCCTTATAGGGCCCAGGGTAATTCCAAGATACAGTCCTTTCCCAGTCAGGTAACAGGAAATCTGCCAAGCCAAAGAAACAGGCTTGGGGTACAAGACATCCTACTCCCAAGTCGAACGATAAGCCTTCAGCCTGACCGGACAAGCCTCCCCTTGGGGGACCCCAGAGTGGGAGGCCGCCTGCTTCAGTTCGCCAAGTGCTGGTACCTGACTATCAAGGACACTTGGGTACAAGAGGTGGTCTCTCGGGGGTATGCCCTCTCCTTCCGGCAAAGGCCTCCCAGCCAGTTTTTCACCACAGGCCTTCCGTCAGATCAGGACAAGGCCCTGGAACTCCAGAAAGTGTTGCACTCTATGCTCCAGGCTAGAGTTATAGTGCTTGTTCCGTTATCCCAGAGGGGCACGGGTTTCTATTCCAATCTCTTTCTGGTGCAGAAACCCAATGGGTCTTACCGGCCCATCCTCAAATCCCTCAACAAGTCCTTGAGGGTCCCTTGGTTCAGGATGGAGACCCTGCGTTCCATTATTCTGGCATTGGAGCCTGGGGATTTCATGGTGTCGTTGGACATTCAGGACGCCTACCTGCATGTCCCTATTATCTTAGCACACCAGCAATTCCTTTTCAGTGCTCGACAAACATTTCCAGTTCCAGGCACTGCCTTTTGGACTGGCCACAGCACCTCGAGTCTTTACCAAAGTCATGGCGGTCATGGCAGCCCACCTGCGGATGCAGGGGGTCCGCTTGTTGCCTTATGTGGACAACCTTCTGTTGTTAGCAGGACGATCAGGGGTGTTACTGGCATGCCCTGATCACGTTGCAAAAGCGATCCTTGATAAATGGGCCCCCTAGAAAGAAACTGAGGTACGTATTATCTCAATGTGACATCAGGGTGAGGAGCAATAAAGGAAAAAACAGATGCTTGACATTTGGTGCATGCAGGCTCCTTAAGCCAAAAATGACTATATGTACTGTATATAAATATATACATATATTGCACACCCCAAACACAAACAGTTATATATGTATGCATACCGAAATACATAGATATCATAATATTTATTTTGCAGAAAAATCCAACTATATATTAAGGCAGCTTATTCTTGACATATGAAGTTGCAGTACACATGTCAGTCCAGTAGATGGCGCACAAATGAGCAGCTTTACGTAGCTTGCTCACGAGTTAGTAGCCCCCAAACTACTAAATCATAAGCCTGAAGAAAGCAAATATTGTTTACAAAGACACATTTGTGATCAATGTCTACAATACAAAATATACATCACAATATTAGATGCCACTACCGTCTTTGTAAAATTAGTTCCGCTGAGTAATAACAGACATCCGGGCGAGCGAAGCTCCGTGGCAAACGCTAGTGTATAAATAAGATCACTTAGTGATTCCAGAACAATGTTACCTAGATCAGGATAACTCAAAACATGTCAACTGTGATTGTACCAGTGTATTTATGTGCCCCGGGCTCACATTTCCTTCTGCACCCAGTCATGCATCAGACAAGTGAGACTCCCACTGCCCGGCCCTCCTCCCTCTATTAAATCACGCTGCTGCGCTGCATAGTACATCCCAGCTGGCATGAACTGGACATAGCACAACCCTTTCAGCATGGACTGACTGCATGCAGCAAGATGGCACAGTAAGTGGGCTGGGTTCCATTAAATTAGTTCCAGGGACAGACTGAGAGCCTTACAGAGATCTCTGACCTCTTAGATGGCACTGGGCAATTTGACACATGAGTCCTCTCCATATACTAGCTGAACACATAGAGAGACACCACTTAGGCGTCTCTGAACAGGCAACCATCTCTCCAGACATCCGAACTGGTGAGGTCTGGTTCTCCATCTCCTCCTTCCAGACCTCTCCTTCCCATACCAACCAAGTATGATTGGGATCCCAAGGCCTGATGATGATGTTTAAATCGGTATAGCATCCACTTTGAATTACAGTCCGGGAACTTCCCTACTGCAAGAAGGAAGATAGCATATATCATCTTGTTGCTGACAGGGTAAGTCTTGGCGTGGGCATCTCCCACACCAAGTCTGACCCAATTCTGTCAGATATAGACAGCTTTTTGGCCACCTTTCATAGGATCTTTGATGAGCCAGGAAGAACCACCTCAGCCGCTTCCGATATTAGACTACATCTTGGGTCTCACTCAGAGGGACAGTATAGAGTGCATCTTGGGTCTCACTCGGTCGGACAGTATAAAGTGCAGTTCAGAAACCTGTCCTCACGGAACATTTTTGCTGTCTTCTGGCAAGGCCTCTCAGACCACATTAAGGATGAGCTAGTGATCGGGAGCTACCAGCTAGCATTAATGAGTTGATCTTACTCTGTAATCTTGTGGATCTCCAATTCTGGGAAAGAGCTATGGACAGTGAAAGGGCTGAGCGCCCAAAATTTTATCCGAGTCCATGTACACAACCTGTTACCTCTCCTGGAGTAGCCCATGCAGCTCGGCAGATCCTATCTCTCACCTTAGGCCCATAAGACCCCACCACCACAGGCGATAGGCAGCCACCAGGCCAGCAGCATGACATCAGGTTGGTCATCTGACAGGCTTACATTGGTGAAGGTAGACCAGTTCCGGACCAGACTATAGTTCACTCCACTAGATCTGGGGAGGCTTCATGGATGGCGACATATGGTGCCTCCACTGAGCAGTCGTGCAGAGAAACCATCTGGTAATCTGTGCATGCTTTTGTATGATTGACACCTTTGTATCCGGTGATGCCAGTTTTGGGGTTACTTTTGCCACAGAGCACTCCTTTCCTGGAAGACAGCATTGTGACATCCCCAGTGTTCCTGTGTCCCCCATTGGAAGAAGGAGAAAGCAGGATTTTTATACTTCAAAATCCTCTCTTCTAATTCTGATGGGGGCACTGAACGTCCTCGCAGCGCTCTCCTCTTCTGTTTTTTTTTCTATGTTCATGTTTTTCCATCTGATTATTTTAGTATGGATGGTGTCTCCTCTCTCTCTCTTTAGACTCCTTCCACTGGCAGAGCAATACATTGAGTGTGCCTGGGCACTAGGGGAGTGGGCATTAGAGGAGGTGTTGCTGACTCCTGTGCATTAGAATCATGGCATGCAGCATTGCACAGGGAGGAGGAAGTGGTTATCCCTCCCCTGAACTCCTGAGACCCTCTCAGCCCCACCACTGGAATAAATGTGAGTTGGCTAAATACACCTGCAATTCATTATCTGTCCGGCAAGGGGTGAAAAGGTCTATTCAGAGGAGATCTGTTTCTTTTACTAGGACAGTGCTATTTCCCGTGCAGTAATTGTGCAAGGAACATTAATAACAGTGTCCTGTCACTACTGAGGGTTGGTTTGGGTAAGAACAGGCGTGGAAGGCTGAAGAGGAGATCAGAGATGCGTGAAGGAACTTTGGTGGCTTGTGCCAGGAATTCCTCATGTAATGATGTGAGGAGGTAGAGATACGGTACTGGCTGATGGGCCTGAAGACGAGGACAGAAATAGAAAGTCTTTATTATTACAGCACAGCAGGTTGGAATGAGAACTGGAGATGATAATACTGAATGAATGAGCAGAATCTGATTGGGACCAATGATGGTGTATTGAGAGCTGGATCGGTTTGAGACCGATGTTGCAGAATTGAAGAATTTGGGACCGATGTGGATGAATTGAGGAACGTAATTGATATGTGTGCGCTGTTGATAAATTGATGAAGTTAATCGCTTGGGACCGTTGTTGATGAATAGAGGAACTTAATTGATAAGAGTCCGATGTTAGAAGCATCGGATGAGACCAATGGTTGGAGGTATCGGCTGAAAACGATGGTGGCTATAAGAACAAGTCTCAGTGGTGAAATCCAGACTGGTGTGCAAGATAGTATAGGAGACTTGTTTACCGGATATACAGTAGCAACTAGATATAATAGACTGGGACCGTTCAGGTACTGAGCACCTGAGAGCTCAGCACTGAGCTGTAACTTCAGCAAGAAGTGACATTGTACTGGCAACAGAGGCCAGTCTGCAAATTGAATTTATAGGGGAGGATCCCCAAGGATAGGATGCTGTGATCAGCTGGTTTGGGAGCAGCGCTGTGAGTGGAGGAAGAGCTTCATGGAATATATGGGGGAGGGGGGAAAAAGGGAACAAAATCACCGCACTGATCAAGGAAAAACTGTATAGAGAAAATATCAAATATCGATTCTATGATAACCACCTAACCATATTGTAATCACTTAGCAATCAGTATTTTGACAGTACATAGAGGTGGAGGTGCTACCCAGAGTTTAGAATTTATCGGGGAAAAAAGAATGTTGGTTGAAGGAGAGAGAGTAACCAAACACAAGAACTCTATATATGGGTGCACTCATTGGTTAAAGTACAGAAAAATATATTAAAACATAACTTTTATTACAAGGCAATAGTCATTTAAAATTGATCAACAAAACTTCAGACAGATGACAAAAAGTATTATGTCATACTACATTAATGAATACAATTGTATACGGAGTCAGGGTTATGATACCCCAAGTTTTTAATTGGCGAAATATAAAGACATATACATATCACAAAATACAACATATAACATGTAAAATAATAAAAAAAAAACACCAGAGTTTACTGTATTGCAAATAGAATCAATGGCACACCTTAAGGGATAATATATCCTAATTCTAAGCACTTATACAACGTGAAAAAAGAGAAAGAAGAAAAAGTTGGGAATAACAGATCCTGCTGTTCTTTCTCTTAACAAATGTAGAGGAGAACGAGTGAGAGATCTGACATAGCACTAATCCCTTTAAACAACAGTCAACTGTGGTTCCCTTCATAAACCCTAATTTCTACTGTTATTTGTCTTGCCCCAGGGTATTGGGCAAATTAATGAGAAAATTAATAGGCTGGTATGAGAACCACAGGGAGGGCATAGACTAGGAGTACTGAGATGAATACAATCCTGGTGTGGTGCAAACTGCTACATAAATAAATCACTAAACAGGATTAATTTATATACTGGTATACATCTCAATGTAAATATCAACATTTTGCTACAATTAGTAACATGGTATTACTCAAGCATCAATTGCAAAAGATAGTATGATCGTTAACTTCTTTGTTGATGCAAGTAAGGTGCAAATGCTACCAAAATCAAAGCAAATAATTAAGAACATGAGAAACAAAAAGTAAATGAACTGTTGCATAGTTATATCAAAGTGCATTCACATATGTAATGTTGTAGCAGTAGTCCCAATCAAAGTTACATTCGGTCTCTTTGTCACATAAAAATGCATGTGCTAATATGTGTCAAAATAATAGCGGAGTGCTCAATAAATATAAGGTATCTATAGTGCATGTCAGAGGTATTGCCGAAGTTAATGTTGGGCAATTCTCCAGAAAGTGAACATAAACTACAAAAAATTAAAATTTCACTAACTAGCAATTTGCTTATATTTTTCTACTCCAGGGTCCTTAGGGATCCACAGGGATACCTTGGGGTATAGGCTTGGCTCCGCCATGGGCACCACACAGTTAAAACTTCCATCCCAGGATGCACCGGGCCCCCTCCTATACCCCGCCTCCAGGTCAAGGCACCTCAGTTTCAGTAGGTACCCGGCCGGAGCTGGGTCATCGCATAGGGGGGGCTGTCTTAGCCCCTGAAGGTCTTCAAGAGCAGTAGCATGGACAGTCTAGCGGACGTCCATGCTACCACTCCGACACCCCCGCCGGCGCCGACCACCGGTAGTGATCCGGGGAAGTCAGCGGGCTCTTGGGGGTTCTAGCTAGTGGAACCCCCGGGGGCCGTGGACTGTGGCCGGACTTACGGGGGGCAGCATAAGGTAAGCAGCAGCCATCTGCAGTTGGCGCCCGCTGTCTCACAGTTCAGCGTACCCAGGGCTGGGGGCTCCCTGGGGACGGCAGTATAGTGGAGCCAGGCGGATGCAGGATTTCTGCATTGTATGTGACTATGCTAGCGCTGCGTGTCTGAATATATTCTCCCGTCAGCCATTTTAACTTTCCCTATTTCTTCTTACTAATCAGCCTTCTCAGTGCCAGTACGGTCAGGGTGGCAATGTGCCTCACAGTTTTAGGTGTTTATTACTGTGAGAAAGTCACATACCAATATGTCCAGTGAAGACCCTCCTATGGGAGCACCTCTTATTTTCCTGCTCCAGATGTAAAGCAGGTGTGGGGGAGGAGGCGGTACTTGGATGGTTTATGTACTGCATGTTTGGCCATTCCTGGTACCTCTGCTGTACCCAGCACCTCCCAGGAACCACCTTGGGCTTGTTTTGCGCAAGCCTTGACTGTCCTTGTGAATAGGTTGACAGTCCCTCCTGCATTTCCTCAATTGGGGTTCGAACAACAGGCGGTAATCCCATCTCCCGTACTAGGGGTTCCGGGGCAGATGGTAATGGCGCAGTTCACGCCTCAACAGGTTCTTACTTGAAGGCTCGGGTTGGACTAATCCTGGGGTGCAGAATATTCAGCAGGATCAGTCTAGACCTGCTACAAGACCATTATTGTCATATCCATCCGCACAAGATGAGGATGATGGGTTGTCTGATGACGAAATTCTAGATTTGTCGGACACTGACACTCCTCAAGCAGGGGCGGAGGTTAAATCTAGAATTTATATTCCAGGTCTCATATGGGCGGTCCGTGCAGCCATGGTGATTACTGACAACAAAATAACCTGCAGCACCTACCCCTGCTTATTTTAAGGAGGTTATAGGAGCTGCAGCAATTTTTCCTCTATCTGGTCAACTAGTTGATCACATGGACGCGTGGAAATCTCTGGGAAAAAGATTTCAGCCTCACAAGCACCTTGCCCGGGCATTCCCCTTTGCGGAAAATTATTTCACTAAATGGGAGTCTCCGTCTCAGGTGGATTCTCATGTGACGTGCTTAGTAAAGAGCGCAACTCTGCCTATGCCATCTATGTCTTCTCTGACGGACGCTACAGACCGTAAGGTGGAGGTGTGCCTTAAATCTATTCTCTCGCTGGAGGAGCAGGCTATGGAAAGATGGGCGGACACTTTGGAAGCATCATTTGCTTCAGAGGGTACCAGTGAACAGGTTGTGTTAGTGGGTAACCTTCAGGATTCCGCAACGTACATTAACGAAGCGGCTTTGGATTTGAACCTTCTAGGATTTCTGTGGCGCCTGTGGCAGCTCGACGCTCCTTATGGTTACGTTCTTAGAGGGCGGACGCAGAATCCAAGAAAGGCTTGGAATGCTTACCTTATAATGGGCAGGTCCTGTTTGGGCCAGCTTTGGACAAGATAGTGGACATGCTTCTGGCTGCTAAATCTGCATGTCTACCTTCAGCCCCGACTCAGTCTGGGTCTAAAAACCCGTCCTTTCGGCCCTATCACCCTCCGGGAAAACCTAAGGTTCAGTCCTTTCTGAGACCTTCAGGCCCCAAAAAGACTGCTAAGCCCAAGAAACAAGCTTGGAGTACCAGATGTCCAGCCGCCAAGCCCTCAGCCTGACGGGTTGGGCCTCCCCTTGGGGGACCCCAAGGTGGGAGGCCGACTTCTGTAATACGCCCAGTGTTGGCTCCAGACCACCACAGACACTTGGTTAAGGGAGGTGGTATCTCAGGGATATGCCCTCCTTCCGCAGAAGGCCTCCTCATCAGTTCTTTGCAGCAGGCCTTCCTTCAGATCCAGCGAAGGCTCTAGCAATCCAGGAGGTGGTGCGCTCTATGCTTCAGATGGGAGTAATAGAGCTTGTTCCGTTATCCCTAAGGGGGACGGGATATTACTCTAACCTTTTTCTGGTTCCAAAGCAAAATCGATCATTCCGACCTATCCTCAACCTCAAGTCCCTGTACAAGTTTTTAAGAGTCCCTCGGTTCCGAATGGAGACTCTGCATTCTATTGTTCTAGCTATGCAACCTGGGGATTTTATGGTGTCCCTGGATATTCAGGATGCTTACCTGCATATCCCCATTGCCAATGTTAATTAGCGTTATCTCAGATTTGCAGTGTCGGACCACCATTACCAGTTTCAGGCTCTACCGTTTGGCCTTTCCACGGCTCCTCGGGTGTTCACAAAGGTAATGGCGGCACACCTGCAGTTGCAGGGGGTTCGCGTGTTACCTTACTTGGATGACCTTCTGTTGTTGGCAGGGTCGCCACAGTTCCTTTGCAACTATCTGCAACTGACAATATAAGTATTGCAGGCTCACGGCTGGATAGTGAACTGGAAGAAGTCTTCTTTCATTCCTTCGCAGAGGATGGTCCATCTCAGAGCATTGTTGGACTCTTAGCAGCAGAGGATCTTCTTGACATAAGAAAAGATAGCCCTGTTGCAGTCCAAGATACGTAATGTTCTAAAGTGTCAGAGTGTCTCTTGTCTCGGCAATAAAGTTATTGGGTTCCATGGTGTCAACGTTCGACATGGTGGAGTATGCCCAATTCCATTCCAGGCCTCCTCAGATGTTGATCTTCTCCAGGTGAGACGGAATTCCCTGTCGCATAAAGACGCAGATGATCAGGCTCACTCCGGAGGTGCACCTGTCCCTGACTTGGTGGCTGCAGTAGTCCCATCTCAGCAGAGGACGTCCGTTTTGGATTTCGGACTGGGACATCCGCCCCATTGTTAATCCGGCCATGGTAGAAACAAGTAATTTAACTATTATGTTTTGAACTAAGCATAAAATTGCCCAAATCATTATTCCAAAATGTTAAACACAGCCTTCAAGAGTGGAAAACACGTAATAATTCACACAAGTCCTGTGCATCACTTTCAAATGTCCTGTGCATCACAAGGTTTTAAAAAAAAAAAATCACAAAATGTTACAGTTGTTTAATTACTTTATTTAATTTATACCAAAGCAATCTCTGAAGTCTATTTAAATAGAAAATGCATTTAACTTAGCATGTACCCTTTCACACTTCACAGAATTATTCATTACATTCTGTCAAGGTAGAAAATATTATTTTCTATGAGTAACGTGCATCACATGCTTTTACATTGCTTTTCCTTTTAAACTGGTCTGTTAAGAAATAGTTGTTATATGAAAACTTAATTGCTTAGTAGCCATGCCTTACCCTATAACTTAAGACCCACTAAACTCTTGGTATTTTGGTGAAGTTTGTCATTTGAAATTGTGTAGCTGTCCCGTGCATCCCCAGGACAATTGCTCCGGTACATAAATGTTACCACGGAGGAAAGGTTCTGTGTGCCTTTTAGTAATGGCAGCTGTGTGTGAGCAGCATAATAATCACTCTGTTTAAAGTAACGGCCATAATAGCATGTGTAACAAGACAAGAACCTGGTGCTGAGGTGTCCCGTAGTGCTCAGTCACGGGGCACCCGGGGAATCCGAAGCGCGTTTCGCCTGGCTTGGCTTGTTCATGGGGATTAGCTCCATTTTATTATTTTACATGTTATATTTTGTGATATGGATATGTCTTTGTATTTCGCCAATTAAAAACTTGGGGTATCATAACTCTGAACCCGTATACAATTGCATTCATTAATGTAGTATGACATAATACTTTTTGTCATCTGTCTGAAGTTTGTTTTGTTGATCAATTTTAAATGACTATTGCCTTGTAATAAAAGTTGTTTTAATATATTTTTCTGTACTTTAACCAATGAGTGCACCCATATATAGAGTTCTTGTGTTTGGTTACTCTTTCTATTTCAACCAACATCCTTTTTTCCTCGAGTGGCAGGAGAGCATCAGGTGACAGAGTCCAACATGGCTGCGCCCATACTGTTCTTTAGGAGGGAACTCTGGCGTACAGCCTGTGTGCCATCATGCTGGGAAGACACGCTGTGGGCAAGGGGCTGTGGAAAGCCATCTCCATGCTCAGTAACAGGACATTGAGCGGACGAGGTAGGAGCAGCACAGACCTCAGCACCAGCTGGGAGCCATGTGCAGCGTGAACGGACCTCTGCTATCCTTAAGGTTATAACAGGTATTGATTCCTATAAGCCGCTATTTAGTGCTGCAAGTCGCTTGCTTTCCAATTCAATCATGTGGTTCCAAAGCACAAAAGTTTATTTATGTAATAAGGGGTAACACGATGTAAGATTTAACAGAGTAAAAAGCAAGGAAAATAGTACAGCCCGATACATACACGTGCGCACTGGTCCCAGTATACAGTCATCAATCCAGAAGTCTGCGGTCGCTAGAAGATACCTGTACACTGAGGTCAGGACACAGCTTATATACCTTACAGGTTTCAGAGTTAACAAAGGGACAAATTCTCATTGGTTCTTGCTTCTGGTCAATCTGGTCATTGGTCAGTTCATACAGTGTCATCAGGGGTATGGCTCAGTCCTCCAACAGTCACATTGTGTAGTTTCCCGCCGAAGAACTGGTTAAAACTGGCTACAACACTGCATAATAGTAATAACATTCTACTCAATAACTCCCTATCATCCATAACTAGCGGACGCATGATGCGACTTCTTTGCCGATAGAAACGGATGCCTGCAAATAAACAGGGATTTAGTATGATACCAAACATGACATGTCCACTGTATTCGGAACCTTAGATCTCTTTTAAGTACATCTTACATCTTAATTATTAGCTAACAAATACCTTTAATAACTCTAGTTATCTATAATGTGTGGGAACTATCTTATATGTATGCGTCTGTGTGTATGTATGTGAATACATACAGGGGAGCGAGCGTCCATGTGTATGTATGTGAATACGCATATGAGTGTCTGTGTATATATGTGTGTGCGTTATGTGCATCAGCGTATGTGTGTCGTGAATACGCATTTTAGCGCATCAGACCATAGATGACTATATCGTCAGATAATTGTACAGCGATCATATCCAATTATTTGACTTTGACACAGCTATAGGAAGCATCAATAGGACAGGTGATCCAGAGGCTAAATACCATCACTTCAGTTATACCACAGTTATTATAACAGGTATAGGAAGCATCAATAGGACAGGTGATCCAGAGGCTAAATACCATCACTTCAGTTATACCAGGTATAGGAAACATCATCAATAGGACAGGTGATCCAGAGGCTAAATAACATTACTCAAAATGACCTTGTTACTCTAGGGCAGTGGTTCCCAATCTCGGTCCTTAAGGCAGCCTAGCAGTCCAGATTGAAAGGATATACATACTAAGCAAAGGTGACCTATACCCCTTTTCCACTGCCACAATAACCTGGGTTATTGCCGGATCTACCCAGGTCGCCGCTTGGTGCAAAATTAAGAGTTATGGTAGACTTACCTTAGTTAACTATTTGTTTGAAGTCCATAGGATCCACAGGGATACCATGGGGTGTGTGTGGTTGGAGTGATCCAGGCACCAAACCGTTAAGCTTTAGCTCCCAGGATGCCTCGGTCCTGCCCCACATATACGCCATCCCCAGCCACAGGCAGACAGTTTTGTAAACAAGTCCAAGACAGGAGCAGGAAATAGGAGAAGGAAAAACATTACTCAGGAAACACTCTCCCAGAAAATTAAGGAATCAGTGATCAAGAGAGAAAAATACCCAATGAGGCCAGGTGCGTCAGGGTGGGCGCCCTGTGGATCATATGGACTTTGAACAAATAGAGTTAACAAAGGTAAGTCTAC
Organism: Taudactylus pleione; assembly: GCA_031769625.1. Lineage (NCBI taxonomy): Eukaryota > Metazoa > Chordata > Amphibia > Anura > Myobatrachidae > Taudactylus > Taudactylus pleione. The sequence continues at coordinate 527,579 of JAUIMM010003146.1, read as the reverse complement.
CATAACTCTTAATGTCTTCTTCAGGGTCTATAGGGGATCCACAGGGTTACCATGGGGATGTCCCATAGCAGTTTCCCCTAATGGTAGGGATGCTCCTGAGCAGAAAGAAGAATCCGACGCCCAAAGGAAGCATCCTGAGAGGCAAAGATATCAAAGGCGTAAGACCTGAGAAAGGTGTGGACGGAAGACCACGTGGCCGCCTTGCACAATTGTTCAGCATAAGCACCACGTTGAACAGCCCATGAGGGTCCCACAGACCGAGTAAAATGAGCTTAAAATACAAAAACTGAGCAGTGATCTACTGCAATTCCTGGCACTGTTAGTAAGTGAAATATATATACTTAAAACCTGCTGCAAGTAATTATGGTCTAGTTAAGACCAAAGAGATATAATCTCATTTGGGAGTGCAAAGAGTGTAATGATTACTGCACTTGGTATTAAGTAGTATTTATAGCCCATATAGGGATATGTAATCTGTTAAAATACATATATTATATTAAAAAAAACCAGTATGTCTGCTCTCTATTGAATGAACATGAGGCTTGTTCAAATTTCACCAATAATGGTTTTATTTAATAAAAGCATGAGCATATACTACAAACACAAAACAATACACTTCACATATAAAGTAACAGATTTCTCCATCCATAAATATAATAGTGTAAGCTATAATAGCTGCAAGAGTAGCATAAAAATGAAGTAACAGTTTCCTTTTACAGCATTTGGAATCCAAGCCACATAAAAAGATACTTAATTGTCATACAGTGCTTATAGCTTGATTGTTAATAAATAGCCGTTTCATATACAGTGGTGGCCAAAATTGCGGACACTTTTTGAAATTTGAATGTTTTTCAACTTCGAATGCTTATAAAAACTGTTACACTTCATGCAGTGCAATGATTTATATATCAAATGAAAGGAAATTTAATGCTGAATTCAACACAATAAACATAGGTCAAATATTTGCAGTACAAGGGAAGTTATGCAGTGAAAACAACACTTATGGTGAAAATCCTGTGTACCTATGATGTTACTGTCCTATCAGTATTTCGTTGGGTATCCTCTATTTTTCAAGACAGCAGCATAGCGACGTGGCATTGAGCCAACCAATGTTTGCCATGAGACAATTATAGCCTTAATTAATTGTCTTTTATTGGATGGATGCCCCATGCCCCAAAAATAAACCAAAGTTGCACTACAGTATATATTCAGGGTGTGCAGTCCAGAAACCTTCCCATATACTCCATTTAATGTGCTTTATTGCACACCTGAGGGAAAGGAGACGCCCTCAGTCTGGATTAGCACCCCTACCTTATTGGTTTAAAAGCATGGAGTCTTGTAATGAATATGCACACTGGTATTAGGCACAATTCTAGGTAAGTCCTTCAAGTTTTATATACTGTAGTGCAACTTTGGTTCATTTTTGGGGCATGGGGCCCCCTGGATTGCCTTTGTTGATCTGTTTCAGGGCACCGCATTATAACACATTTTTCTTTTATGACACATTTTAACCCTTCACTGTTTGTTTATTATATATGTACCTCACTTTTTTTTCATTCTTTATATGCAGCAGTAGCTGCTCCTAACTATCCTTCACACTGCACTTTTCTTACTATGGCGGTGCCCTGGGGCAGCTTAGCTGGGCTAGTTTGGGGTGTCCTGCACTCTGGATTTGAATCGTAGTATGTTAGGGACCTACCCTACAGAGGTTACCTGGATATGGCGGGTAGGCCCATAACCTTGGCCAAGATTATGCTAAAAACCTCTATTGATTGCAAAATTGTATTGCATTTATATATTATTAATAATTTGGAGTTGTGCACCTGAGATTTGTCTGTTTTTGTGCCTACAATTAGTCTCATCAGGTAGCACCTCCCATTATATATATTCAGGATGTGCAGTCCAGAAACCTTCCCATGTGCCCTGAGCATTGTCTGGACCAGAGAGTGAGAGAACCCCTTGGCTCTTAAGAGGGATGACTCAAGAGCCACGCCATCAAGGACAGATAAGGTAGGTCCTGGTGCAGGCAAGGACCTGCGCTAGTAGATCCTGCCATAGAGGCAGTGGAAACGGAGTATCTATGTACAGACTCCGTAGGTTGGCGAACCAATGTCACCTAGGCCAAGCCGGGGATATTAGTATCACAATGCCGCCTTCTTGCTTGAATTTACGAAGCACCCTCGGAAGGAGGGAGATTGGAGGAAAGAGGTATGCGAGATTGAAGTCCCACCTCACTGCCAGTGCATCCAAGAAGGTGGCTGAGGGGTCTCTGGTCCTGGATCCATACCTGGGGACCTTGTGGCTGTGATGACAGGCCATGAGGTCTATGTCTGGCAGGCCCCATTTGTCCACCAGGAGTTGAAGGACATCCGGGTAGAGAGCCCATTCATCCCCGGCGTGTATGTCCTGACAGCTTAGGTAGTCCGCTTCCCAGTTGAGGACTCCTGGAATGAACACTGCCGAGATTGCTGGGAGATGATCTTCAGCCCAGACTAGAATGTTTGCCACTTCCCACATGGCTGCCTGACTTCGCGTGTCTTCCTAATGGTTGAGGAACGCTACTGCAGTTGCATTGTCGGACTGGATCTGGACCAGCCTGCCATGGAGGAGACCCTGCTACTGAGTGAGTGCTCTGTACACTGCTCAAAGCTCCAGAATGTTTATGGGCATGCGACTTTCCTGAGTTGTCCACCATCCCTGAAAGGAATGATGACCGACTACTGAGGCTGCAGATGCCTTAGAGGCAAGTAGTCTAGTATCCACTGCAGCTTCTCCCAAACAAGAGGCCGCATCCTGAATTTGGGAGATATAGGCTAGTTGTTCTCTGATTGCGTCTGATGGCAGGCTCTCTTCCAGTGCCCCTGCCCAGGCCGCAGCCAGAGCTGGCCTAGTGATAGCGCCAGAAAGCGAGTAGACTGACTTGAGACAAGTTTCTAGCTTTCTATCTGTGGCCTCCTTAAGGCGGTAAAGGCAGCATAGAGTTTCTACGCATCCCAGATGCGAATCAAGAGTGGGAGGGACTTCCCATTTAGTACACTCCTTAGTAGGTAGAGGGTAAAAAGATGCTAGTCTATTTGGGACCTGTAATCGCTTGCCAGGAGTACCCCAAGCTTACCCCATGAGCCCAGTGAGCTGTCCTGAATGAGGATATTCTGCCTTAGCCACCTTCTGGCGTTTAAACATCGAGGTTTTAGGTTTAGGGGCCGGTTCATCATTCTCTATATTTAGGATTTAACCGCCCTTACTAAAGCAGGAACATCCACTGTTGAATGATGGTGCTCCTCACCCGAGAGTAACTCAGAGACAGAACCTTGTGCATCATCTGCTTCCTTAGATGGTGCATCAGAATCCGTAAGCTGGGTGGACTCAGAGGATGATACGGTCCACCTATGTGCCTTGGTGGCTAATGGTCTGCCCACCTGTAACTTTTGCTGAGAGGCGACAGATGTTTGAGCCATATTCTGATGTGCATAAACATCCATCCAAGGAGAATGCATAGGGGGTACAGATATTGTAGGTTGTAACAGCTGTGGGTACCCCATGGTATGAAGGCAGCATGGGAGTTGATAAACGATCCACTAACTGCGTCATAACCTGGGATAAGGAGGACACCCAGGGTGGCTCATATACCAGGGCTGGTACGGTGGATTGGTGAGCAGGTTTATAACAAAACAACTGACACATAGACCCTCCTGCATGAAATCCTGAGAGGACAAGCCCGCAAACAGGATTTATATGTAACCAGCACAGGAGCCTAAGCCTCCTGTTTATCCTTGCCTTTGGAAGACATAGAAATAGCCAATAAGTAGCACACAGTAAGTGTCTAATTAATAATGCAATGTGACACCCTTCACAAATACAAGTAAATGTGAAGTACAAATGCCCCTTACTCACCTGGTAGTTTAGGGTTTGAAAAAAAGAGCAGCAGGGGTAGTATATCACACAACAGCGCTAGCACAAGTCCATACAATGTAGGGGTGTGCACCGGCCACTTTTCGTGTTTTGTGTTTTGGTTTTGGATCTGGATCTTTCTTCGTGTTTTGGATCTGGATTGGTTTTGCCAAAACCACCCTTCCGTGTTTTGGGTTCTGGGTTTTGTGTTTTGGATCTGTATTTTTTTGAAAAAAAGCATAAAAACAGCTAAAATCACAGAATTTGTAGGTTTTTCTGCTCCTATGCTATTATTAACCTCAATAACCTTAATTTCCACTCATTTCCAGTCTATTCTGAACACCTCACACCTCACAATAGTGTTTTTATGTCCAAAAGGTTGCACCGAGGTAGCTGGATGACTATGCTAAGCGACACGAGTGGGCGGCACAAACACGTGACCCATCTAGGAGTGACACTGCAGTGGCAGACAGGATGGCAGTTAGAAAAACTAGGCCCCAAACTGTACATAATGCAAAGAAAAAAAGAGGTGCAAGATGGAATTGTCCTTGGGCCCTCCCACCCACCCTTATGTTGTATAAACAGGACATGCACACTTTAACAAATCAATCATTTCAGCGCCAGGGTCTGCCACACAACTGTGGCTGAAATGATTGGTTCGTTTGGGCCCCCACAAAACAAGCTGGCAATTAATGTGTCCCTGCACAAACTGGCTCTACGGAGGCAAGATGTCATCCTCATCCTCCTCATCCACCGATTCCTCACCCTCTTCAGTGTGTACATCCTCATCCTCACAAAGTATTAACTCGTCCCCACTTGAATCCACCACCACAGGTCCCTCTGTACGTTCTGGAGGCTGGTCTCCCTGGAAGAGCTGATAATTCATTTTGATGAACATCATCTTCTCCACATTCTGTGGAAGCAACCTCCTACGCCTTTCGCTGACAAGGTTCCCGGCTGCACTAAACACTCTTTCGGAGTACACACTGGAGGGGGGGCAACTCAGGTAAAATAGAGCCAGTTTGTACAGGGGCCTCCAAATTGCCTCTTTTTCCTGCCAGTACAGGTATGGACTGTCTGACATGCCTACTTGGATGCTGTCACCGATGTAATCCTCCACCATTCTGTCAATGGTGACAGTATCATATGCAGTGACAGTAGACATGTCAGAAATTGTTGCCAGGTCCTTCAGTCCGGACCAGATGTCCAAACTTGGTCCTGCCTGCCCTGCATCACCGCCAGCGGGTTGCTTAGGATACCTAAGTTTTTTCCTGGCAGCCCCAGTTGCGGGAGAAAATGAAGAAGGAGCCGTTGACGTGTCACGTTCCGCTTCAGCTGACAGTGTGTTCACCAGCAGGTCTTTGCACCTCTGCAGGCTTGTGTCGGCCGGAAAGAGAGACACCACATAGGCTTTAAACCTAGGATCGAGCACGGTGGCCAAAATGTAGTGGTCTGATTTCAACAGATTGACCACCCTGGAATCCTGGCAAAGCGAATGAAGGGCTTCATCCACAAGTCCCACATGCCGAGCGGAATCGCTCCGTCTTAGCTCCTCCTTCACTTTCTCCAGCTGCTTCTGCAAAAGCCTGATGAGGGGAATGACCTGACTCAAGCTGGCAGTGTCTGAACTGACTTCACGTGTGGCAAGTTCGAAGGGCTGAAGAACCTTGCACAACACGGAAATCATTCTCCACTGCGCTTGAGTCAGGTGCATACCCCCTCCTTTGCCTATGTCATAGGTGGATGTATAGGCTTGTATGGCCTTTTGCTGCTCCTCCATCCTCTGAAGCATATAGAGGGTTGAGTTCCACCGCGTCACAACCTCTTGCTTCAGGTGATGGCGGGGCAGGTTCAAGAGTGTTTGCTGGCGCTCCAGTCTTCGGCACGCAGTCGCTGAATGGCGAAAGTGGCCAGAAATTTTTCGGGCCACCCAAAGCGTCTCCTGCACGCCCCTGTCGCTTTTCAGAAAATTCTGCACCACCAAGTTTATTGTGTGAGCAAAACATGGGACGTGCTGGAATTTGCCCAGATGTAATGCCCGCACAATATTGGTGGCGTTGTCAGATATCACAAATCCCCAGGAGAGTCTAAGTGGGGTAAGCCACTGGGCGATGATTTCCCTCAGTTTCTCTAAGAGGTTGTCGGCGGTGTGCCTCTTACTGAAACCGGTGATACACAGCGTAGCCTGCCTTGTAACGAGCTGGCGTTTCTGAGATGCTGCTACTGGTGACGCTGCTGCTGTTGCTGCGTAAGGTGATACATCTACCCAGTGGGCTGTCACAGTCATATAGTCCTTAGTCTGCCCTGTTCCACTTGTCCACATGTCCGTGGTTAAGTGGACATTGTGTACAACGGCATTTTTCAGGACACTGAGGACACTTTTTCTGACGTTTCTGTACAGTCTCGGTATCGCCTGCCTAGTGAAGTGGAATCTAGACGGGATTTGGAACCGGGGACACACTACCTCCATCAATTGTCTAAATCCCACTGCACTAATGGCGGATACCGGACGCACGTCTAACACCAACATAGCAGTCAAGGCCTCAGTTATACGTTTTGCTTCAGGATGACTGCTGTCGTACTTCATCCTCCTCGCTAAGGACTGTTGGAGGGTCAATTGTTTAGTAAAAGTAGTGGTGTTCCTACTTCCTCTCTGGGATGATGAACGACTCCCAGCAGCAGCAGCAACAGCAGCAGCGGCAGCAGTAGGCGTAGCAATGCAGGATCCTCCGGAGGAATCCCGGATAGGAGAGTCAGTCATGCCAGTGATATGGCCTGCAGGACTACTTCCGATCCTGACTAAGGAGGAAATTGACGAGGAGGGAGTTGACGGTGTGGTTTGCAGGCGCTTGGATACAACAGGACAACGGGATTTAGGTGTCCCTGGACTGCTTACGGTCTGAGCCAAAGTTTCTGAACTTGACAGTAACTTTTTATGAACGCGCTGCAGGTGCCGTATAAGGGAGGATGTTCCTAGGTGGTTGACGTCCCTACCCCTACTTATTTCACCTTTACATATGGTACATATGGCAAGACAGTTGTTGTCCGGATTTGGATAGAAATATTGCCAGACCAAAGAGGTGGAATGTTTGGTCTTCTGCCCAGGCATGACCGTGATGGGCTTTTTCATCCCACGGACAACAACTGTCTCCCCCGGAGCCTGATTTAAACAAACCACATCACCATCAGAATCCTCCTCGCCAACTTCCTCCTCAGCGCCAGCTACACCAGTATCCTCATCCTGTTGTACTTCAACAGTGACATCTTCAATTTGCATATCAGCAAGTGGACTGTGGGTGCTCCTTTCAGCACTTGCAGGGGGCGTGCAAATGGTGGAAAGAGCCACCTCTTCCCGTCCAGTGCTGGGAAGGTCAGGCATCGCAACCACCACCACACTTGGACTCTCCTTGGGGATTTGTGATATCTTCTTAGAAAGCACAGTTCTTCGCTGTGCTTTTGCCAGCTTAACTCTTTTGATTTTTTTAGTGGGAGGAGTGCTTCCATCGTCATGTGAAGCTGAACCACTAGTCATGAACATACTAGGGATCGACCTTAGCCGTTCCTTGCCACTCCGTGTCGTAAATGGCATATTGGCAAGTTTACGTTTCTCTTCAGCTGATTTAAATGTCTTTTTCAAGGTCATTTTCCTGAACTTTGCCATTTGGGATTGTATGTGCCCTCTACTATGACATTGGGCATCGGCCTTGGCAGACGACGTTGATGGCATGTTATCGTCTATGTCATGACTAGTGGCAGCAGCTTCAGCACTAGGAGGAAGTGGTTCTTGATCTTTCTCTATTTTATTTTTATCGGAGAAAGTTTGGTCCTCCATTTATGTTATATCGATTTGATATATACGTGCGGCTAAACACAGAAAATTATTTTTTTTTTGGTTTGGACTGGAGTGTACTTTGTGGGTTACAGCACCCTTTAACGGTCAAGCCAGCCGGCCCTTTACTTATGACACAGGCGCACTCTTGGCACTACTTTGTTGATGCACGTGCGGCTACTGCGCACACAATTCACAAACACAGAAAATAATTTTTTTTTGGTTTGGACTGGAGTGTACTTTGGGGGTTACAGCACCCTTTAACGGTCAAGCCAGCCGGCCCTTTACTTATGACACAGGCGCACGCTTGGCACTACTTTGTTGATGCACGTGCGGCTACTGCGCACACAATTCACAAACACAGAAAATAATTTTTTTTTGGTTTGGACTGGAGTGTACTTTCGGGGGTTACAGCACCCTTTAACGGTCAAGCCAGCCGGCCCTTTACTTATGACACAGGCGCACGCTTGGCACTACTTTGTTGATGCACGTGCGGCTACTGCGCACACAATTCACAAACACAGAAAATAATTTTTTTTTGGTTTGGACTGGAGTGTACTTTCGGGGGTTACAGCACCCTTTAACGGTCAAGCCAGCCGGCCCTTTACTTATGACACAGGCGCACGCTTGGCACTACTTTGTTGATGCACGTGCGGCTACTGCGCACACAATTCACAAACACAGAAAATATTTTTTTTTTAGGTTTGGACTGGAGTGTACTTTCGGGGGTTACAGCACCCTTAACGGTCAAGCCAGCCGGCCCTTTACTTATGACACAGGCGCACGCTTGGCACTACTTTGTTGATGCACGTGCGGCTACTGCGCACACAATTCACAAACACAGAAAATAATTTTTTTTTTGGTTTGGACTGGAGTGTACTTTCGGGGGTTACAGCACCCTTTAACGGTCAAGCCAGCCGGCCCTTTACTTATGACACAGGCGCACGCTTGGCACTACTTTGTTGATGCACGTGCGGCTACTGCGCACACAATTCACAAACACAGAAAATAATTTTTTTTTGGTTTGGACTGGAGTGTACTTTCGGGGGTTACAGCACCCTTTAACGGTCAAGCCAGCCGGCCCTTTACTTATGACACAGGCGCACGCTTGGCACTACTTTGTTGATGCACGTGCGGCTGCTGCGCACACAATTCACAAACACAGAAAATAATTTTTTTTTGGTTTGGACTGGAGTGTACTTTCGGGGGTTACAGCACCCTTTAACGGTCAAGCCAGCCGGCCCTTTACTTATGACACAGGCGCACGCTTGGCACTACTTTGTTGATGCACGTGCGGCTACTGCGCACACAATTCACAAACACAGAAAATAATTTTTTTTTGGTTTGGACTGGAGTGTACTTTCGGGGGTTACAGCACCCTTTAACGGTCAAGCCAGCCGGCCCTTTACTTATGACACAGGCGCACTCTTGGCACTACTTTGTTGATGCACGTGCGGCTACTGCGCACACAATTCACAAACACAGAAAATAATTTTTTTTTAGGTTTGGACTGGAGTGTACTTTCGGGGGTTACAGCACCCTTAACGGTCAAGCCAGCCGGCCCTTTACTTATGACACAGGCGCACGCTTGGCACTACTTTGTTGATGCACGTGCGGCTACTGCGCACACAATTCACAAACACAGAAAATAATTTTTTTTTTGGTTTGGACTGGAGTGTACTTTCGGGGGTTACAGCACCCTTAACGGTCAAGCCAGCCGGCCCTTTACTTATGACACAGGCGCACGCTTGGCACTACTTTGTTGATGCACGTGCGGCTACTGCGCACACAATTCACAAACACAGAAAATAATTTTTTTTTGGGTTTGGACTGGAGTGTACTTTCGGGGGTTACAGCACCCTTAACGGTCAAGCCAGCCGGCCCTTTACTTATGACACAGGCGCACGTTTGGCACTACTTTGTTGATGCACGTGCGGCTACTGCGCACACAATTCACAAACACAGAAAATAATTTTTTTTTTGGTTTGGACTGGAGTGTACTTTCGGGGGTTACAGCACCCTTAACGGTCAAGCCAGCCGGCCCTTTACTTATGACACAGGCGCACGTTTGGCACTACTTTGTTGATGCACGTGCGGCTACTGCGCACACAATTCACAAACACAGAAAATAATTTTTTTTTGGGTTTGGACTGGAGTGTACTTTCGGGGGTTACAGCACCCTTAACGATCAGGCCAGCCGGCCCTTTACTTATGACACAGGCGCACGCTTGGCACTACTTTGTTGATGCACGTGCGGCTACTGCGCACACAATTCACAAACACAGAAAATAATTTTTTTTTGGTTTGGACTGGAGTGTACTTTCGGGGGTTACAGCACCCTTTAACGGTCAAGCCAGCCGGCCCTTTACTTATGACACAGGCGCACGCTTGGCACTACTTTGTTGATGCACGTGCGGCTACTGCGCACACAATTCACAAACACAGAAAATATATTATTTTTTTAGCACTTGGGGGGAGCACCCCTGATGGACAGAGCACCCCCTGGACAACACTACAGCACCCCTTTAGGACTGGGACACTGCACAGGACTTTGGAGTGGACACAGCCCCTATGGAGAACTGACTGCACAACACAGTCCAGCCAGCCCCTATGGACTTTGAAGTAGTGGACACAGCCCCTATTAACAACAGCAGCACAGCACAACACAGCCAGCCCCTATGGACTTTGAAGTAGTGGACAACAGCAGCACTACACTACACTACACTACACAGCACTAACTCCCACCCTCCCTCTTCACTGTCCACAGCCGAGTGAGAAAATGGCGCCGACGCGGGTACCTTATATAGGATCCAAAACCCGCGAGACTCGGAAGGCGGGATGATGACGTTTTGCCTCGATGTCAGATCCGAGTCAGGCGGGAAAAGTCGAGCCTGACTCGGATCGGACTCGGATCGGGGGGGCTCGGGGGGGTTCGGATTTCAGAAATCCGAACCCGCTCACCCCTAATACAATGCATATAAATTTACAGTACTTATAATGGGCACTAAATCAACTACTCAAGCCTCCAAGGGCTGGTAGGATTTGTGCGCTGTATAACCAGGGAGACTGGACCTGACAGAAAAGCCCTGATTAATGGCTACTGATCATCTCATATAGGAGCAGCCCAGAATTGGGAACTCTTGTGAGGGATTGCGCTCTTGGCTGGGGGAGGAGCTGCCAAGGGAGAGCCTACCTCCCCATTGCCACATCAACCACAGGGTGCTGCTGGCCTCACCTGGACCCAGATGCCAGCTTTTAACTGGAGCAGACGCACCAGTTGCCCCACTACAGCGTCTTCCGGCAGGCAGGGGTATATCTTCCTATTGGCCTGGACAAGGGGGGTCGCTGTTTCAGGCCGACTTCACTAGCACATGATCTCCTGTCTCCTCTGCTCTTAGCAGTGTCCTGCAGTCAGCTGATCACTGGTCTCCTTCTGTCGCCTCTTCTCTTACCAGTGTTCTCCATTCATTGTTAGTATGTATTAGCCTTCTTATATGTCCCATTATATCAGAAACATTTAAAATTAGGGAGAGTACAAACATTTTATTTTTAGCCCTAATATATTTCATCCCCCACAATACCCAACACATATCAATTACCACTCACTAATTCCAATATGTCAACTGTGCAGGAAAAGAGTGCAAGCACCACATCAATCACAAGGCTCTATTCGCAAGGTAATTTGCATATATGCAAATTATCTTGCCCACAATGCATCTTGTTCATTATTGATGCCCTCTTTTCCTGTGTTGTTGACATATAGAAATTAATAAACAGTGCTTTTCATGTAGTGTTATAACTGGAAAAAAATAATATATATATATATATATATATATATTGTCTCCCTATTTCTACAGACTTGTAAATTGAACTACCCCCAGTGTAAGTGTAATAAATTTATGTTTTTCTCATTATGGGGACTGGCTATGATCTTTTTAGGTGGTGGCTAACCTCGTGTTGGGAATAAGACATGATCCATATGGACTGTCTTCATTCTTATGTGGGAAGATATGAAAGATCTATCATCCCAGTAAATTAAAGGTGGAGTGTAGGTATCAGTTGTTAAAAAGCGTAATGCAGTATAGATAGCCCAATTTGAATATATGTAAATTATGTTACCCATAATGCATTTTGTTTGTTTTTGATTCAATGTCTTTAAGTTTTTCCTGTATTTTTTTGCATAAATAAATTTATATATAATGGTTTGCATTGGAGTAAGTTCTATAAAAGATATATATATTACAAAGAGAAATAAAAATTATACTCTCCCTATTTCTTCACATGCGTGAATTAAACTACTCCCACTGTGTTTTTTTTTTTTAGTAGAAGCAGTCATTGGAGGGGGGTGCCAGCGGCGGGTCTCCACTGCCGAAAGTAAGGACTGCCAACACGCAATTCCCTGCAAGCGGGGAATCGCCTTACCTGATCTTCTCCATTGCCCGGGTGCAGCTCTGGGTCCCCAGTGGAGCTGTGTTAGGATCTGAGTTTGTTGTGGACCCGAGATGGAAATAGGAGCAGACACCTGAACAGACAAACTGAAAAGTGGGTTTTTTAATGGGTGAACTGTGAAGACATGTACACTGATAATATAAAGTCCTGAATATAGATGGGGAGGTGATGACTTGAAACTGAAGTGAAGCAAGAGTGGGTAATGTCCAGGTAGTGACAGAAATAATAAAAAGTCTTTGTAATCCAAATGGTTACTGCAAAGCTGCAGACAGGATATCAGGTTACAAATTGATACTGGTGAGATGAAATCCAGAGAGGTTATGGAGTAGATGAATAGTAGGAGCAGTTGGTTAACTGATGAATAGTACTGAGATGACTCAGTGTAGAAACTGGATAAACTGCAGAGAGCCAGGTAACTGGAGGCAGTGTAGTGTAAGGGTTAACTGCACACTCAGGTCTTTAGGTGGGGAGAGGGTTAATAGAAGGTGCACGGTGGTTCCAGCAGGAAACTAGGAGTAGGCAGAGCAATGCAGGCTGCTTGGAAGCTGGGATCCAGCAAGAGCACAGGCGAGCAGGGGAGAGACAGATCTCAGGAGCACAGGAACTCTCTCACAGCATGCACTTTGAAACACGTTGCACTGCCAACTATGGAGAGCTCTGAACTCCCTTAAGTACTCAGTGCAGGAACTCAGAGAGAGCATGTGACACACCAGGATTGAAGCAACTAAGTCACATGACCAGAAGCAAGATGGCGGCACCCATATCACAGCGGAATGGAAACACCACCAGGCTTACCCCAGCCAGAATGACACAGTGCCTGGAGAAAACCTCGCACAGACAACGCCTGCCACCAGACACCAGCCCCTCCACCGGAAGGACCACGCAACAGCGCCCTCACAGGTAATAACCGTCGTAGGTAAAGCAACAGAGTAACCGGAGTGGATCCTGAGTCTTGAACTGGATTTGAACGAGAGAACCGCAGAGTAACCGAAGTAGACCCAGAGAGAGAGAAACAGTCAGCCGAGGTGGAACCGTAGGCTTTTACCTGAGTGGGATCAGAGAGAACAGCAGCTAGCCAGAGTTGGACCGCAGGCTTGTACCGGAGTGGGCCCGGAGAGAGCAGCAGCCAGCTGGGGTGGAGAGACAGGCTTGAACCGGAGTGGGACCAGATTTAGCAGCAGTCAGCCAGGGTAGAACCACAGGCTTGGACCAGAGTGAGGCCGGTGAAAATATCAGTAGTAGAGGCGGACTGGAACCAGTACTTGAACCCAGGCTGGTAGGTGCAGGCTTGGAAGCAGCATACAGCGCAGGACTGCAGAGTAAGTGTAGTAACTCAGAGGCAGCAGCTTTCAGGAGTCCAGCAGCACCAGATCAGGTAGTGGATCGGAGGTAGCACTTACTCACTAGTGAGATCACTGGGATATAAAGAACCACATTGTTCCGACAAGGTGCTTCTGGTGCAGGCTTAAATAGGGCGCGCTTGCCAGGGATAGGCTGAAGTGGTCATGTGAGTGCAGGAGAAAGGTAGAGACTGGATACTGGTGCTCACCTGGTCAGAGACAACACTGGCCACCCCCGCACCGCCCCTTAAATGCATTTGCCTGTCAATCAAGCAGAGGCATAGACACATATAGGACCTCATTCAGACCTGCTTTCAAGCGGGTCGATGTTTAGGCCCTTCGCACGCACAGTGGTCGCACTGCGTGTGCGCAAGCCCTGGAGCGAGAGAGAAATTCTCTCGCTCCGGAGGTCACTACAAAAGGGGCGGCTGTCGCCATTTTGTAGGCGTGGTAGGGGGTGGTTTCACAAATGGAACGCCTGCCATTTTGTGGGCGGCCGCACTGACATCAGCAGTGATGTTAGTGAGGTGCTTCCTGCTCGATCAGAGCAGGAAGCTCCATGAGGCTTGCGGTTGCCGAGACCCAACTTTAGGGTCTCGTCGCAAGTCCGGACCATCAACCTGGTCGGTCGCTAAAGCTGTGGGTGGTAACCCACAGCTTAGCTAGCAACCAGGAGGCCGCACTTCACAACCCAAGCGGCCGCCCTCATTCAGAGTGACTGCTTGCATTTTGCTAGCGCCTCTGAATGAGAGCCACAGTGTGCTATTCCCATGTAGTAATGCACAAGGTACATGAGTTGAGGGGGAGCTGTACACATACAGTGTGCTATTCCCATGTAGTAATGCATCATGTACATGAGCGGAGGGGAAGCTTTACAGATGCACTGTGCTATTCCCACACAGTAAGGCACCAGGTACATGAGCTGTGGGGGAGCTATACACAGACACTGTGCAATTCCCACACAGTAAGGCACCAGGTACATGAGCTGTGGGGGAGCTGTACACATACACTGTGCTATTCCCATGCAGTAAGGCACCAGGTACATGAGCTGAGGGGGAGCTGTACACATACACTGTGCTATTCCCATGCAGTAATCCACCAGGGCCCTGATTCAGACAGCGCTAGTGAGCGGGTCTGAATGAGGTCCCAGGTACACAAGCTCGGAGAGAGCTATACACATACAGTCTGCTATTCCCATGTAGTAATGCACCAGGTACATGAGCTGAGGGGGAGCTATATACATACACTGTGCTATTCCCACGCAGTAAGGCACCAGGTACATGAGCTGAGGGGAAGCTTTACACATACACTGTGCTATTCCCACGCAGTAAGGCACCAGGTACATGAGCTGAGGGGAAGCTTTACACATACACTGTGCTCTTCCACGCAGTAAGGCACCAGGTACACGAGCTGTGGGGGAGCTATACGCATACACTGCTATTCCCACGCAGTAAGGCACCAGGTACACAAGCTGATGGGGAGCTATACACATACACTTTGCTATTCCCACGCAGTAAGGCACCAGGTACATGAGCTGAGGGGGAGCTATACACATACACTGTGCTATTCCCACGCAGTAAGGCACCAGGTACATGAGCTGAGGGGGAGCTATACACAAACACTGTGCTATTCCCACGCAGTAAGGCACCAGGTACATGAGCTGAGGAGGAGCTATACACATTCACTGTGCTATTCCCATGCAGTAAGGCACCAGGTACATGAGTCATTCCCACGCAGTAAGGCACCAGGAACACGAGCTGAGGGGGAGCTATATACACATACACTGTGCTATTCCCACGCAGTGAGGCACCAGGTACATGAGCTGAGGGGGAGCTATATACACATACACTATGCTATTCCCACACAGTAAGGCACCAGGTACACGAGCTGAGGGGGAGCTATACGTATACACTGTGCTATTCCCACGCAGTAAGGCACCAGGTACATAAGCTGAGGGGGAGCTGTACACATACACTGTGCTATTCCCATGCAGTAAGGCACCAGGTACATGAGCTGTGGGGGAGCTATACACATACACTGTGCTATTCCCACACAGTAAGGCACCAGGTACATGAGCTGAGGGGGAGCTATACACATACACTGTGCTATTCCCAAGCAGTAAGGCACCAGGTACATGAGCTGAGGGGGAGCTGTACACATACACTGTGCTATTCCCATGCAGTAATCCACCAGGGCCCTGATTCAGACAGCGCTAGTGAGCGGGTCTGAATGAGGTCCCAGGTACACAAGCTCGCAGAGAGCTATACACATACAGTCTGCTATTCCCATGTAGTAATGCTCCAGGTACATGAGCTGAGGGGGAGCTATATACATACACTGTGCTATTCCCATGCAGTAAGGCACCAGGTACATGAGCTAAGGGGAAGCTTTACACATACACTGTGCTATTCCCACGCAGTAAGGCACCAGGTACATCAGCTGAGGGGAAGCTTTACACATACACTGTGCTATTCCCACGCAGTAAGGCACAAGGTACACGAGCTGTGGGGGAGCTATACGCATACACTGCTATTCCCACGCAGTAAGGCACCAGGTACACAAGCTGATGGGGAGCTATACACATACACTTTGCTATTCCCATGCAGTAAGGCACCAGGTACATGAGCTGAGGGGGAGCTATACACATACACTGTGCTATTCCCACGCAGTAAGGCACCAGGTACATGAGCTGAGGGGGAGCTATACACATACACTGTTCTTTTCCCATGCAGTATGGCACCAGGTACATGAGCTGAGGGGGAGCTATACACATACACTGTGCTATTCCCACGCAGTAAGGCACCAGGTACACGAGCTGAGGGGGAGCGATACACATACACTGTGCTATTCCCACGCAGTAAAGCACCAGGTACATGAGCTGAGGGGGAGCGATACACATACACTGTGCTATTCCCACGCAGTAAGGCACCAGGTACATGAGCTGAGGGGGAGCTATACACATACACTGTGCTATTCCCACGCAGTAAGGCACCAGGTACATGAGCTGAGGGGGAGCTGTACACATACACTGTGCTATTCCCACGCAGTAAAGCACCAGGTACATGAGCTGAGGAGGAGCTATACGCATTCACTGTGCTATTCCCATGCAGTAAGGCACCAGGAACATGAGCCATTCCCATGCAGTAAGGCACCAGGTACACGAGCTGAGGGGGAGCTATATACACATACACTGTGCTATTCCCACGCAGTGAGGCACCAGGTACATGAGCTGAGGGGGAGCTATATACACATACACTATGCTATTCCCACACAGTAAGGCACCAGGTACACGAGCTGAGGGGGAGCTATACGTATACACTGTGCTATTCCCACGCAGTAAGGCAACAGGTACATAAGCTGAGGGGGAGCTGTACACATACACTGTGCTATTCCCATGCAGTAAGGCACCAGGTTTATGAGCTGTGGGGGAGCTATACACATACACTGTGCTATTCCCACGCAGTAAGGCACCAGGTACATGAGCTGAGTGGGAGCTATACACATACACTGTGCTATTCCCACACAGTAAGGCACCAGGTACATGAGCTGAGGGGGAGCTATACACATACACTGTGCTATTCCCACGCAGTAAGGCACCAGGTACATGAGCTGAGGGGGAGCGATACACATACACTGTGCTATTCCCACGCAGTAAGGCACCAGGTACATGAGCTGAGGGGGAGCTATATACACATACACTGTGCTATTCCCACACAGTAAGGCACCACGTACATGAGATGTGGGGGAGCTGTACACATACACTGTGCTATTCCCACGCAGTAAAGGACCAGGTACATGAGCTGAGGAGGAGCTATACGCATTCACTGTGCTATTCCCATGCAGAAAGGCACCAGGAACATGAGCCATTCCCATGCAGTAAGGCACCAGGTACACGAGCTGAGGGGGAGCTAAATACACATACACTGTGCTATTCCCACGCAGTGAGGCACCAGGTACATGAGCTGAGGGGGAGCTATACACATACACTGTGCTATTCCCACGCAGTAAGGCACCAGGTACATGAGCTGAGGGGGAGCTGTACACATACACTGTGCTATTCCCATGCAGTAAGGCACCAGGTACATGAGCTGAGGGGGAGCTGTACACATACACTGTGCTATTCCCATGCAGTAATCCACCAGGGCCCTGATTCAGACCCACTCGCTAGATGCGATCGCTCACAACCAGCGTATGCAAATTTGTCAAAGTGAAAACATGGGAAGCGATTGCTCGACAAGGTATAAGCACACCCACTTTGGCTGTGCGAGTGATCGCACTGTGTATGCAGACACCCATTAGCGTATGTAGAGAGACGCCCACTAGTGCACGTCATCGCCAGGAAGTGTATTAAAACATTGGTACATCGAGCACCATCGGAAGCTAACGTAGCCCTTGTGGTTGCCTTACGCTGCCGCAAGCACTGCGAGGACTTCAGTGTAAAAAACAGGCATGTGACGTGTAGTATGATGCTTCCTGTTAATTATGCATGCCTTAAAAACGGCGTTGAAACACCGAGGCACGCCTGCGTTCGCACCTCCACAACCCCAGTTATTAGTGTCCTGCCCCTGTTACCACCCACAAACGGCCTCTCCTGTCACTCATTTCACTGGGCTGTCTTTGCTGGGCGAGTGAGCGGGCTGCGATCGCACAGAGCAGATCGCACACGAGCAGAATGAAGCGTGTGCGTTCGCAAACCAACGGACCGCTTGCGAGCGCACAGCGCTAGTGAGCGGGTCTGAATGAGGTCCCAGGTACACAAGCTTGGAGAGAGCTATACACATACACTATGCTATTCCCATGTAGTAATGCACCAGGTACACGAGCTGTGGGGGAGCTATATGCATACACTGCTATTCCCACGCAGTAAGGCACCAGGTACACAAGCTGATGGGGAGCTATACACATACACTTTGCTATTCCCATGCAGTAAGGCACCAGGTACATGAGCTGAGGGGGAGCTATACACATACACTGTGCTATTCCCACGCAGTAAGGTACCAGGTACATGAGCTGAGGGGGAGCTATACACATACACTGTGCTATTCCCACGCAGTAAGGCACCAGGTACATGAGCTGAGGGGGAGCTATACACATACACTGTGGTATTCCCACGCAGTAAGGCACCAGGTACACGAGCTGAGGGGGAGCGATACACATACACTGTGCTATTCCCACGCAGTAAAGCACCAGGTACATGAGCTGAGGGGGTGCTATACACACACTGTGCTATTCCCACGCAGTAAGGCACCAGGTACATGAGCTGAGGGGGAGCTATACACATACACTGTGCTATTCCCATGCAGTAAGGCACCAGGTACATGAGCTGAGGAGGAGCTATACGCATTCACTGTGCTATTCCCATGCAGTAAGGCACCAGGTACATGAGCCATTCCCACGCAGTAAGGCACCAGGTACACGAGCTGAGGGGGAGCTATATACACATACACTGTGCTATTCCCACGCAGTGAGGCACCAGGTACATGAGCTGAGGGGGAGCTATATACACATAAACTATGCTATTCCCACACAGTAAGGCACCAGGTACACGAGCTGAGGGGGAGCTATACGTATACACTGTGCTATTCCCACGCAGTAAGGCACCAGGTACATAAGCTGAGGGGGAGCTGTACACATACACTGTGCTATTCCCATACAGTAAGGCACCAGGTACATGAGCTGTGGGGGAGCTATACACTTACACTGTGCTATTCCCACGCAGTAAGGCACCAGATACATGAGCTGAGGGGGAGCTATACACATACACTGTGCTATTCCCACGCAGTAAGGCACCAGGTACATGAGCTGAGGGGGAGCTATACACATACACTGTGCTATTCCCACGCAGTAAGGCACCAGGTACACGAGCTGAGGGGGAGCGATACACATACATTGTGCTATTCCCACGCAGTAAGGCACCAGGTACATGAGCTGAGGGGGAGCTATATACACATACACTGTGCTATTCCCACACAGTAAGGCACCAGGTACATGAGATGTGGGGGAGCTGTACACATACACTGTGCTATTCCCATGCAGTAAGGCACCAGGTACATGAGCTGAGGGGGAGCTGTACACATACACTGTGCTATTCCCATGCAGTAAATCACCAGGGCCCTGATTCAGACCCACTCGCTAGATACGATCGCTCACAACCAGCGTATGCAAATTTGTCAAAGTGAATACATGGGAAGCGTTTGCTCGCCAAGGTATAAGCACACCCACTTTGGCTGTGCGAGTGATCGCACTGTGTATGCAGACACCCATTAGCGTATGTAGTGAGACGCCCACTAGTGCAAGTCATCGCCAGGAAGTGTATTAAAACATTGGTACATCGAGCACCATCGGAAGCTAACGTAGCCCTTGTGGTTGCCTTACGCTGCCGCAAGCACTGCGAGGATTTCAGTGTAAAAAACAGGCATGTGGCGTGTAGTATGATGCTTCCTGTTAATTATGCACGCCTTAAAAACGGCGTTAAAACACCGAGGCACGCCTGCGTTCGCACCTCCACACCCCCCGTTATTAGTGTCCTGCCCCTGTTACCACCCACAAACGGCCTCTCCTGTCACTCATTTCACTGGGCTGTCTTTGCTGGGCGAGTGAGCGGGCTGCGATCGCACAGAGCAGTTCGCACACGTGCAGAATGAAGCGTGCGCGTTCGCAAACCATCGGACCGCTTGCGAGCGCGCAGCGCTAGTGAGCGGGTCTGAATGAGGTCCCAGGTACACAATCTCGGAGAGAGCTATACACATACAGTCTGCTATTCCCATGTAGTAATGCACCAGGTACATGAGCTGAGGGGGAGCTATATACATACACTGTGCTATTACCACGCAGTAAGGCACCAGGTACATGAGCTGAGGGGAAGCTTTACACATACACTGTGCTATTCCCACGCAGTAAGGCACCAGGTACATGAGCTGAGGGGAAGCTTTACACATACACTGTGCTATTCCCATGCAGTAAGGTACCAGGTACACGAGCTGTGGGGGAGCTATACGCATACACTTCTATTCCCACGCAGTAAGGCACCAGGTACACAAGCTGATGGGGAGCTATACACATACACTTTGCTATTCCCACGCAGTAAGGCACCAGGTACATGAGCTGAGGGGGAGCTATACACATACACTGTGCTATTCCCACGCAGTAAGGCACCAGGTACATGAGCTGAGGGGGAGCTATACACATACACTGTGCTATTCCCACGCAGTAAGGCACCAGGTACATGAGCTGAGGGGGAGCTATACACATACACTGTGCTATTCCCATGCAGTAAGGCACCAGGTACACGAGCTGAGGGGGAGCAATACACATACACTGTGCTATTCCCACGCAGTAAGGCACCAGGTACTTGAGCTGAGGGGGAGCGATACACATACACTGTGCTATTCCCATGCAGTAAGGCACCAGGTACATGAGCTGAGGGGGAGCTATACACATACACTGTGCTATTCCCACGCAGTAAGGCACCAGGTACATAAGCTGAGGGGGAGCTGTACACATACACTGTGCTATTCCCATGCAGTAAGGCACCAGGTACATGAGCTGTGGGGGAGCTATACACTTACACTGTGCTATTCCCACGCAGTAAGGCACCAGGTACATGAGCTGAGGGGGAGCTATACACATACACTGTGCTATTCCCACGCAGTAAGGCACCAGGTACATGAGCTGAGGGGGAGCTATACACATACACTGTGCTATTCCCACGTAGTAAGGCACCAGGTACATGAGCCATTCCCACGCAGTAAGGCACCAGGTACATGAGCTGTGGGGGAGCTATACACATACACTGTGCTATTCCCACGCAGTAAGGCACCAGGTACATGAGCTGAGGAGGAGCTATACGCATTCACTGTGCTATTCCCATGCAGTAAGGCACCAGGTACATGAGCCATTCCCATGCAGTAAGGCACCAGGTACACGAGCTGAGGGGGCGCTATATACACATACACTGTGCTATTCCCACGCAGTGAGGCACCAGGTACATGAGCTGAGGGGGAGCTATATACACATACACTATGCTATTCCCACACAGTAAGGCACCAGATACACGAGCAGAGGGGGAGCTATACGTATACACTGTGCTATTCCCACGCAGTAAGGCACCAGGTACATTAGCTGAGGGGGAGCTGTACACATACACTGTGCTATTCCCATGCAGTAAGGCACCAGGTACATGAGCTGTGGGGGAGCTATACACATACACTGTGCTATTCCCACGCAGTAAGGCACCAGGTACATGAGCTGAGGGGGAGCTATACACATACACTGTGCTATTCCCACGCAGTAAGGCACCAGGTACATGAGCTGAGGGGGAGCTATACACATACATTGTGCTATTCCCACGCAGTAAGGCACCAGGTACACGAGCTGAGGGGGAGCGATACACATACACTGTGCTATTCCCACGCAGTAAGGCACCAGGTACACGAGCTGAGGGGGAGCGATACACATACACTGTGCTATTCCCATGCAGTAAGGCACCAGGTACATGAGCTGAGGGGGTGCTATACACATACACTGTGCTATTCCCACGCAGTAAGGCACCAGGTACATGAGCTGAGGGGGAGCTATACACATACACTGTGCTATTCCCACGCAGTAAGGCACCAGGTACATGAGCTGAGGAGGAGCTATACGCATTCACTGGGCTATTCCCATGCAGTAAGGCACCAGGTACATGAGCCATTCCCACGCAGTAAGGCACCAGGTACACGAGCTGAGGGGGAGCTATATACACATACACTGTGCTATTCCCACGCAGTGAGGCACCAGGTACATGAGCTGAGGGGGAGCTATATACACATAAACTATGCTATTCCCACACAGTAAGGCACCAGGTACACGAGCTGAGGGGGAGCTATACGTATACACTGTGCTATTCCCACGCAGTAAGGCACCAGGTACATAAGCTGAGGGGGAGCTGTACACATACACTGTGCTATTCCCATGCAGTAAGGCACCAGGTACATGAGCTGTGGGGGAGCTATACACATACACTGTGCTATTCCCACGCAGTAAGGCACCAGGTACATGAGCTGAGGGGGAGCTATACACATACACTGTGCTATTCCCACGCAGTAAGGCACCAGGTACATGAGCTGAGGGGGAGCTATACACATACACTGTGCTATTCCCACGCAGTAAGGCACCAGGTACATGAGCTGAGGGGGAGCGATACACATACACTGTGCTATTCCCACGCAGTAAGGCACCAGGTACATGAGCTGAGGGGGAGCTATATGCACATACACTGTGCTATTCCCACACAGTAAGGCACCAGGTACATGAGCTGTGGGGGAGCTGTACACATACACTGTGCTATTCCCATGCAGTAAGGCACCAGGTACATGAGCTGAGGGGGAGCTGTACACATACACTGTGCTATTCCCATGCAGTATTCCACCAGGGCCCTGATTCAGACCCACTCGCTAGATACGATAGCTCACAACCAGCGTATGCAAATTTGTCAAAGTGAATACATGGGAAGCGATTGCTCGCCAAGGTATAAGCACACCCACTTTGGCTGTGTGAGTGATCGCACTGTGTATGCAGACACCCATTAGCGTATGTAGAGAGACGCCCACTAGTGCACGTCATCGCCAGGAAGTGTATTAAAACATTGGTACATCGGGCACCATCGGAAGTTAACGTAGCCCTTGTGGTTGCCTTACGCTGCCGCAAGTACTGCGAGGACTTCAGTGTAAAAAACAGGCATGTGGCGTGTAGTATGATGCTTCCTGTTAATTATGCACGCCTTTAAAACGGCGTTGAAACACCGAGGCACGCCTGCGTTCGCACCTCCACACCCCCCGTTATTAGTGTCCTGCCCCTGTTACCACCCACAAACGGCCTCTCCTGTCACTCATTTCACTGGGCTGTCTTTGCTGGGCGAGTGAGCGGGCTGCGATCGCACAGAGCAGTTCTCACACGTGCAGAATGAAGCGTGCGCGTTCGCAAACCATCGGACCGCTTGCGAGCGCACAGCGCTAGTGAGCGGGTCTGAATGAGGTCCCAGGTACACAAGCTCGGAGAGAGCTATACACATACAGTCTGCTATTCCCATGTAGTAATGCACCAGGTACATGAGCTGAGGGGGAGCTATATACATACACTGTGCTATTCCCACGCAGTAAGGCACCAGGTACATGAGCTGAGGGGAAGCTTTACACATACACTGTGCTATTCCCACGCAGTAAGGCACCAGGTACACGAGCTGTGGGGGAGCTATACGCATACACTGTTATTCCCACGCAGTAAGGGACCAGGTACACACGCTGATAGGGAGCTATACACATACACTTTGCTATTCCCACGCAGTAAGGCACCAGGTACATGAGCTGAGGGGGAGCTATACACATACACTGTGCTATTCCCACGCAGTAAGGCACCAGGTACATGAGCTGAGGGGGAGCTATACACATACACTGTGCTATTCCCACGCAGTAAGGCACCAGGTACATGAGCTGAGGGGGAGCTATACACATACACTGTGCTATTCCCACGCAGTAAGGCACCAGGTACACGAGCTGACGGGGAGCAATACACATACACTGTGCTATTCCCATGCAGTAAGGCACCAGGTACATGAGCTGAGGGGGTGCTATACACATACACTGTGCTATTCCCACGCAGTAAGGCACCAGGTACATGAGCTGAGGGGGAGCTATACACATACACTGTGCAATTCCCACGCAGTAAGGCACCAGGTACATGAGCTGAGGAGGAGCTATACGCATTCACTGGGCTATTCCCATGCAGTAAGGCACCAGGTACATGAGCCATTCCCACGCAGTAAGGCACCAGGTACACGAGCTGAGGGGGAGCTATATACACATACACTGTGCTATTCCCACGCAGTGAGGCACCAGGTACATGAGCTGAGGGGGAGCTATATACACATAAACTATGCTATTCCCACACAGTAAGGCACCAGGTACACGAGCTGAGGGGGAGCTATACGTATACACTGTGTTATTCCCACGCAGTAAGGCACCAGGTACATAAGCTGAGGGGGAGCTGTACACATACACTGTGCTATTCCCATGCAGTAAGGCACCAGGTACATGAGCTGTGGGGGAGCTATACACATACACTGTGCTATTCCCACGCAGTAAGGCACCAGGTACATGAGCTGAGGGGGAGCTATACACATACACTGTGCTATTCCCACGCAGTAAGGCACCAGGTACATGAGCTGAGGGGGAGCTATACACATACACTGTGCTATTCCCACGCAGTAAGGCACCAGGTACACGAGCTGAGGGGGAGCGATACACATACACTGTGCTATTCCCACGCAGTAAGGCACCAGGTACATGAGCTGAGGGGGAGCTATATACACATACACTGTGCTATTCCCACACAGTAAGGCACCAGGTACATGAGCTGTGGGGGAGCTGTACACATACACTGTGCTATTCCCATGCAGTAAGGCACCAGGTACATGAGCTGAGGGGGAGCTGTACACATACACTGTGCTATTCCCATGCAGTATTCCACCAGGGCCCTGATTCAGACCCACTCGCTAGATACGATAGCTCACAACCAGCGTATGCAAATTTGTCAAAGTGAATACATGGGAAGCGATTGCTCGCCAAGGTATAAGCACACCCACTTTGGCTGTGTGAGTGATCGCACTGTGTATGCAGACACCCATTAGCGTATGTAGAGAGACGCCCACTAGTGCACGTCATCGCCAGGAAGTGTATTAAAACATTGGTACATCGGGCACCATCGGAAGCTAACGTAGCCCTTGTGGTTGCCTTACGCTGCCGCAAGTACTGCGAGGACTTCAGTGTAAAAAACAGGCATGTGGCGTGTAGTATGATGCTTCCTGTTAATTATGCACGCCTTTAAAACAGCGTTGAAACACCGAGGCACGCCTGCGTTCGCACCTCCACACCCCCCGTTATTAGTGTCCTGCCCCTGTTACCACCCACAAACGGCCTCTCCTGTCACTCATTTCACTGGGCTGTCTTTGCTGGGCGAGTGAGCGGGCTGCGATCGCACAGAGCAGTTCTCACACGTGCAGAATGAAGCGTGCGCGTTCGCAAACCATCGGACCGCTTGCGAGCGCACAGCGCTAGTGAGCGGGTCTGAATGAGGTCCCAGGTACACAAGCTCGGAGAGACCTATACACATACAGTCTGCTATTCCCATGTAGTAATGCACCAGGTACATGAGCTGAGGGGGAGCTATATACATACACTGTGCTATTCCCACGCAGTAAGGCACCAGGTACATGAGCTGAGGGGAAGCTTTACACATACACTGTGCTATTCCCACGCAGTAAGGCACCAGGTACATGAGCTGAGGGGAAGCTTTACACATACACTGTGCTATTCCCACGCAGTAAGGCACCAGGTACACGAGCTGTGGGGGAGCTATACGCATACACTGTTATTCCCACGCAGTAAGGGACCAGGTACACACGCTGATGGGGAGCTATACACATACACTTTGCTATTCCCACGCAGTAAGGCACCAGGTACATGAGCTGAGGGGGAGCTATACACATACACTGTGCTATTCCCACGCAGTAAGGCACCAGGTACATGAGCTGAGGGGGAGCTATACACATACACTGTGCTATTCCCACGCAGTAAGGCACCAGGTACATGAGCTGAGGGGGAGCTATACACATACACTGTGCTATTCCCACGCAGTAAGGCACCAGGTACACGAGCTGACGGGGAGCAATACACATACACTGTGCTATTCCCACGCAGTAAGGCACCAGGTACTTGAGCTGAGGGGGAGCTATACACATACACTGTGCTATTCCCACGCAGTAAGGCACCAGGTACATGAGCTGAGGGGGAGCTATACACATACACTGTGCTATTCCCACGCAGTAAGGCACCAGGTACATGAGCTGAGGAGGAGCTATACGCATTCACTGTGCTAATCCCATGCAGTAAGGCACAAGGTACATGAGCCATTCCCACGCAGTAAGGCACCAGGTACATGAGCTGAGGGGGAGCTATATACACATACACTATGCTATTCCCACACAGTAAGGCACCAGGTACACGAGCTGAGGGGGAGCTATACATATACACTGTGCTATTCCCACGCAGTAAGGCACCAGGTACATAAGCTGAGGGGGAGCTGTACACATACACTGTGCTATTCCCATGCAGTAAGACACCAGGTACATGAGCTGTGGGGGAGCTATGCACATACACTGTGCTATTCCCACGCAGTAAGGCACCAGGTACATGAGCTGAGGAGGAGCTATATTCATTCACTGTGCTATTCCCATGCAGTAAGGCACCTGGTACATGAGCCATTCCCACGCAGTAAGGCACCAGGTACACGAGCTGAGGGGGCGCTATATACACATACACTGTGCTATTCCCACGCAGTGAGGCACCAGGTACATGAGCTGAGGGGGAGCTATATACACATACACTATGCTATTCCCACACAGTAAGGCACCAGGTACACGAGCTGAGGGGGAGCTATACGTATACACTGTGCTATTCCCACGCAGTATGGCACCAGGTACATTAGCTGAGGGGGAGCTGTACACATACACTGTGCTATTCCCATGCAGTAAGGCACAAGGTACATGAGCTGTGGGGGAGCTATACACATACACTGTGCTATTCCCACGCAGTAAGGCACCAGGTACATGAGCTGAGGGGGAGCTATACACATACACTGTGCTATTCCCACGCAGTAAGGCACCAGGTACATGAGCTGAGGGGGAGCTATACACATACACTGTGCTATTCCCACGCAGTAAGGCACCAGGTACACGAGCTGAGGGGGAGCGATACACATACACTGTGCTATTCCCACGCAGTAAGGTACCAGGTACATGAGCTGAGGGGGAGCTATACACATATACTGTGCTATTCCCACGCAGTAAGGCACCAGGTACATGAGCTGAGGGGGAGCTATACACATACACTGTGCTATTCCCACGCAGTAAGGCACCAGGTACATGAGCTGAGGAGGAGCTATATGCATTCACTGTGCTATTCCCATGCAGTAAGGTACCAGGTACATGAGCCATTCCCACGCAGTAAGGCACCAGGTACACAAGCTGAGGGGGAGCTATATACACATACACTGTGCTATTCCCACGCAGTGAGGCACCAGGTACATGAGCTGAGGGGGAGCTATATACACATACACTATGCTATTCCCACACAGTAAGGCACCAGGTACACGAGCTGAGGGGGAGCTATACGTATACACTGTGCTATTCCCACGCAGTAAGGGACCAGGTACATAAGCTGAGGGGGAGCTGTACACATACACTGTGCTATTCCCATGCAGTAAGGCACCAGGTACATGAGGGGAGGGGGAGCGATACACATACACTGTGCTATTCCCACGCAGTAAGGCACCAGGTACATGAGGGGAGGGGGAGCTATATACATACACTGTGCTATTCCCACGCAGTAAGGCACCAGGTACATGAGGGGAGGGGGAGCGATACACATACAGGGGTCATTCCACTTAGGTACGAATGATGAGTAGCGAATTTGTTTCTTGAAACTCACACACTTTGCAGCGAAGCACTCTCCCGAGTATTCTCCAATCCAATTAAAAATGCCTATTCGCAATACTCGCAGCGGAGGGGTGCGAATGAACTGCCAAATGAGATTTGCGAGAAATGCATGAAAATGTGGGGAGACCCCCCAAAATAGATCATTTCGTTAGCAGGACCATATAGAAGGCTGTTTGTGGGAATTAGGAAGGTACTGTAGGTTTTTAAATGGTGTCAAAGTGCTGTTTTGTGGGGGGGGGATTGTAATGGAAATGATAAAAAAAAAAACTTCTTTCGTTTAATCTCAAACGCATTAAACGAAAAATGCAATCAATAGAAAGAAAAAGGGTGATTTGGGGTACTTTGAGGGCACCTGGAAATTAAACAATAAAAAATGATAAAGACAATTATTTTTCAACTAAAAATTTTTTGTAATTAACTATGAGGTGCCTAAACTAACGACAAAGTTGATTTGGGGGTAATTTGAGGACTTTTTTTTTTACCCCAAAAAATGACATGTAATTATTGGACTAATTAAGCTAATTAGAAACTTCCACATGCCTAATTAGTCATTAGGGGGGGGTATCCAAGGGGGCCAGCACAATGTCCCCACAGTTTAACCTTACATTAAAGATTTTCCTTTCCATCTCTGACCCTCAGGGAGGTGCGAGTGGAAAGTTGCGAATTGAGGGCCTGATTCAGACCCGCTCGCAAGCGCATAGCGCTCGCTAGCGGCTCAATGGTCGGCCAGTGCGCAAGCGCGGCGTGCGCTATGCGCACGCCCCGGAGCGAGTGAGAACTTCACTCGCTCTGTGGGCTCGCTACAAATTGGGACGGCTGTCGATGTCGACTGACAGCTCACCCCGATTTGTAGGCGGGGAGGGGGGTGGCTGGACAAACAGATGCGTTCCAGAAGGAATGCCTGCCGTTTGTGGGTGGCCCTACTGACATCATTCGTGATGTCAGTAGTGAACTTCCTACTTTATTAGAGCAGGAAGCTCACTCGGGCTTGCGGGAACCGAGACCCTACCACAAGGGTCTTGTCGCAAGCCCGATGGTCGCGATAATCGCGACCATCTCCAGGCCGCTCGCAAAAGCTGTGGGTGGTCACCCACAGCTATGCGAGCGGCCTGGAGGCTGATTTTTTTTTTTTTTTTTTAAATCCGCCCTGATTAAGAGCAAACGCTCGCAAATAGCGAGCACCTCTGAATCAGGCCCTCAGTCTGACTGGTTCAGTGCGAGTTGTTAATTGGATTGCAAAATGAATTCACTATGCGAACTCGAAGTGAAAATAGCAACTCACACCTCACCATTCGCAGCTAATTAGAGTGACCTCATAGTGCGCTATTCCCACAGTAAGACACCAGGTACGTGAGCTGAGGGGGAGCTATACGCATACACTGTGTTATTCCCACGCAGTAAGGCACCAGGTACATGAGTACCCCATGCAGTAAGACACCATGTACGTGAGCGGAGGGGGAGCTATATACATACACTGTGCTATTCCCACACAGTAATACGAGAGCTGAGGGGGAGCTATACACATACAGTGTGCTATTCCCACGCAGTAAGACACCAGGTACATGAGTCCCCCACGCAGTAAGGCACCAGGTACACAAGCTGAGATATACACATACAGTGCGCTATTCCCACACAGTAAGGCACCAGGTACACGAGCTGAGGGGGAGCTATACACATACAGTGTGCTATTCCCACGCAGGAAGACACCAGGTACATGAGTCCCTCACGCAGTAAGGCACCAGGTACACAAGCTGAGATATACACATACAGTGCGCTATTCCCACACAGTAAGGCACCAGGTACACGAGCTGAGGGGGAGCTATACACATACAGTGTGCTATTCCCACGCAGGAAGACACCAGGTACATGAGTCCCCCACGCAGTAAGGCACCAGGTACACAAGCTGAGATATACACATACAGTGCGCTATTCCCACACAGTAAGGCACCAGGTACACGAGCTGAGGGGGAGCTATACACATACAGTGCGCTATTCCCACACAGTAAGGCACCAGGTACATGAGCTGAGGGGGAGCTACACGTATACACTGTACTATTCCCATGCAGTAAGGCACCAGGTACATGAACTTATTCATTCATCTTATTTAAATGTATGTGATATCCACCCTCCTGCAATCACACTCTAAACTTTATTAATTCAACTTATTTAAATGTATGTGATATCTTAAATTGTTGCAATAGTCATTACCTATTTTTGTGATGTTGTTAGTGAAGCATAGTTTGATGCATACTGGGCTGTTGTTTACATAGTCAAACACAAGGCAATTTAACACCTTAGGTCAGCTGGATATGTCTCAGATGTAGCCTGTGTTAATCAGCTACAATATATCTTAGTAGTCGGATCTAAGAGCTGGGCATCCCATGCATGAAAACAGTTGAACAAACATTGAACAACATCAAAAGCAGGTAATTTCTAAATGCAAACTATAAGTATTTGTATTTTAAGGATTTTCTCTTTTTATTCTAAATCATGTACCAAATATTATTCATTTTATTTCACTCCATGGTATGTTCTCTAAGGCTATTACATCCTTTACTCTCCCTGCAGCTCACCCCTCTGTACACATTGCAGCCTCAATAATCTGCTCCCCTCTTGTGAACACACATGAGCTATTTACTCATCTTTCTAAATTGACCATAACATCCACAACCTGTCGCCATAAAAAACTTTCATACAAAACCCAGAACTATATTTATATCTCTCTCCTTCTACTAGCTGGTGATATATCACCAAATCCAGGCCCTACACACATGCCCTACTCACAATGGAATATAAATCCAGCAAACCTCAGACACATCACATGCCTCCCATCACCCTCCAAAACACTGAAATGTGCCTTATGTAATGCACACTCTGTCTGCAACAAACTAACATCCACCCATGACCTCTTTATTTCTAATAACCTCAACCTTCTGGCAATAACAGAAACATGGCTCACACAATCAGACACTTCCTCCCCTGCAGCACTCTCACATGGTGGCCTACACTTCACACACACCTCCAGGCCTGGTAATAGTAAAGGAGGTGGGGTAGGAATACTACTGTCCCAATCTTTTACATACACAGTTATTCCACAGGTACCATCCCTTACATTTACATCATTTGAAGTACATTCTATTAGGACTTTCAGTCCTTTCTCTCTGCACATTGCTGCTATCGTCCACCTGGACCACTCAATCAATTTCTGGAACATTTTCCTGCCTGGCTCCCTCACTTCCTATCCTCTGACATCTCCACCATTATTATGGGTGATTTCAATATCCCCATTGACAGTCCACAATCCCCTCATGCTTCCAAACTTCTCTCCTTAACATCCTCTCTTGGCCTTTCCCAATGGACTGACTCCTCTACTCATCAAGATGGCCACTGCCTTGATCTTGTATTTACCAGACTATGCTCAGTCTCTGATTTCACTAATTCTCCTTTCCCTCTCTTAGATCATAACCTTATCACCTGCACACTCTCCCCCATTGCGTCAACCTCAATGCTAAGCAAATCAACCAAACCTCCTCAAACCCGCAGATATTAGTGCTATTCATTTTGAACAACTATCCACCTCTCTGCAACAATCACTCTTACCTATTTCTAATTTCACTTCTCCCAAGACTGCTGTATCACACCTGAACCAGACTCTAGAACTAGCCCTTGATGAAGTAGCTCCAGCTACCCATCACATTCCGCGTAGACTTAGACGTCAACCGTGGCATTCCAAATTCACAAGACACCTACAAAAACTCACGTAAAGTAGAACGTCAGTGGCGAAAGTCTCATACTCCAAGTGACTTCCTCACAAATAAGATGATCTACCACTCTTATCGTAATGCACTGGATAATGCCAGACATATTTCCAATCTGTTGTATCTGCCCGAGCCTCTAACCCAGTGGTCAAGGAACAGGGGTAAATTACCCCATATGGGGTAAAAATTAAATTCCTGGGGTAATGGACAGACAGCCGGGCATGCATATGAATCATTCTATAATATAGAATGATTCATATGCATGCCCGGCTGTGCCACAGGGAGGTTCTACGCCGGATGCCCGCTGAGATGTTATTACCAGCGGGCGCCTGGCTCCTTCGCTGCAGCGCCACGTTAGCCGGAGGCTGGAGTTCTGTTCAGAACTCCAGCTTCCGCCTCTCTCCGTGCGCACTATGGGAGAGAAGTCATGATGTCTCTCCCATAGTTTCGAGGAGCAGCCGGGCGGACAGGGCAGCAGCGGATGCAGGAGCGGGGATTAAGGTAAGTGGGTTTTTTTGTACAAGCCGCACTACAGGGGCATTATGTGGGGGCACTACAAGGGCATTATATGGGGCAATACTACAGGGGCATTATATTGGGTACTACTAGAGGGGCATTAGATGGGGGCACTACTACAGGGGCATTAGATGGGGCACTACTATAAGATTTCCTTCCTTTCAAATCAAGGGGGTAACGTCAGCGTATCTAAATATATTTTGGGGTAAAAGGTAAAGTTCCCAGAACCCCTGCTCTAACCCCAAGCGACTTTTTAATACATTTAAATCACTTCTTGCCCTTCCGTCACCCAACCCACCTGCTACTATCAGTGCACAAGATCTTGCTTCCTATTTCAAGAACAAGATTGATAATATTCGAAATTAAATAGTATGCACTTCCTCAGCCAGGGTGTCACAGTTGGCGTTTGAGAATTACCTCACTCAGGTGTTGAAGTGGATTCAGCGGAGACCGGCTTAACTGGAACCATGGTTGAGGTAAATAGCTCTATTTGTGAAAGAATTGTATAGCAGTGAGAACTGCCTTTGGTGATAAATGAAAGGAACGGGAAACTTGTAACGTTGGAGTGGAACTAGTAGAAGACTTGAAGGAACCGGACCGGGACCGGCAGGAAGACTTGCTGACTTGAACTGGTGAACTTGGAACTTGACTCTGGACTGTAACGGTACTGGATTTAAACCTCTATACGATCCTACCTATGCCTTCTAAATCTTGCCTATACCTTCTAGAATTGTCGCTATTTGCGTACTCTGTCATACAGTAAATAAATGCCTTATTTACTGTATGACAGAGTATGCCTTATTATTCAACATAAAAACAGTAGGTTACACGCTGTGATCTAAAGACAATTTAGCGCAAAGAAATCATACACACTCAAGGTACAGTTATTACATACGCACGCGCTCTGGGACCAGTTACCGGCATCAACAAGAAACCTCCATCAACAAGAAGACTCCCGATTGGGATGAGAGCACATATATACCCTTACAGAGATAGGCAATACAATAGGTAAGTTTGGCATGATTCCATTGGTTCTCCGTCACGGTGCTTCTGTTACAGGACATTTAACAGGTCAGCCTCCAACAGCCTTTTGTCTCCTTTTTCCCGCTGCATCCAAATCTAAGCTGCTAACATTACATAGTACATTTTAGTGTTTTAACTCTCTACAGTCCATAAGTTGTGAACGCATGCTGCGATCTTCGCACTGATGGTACCGGAAAGCTGTCGAGACAGAGTAGATCAGTACAACACCAAACATGGTCCGCTTCTTATGTATTAAACCTTAGATACCAAATAGTCTTTATTTCACAACATGATTAAACCTTGAATATTACACTTTGAAGCTATGGAACCTTTTATGTAAGTGTGCAGTGTGTAAGTGTTAGGGGTTTGGGAAAGGATGTTAGTTAGAGTTCACCATGGTAAGTGACTATCTGTATTTATGTAGTAAGGACTTTTAACTTGGAAGATGCGTACGCATGAAACTAATAAACAGCGTTCATACGCGGGGTATTATGCAGTCGGTAATGTGCGTATTTAATGTTTGTATGAGGTTTGATGAGATATGCGTTCGCACAATGCTAATAATAGCATCGCCGTATGTACTTAAAAGTGAGTTTAGCTAAAATGGCACTGGGCGGCCATTTGCAAAATGGCGTCGTGCAGATCTTATTTTCAAGATGGAGTCTTGTGGCCATTCGCAAGATGGTGTCGCTCCGATCTAATTTTAAACTGATCTTGTCTCAGCCAATTATCCGGCTTCGACAACTGGAATAACGTGGATTGAACTGATGAACTTGGAAGTTGACTCTGGACTGGAGTAATGAGAATTAAACTGGTGAGCTTGGAACTTGACTTCGGACTGGAGTATCGTGGAACGGACTTGGAATATCACTCCGGACTGGAGTATCATGGAACAGACTTGGAATATCACTACGGACTGGAGTATCGTGGAATGGACTTGGAATATCACTCCGGACTTTAGTATCGTGGAATGGACTTGGAATATCACTCCGGACTGGAGTATCGTGGAACGGACTTGGAATATCACTCCGGACTGGAATATCGTGGAATGGACTTGGAATATCACTCCGGACTGGAGTATCCTGGGTTGTGCTGGGAAGCACTGGTAATACACAGGGAACACAGGATCATAAGTCATGCAACAATGGACATTATGCACTGGCCTGCAAACTGGTAGAATTTCTGGATGCTCCAGGTGTATTTGTGTAGCAGGACTACAGATAGAACTAGTCTGGCAACCAAGAGGATATCCGGATATACTAGGTATTACAGTTAGCAGGATCATTGGTTATAGCAGGTATTGCAGTAGCAGGAGCCTGGGAAATGCTAGTACTCTGAAGTGTGCATCAACTATTCACCACGAGGAATGACGAGATGTTCAGGCCCAGAATGCTATCAGAGGAAGGTGTATATACCCTGGGTCGGGCAGGAATTAGTGGATATGTTCAGGTGGTCTGGAAGTAGCACTCTGAGTGGTGGAAGGCACAGCGGGAAGAGAGAAAAGTCATCTCTGCAGGGCTGAGAGTCAGACCTGCACCTGCGATTCCAATCAAGGCTAGCAGTGTTCACAGACAGAGGAGAGACCAGGTGACTAATCACTGTGGAAAGGAGAGCAGTCTAAATACACACACAGCAGTGTTACAGCCAGTATGATTCAGAGCAGATCTCCCAGGCGAATTGCACACACAGATCCATGGAGCAGCTGGCAGAGGTAAGTCTCAAGGCAAAAGGTAAAAAAAACTAGCCAGGGTTGTGAAAGTACCCCCTCTTCATGGGTGGACTCTGAACACCCAAATAAATGAAAAAATGACACACCAGGAAAACTGAAAAACTTCCTTCCAAACATGACATTCCAGAAGCTTCAAATACAGGGACACCATAACTCTTGAAAACGTCTCCTCAGACATCTTCCCAATACTCACATTTTATTGGGGCATCTGGAGTGGAAATTCTTCAAAAAAGATAGTTCAAGACCTTCGCCGATTCTTCCTTTTGCTGCGAGAACGTTTTGTGCCAACCAACGGACATGGGATCTCTGGTAACTCCTGTTGAAATTCATGACTGGGAAGGACAGGGTCAAATGACAGATGGTTTTCAGGGAATGGAGAATTATCGTGTGCATGATCGGACTCAGATTCTGAGTCAGTATCTAAAAGTAGAATGGAAGGCTTAGTAGGATTTGAAAACTGATAGGACTCCTGGGAGGAACTAAGCAAAACATGAGCACTTTTGATGGTGTTAGATGGTTGGTTCCTAAAGGTTCCTTGAGACTTCTCCTGGAGCAACTGATTCTGTACCTTACAAGAGGCATATTGGAGTCTAACCTCAGAGGGTGACCTCCTCTCACTAGAAACTTTGTCAGAGTCTTTATTTTGGGAGGTAGTCATACAAAGGGAACAAGGAGGTGTGTGCACATCTCATTCAGGGATGCTGATACTTTCATGTTGCTTTCCTTGGATTCTTGGAGTTCAGCACAATGGCCCTTGAAACCTTGACCTTGTTCGGGTTTCAAGGAAGTGGAGGACTCAGCAGAGGATGATTCCTTAGTAGAACCAACAGATTGCTTGGATAGAATTTTGGAACTGGGAACTTGACTAGGATTTAGTTTGACAGGTTTAGGACCAAATTATTTAATGACAGATTCACTGAAAGTCTTTATATTTAGAAGCATAGGATGTTTAGACTCGATGATAGGATTGGCCCAGTCCAACACCTTACCTCTAAAGGAAGAGAGAAGGTACTTAGTAAAGTTGGTAGGAGTGATACCAGAAGCTGGATCTGCTTCCATGATGGCAGCATATTGCTCCAGTAATGCAAAGTATTGCGATAAGTCCCCATCAAAATATTTGCACGCTGGAGTATCCGACGAATTCTGTGTGTTCAAGGATTGTGGGGCACATTCAGGTGCAGGGCTGGAGGAAACTTGAGGATGCACCAATAGATGGGGAGTTGAAATAACTGAAGCTGATAGATGTTCGGTATTAGGACCAGTTGATGGAACTGAAAGGAGGTCAGAGGAGCTAGAGTCAGTAGGATCAACAACCAAAGCTGAAAACAGATGACAGAAATCATCGTTCACGGGAACGATATTCACAGGGGATGCTGAACAGGAACCACGATCAGAATTAGTAGTACATGACACTCCTCCCTGGGAACTGGAACCTGAAACCCCCTCCTGGAGTGTGAAACTTGAGACCCCCTCCTGGGGTGCGGGACTTGAGACCCCCTAGTAGGGTGCGGGACTGAGGATCCCCTCCTGGGGTGCGGGACTGGGGACCCCCATCCTGTGGTAGGATACTTGAAATCCCTTTCTGGGGAATAGCACTTGAAACTCCATCCTGGAGCGAGGCACTTGAATTCCTCTCCTGGGGAATAGCACTAGGAACCCCATCCTGGGGTAAGAGACTTGGCACCCCTTCCTGTGGCGTAATTCTTGTAACCCTCTCCTGGGGTGAGAGACTTAAGGTTCCCTCCTGGAGTACAGAACTTGACACTCCCTGTTGGAGTTTGGGACCTAAAATCCCCTTCTGGGGAAGCTGACTCGGCTTTTCCTTTTGGTGTATGGAACATGAACCCCCCTTTTGGGATGCAAGAACAAAGACTTCTTCCTGGGACTCAAAACCCCTCTTAAGGTGCGAGACTTGAGACCCCCTGCTGGGGTGCGAGACTTGAGGCCCCCTGCTGGGGTGCGAGACTTGAGGCCCCCTGCTGGGGTGCGAGACTTGAGGCCCCCTGCTGGGGTGCGAGACTTGAGACCCCCTGCTGGGGTGCGAGACTTGAGACCCCCTCCTGGGGCTGAGACTCTGGAGACCCCTCCTGGGGTTGCCAACTGGAGTCCCCTACTGGGACAAAAAGAATCCGGGCTGGGGCCGGAACGGGCCGAATCCGGGCTGGGGCCGGAACGGGCCGAATCCGGGCTGGGGCCGGAACGGGCCGAATCCGGGCTGGGGCCGGAACGGGCACTGAGACGCTGACACTTAGAACCACTGCTGGAGCTGCAAAGGGAACAGTCTTTAATGAAGTGGTCAGAACCCGCACAATAGAGACAGAGCTGTAATTCATTGCGCCGCTGGCGTTCAGCCACAGGAAACTTGGGACGCGGGTAACTTTGATTTCTCACATTACTTGGTTTGGAAGAACCCTTCTTTCTTAGGGATTCCAAGGCAGAGGTTCCAGGGGTAGTTCTAAGAAACTCGGGAATGATCTGAAAAAATTTGATAAGTAAAGTCTGTAGCTGCTCCAGTAGTTGATGGAAGGTAGTTAGAGGTTCAGGTGTGATTTGAGTACCATCTAGCCGATTATTCAGGATTTGCAAAAGCTTTAGTACTTGATGCTGTAAGGCCTCCTGTGAATCCAGGCGAGCGACCAGGTTACGGAAAGCAGTTGGTCCAGTATTATATGCTTGATCCGCCACCATCTTTAGGCCTGAACATACTGTCACGATTGGTGCTTGAGAATTACCTGACTCAGGTGTTGAAGTGGATTCAGCGGAGACCGGCTTAACTGGAACCATGGTTGAGGTAAATAGCTCTATTTGTGAAAGAATTGTATAGCAGTGAGAACTGCCTTTGGTGGTAAATGACAGGAACAGGAAACTTGTAACGTTGGAGTGAAACTAGTAGAAGACTTGGAGGAATCGGACCGGGACCGGCAGGAAGACTTGCTGAGTTAAACTGGTGAACTTGGAACTTGACTCTGGACTGGAATAACATGGATTGAACTGATGAACTTGACTCTGGACTGGAGTAATGAGAATTGAACTGGTGAGCTTGGAACTTGACTTCGGACTGGAGTATCGTGGAACAGACTTGGAATATCACTCCGGACTGGAGTATCGTGGAACGGACTTGGAATATCACTCTGGACTGGAGTATCGTGGAATGGACTTGGAATATTTCACTCCGGACTGGAGTATCCTGGGCTGTGCTGGGAAGCACTGGTAATACACAGGGAACACAGGCTCATAAGTCAAGTGACAACAATGGACATTATCCACTGGCCTGCGAACTGGTAGAATTTCTGGATGCTCCTGGTGTATTCATGTAGCAGGACTACAGATAGAACTAGTCTGGCAACCAAGAGGATATCCGGATATACTAGGTATTGCAGTTAGCAGGATCACTAGATATAGCAGGTATTGCAGTAGCAGGAGCCTGGGACACGCTAGTACTCTGAAGTAGCACCAACTATACACCATGAGGAATGACGAGATGTTCAGGCCCAGAATGCCATCAGAGGAAGGTGTATATACCCTGGGTCCGGCAGGAATTGGTGGATATGATCAGGTGATCTGGAAGTAGCACTCTGAGTGGAGGAAGGCACAACATGCAGAGAGAACAGTCATCTCTGCAGGGCTGAGTCAGACCTGCACCTGCGATTCCAATCAAGGCTAGCAGTGTTCACAGACAGAGGTGAGACAAGGTGACTAATCACTGTGGAAAGGAGAGCACAGTCTAAATACACACAGCAGTGTTACAGCCAGCATGATTCAGAGCAGATCTCCCAGGTGAATTGCACACACAGATCCATAGAGCAGCTGGCAGAGGTAAGTCTCAAGGCAAAAAACTATGGTCTTGTTCAATGCCCTACCTGAACCCAGTGGCACGTTCTCATCATTTGACCCCACTAATGAAGATGAAGTAGCTACACTCTTCTCATCCTCCTCTACTACCTCTCCTCTTGATCCTATACCCTCACAAATCAGTAAAGCTCTGTCTCCTGTGCTCATTCCACACTTAACTAAAATCTGTAATCTCTCTTACTCTGCTGGTATCTTTCCATCACTGTTCAAGCATGCAGTGATCACTCCCATTTTGAAAAAACAAAATTCTGACCCTAACTCTCTCTCAAATTACCGTCCTATCTCCCAGCTACCTTGCCCCTCCAAGCTACTGGATAGACTTGCCTACACTCACCTCACACACTTTCTTAACACCCACAACTTATTGGACCCACTTCAGTCAGGCTTTCATTCCCAACACTCCACTGAGACAGCACTAAGGTAGTAAATGATCTGGTCACTGCCAAGGCTAAAGGCCATTATTCACTTCTAATTCTTCTAGATCTCTTTGCTGCCTTTGACACTGTTGACCACTCTCTTCTCATACAAACACTACAATCCCTAGGTCTTCAAGACACATCCCTTTCTTGGTTCTCATCCTACCTAATCGCTCTTACACTGTTCGCTTTTCTGATTCTACCTCCACTTTGCTACCTCTATCAGTTGGAGTACCACAAGGTTCAGTATTAGGTCCTCTGCTTTTCTCAATATATACCACCTTTCTTGGCAAACTAATCAACTCTTTTGGTTTTCAGTATCATCTGTACGCGGATACTCAAATTTACCTATCCTCCCCAGATTTGTCACCATCTGTGCTGGTCGGTGTCACTGAATGTCTCTCTGCCATTTCATCTTGGATGTCATCTCACCACCTCAAAATTAATATATCCAAAACAGAATTAATTATATTTCCACTGGCCAATAGTAGTTACCAACCTGATATCTATTACTGTTGACAACTCGACAATCAACCCCACCCCACAAGCTCGCTGCCTTGGTGTCATCCTTGACTCTGACTTTTGTTCCCCACATTCAATCTGCCTCTAAATCATGTTACATACATCTAAAAAACAGTCAAAATTTGACCATATCTTACACAAGACACTGCAAAAACTCTAATACACGCACTCATTATTTCCCGCCTTGACTATTGCAATTGTCTCCTTATTGGTCTTCCCAAAACAGGCTCTCCCCACAACAATCCATTTTGAGTGCAGCTGCGAGGTTGATCTTTCTCCCCAAACGTTCAGTGTCTGCTGATGCACTGTCAGTCCCTCCATTGGCTGCCGATCTTCTACCGTATTCAATTTAAAATACTTACACTCACACATAAAGCTATTATCCAAACCACACCAACATACATCTCTTCACTTATCTCAAAATATCTTCCAACCCAACATCTCCGCTCTGCATCTCTCATCCCCGCACATTACTTTTTCCCATGCAGTTACAGTACTTTTTTCAGGCTGCACCCACCCTGTGGAATGCCCTCCCATGCACAATAAGACTTTCCACTAGTTTCCAAACATTCAAGCGTTCTGTGAAAACTCACCTCTTTAGACAAGCTTATCAGATTCGAGGACCGCCCACCTAACCTTTTATAGCTCCCTATCTCTCTTCTTATAGTAAACACCCATCACATATTCTTTCTTCAATTTAACATCCTCCCAACCATAGGCCAACTTTCCAGTGTGATTGCAGATGTTCTTGGTGGGCTGTATAATCCAATCGGGCTGGACCAATTTGCAATATGTAGCACCAATCCTTATGTATCAACACCTATTTCCCTATAGATTGTAAGCTTGCGAGCAGGGCCCTCTTACCCTTATATACAGTCAGGAGCATAAATATTGGGACATTGACAGAATTTTCATATTTTGGCCTCTATTCACCACCACAATGGCTTTGAAATAAAACAAACAAGATGTGCTTTAACTGCAGACTTTCAGATTTCATTTGAGGGTAATTACATCCAAATCAGGTGAACGGTGTAGGAATTACAACGGTTTCTTTATATGCCTCCCACTTTGATTGTATGTCTTTTATGTATGTATGTCTTTTACAACCCAGTATAATGTGAATTCAAATTGTAAAGTGCAACGGAATTTGCTGCGCTATATAAGAAACTGTTAATAAATAAGAGCTGAGGGAGAGCTATACACATACACTGTGCAATTCCCACGCAGTAAGGCACCAGGTACAAGAGCTGAGGGGAAGCTATACACATACACTGTGCTATTCCCACGCAGTAAGGCACCAGGTACATGAGGGGAGGGGGAGCTATACACATACACTGTGCTATTCCCACACAGTAAGGCACCAGGTACACGAGCTGAGGGGGAGCTATACACATACACTGTGCCATTCCCATGCAGTAAGGCACCAGGTACATGAGCTGAGGGGGAGCTATACACATACACTGTGCTATTCCCACACAGTAAGGCACCAGGTATACGAGCTGAGGGGAGCTATACACATACTGTGCCATTCCCATGCAGTAAGGCACCAGGTACATGAGCTGAGGGGGAGCTATACACATACACTGTGCTATTCCCATGCAGTAAGGCACCAGGTACACGAGCTGAGGGGGAGCTATATACAAATACACTGTGCTATTCCCACGCAGTAAGGCACCAGGTACACGAGCTATACACATACACTGTGTTATTCCCACGCAGTAAGGCACCATGTACACGAGCTGAGGGGGTGCTATACACATACACTGTGCTATTCCCACGCAGTAAGGCACCAGGTACACGAGCTGAGGGGGAGCGATACACATACACTGTGCTATTCCCACGCAGTAAGGCACCAGGTACACGAGCTGAGGGGGAGCGATACACATACACTGTGCTATTCCCACGCAGTAAGGCACCAGGTACACGAGCTGAGGGGGAGCGATACACATACACTGTGCTATTCCCACGCAGTAAGGCACCAGGTACACGAGCTGAGGGGGAGCGATACACATACACTGTGCTATTCCCACGCAGTAAGGCACCAGGTACACGAGCTGAGGGGGAGCTATACACATACACTGTGCTATTCCCACGCAGTAAGGCACCAGGTACACGAGCTGAGGGGGAGCTATACACATACACTGTGCTATTCCCACGCAGTAAGGCACCAGGTACACGAGCTGAGGGGGAGCGATACACATACACTGTGCTATTCCCACGCAGTAAGGCACCAGGTACATGAGCTGAGGGGGAGCGATACACATACACTGTGCTATTCCCACGCAGTAAGGCACCAGGTACACGAGCTGAGGGGGAGCGATACACATACACTGTGCTATTCCCACGCAGTAAGGCACCAGGTACATGAGCTGAGGGGGGAGCTATATACAGCCATTATAAAGGAAGGCGGTGATGGGAAATCATCAGCACTTCCTTCCTAGCAGATAACGGAGGCTGGCTTGTACGGAGTCCATGTAGCGAATCAGCAGCTCCGCAGCTATGACAGACAGCTAACTGCACCAATCAGCTGCTAGGAGCGGCTGAGTGACAGCTTGACTCAATGACGGACGACGAGATACTTGGCGGGCTCTGCCGATGTGGTAATAAATCACGTGTCCTCGCTGACCAATTGCAGGCGGCCTGAGGGAATGCGACTGACCAGGGGCGGGACAGAAAGGTGCCCTCAAAGAAGTGGGCGTGGCTTATATATAGCGTTGGCAAATAGCGCCCTAGGATTAGGTTACAGACATGGGCCGCATCCAATCATCATTCGTCCCGCCTGGCCGCTCATTCCTGCAGTGACTGCGACAGCGCTGCTCCGCCATATCAGCCAATGAGAAGGCGGCTGGGCGGAGTTCCAGGGACACTATATAAGAAGCGCTCGCCGGCTTCCCGAAAGCTTCCGCTCTGAAGAATGTCTGCGAGCTACGACAACCGGTAAGTGTCAGGGCCGCGGCCTAGCAGTCATGTGACCAGGCCTGTAACTGCGGCCTTCCCTGGCGGCATCCTCCCTCCCTCTCTCACTGGTTTATATCCCCGCCGCTGCCGCCTGTGTGCTGAGCCTCCCCCCACACCCGCCGGCGGGACCCCATGGTGACGTGTCCTGAGCGGCCGGCTCCACCCGCCGTCCCGTTCCCTCTCTACCCCCCCTACACCCGGGCCGTAACATGGCGGCCCCCGCCCGGCAGCACGTGGCCGTCTCAGGGTGCGGGGAGAGGACAAGATGGCGGCCGCGCGGGGAGCTTTCCTATAAGATGGCGGCCACTTCCGGCCCTGCACGTGGCCCCAGGGGGAGGGGGATCTCTGCGTTTATCATATACCCGGACCTACGGTGTATCACCCTGCCACCCTCCCCCATGTAATATATCCCCCTCCCTGTGACACATTGTATATTATACTGTATTATATCACACTGACCCCCCCATGTAATATATCCCCCCTCCCTGTGACACATTGTATATTATACTGTATTATATCACTGACCCCCATGTAATATATCCCCCTCCCTGTGACACATTGTATATTATACTGTATTATATCACACTGACCCCCCCCATGTAATATATCCCCCTCCCTGTGACACATTGTATATTATACTGTATTATATCACACTGACCCCCCATGTAATATATCCCCCTCCCTGTGACACATTGTATATTATACTGTATTATATCACACTGACCCCCCATGTAATATATCCCCCTCCCTGTGACACATTGTATATTATACTGTATTATATCACACTGACCCTCCCCATGTAATATATCCCCCTCCCTATGACACATTGTATATTATACTGTATTATATCACACTGACCCCCCCCATGTAATATATCCCCCTCCCTATGACACATTGTATATTATACTGTATTATATCACACTGACCCCCCCCATGTAATATATCCCCCTCCCTGTGACACATTGTATATTATACTGTAT
This sequence comes from Taudactylus pleione, assembly GCA_031769625.1. Taxonomy (NCBI): domain Eukaryota; kingdom Metazoa; phylum Chordata; class Amphibia; order Anura; family Myobatrachidae; genus Taudactylus; species Taudactylus pleione. Next base: position 483,786 of record JAUIMM010003146.1, on the reverse strand, counting down.
TATATCACACTGACCCCCCCATGTAATATATCCCCCTCCCTGTGACACATTGTATATTATACTGTATTATATCACACTGACCCCCCCCATGTAATATATCCCCCTCCCTGTGACACATTGTATATTATACTGTATTATATCACACTGACCCCCCCATGTGATATATCCATATCCCTGTGACACATTGTATATTACACTGACCCCCTCATGTAATATATCCCCCTCCCGGTGACACATTGTATATTATACTGTATATCACACTGACCCCCCCCCATGTAATATATCCCCCTCCCTGTGACACATTTTATATTATACTGTATTATATCACTGACCCCCCCATGTAATATATCCCCCTCCCTGTGACACATTGTATATTATACTGTATTATATCACTGACCCCCCCATGTAATATATCCCCCTCCCTGTGACACATTGTATATTATACTGTATTATATCACTGACCCCCCCATGTAATATATCCCCCTCCCTGTGACACATAGTATATTATACTGTATTATATCACACTGACCCCCCCCCATGTAATATATCCCCCTCCCTGTGACACATTGTATATTATACTGTATTATATCACACTGACCCCCCCCATGTAATATATCCCCCTCCCTGTGACACATTGTATCATATACAGTATCAGACTGACCCCGATGTAATATATCCCTCTCCCAGTGACACATTGTATATTATACTGTATTATATCACACTGACCCCCCCCATGTAATATATCCCCCTCCCTGTGACACATTTTATATTATACTGTATTATATCACTGACCCCCCTCCATGTAATATATCCCCCTCCCTGTGACACATTGTATATTATACTGTATTATATCACCCTGCCATCCTTCCGTATGCTATATATCCCCCTCAGTGACACATTGTATATTATACTGTATATCACACTGACGACCCCCATGTAATATCCCCCTCCCTGTGACTCCTTGTGTATTATACTGTATAATATCATGCTGACCCCCCATGTAATATATCTCTTGCCCTGTCACACATTGTTTATTATACTATATCATCCTGCCACTCTCCCCTATAATATATTCCTATCTGACACATTATCACACTGACCCCATGTAATTTATCCATCTCCCTGTGACACATTGTTTATCATACTGTATTATATCATACTGTATTATATCATACTGACCCCCCCACATGTAATATACAATGTGTCACAGAGAGGGTAATACATGTGGGGGGGTCAGTATGTTATAATACAGTATGATATATAATGTCACAGGGAGAGGGAGATATCATACTGTAGTATATCACACTGACCTTCCACATGTAATATAACCCTCTCCCTGTGACACATTGTATCATATACAGTATCACACTGACCCCGATGTAATATATCCCTCTCCCAGTGACACATTGTATATTATACTATATCACTGACCCCGATGTAATGGGTCACTCCCTGTGACTCATAATACATTATAATATACAATGATGGAGATGTAAGACGCGGTATCCGTGCAAGTTATGTGCGCCGATACTGCTACTCCCCGATGTATGATCGGGGGGTTGAGTGGTACATGATAAGGGCGCTATCTACAAGATGGCAGCGCTGATAGCCTGGGCCATGTGTGAACAGTCAGATTACCTGACCGTTCGGCCCGCTGTAGCTGTCGCTATCTACAGCTACAGCCTGGCGCTAGCCTATCCCCACAGCAGGGACAGCGCTGTCCCTGCTGTGGCGGTTGCCTGCTCCAGGCTGCACGCTGGAATCTCGTGATACTTGCGAGATCCCGCGCATGCTCGGTGGAGCCGGCCGGGACAGAGATACAGCGCATCAGCACTAGGCTCATGCGCTGCGGTCTTTAGCAGGTAGCGCTGGAGGGGGGAGTTAATGCTCCTCCTCTGCGGCCGGTGAGATGTTCTTGCATCTCATCGGTAGTGCTTCCTGCCGGTAAGGAGAAGCAGGAAGCATTATAGCGGCACGTTGAGTGCCGCTAGAATATATCCCTGATACAATGGGGTAGATGTATTACATCAGGGTGACTGATATAATACAGTATGTCTCACGGAGGGGTATATATTACATGGGGGGTCAGCGTTATATAATACAGTATAATATACAATCACACTGACCCCCATGTAATATAACTTCCTCTATTATATTGTACTGTACTCCTCACCCTATGACACATTGTATATTCTGTATTATATCGCACTACTACCCACCCTGTTTAATATCACTCTCCCTGTGATATATATATTTTATTATTTCTGTGTTATAACACAGAAGTTGATCAGTCGCCAGCGGGTCCCTGCCGTAAGTGTACGGGAGGTTAGTGGGTCGCCTGTACACTCCATACATACAGGCAGGAGACATTGGTATCAGGGGTGCTGCAGGGCAGATACCGTCTGTACATATGTGCTGGTACACTAGATATATTGCCTATTCAGTGCAACATGTAATATGTGTGTGCCCAGGTCATGAGTACACATCTGTATAATCCCCATCCTGCCTCCCTGTATTATATTATAACTACTCACCCCTGTCATATACCCCCAGCCCACCTATATCTGTGATATACTGTATATTATAGATACAGGATGGGGATCACTGACCCCCTGTAATATACCCCCATCCTGGGATCCTGTATCTGTGATGCACTGTATATTGTACTATACCACACTGTCCCCCTGTAATATACCCCCTGCTGGGTCACTGCATGTGGTACACTGTATATTATACTATACCACACTGTCCCCCTGTAATATACCCCCCTGCTGGGTCACTGCTTGTGATACACTGTATATTATACTATACCACACTGTCCCCCTGTAATATACCCCCATACTGGGTCCCTGCATGTGATGCACTGTATATTATACTATACCACACTGTACCTCTGTAATATACCCCCTGCTGGGTCCCTGCATGTGATGCACTGTATATTATACTATACCACACTGTCCCCCTGTAATATACCCCCATACTGGGTCCCTGCATGTGATACACTGTATTTTATACCACACTGTCCCCCTGTAATATACCCCCATACTGGGTCCCTGCATGTGATACACTGTATATTATATTATACCACACTGTACCCCTGTAATATACCCCCATACTGGGTCCCTGCATGTGATGCACTGTATATTATATTATACCGCACTGTCCCCCTGTAATATACCCCCATACTGGGTCCCTGCATGTGATGCACTGTATATTATACTATACCACACTGTCCCCCCTGTAATATACCCCCCTGCTGGGTCCCTGCATGTGATACACTGTATATTATACTATACCACACTGTCCCCCTGTAATATACCCCCCTGCTGGGTCCCTGCATGTGATGCACTGTATATTATACTATACCACACTGTCCCCCTGTAATATACCCCCATACTGGGTCCCTGCATGTGATGCACTGTATATTATACTATACCACACTGTCCCCCTGTAATATATCCCCATACTGGGTCCCTGCATGTGATGCACTGTATATTATATTATACCACACTGTCCCCCTGTAATATACCCCCATACTGGGTCCCTGCATGTGATGCACTGTATATTATACTATACCACACTGTCCCCCTGTAATATACCCCCCTGCTGGGTCCCTGCATGTGATGCACTGTATATTATACTATACCACACTGTCCCCCTGTAATATACCCCCATACTGGGTCCCTGCATGTGATGCACTGTATATTATACTATACCACACTGTCCCCCTGTAATATACCCCCATACTGGGTCCCTGCATGTGATGCACTGTATATTATACTATACCACACTGTCCCCCTGTAATATACCCCCATACTGGGTCCCTGCATGTGATGCACTGTATATTATACTATACCACACTGTCCCCCTGTAATATACCCCCATACTGGGTCCCTGCATGTGATACACTGTATATTATACTATACCACACTGTACCCCTGTAATATACCCCCATCCTGGGTACCTGCATGTGATACACTGTATATTATACTATACCACACTGTACCCCTGTAATATACCCCCATCCTGGGTACCTGCATGTGATACACTGTATATTATACTATACCACACTGTCCCCCTGTAATATACCCCCCTGCTGGGTCCCTGCATGTGATACACTGTATTATACTATACCACACTGTCCCCCTGTAATATACCCCCATACTGGGTCCCTGCATGTGATGCACTGTATATTATACTATACCACACTGTCCCCCTGTAATATACCCCCATACTGGGTCCCTGCATGTGATGCACTGTATATTATACTATACCACACTGTCCCCCTGTAATATACCCCCATACTGGGTCCCTGCATGTGATACACTGTATATTATATTATACCACACTGTCCCCCCTGTAATATACCCCCATACTGGGTCCCTGCATGTGATGCACTGTATATTATACTATACCACACTGTCCCCCTGTAATATACCCCCATACTGGGTCCCTGCATGTGATGCACTGTATATTATACTATACCACACTGTCCCCCTGTAATATACCCCCATACTGGGTCCCTGCATGTGATGCACTGTATATTATACTATACCACACTGTCCCCCTGTAATATACCCCCTGCTGGCTCCCTGCATGTGATGCACTGTATATTATACTATACCACACTGTCCCCCTGTAATATACCCCCATACTGGGTCCCTGCATGTGATACACTGTATATTATACTATACCACACTGTCCCCCTGTAATATACCCCCATACTGGGTCCCTGCATGTGATACACTGTATATTATATTATACCACACTGTACCCCTGTAATATACCCCCATACTGGGTCCCTGCATGTGATACACTGTATATTATATTATACCACACTGTCCCCCTGTAATATACCCCCCTGCTGGGTACCTGCATGTGATACACTGTATATTATACTATACCACACTGTCCCCCTGTAATATACCCCCATACTGGGTCCCTGCATGTGATACACTGTATTTTATACCACACTGTCCCCCTGTAATATACCCCCATACTGGGTCCCTGCATGTGATACACTGTATATTATATTATACCACACTGTACCCCTGTAATATACCCCCATACTGGGTCCCTGCATGTGATGCACTGTATATTATATTATACCGCACTGTCCCCCTGTAATATACCCCCATACTGGGTCCCTGCATGTGATGCACTGTATATTATACTATACCACACTGTCCCCCCTGTAATATACCCCCCTGCTGGGTCCCTGCATGTGATACACTGTATATTATACTATACCACACTGTCCCCCCTGTAATATACCCCCCTGCTGGGTCCCTGCATGTGATGCACTGTATATTATACTATACCACACTGTCCCCCTGTAATATACCCCCATACTGGGTCCCTGCATGTGATGCACTGTATATTATACTATACCACACTGTCCCCCTGTAATATATCCCCATACTGGGTCCCTGCATGTGATGCACTGTATATTATATTATACCACACTGTCCCCCTGTAATATACCCCCATACTGGGTCCCTGCATGTGATGCACTGTATATTATACTATACCACACTGTCCCCCTGTAATATACCCCCCTGCTGGGTCCCTGCATGTGATGCACTGTATATTATACTATACCACACTGTCCCCCTGTAATATACCCCCATACTGGGTCCCTGCATGTGATGCACTGTATATTATACTATACCACACTGTCCCCCTGTAATATACCCCCATACTGGGTCCCTGCATGTGATGCACTGTATATTATACTATACCACACTGTACCCCTGTAATATACCCCCTGCTGGCTCCCTGCATGTGATACACTGTATATTATACTATACCACACTGTCCCCCTGTAATATACCCCCATACTGGGTCCCTGCATGTGATACACTGTATATTATATTATACCACACTGTCCCCCTGTAATATACCCCCTGCTGGCTCCCTGCATGTGATGCACTGTATATTATACTATACCACACTGTCCCCCTGTAATATACCCCCATACTGGGTCCCTGCATGTGATGCACTGTATATTATACTATACCACACTGTCCCCCTGTAATATACCCCCATACTGGGTCCCTGCATGTGATGCACTGTATATTATACTATACCACACTGTCCCCCTGTAATATACCCCCATACTGGGTCCCTGCATGTGATGCACTGTATATTATACTATACCACACTGTCCCCCTGTAATATACCCCCATACTGGGTCCCTGCATGTGATACACTGTATATTATATTATACCACACTGTACCCCTGTAATATACCCCCATACTGGGTCCCTGCATGTGATACACTGTATATTATATTATACCACACTGTCCCCCTGTAATATACCCCCCTGCTGGGTACCTGCATGTGATACACTGTATATTATACTATACCACACTGTCCCCCTGTAATATACCCCCATACTGGGTCCCTGCATGTGATGCACTGTATATTATACTATACCACACTGTCCCCCTGTAATATACCCCCATACTGGGTCCCTGCATGTGATACACTGTATATTATACTATACCACACTGTCCCCCTGTAATATACCCCCTGCTGGCTCCCTGCATGTGATGCACTGTATATTATACTATACCACACTGTCCCCCTGTAATATACCCCCATACTGGGTCCCTGCATGTGATGCACTGTATATTATACTATACCACACTGTACCCCTGTAATATACCCCCTGCTGGCTCCCTGCATGTGATACACTGTATATTATACTATACCACACTGTCCCCCTGTAATATACCCCCATACTGGGTCCCTGCATGTGATACACTGTATATTATATTATACCACACTGTCCCCCTGTAATATACCCCCATACTGGGTCCCTGCATGTGATGCACTGTATATTATACTATACCACACTGTCCCCCTGTAATATACCTCCATACTGGGTCCCTGCATGTGATGCACTGTATATTATACTATACCACACTGTCCCCCTGTAATATACCCCCCTGCTGGGTCCCTGCATGTGATACACTGTATTATTATACTATACCACACTGTCCCCCTGTAATATACCCCCATACTGGGTCCCTGCATGTGATGCACTGTATATTATACTATACCACACTGTCCCCCTGTAATATACCCCCATACTGGGTCCCTGCATGTGATGCACTGTATATTATACTATACCACACTGTCCCCCTGTAATATACCCCCCTGCTGGGTCCCTGCATGTGATACACTGTATTATTATACTATACCACACTGTCCCCCTGTAATATACCCCCATACTGGGTCCCTGCATGTGATGCACTGTATATTATACTATACCACACTGTCCCCCTGTAATATACCCCCATACTGGGTCCCTGCATGTGATGCACTGTATATTATACTATACCACACTGTCCCCCTGTAATATACCCCCATACTGGGTCCCTGCATGTGATGCACTGTATATTATACTATACCACACTGTCCCCCTGTAATATACCCCCATACTGGGTCCCTGCATGTGATGCACTGTATATTGTCCTGCAGTGTATTGTTACTGTGCCTGGTACGTATTGATGAGTCAGTCTGAGTGCTGACGGCTATAGTATTAGTAGGAGTGTGCCCCCATGCCCGGGTTACACAATAACTGACTAAGCAACTTTATAGTCAGACTGAGCTGCTGATCACGTGTCTGTCCGTATTCATGTCAGGGATGGCACTGAGAGGTAGATACATCCGGTAAGCCTGGCACTGCTGTCAGCACCCGGGGGTGACTACTATAGTCTGTTCCTGTGATAGTCCCTAAGCCTGTATATGCACCCGCCTGTGTACAGCCATACACAATCTGTCACCCGGGGAGATGTATTAATATGCAGCTAATGTTCGGTTAATGAATGCATGGCCCTGCTTCTCCCATTACAGAAGCGAAGCCGCGCCAATTACTGACCATGTGTGAAAAAAATAATTTTGCCAATGTGGGAGTTACCTGGTCTCCCTGGCGAATCGCACGCTCCCTCTTCCCGCACTTGCTGCTTTATTGGAGGAAAAACTTGATTGTTTTCTAATGTGCCAATGTGCTAGCTTTTATACAGACTGTGCCCCACTCTCCCAACACTGAGAGATGTGACCCTCGCCTAGAGGGCTTGCTTTAGGATACAGCCTAAATGGGTCTGTTTTTTTTGTTTTAGATCCAGAGACAATGGACCCGAAGGCATGGAGCCTGATGGTATCATTGAGAGCAACTGGAATGAAATTGTGGATAGCTTTGATGATATGAATCTGTCCGAGTCTCTCCTGAGAGGAATTTATGCCTATGGTTTTGAGAAACCTTCTGCAATCCAACAGCGCGCTATTCTACCTTGTATCAAGGGTGAGTGATCGCTTGTAATGGGGGCTGTACAGCAAGGGGTGGGAGTGATTGCTTGTAATGGAGGGGGTGAGTGATTGCTTGTAATGGAGGGGGTGTGTGGTCGCTGCTAATGGGTGGGCATACAGCCAGGAGGGGTAAGAATGCTTCTAATGGGGGTATACAGCAAGGGGGCAGGAGAGATTGCTTGTTGTTGGTGTACAGTGAGGGGGTGAGTGTTGTGAATGGGGGTGTACAGCTAGGTTTGAATGATCGCTTGTAACGGGGGTGTACAGCGTAGGGGCGATAGTGATCACGTAATGGTTTACAGCTAAGGGGTGGGTGATCGCTTGTAATGGGGGTGTATATTGAGGGAGGGGGTTGTACAGCAAGAGGGCGGTGAGTATTTGCTTGTAATGGGGTGTACAGTGAAGGGGTGAGGTCGCTTGTAATGGGGTGTGTATAGCAGGGGGGTGGGTGATCGCTTGTAATGGGGCCTGTACAGTGAGGGGGTGAGTGATCGCTTGTAATGGGGTGTGTATAGCAAGGGAGAGGGTGATCGCTTGTAAGGGGGTGATCGCTTGTAATGGGGCCTGTACAGGGAGGGGGTGGGTGATCGCTTGTAATGGGGCCTGTACAGGGAGGGGGTGGGTGATCGCTTGTAATGGGGGTGTACAGTGAGGGGGTGGGTGATCGCTTGTAATGGGGGTGTACAGTGAGGGCGTGGGTAATCGCTTGTAATGGGGGTGTACAGTGAGGGGGTGGGTGATCGCTTGTATTGGGGGTGTACAGTGAGGGGGTGGGTGATCGCTTGTATTGGGGTGTGTACAGAAAGGGTGAAGCTTATCTACTGTATCTAGACATTATTTCCGGTCACTGTAAAGCAGCCTTACCTGACCCATGGAGTCACCAGTGTTACATAGCGGGGTGGAGGGAGATAGAAGACTTCTGATTAGTCCTCGCACTGACCTGTTCCTCGGATTAGGCCGTAGTAAAGAGCTGAAAGTGCATGTCCGCAGGGGCTGGTGAGTGGCACCTGGGCAGGCTGACATCGGCACCTTACCTAAATTTAGCACCAGCTTCATACACCAGATACTAACAGGCAGTCACCTTCATGACCTGGTGAGAATATAATATCCAACAAATTATAATAATCTAGTGTAAGGTGTCTGTATTGCTGGATAATGAAACAAGATTACTTAGGTAAAAGGATAACAGTAACCTATACCAGTGATGTCAGGGTAGTGGGTGGGCCTGTACCCAGTAAGGGGGTGGTCATACGGTCACCGGATATAGTGCTAGGAAGGGAATGCAGCTATGGCCTCTGCACGCTGAGTGACTGACGGCTCTATTTCAGGTTACGATGTGATCGCTCAGGCTCAGTCCGGAACTGGGAAAACTGCCACGTTTGCCATTTCCATCCTTCAGCAAGTTGAGCTGGATTTAAAGGCCACTCAGGCCCTGGTATTGGCTCCAACCAGAGAGTTGGCCCAGCAGGTGAGTGGCCTCGATCGTGGTTCAGTGTAAAGCAGAGTCCTTTTTTTTGGTGGAGATGCTGATGTTTGGACCTTTTCTCTTAGATTCAAAAGGTGGTGATGGCTCTGGGGGACTACATGGGTGCCTCTTGCCACGCTTGTATTGGGGGCACCAATGTACGGGCAGAAGTACAGAAGCTCCAGTCAGAAGCTCCGCACATAATCGTGGGCACTCCCGGCAGAGTCTTCGACATGTTAAACAGGCGCTATCTCTGTGAGTATCTCTAACATGGAACCTCCAGCCCCTGTCACTGGGCAAGGCGGCGTCATGTGGCACCTGGTCTTATATCTGACAGGGGCAGAGAAGCACCCCCGTATTCATCCCAGTGCAGCTGTTGTGCCTGTCAGCTGGTTCATGCTACGGGGACACCGATGGCTGGCCATAGCCCATCGCTTTTCGTTGACTAATACGGTTTGTTTTTGTGTTGTTTTTTTGCAGCCCCCAAATGCATAAAAATGTTTGTGCTGGATGAGGCTGACGAAATGTTGAGCAGAGGATTCAAAGATCAAATCTATGATATTTTCCAGAAGTTGAGCAGCAATGCTCAGGTAATGTTCTGTACAATTGGTTAATAATCTGTTGCATAAATGGTGTCTAACACTAGATGGCGCTAGACCTCCGTGTTCTGCGTAGGGTGTAGTAATGGAGCTGTGTTGCCGTTCTGGGTTGGTTTGTTGATGATAACCCATGCGTGTCATCTGACGCCCTCATCTCTCTCTGCGTCGGCTCTCCGGTCTGCGTCTTGCAGGCCAGAACAGTCTGGGTGCAGAGAATTGCGGGGAATGATCACACCACACTATCTGAAAACCGCCCGCCTTTCTCTCTCTGCAGATGGCGGCTGCAATGAGCCGTGCGTTTGCTTTCCGCGTGCTAATCCCTGACTTTTCTCATGTAAGGTGGTGCTTCTCTCTGCCACCATGCCTGCAGATGTGCTGGAGGTAACCAAAAAGTTCATGCGGGACCCCATCCGTATCTTGGTCAAGAAAGAGGAGCTGACCCTGGAGGGTATTCGGCAGTTCTACGTCAATGTGGAACGAGAGGTGAGTGTCCTTCGGGCAGGGCCCCTACCCCCTGTCACTGGGCAAGGATGCATCACGTGACTCATTCTTATATCTGACAGGGGGAGAATAAAAATGACCCATATTCATCCCAGCGCAGCATGACTGTGACTGTCAGCTGGTTCATGCTGTGGGGACACTCTTAGCTGTACTGCTGTTACACTCTAGCTTGTGCTGATCAGTCTTGTCCCTTCCAGATGAGTGCTGTCTTTAGTCTTGCATGGTGCCCCCCAGATCAGCAGCTCTGCTGCGACTCTCCTCGGTCTGACTGATGTCTGCTTTTCAGGAGTGGAAGCTGGACACGCTCTGTGACTTGTACGAAACCCTTACAATCACACAAGCTGTAATCTTCATCAACACCCGCCGGAAGGTGGACTGGCTGACGGAGAAGATGCACGCCCGAGACTTCACGGTGTCTGCCCTGGTAAGCCTTGCCTGCGGGTCCAGTCTTGTGCCCCTGTCACTGGGCAAGGGCTCGTCATGTGACGTGTGCTTATATCTGACGGGGGTATATTAAAGGACCCCCATATTCATCCCAGCACAGCTGTGTGACTGTCTGCTGGTTCATGCTGTGGGGACATGTAGTGTCGTGTGTTACCAGGCAATCATACAATGTCTCTTACAGCACGGAGACATGGACCAGAAGGAGAGAGATGTGATTATGCGAGAGTTCAGATCTGGGTCCAGTCGCGTCCTCATCACCACAGATCTACTGGTAAGCTGCATTCAGTCTCTGCTCGCTAACCCCGGCCTTTAAGGCGTACCGGTATTAATGCAGTCTCTGTTCCAGGCCCGAGGTATTGACGTGCAGCAGGTCTCCCTGGTCATCAACTATGACTTGCCAACAAACCGAGAGAACTACATTCACAGGTGAGTATTGTGGCTCAGTGTGGCCTCATCCCCCCCCCCCCCCCCCCCCCCAAGAGCATTCCCTCTCTGCACAGCTCTATGCTGACCGCAGAACGTAGGCCCTTGGAAGAGAAATCTTAACCATGATCCACAGCGGTTAACGCTATACTGTCGCGTTTCGCAACTTAAACATGGCTGACACTAAATGGTATTCAATGCTCTGAACCTGTGAGCACCAGTTTTGGGAGATGGCATTAACCGAAGGCTCCCCTGTCCCATTTCTCTCGCAGGATTGGCCGAGGCGGCCGTTTCGGTAGGAAAGGAGTCGCGATCAACATGGTCACCGAGGAAGACAAGCGTACTCTGAAGGACATTGAGACTTTTTACAACACAACCATTGAGGAGATGCCCATGAACGTGGCAGATCTAATCTAAAGCTTCCCAACCAGGGGAAATATTTAAATGGGAAAAAAAAACAGAAAAAAAAAACAGCATAATTGAAAATACAAAAAATACCCTCTCTGCACTTGCCCCACACGGTGGGGGCAGAGGGGGGTGCAGAGCTTTGTTTATAAAGCCCCATACATTTGGGCTTGCCCTCCCTACTCCCTGTATGACATTAAATGATTTTTTTTGTTTTCTGTTTCAAATAAATGTTATTTTGAGGTATTGTGGCCGTAAATACTTGTTTTGTGTTTTCTTCTATAAAGTGAACACTAATCCCCCTTCCCCCCCCCCCCCCCCCCCTCTATCTTTTCCCACCAAATCAGTGGACCAAACAGGACTCCTATAATTCCCCTAAATCAGACAGCTCAATTTGGATTTTTGACTTTTTACAAAAAACCCCAAAAAAGCTTAATTGTTAAATTTTTATTTGCTTTTCTGTATAGTATTTATTAAATAAAAACTTTTTTTTGCAACATAGTTTGTCTCGTGCTTTCCCTGCCCCTCCCATGTCAGCCCTTCCCAGCTATAGCTGCCCCTCTCCCCCCCTCTTAGTGCTGTTTTTGGTGGGAAATGGGTTAAATGTTAATACAGAACTGAGACCTCAGGGCACTGTAGTCCCTTGACAGTGGCATCTGCAATCTGTACCATGTAGATATTGGCCAGTGCTTCTGGCGGTCCCGGTCTTACAAGGTGCAAGGCTTCCGCAGTCACCTGAGGGCGATCTAACATGAGTGGGATTCTCTAATTGTCAGTCATGTTCTGGTATCGGTGATGCCAGGACGGTTACTGGGGGTAATGCTGCATTTTGAGTGTTCTGGGCAGGAACTACTGGATGGGAAGGTAGACTGGATATTTCACGGTGTAATCTCAGCATGGGTGCAGAGAAGACTAATGGACGGGGAATGGAGGCAGTGGTTGGAGACGGGTTTTGTATTTTAAGATGTCGCTTAACACACCCTCCACTCAGAGCTGACTATGACTGGTCCTGTATGAGCCAGTGACCATCTCGTACATGGCTTCAGGGGTTTAGGTATGAAGACTTGGAGAGAACATGGACCAAGTACCAACCAATCATCTCCTAACTCATATATTTTAAACACTGCCTGTAATCTGACTGCTAGGAGCTGATTGGTTGGTACTTTATATCCATCCACTTTATCTAAGGCTGCTTACGTGGATCCCTTAATGTCCTACAGTCTCATGGTGGGTTTGGTACCAGTCTAAATCAACTGGCTTAAATTTGGTTCTACCTGGCTTCTTGCGTAGGTGTGGGACTTTGCAGAACTACTGGTTGCTATTAGTGATACGACTTGCATGTACTGCGATCTGTAGCCCTACAGTAGGCGGCTATTCTACAAGTGACCAGTCTATACAAAGCATAACAAAGCTTTTATATTAACAATAGTTTGACTTCTAAGCTGTGTAGTAAGTGTTAGTTAAGGTACAAGTAGTGTGTGGGGGGGGGGGGGTGTCTTACTGCTTTATGCTAGTGTAAGCCCAATGGTAACATGTAGTGTTATAGTCCTTGACATTTGGCTTCCATGCCTATAGGTAGGGTGACCTGTAACCCAAGGGCTATGCCCACTTTCATGGTTGACAATTTTGGAAGGTCCCCGTGTTGTATATGAATGTAGTCTTCAAAATACCATGATACAAGCAGTAACTGCAAAACATTACATGATGAGACTTGTTAGGACGAGAACTGATAAGGGGGAGGGCAGTGTGCTGGCTGTAGTGGGTAGTGGTATGGGGGAGGACAGTGTGCTGGCTATAGTGGGTAGTGGTATGGGGGAGGACAGTGTGCTGGCTATAGTGGGTAGTGGTAAGGGGGAGGGCAGTGTGCTGGCTATAGCAGGTAGTGGTATGGGGGAGGGCAGTGTGCTGGCTATAGCAGGTAGTGGTATGGGGGAGGGCAGTGTCCTGGCTATAGCGGGTAGTGGTGAGGGAGGGAAGTGTGCCGGCTATAGCGGGTAGTGGTGAGGGAGGGCAGTGTGCCGGCTATAGCGGGTAGTGGTGAGGGAGGGCAGTGTGCCGGCTGTAGTGGGTCATGGGTGTAGGGTAATTTGGTCAGTGAAATGGTGCTTACTGTATGGGTGTGCAGGTGGTCAGTGACTGAAGGAGTAGTGTGGCACTGGTGATGGGTAGTGCAAGGTGGGCAGATGATGGGGTCATTCCTGGGAGCTTGGGTAAGCCTGGCCATACATCTATCAGATTCCCTGTTCGGCTGATGTCTTAATCGGTGGGGGAATTGGCAATATACAGTATTTGGCAAAAAATACATTTGGGGTCAGAATCTGGATTGTCAATGTGTGGCATTTCATTGGTGCCCCAAGCACTGTCAGAGCAGGGTATTGCCCTGGCAGCTGCCTGATGTACGGGCACATACATGTAGGCTGTATTGAGGAGTTTCCCTGGTGTAACGCTGAGAATCTTTGAAATCAAACGTCCTTAAATGGTCATCCTGAGACTTGGTGTTTTCCTGATGTATTGCTGATCAGCGTTTCTGATTGGCCTGTGCGGAATGGCGATTCGGGCTGTAGAGGAATGGCGCACACTGAAAATTGCTGGAACTAAACCAGTGCTTTACTGTCACACACGTGCCTCCTGCAGTCGATGGCGTGACTGACGAATTCCCAGCGAGAGACTGTAAAAGTAGGAACCACGTCTTCCCTATGGCAGGTCTCACATCCAGCAAAGATGCCAGCCCATATGCAAGGAACTTACCAGGACAGCACTGTACATATGGCAGGTCTGATGGCAGTAAGACCCTTGCCCCTGTACACAATGCTTTATCAGACATGCCATGTTATTTGTAATGTATACGACATTTCCCTCTAGAGGATTACTACAACTGGACAGAAGAGCTATTCAGTGTGTCCCCACAAACCAACTTCACCCATCGCTAAAATGACCAAACCTTCAGTCTCTTGTGTTACTGCTGTTTTATACTTGCCGGTGAGGATTAGTGTACTGAAGACGCTGACCTGCTGGTGAGGACGTATACGCCAGAAGACTCTGCCAGTGAGGATTAGTGTGCTGAAGACACGTTGACCTACCGTGAGGATGTGTACTCCAGAAGACGCTGCCGGTGAGGATTAGTGTACTGAAGACGCTGACCTACCGGTGAGGACATGTACTCCAGAAGACGCTGCCGGTGAGGACGTGTACTCCAGAAGATGCTGCCGGTGAGGACATGTACTCCAGAAGATGCTGCCGGTGAGGACGAGTGTACCCCAGAAGACGCTGCCGGTGAGGACCGACTGTACCCCAGAAGACGCTGCCGGTGAGGACCGACTGTACTCCAGAAGACGCTGCCGGTGAGGACCGACTGTACTCCAGAAGACGCTGCCGGTGAGGACCGACTGTACTCCAGAAGACGCTGCCGGTGAGGACCGACTGTACTCCAGAAGACGCTGCCCGTGTTCCATTGCAGTCCTTCTGATTGTTAGAAGTGTCAGATTTGCCATCATTACCCTTTATTACATACATGCTATAGCCGAGATACCGTACAATACAAATGCAGCTACAGGACATCTCTTATTTAATGACTGGAGCACTGTAGACTCCTGACCAGACCGATTATTACAGGAATATGGGTTTAGCGTATACATTGTTGTTCTGTGCAGATGGTCAGTAATTAGATGCCTGTATGTCAGCCCAGAGCTGGAAGTCCTTGGAAAGTGGGGACCACAAAAATTAAATTGGGTCCCCCCCCCCCTTCTGAGCAACTAATAGTGCTGAGCTGAGGTCCTGGGGATATTCCCTGCACCCCTGGTGGCTGTGGGTGCTGGGGTAATGACATTGAAAGAATTAATATTGCTCTTTACAGGTCCTGGCATGCAGGCACATGAGGAACAAGGAAAGTATGTAGGAAAGAACTTAAGGCCCCCGTACATCAGCAATCTGAAAACCACAATTGAACAATTTGAAGATTTATTGCCCGATTTTAGGATTTCCCGATCGGGCAATCTGCGCCCATACATTACAGATCTTTTTCAGTGATTTGCTGTTCGATTGCAGCAAAAACAGATCTGGCAATCTTGAAAGGCTCCATCATTTTACAGGTAACGCTCTGCAAATCTGCTGATCATGTCCATACACTAGCAATCTACAGCCCCAATCAATCTGTGAAATCCAATGTGTTGGACAATCAGATTTAACAATTCCAATCACTTTTTGGTTGCAATCTGTGAAGCCCATACATTGCAGATTTTATACACAATCGATTGCAAATTGCACGATTGCTGCAATCCATCTCTGATATATGGGTGCCTTTACCGAAGTAGCTCCTCAGCTGGGTGCAATCAATAGATTATTATTAAGGCCCCCATACATCAGAGATGGATTGCAACAATCGTGCAATTTGCAATCGATTATGTATAAAAATCTTTCCCTCTTTCCATCGATTGTAGATTGTGGCAATTCTGCAATCATTGTGTATAAAAATCTTTCCCCTTTTCAATCGATTGCAAATTGCACGATTGCTGCAATCAATCTCTGATGTATAGGGGCCTTTAGCTGCAATCGATCTGCAATCACTGAAAAAGATCTGTAGTGTATGGGCGCAGATTGCTCGATTGGGAAATCCTAAGATCGGGCAATAAATCTTCAAATTGTTCAATTGGGGTTTTCAGATTGCTGATGTATGGGGGTCTTTACACAAACCTTCACACAATGGGCGTGCATGCTACTGTTACACCACGCACCACAATGGTCTGTCTAAACAATAAAAGACAACAGAAGTCAATGAATAAAAAAATATTAAAGCCAATCGGTAATATACTGAGACCAGCGAAGGACACATCTAATAATACAAACACCAGTATTCCAATATTATAACAATGTTTCCTTATTAAAACTTATCAGTGTGCTCAGCTCCCATTATCCACCAATATCGGAGGGAGTCCAACATTACATATAATGGTACAGTATGCTGATTATAAGGGAACACTGCGCCAGATAATAATTGGTACGTAGGAGCCGGAGTAATTCCCAGGGGTCCTCAGACGGAAGATGATAAGCCACCGATCCGGATCTGATTTAGCAGGTGTATGGTGACAAGAAGCCGCTATAATAGATGCTGCCCCTTAATGTAGTTCTGGCTGTATGGTGAGTAGCTGATCGCTGTCGCACCAATTATTGATCACATGGCATGCAGTTGTAATTATTGCCACTGAGATGGAACCCTGCAATGTTTTCCTCAGAGGAACAACAAGAGCACGCTGGCACCTGTAGACACAGGACTCAGACACCGGCTGTGGTCGTATTATATTAAAAAAAAAAAAAAAAAAAAAAAAACATTTCTTCAGGGTCCATAGGCTCCACAGGGAGACCTTAGGGTGTTGGTGATGGTTGGACATCCGGGCACCACGCAGTTAATGGTTTTCTCCCAGGATGCACCAGGCACCTCTCCCTACACCCCAAGCCAGAGGCACCTCCGTTTCGTTTGGTACCCAGCCAGAGGCGGGTCACTGAAGATGCAGGGGGGGGGGTCGGGGTTTCTTAACAGAGCGGACAGCGTTAGTCCATGCTGCTGCTCCATTACCCCGCCGGCGCCGGTACTGATGCGGGGATTGCGGCGGGACCCCGGGGTCTGTGCTAGCTAGACCCAGCGGGACTGCAGCCGATTCACAGTGATTCGCTTGTAGCAGTCCTTCACCTCCGGGTCTCGGGACAGCCCGGGGGATGACCTACGCTTCCACTTGAACACCATGGACATTAGCTGGCATGCAAACCAGCGTCCTAGGGGTTAATTGCCGGCCAGGAGAGGCAGACTTCCCTGTTTACAGTCGGCTCTTCCCAGCGCGCCTTTGCAGTCTGGCTTAGCTGAGGCAGCTCTCCTCCCATGGGCCTGCCCCCTCTGAGGTCTCTGGCAGCCATTTTCTTCCACTGGAAGTTGCAGATCTGTCAGGATAGTCGCAGAGCCCGGGTCCCCCTACATACCTCACCTCCTGGTCAGCGTATGTAGCACTATAGCCTACCTGACACTAAGGCCCATATTCAATTTGACTTTTTGCCTGTTTTGCAGGGGGAAAAGTATCGCGTGCGTCCCCACTTATCCCTGTATTCAATTTGTAAGGACGCGAAAACGGGACCCGGCAAAACTTGTACAGGCGAAAAGTGCTGTCAATTTTTGGGAAATCATCCTGGCACCCCCCTAAAGATGTCCTGACATGGGGGATCACTACCCCCGATTTGGGCTGCTGAAGGGAAGTCGAGTTTTTAAATAGCCGCGGCAAGTGCATAAATGCGCCTGTGAAGAACAGATAAAGAAGAGCATTTAGCAATTTTTGGGGGAAAAATAACAAATTTGGGGTACATGAAAATGGGTGCAAGTCCCTAAAATGTTTTTTTTTTTTTCAAAATTCTTCAAAAATGCACCTGCCGTTACCACCCGCAATAAGAAAAACACCTGCCGCATACTTGTGAACCCTTCTGGAATCAATTTAGCTATTTTAGAAGTTTGTCCCCTATTTTTTTTACCCCCAAAACTAAAGTTCATTTTTTGGGGTGTCCTGATTTAAAAAAAAAAATAAAACATTTTTACACACATTAAATTTAGGGGACATTCCCAGGGATGCAGGCTATTTTTTTTAAGCCTGCACCCCTAAACCCCAATTCTGCACTTTTTTTCGCCATGTATTACATGGAGAAAAGTTATCCCCGTTTTTTAACAAAGACTTTTCTGCGAAAAGTCTTTAAAATTGAATACGGGGATAATTGAAATAGGCGAAAATAACGTCATGACTTTTCGCCTCAAATTGAATATAGCCCATAGTCTGGGTATTTGAATTGTAGTGCCATTGTGCAGGTGGTTTTTTTGCATTGTATGGGACTTTATGCTAGCGCTGCCTGTCTGTGTTTTCTCACTCATTCTGTCAGTAATATTACTATCCCTTTCAAGCCCAAGAAGCAGGCCTGGAGTACCAGACGTCCAAGGCGGCCAAGTCTGATGACAAGTCCTCAGCTTGACAGGACGGGCCTCCCCTTGAGGGATCCCAGCGTGGGAGGCCGACTACTTCAGTTCGCCTAGTGCTGGGGTCAGACCACCACAGACACTTGGGTAAGAGAAGTGGTCACTCACGGGTACGCCCTCCTGCAGAAGGCCTCCCCATCAGTTTTCCTGTGCAGGCCCTCTGTCAGACAAAGACATGGCCTTACAAATCCAGAAGGCCGTACAATCCTTACTTCAAGCAGGAGTTGTAGTCCCTGTCCTGTTGCCTCAGAGAGGAACGGGTTATTATTCTAATCTCTTTCTGGTTCAGAAACCGAACGGATCCCTTCGGCCTATCCTCAATCTCAAGTCCCTGAACAAATTCTCCAGGCTACCTCGGTTCAGGATGGAAACCCTACGCTCAATTATACTGGATATGGAACCTGGGGATTTTATGGTATCGCTGGATATTCAGGATGCATACCTGCATATTCCAATTGCTTCATCTCACCAGCGTTTTCCCAGGTTTGCTATACAGCAACAACATTTCCAGTTTCGGGCTCTGCTGTTTGGTCTCTCAACAGCTCCTCGGGTGTTTACCAAGGTTATGGCTATCATGGTGGCCCATCTGCGGGGACAGGGTGTCCGACTGCTCCCATATCTGGATGACCTCCTGTTTTTAGCAGGGTCTCCAGAAGTACTCCACCAACATCTGCAGCTTACAATATCTTTTCTATAGACTCACGGGTGGTTAATCGGAAGTAATCATCACTGATTCCATGACAGAGGATGCTCCATCTGGGAGCACTGTTGGATTCCAAGCAGCAGAGGACTTTTCTGACACCAGAAAAGATCTCCAATTTGCAGATGTCTCCACAGTCGCTGGGTGTCAATGCACTCAGCAATGCAGGGATCAATGGTGTTGACATGGTCTGGAGTATGCCCAGTTCCATTCCAGGCATCTGCAGAAATTGATCCTCTGCAGGTGGAACGGGTTACCCTATCAGATAAAAGCACAGACAATGGTGCTATCTCCGGAGGTACGTCTATCCCTATCCTGGTGGTTGAAGACAGATCACGTTACCAAAGGGCACCCCTTTTGGATTCCGGACTGGATAATTCTGACGACTGATGCCAGTCTCAGAGGTTGGGGCTCAGTGACAGGTCCACACTCTTTTCAGGGTCGTTGGACAGCAGAGGAGTCTGCTCTGCCAATCAACATATTGGAGCTTCGGGTGGTCTTCAGGGCCCTCCAGCTAGCCAGACTCATACTTCACGGAAAACCCGTGCAGGTTCAGTCAGACAACGCCACGACGGTGGCTTACATTAACCGTCAAGGAGGAACTTGAAGTCAGGCGGCAATGACAGAGGTGTCACGCATTCTGACATGGGCGGAAGGCCATCTCCCAGCCATATCGGCAGTGTTCATTTCCGGAGTTAATTGGGAAGCAGTTTTCCTCAGCCGTCACGACGTGCACCCAGGGGAATGGTCTCTTCACCAAGAGGTGTTTTAACTCCTAGTGGACAAGTGGGGCCTTCCAGAAGTGGACCTCATGGCCTCCAGACTCAATCACAAGCTTCCAAGATACGGGTCCAGGACAAGAGATGCCGGGGCACTCCTGGTCGACGCTCTGTCAGTAAACTGGACCTTCCAGTTTGTGTATCTTGTTTCTTCCAGTCTCCCTTCTTCCTCGAGTCATTCCGAAGTTCAAACAAAAGGGAGGAACGGTCCTGCTAGTGTCTCCAGCGTGGCCCGGACGGCATTGGTACTCAGATCTTCAGAGTCTCTCCATCGACACTCCGTTGCTGTTGCCTCAGCATCCGGACCTGTTGTCTCAAGGTCCTTGCCTTTACCCGGACCTGTGTCGTCTGTCTTTGATGGCGTGGCTCTTGAGACTTCCCTCTTAAGGTCCAAAGGTTTCTCCAGTTCTGTGGTCAGTACCATGCTCAGAGCATGTAAACCAGCCTCTGCTCGTATATATCACAGAGTGTGGCATACCTATTTTCAGTGGTGTTGACCCAGGGGTAATGATCCTCTGTTATTTAAGATACCTAGGCTTTTGGCTTTCCTTCAAGCGGGTTTGGACCTTGGTCTCCGCGTGGTAAGTTACATTCGCAAAATATCCCTAAATAATATCCACAAGGCAGCTATAGTAATGAGCCCCCACCTCGCCCGTAGAGAGATCAGTTCCCAGTACTCACTGGTACTAGACATAAAGAGGTCATGGGATGAATAACCCAAATTTATTAAGGGTCCACAAGGATACCATGGGAATAATGTGGTTGGAGAGATCCAGGCACCAAACACTTCAAGCTTTCAGCTCCCAGGATGCCTCGGGTCCTCTTCCATATATACCCCACTCCTAGCCACAGGCCTTGTTCGTTTGGTGCTGCAGGATTCAGACGCACCTTTGTAACGGGACTGCTCAGGCAGTCCTAAGCTCTTTTTATGTTTTATTTTATTTTCTATGTTTTTGTGTTGGCAGTACTGAGCGTCTTAATTAAGACGCATATACTGTGACTCCTACCTCCGCCGGGCCGCAAAACCAGTAATAGAGCTGGTGAATCCGACGGGTCTCAGCTGAGCGTGCTAGCAGCGATGCTGGGACCTGGACTGCAACCAGATGCATGGAGATGTCGGGTAAGACGATTCCTCGCTTACGGGGAATCGTGCATGGCAGTCCTTGCTTCCAGCGTAGGAGACGCACCAGAAGCCGCTGCAGTCAGGACTCGGAGCGTCCGTGTCCTCACTAGACTACCGGGGCCTTATCATCTGACACCGCGGATCGGCAGCAGATGCTTCTGCTGCCACGAGTCCAGCGTGCCCAGTCGGTTGACGCAGCTTAGGGGAGGTAAGCGCTCCCTCGGCAGCTCTGACCCAGACGCGGTTCCATCAAAGGTTTTTGCGCGTCTGGGTCGCTCCTCCTACCCGCCTTGTGTATATGAGACGCTCACAGTCCACTAATGGTGCGCTGCTGTAGCTCTTGGTCTCAGGACGTTTTGGGTCAGTCCCATGGGTCAGGTATATAGTGCTCTATATCCTACCAAGCTTTGTGTTTTTTCGTAGTTGATTCAGAGCCCAGTGCAACTAAATTACATATGCATTGTATGTGACTGTTTGCTAGTTGCTGTGTTTATATACTGCCTTTTATTTCTGACTGTCTGTTATAGCGATCACTGTGTTTCTCCTCATCCCTCTGTGGCAGGTGTGCAGGGTTTTTTTACCTATACTTCACATTTCATTATCTGTGAAGGTTTTCACATTACATTGCATTGTTACCTTTAAAATTGATATGTCAATAAGTAAAGGCAATCAGGAGGAGAGGGCTCCTGTGCTGGTTTCATGTAAAGCCTGTTTAGTGGGCTTGTCCTCCCATGACTTGATTAAGGATGGTTTGTGTGCTGCCTGTTATAAAGAGCCACCTCACCAGTCCAGTATACCAGTCCCTGTACAAGAGCCATCTTGGGTATCTTCCTTGTCTCAGGTTATCAAGCAGTTTGCGGATCGTATAGCTACTCCTATAATGCCTTTTTGTATGGGTACCCGCAGCACTCTTTGTTTACACCTCCTATACATCCTTCCTGGATGGACTCAAGTCAGAGTATGGGTCAGTCAGTGTTTACAGCAGACCGGTAGTTACTAAGGTGTCTAAACGGAAGTTATCTTTTTATCAGTCTGCCCAGCATATGGACTCAGATGCATCATCAGGGGAATCAGATTATGTGCAGGGTTCTTCTCCAGTGTCTAGCTCGGGAGAGGAAGACCATCTGTCCTCAGTGGATGTTCCTTCTTTGGTGAGGGCAGTTAAATCAATCCTAGATATTCAGGATGATGAATCAGCTCCTAGTAAGAAGGCTCCAGTGTTTAATCACCACCAGAACTTGGTCAAAATTGAGGGCCTGATTCAGACCCACTCGCGAGCGGCTGTCCGCTCGCAAGTGGGTCGATGTTGTGCACTGCGCATGCGCACGACGGCGGGAGCTCCGTCGTGCGCATGCGCCAGACGCGACGAGCGAAGGAATTTCCTTCGCTCGTTGTGTCTGATCAAAGGGTGCGTGCTGTCGATGTTGATTGACAGCACGCCCCCTTTGGTGGGCGTGCCTCCCTGACGGGGGCGTTCCCAAGGGAACGCCTACCGTCAGAAGCCGGCCCACTGACATCACTAGTGATGTCAGTGGGAGTGATTTTGGCTCTGATAGAGCCAAAATCACTCCGGGCCTTGCGGTTGAAAACCTCAACCGCAGGCTCCGGCTCGCAGTGGCGATGGTCAAGACCATCGCGGCCATCAAACTGCACGCTCGTATAGGCTGTGGGTGGTGACCCACAGCTATACGAGCGTCCAGGAGGACGCTCCATAATTATGGAGGGCCGCCCTCATTCAGAGCGTGCGCTCTGCTCAGAGCGTACGGCTCTGAATGAGGGCCTGAGTTTCCTGTATCTGAACAGCCCACTGAGCTTATGGAAGAGGCACGGGGTAACCCGGACAAACGGTTTTATGTGCATAAAAGATTAACATCGTTGTATCCTTTCTCAGCATCTGAATGTACCTCCTACTATGGATGTTCTTGTGACACACTTAGTCAGAAATGCTACGTTGCCTATTCCGTCAGCATCTTCTCTTAAGGATTCTACAGATAGGAAAATTGAAGCATGTCTTAAGGCAATATTATCATCATCTGGAGCTGTTACTCGTCCAGCTATGGCTGGAGCTTGGGAAGCCAAAGCTGTTGAGAAATGGACGGGGTCATTGGAAGATTCTCTACCAGATGCTACCAGAGAAGAGATGATATATATCTCCCACATACAGGAAGCGGCCTCCTATCTTGGAGAAGCTGCAGTACATGGTGGAATTTTAGCTTCTAAAGCATCAGCAGCGTCAGTGGTGGCTCGTAGGGTCCTTTGGTTAAGGTCCTGGAAAGCTGATACAGGATCAACAAAGGCTCTGGAATCTTTACCTTTTTATGGAAAGTACTTTTTGGAGCAGCGTTAGATAAGATAATAGCTACTCTGGCAGTTTCTAAATCTGCAGGTCCTCCATCTACGGGTACATTGAAGTCTAGGCAGTTTTCTTTTATGTCTTTTTTTGTCCTCAGGGACAAGCAAAAGAACAGTCTTCCTCCAGGCAGTCTAGATTTCGCCGGACAACCAGGCGACTAAGGGGTCTGGGCCAGCCAGACATCCAGCTTCTGAGACGGACTACAAACCCTTGGCCTGACGGCGATGGCCTCCTACTGGGGGATCCCAGGGTGGGGGGCCGACTTCTTCAGTTTGCGGTTTGCTGGCATCAAACAACAGATGCCTGGGTCCGAGAAGTGGTCTCTCGGGTTCGCTCTCACTTTCCGAAGGCATCCTCCCCAGAAGATTTTTTGCACAATTCCTCCCAACAGGTGCGGTAAAGGTGGCCCTTCAGGAGGACATTCATACCCTGCTGCAGGCGGGGGTAATAATACCGGTTCCCGTGTTACAACAAGGAAGGGGTTATTATTCCAATCTATTTTTGGTTCAGAAACCGAATGGGTCTCATCGCCCTATTCTAAATCTAAAATCCCTCAACAAATTTATCCGTGTACCCAAGTTCCGTATGGAAACTCTCCGGTCAATTATTTTGACAATGGAGCCTGGGGATTTTATGGTTTCCCTGGGCACTCAGGATGCGTATCTGCATGTTCCCATTACACCATCCCACCAACAATTTCTTCGGTTTGCTGTCCTACAGGACATTACCAATTCCAGGCGCTGCCCTTTGGCCTATCAACAGCCCCTCGGGTATTTACCAAGATAATGGCGGTCATGACGGCCTATCTCAGGCATCAGGGAGTCAGAATATTACCATATCTGGCCGACCTTCTGATATTGGCACAAACTCCAGTTGTTGTAAACCACCATCTTCATCTGACCATAGCCTGCTTACAGAAGCATGGCTGGATCATCCATTGGAAGAAATCCTCTCTTTCTCCAACACAGCGGCCAGATTGCGGCCCTATCATTGAGAGTACGCAAACTGCTACGTAAGCGAAGGGTATCCGTTCTATCAGAGATGCAGGTCCATTAATGTATCCACCTTCGACATGGCGGGGTATGCTCCGTTGTATTCCAGGCCTCTGCAAAAATGTATTCTCTCCAAGTGGAACGGACAGTGGGCCTGACTGAGCAAGGAATGCACAGGAGGGAACGCACGCACTCGGCCGATGTTTTTGCACTGCGCATACGTATGCATCGCACTGTGCGTGCATGAACTAGTCGGTGCTAGCAAGTGCAATCGGGTTAGGGTACGCAGACCCCTCCGATATTGATTGACAGGAAGTGCCGTTTGTGGGTGGTGACAGGGGGTGGTCTGGTGAACGCAGGCGTTAGAACGCCGTTATAGGGGCGTGCATAATTAAAGCAGTGCGGCGGCATACGCAGCCATACCGTAAGCTGTACACAGGAAGCAGACAAAATCCTGCGGCAGGTCAGGTCAACCACTATAGTGTGTATGGGTCCGATGGTTACGCTATCTTGCGTACTGATCAGGCTGTGAGTAAAGGGAGATGGATGGCTTAATATGGGGCTGGGCGTCTGCATCTTGTGCTGCGGTCTCCGTGCGTATGCGTTAATTAGCATATTCTCGCAGCGGACCGGTGCGTGTGTCTGCTAGCGTGCGTTCCTTGTTGAATCAGGCCCAGTATCATCTAATAAGGTTCCAGAGGATCCTTCTCAGGAAATTCAAGCAGGAAGGCGGAACAGTAATACCGGTGGCTCCGGCTTGGCCCAGACGTCATTGGTTCACCGACATACAGAATCTATCTATAGACAGTCCGTATCCTCTTCCTCTATGGCAGGATCTGCTAACGCAGGGCCCCTGCCGGCATCCAGACTTACCTCGTCTGGCTTTGACGGCGTGGCTCTTGAATCTTCCATCTTAAGAGCAAAAGGTTTTTCCAGTTCCGTAATTCACACGATGCTTAGGGCACGGAAGCCTGGCTCTGCCGGCATCTATTACAGGGCTCGGCATTCTTTTGGTCAATGGTGTTCCCATAGTATGGGCCTGATTCAGACCCGGGTCGATGTTGGGCCAGTGCGCATGCGCACGACGGACCCGGCTCCGTCGTGTGTATGCGCGAGACCCGGATAGCGACGGGCAAGCCGTCGCTATGGGTCTCACTACAAAGGGGGCGTGCTGTCATTGGTGTGTGGGCGTGCCAGGGGTGTGGCTGGCCAGACGTTCCCATGGTCTCCATTTGGTCACTTTAAGAGTGCAGGTTTCTGTACAGTCAGTTTGGTTCCAGATGAGGATTGACTCATTACCAGATGTAAAAAAAAAATTCAAGGAGTTCTGCGAGTTCAGCCTCCTTTTGTTCCACCAGTAGCACCATGGGATTTGTCTTTGGTTCTTAAGGGGCTACAAGCTCCTCCATTTGAACCTCTCGACTCTGTACACTTGAAATGGTTGACAGCGAAGACACTTTTTCTTCTCGCTATCGCAGAGTCTCTGATTTGTCAGCGCTCTCTTGTCGCTCCCCATTTTTGATTTTTTTCACCAGGATAGAGCTGTTCTTTGTACAAGGGAGGGTTACCTTCCTAAGGTAGTGTCTCGTTTTCATGTGAATGAAGACATTGTAGTTCCAGCTATTCAGGTTCCAGATCTTTCTGTAGGTGAAGCCTCCCTGGATGTAGTTCGTACTCTCCGTATCGATGGGGAGCACACAAGCTCTGTTAGGAAATCAGATGCTCTTTTTGTATTATGTGGTTTTCACAAACGAGGATGGCCAACTAACAAGCACACCTTGGCTCGATGGTTACATATGACTATCTCAGGTGTACACACAGGCTGATCTCCCTGTCCCAAGCACGATGACAGCACATTCTACTCGGTCTGTACGGCCATTGTGGGCATTTAGTCGTGGTGCCTCTGCTGAACAGTTGTGTAAGGGTGGTGACGAGTTCTCCTTTCTACTCAGGAGCGTCCCCCACCCTAGGGGAACTGCTTTAGGATATCCCTGTGGATCCCTATGGACCCTGAAGAAGAAAATTAGAGTTATGGTAGACTTACCTTGATAACTCCTTTTCTTCAAGGTCCATTAGGTAATTTTTCTTTCGGTCACGGATTCCCTCATTTTGTGTAAGAGTGTTTCTGGTGTACGATTGTTCTTCCTTCTCCTGCCTTGAGGCTTGTAGCTAGGGGTGGGGTATATATGGATGAGGACTCCAGGCATCCTGGGAGCTGAAAGCTTTAACTGTTTGGTGCCTGGATTTCTCCAACCCCATGGTTTCCCTGTGGACCCTATGGACCTTGAAGAAAAGGAGTTATCAAGGTAAGTCTACCATAACTCTAATTATCACCAGCATCGTGGGTAGCAGGAGGAGTACTGTAGACTTCACAGGAAAATGGCGCCACCCAGACAGGACCAATCAGGAGAGCACCTCAGTGGCTCATGTCCTGAGGTAGCATCACTACAGCAACTAACGCCGGCAACTTAGCAAAACCCCTCATTGCCACATTCACAAATGTCTAAAGTCCTTCCTTAAGATTGTTATTGTCAAAATGGCAAAAGCTGAGAGTGTCCAGTTACCTGCAGAGTTATCTGTATGTGAGAATGCGCTCACAGGTACATCAGGTATTGGGTACAGTGAGGACTTCACATAATTAATGTCATTTGTTTCTTATGTTAAATTTTGGTGATACAAAATGAATATCCAGCTTTTGTGCATTGTGCTCTACAGCATGCTAGGGTGGAAAGTAACAGAACCCATTATTACACAGAAGTGTAAGGCATGCACAGACAGACAGAGGGCGCCACTGAGCCATAAGCCTAGTCCGCACTGCGAGATACACGGGTACCCGTCACACCGACTATAAACTAACTTCCTGATGGGTCCTGTGAGTCCACTGCAGTGTGAGAACCATCAGGCCGGTTACCGGGATCAGCTCTCTCAGCTCTCAGTAAATGAATATTGGATTTCCCCATTTGGAACATTCGGCAGCCGGAGGTTCCTACTGTTGGACTTTGTAGAGTAATAGTGGTGTTCAGTAATTTCTGCATTCACTGCCCCATTCAGGGACACCAGGAATTACCACCACTGACCAATCATTCCCCGATCTCTGCTGCTCCCCTACCAGGCGTTATAAATATTGTCAGATGCAGCTCGTTATATGGCCACAAATAGCGAGTATTAGCAAACACGCACGGAAGCGAATGTACGCATTTCTGCACATCTCTGCACGGCTACGCTAGGATTGCAAGCAAGATATTAGCATCAGGTAGTAAATCCAGCTTCCATGGCCTCCAGCAATACAGCCACTTTGCCCTGAGAATCAGACTTATATGTCTAATGCAGAGGTTCACAAACTCAGTCCTCAGGGACCCACACAGGTCACGGTTTCCAAGTTACCTAGCAGGTGCACAGGTGTAATCATTACTCACTGACACATTTCCCAGGTTACCCAGCAGGTGCACAGGTGTACTCATTACTCACCGACACATTTCCCAGGTCACCCAGCAGGTGCACAGGTGTACTCATTACTCACTGACACATTTCCCAGGTCACCCAGCAGGTGCACAGGTGTATTCATTACTCACTGACACATTTCCCTGGTCACCCAGCAGGTGCACAGGTATATTCATTAATTACTGGCACATTTCCCATGTCACCCAGCAGGTGCACAGGTGTAATCATTACTCACTGACACATTTCCCAGGTTACCCAGCAGGTGCACAGGTGTAATCATTACTCACTGACACATTTTTCAGGTCACCCAGCAGGTGCACAGGTGTAATCATTACTCACTGACACATTTCTCAGGTCACCCAGCAGGTGCACAGGTGTAATCATTACTCACTGACACATTTTTCAGGTCACCCAGCAGGTGCACAGGTGTAATCATTACTCACTGACACATTTCTCAGGTCACCCAGCAGGTGCACAGGTGTAATCATTACTCACTGACACATTTCTCAGGTCACCCAGCAGGTGCACAGGTGTAATCATTACTCACTGACACATTTCTCAGGTCACCCAGCAGGTGCACAGATGTAATCATTACTCACTGACACATTTCTCAGGTCACCCAGCAGGTGCACAGGTGTACTCATTACTCACTGACACATTTCCCAGGTCACCCAGCAGGTGCACAGGTGTGGTCATTACTCACTGACACATTTCCCAGGTCACCCAGCAGGTGCACAGGTGTAATCATTACTCACTGACACATTTCCCAGGTCACCCAGCAGGTGCACAGGTGTAATCATTACTCACTGACACATTTCCCAGGTCACCCAGCAGGTGCACAGGTGTACTAATTACTGACACATTTCCCAGGTCACCCAGCAGGTGCACAGATGTAATCATTACTCACCGATACATTTCCCAGGTCACCCAGCAGGTGCACAGGTGTATTCCTCATTCACTGACATCTTTCCCAGGTCACACAGTAGGTGCACAGGTGTACTCATTACTCACTGACACATTCCCAGGTCACCCAGCAGGTGCACAGGTGTAATCATTACTCACTGACACATTTCCCAGGTTACCCAGCAGGTGCACAGGTGTACTCATTACTCACCGACACATTTCCCAGGTCACCCAGCAGGTGCACAGGTGTACTCATTACTCACTGACACATTCCCAGGTTACCCAGCAGGTGCACAGGTGTACTCATTACTCACTGACACATTTCCCAGGTCACCCAGCAGGTGCACAGGTGTACTCATTACTCACTGACACATTTCCCAGGTCACCCAGCAGGTGCACAGGTGTACTAATTACTGACACATTTCCCAGGTCACCCAGCAGGTGCACAGGTGTAGTCATTACTCACTGACACATTTCCCTGGTCACCCAGCAGGTGCACAGGTGTACTCATTACTCACTGACACATTTCCCAGGTCACCCAGCAGGTGCACAGGTGTAATCATTACTCACTGACACATTTCCCAGGTCACCCAGCAGGTGCACAGGTGTAATCATTACTCACTGACACATTTCCCAGGTCACACAGCAGGTGCACAGGTGTAATCATTACTCACTGACACATTTCCCAGGTCACCCACCAGGTGCACAGGTGTACTAATTACTGACACATTTCCCAGGTCACCCAGCAGGTGCACAGGTGTACTCATTACTCACTGACACATTTCCCAGGTCACCCAGCAGGTGCACAGGTGTATTCATTACTCACTGACACATTTCCCAGGTCACCCAGCAGGTGCACAGATGTAATCATTACTCACTGACACATTTCTCAGGTCACCCAGCAGGTGCACAGGTGTACTCATTACTCACTGACACATTTCCCAGGTCACCCAGCAGGTGCACAGATGTAATCATTACTCACTGACACATTTCTCAGGTCACCCAGCAGGTGCACAGGTGTACTCATTACTCACTGACACATTTCCCAGGTCACCCAGCAGGTGCACAGGTGTGGTCATTACTCACTGACACATTTCCCAGGTCACCCAGCAGGTGCACAGGTGTAATCATTACTCACTGACACATTTCCCAGGTCACCCAGCAGGTGCACAGGTGTAATCATTACTCACTGACACATTTCCCAGGTCACCCAGCAGGTGCACAGGTGTAATCATTACTCACTGACACATTTCCCAGGTCACCCAGCAGGTGCACAGGTGTATTCATTACTCACTGACACATTTCCCAGGTCACCCAGCAGGTGCACAGGTGTAATCATTACTCACTGACACATTTCCCAGGTCACCCAGCAGGTGCACAGGTGTAATCATTACTCACTGACACATTTCCCAGGTCACCCAGCAGGTGCACAGGTGTAATCATTACTCACTGACACATTTCCCAGGTCACCCAGCAGGTGCACAGGTGTAATCATTACTCACTGACACATTTCCCAGGTCACCCAGCAGGTGCACAGGTGTATTCATTACTCACTGACACATTTTAAAAGATCCACAGGTGGAGCTAATTATCTCACTTTTGATTCTGTGAGGATATCTGGAAAGCATGCACTGTTTGGGGTCCTGAGGACCGAGTTTGAGAACCTGTGGTCTAATGTAATACAACATGTAGCGGACCGGTGGGCCGGGCAGAGGTGGCGTTTACAGCCAATGACCAATGTATGCAAGACTTGCAGAGAATATGGGGTAAAATGCTTTGAAACATTGTCTAAGGATTCCCTGCTGTGTGATAGCACAAGGGGCAGACTCTCCCTGCAGTGTCCTTCCACACTGTGCAATCCGATGTCACAGACAAAGTGCTATGTATGGAACTGCTGCGTCTTTATCAGCGAGTGATATCATTGTTATCACCCATAACTAATCTTAAATGGTGCTCCAACCAATCAGCTCTGAGCGGTCATGTGTCTGAAAAAATGTCAGTTAGGAGTTGATTGGTTGGAGCATCATTTAAGATGAGTAAAGTGTGATAATATCACTCGCTGATAAATCTGGGCCACAATGCCATAAGGTGAGGACATTCCGTCATATAATGCAGAGGTAGCGCCCATATCTTCTTTCTGAGAAGACCTAAAGATGGCAGCCTTTCCGGGCGTGCGCAGAACAGGTCCCAAGGGAGCTGCGGAAGCACTGCATCATGGGAGAACAGTCTCTTCCCCAGCGTGGGCAGACACAACGTCATCCAGAGGTAAATTCCGCGTTGTACATCCGTATTTAGGAATGTGCGTGGACTGAAACGCCCACTCTGGGGGGCTATTTATCATTAAATATTTGCGGCATATGCCCGGGGGATACCTGTAAATATTTTGTATCACACCAATGTATGAAGGAGGGACCTATTTCTGCTGCGGCCCCTGTAGGTGTCTATGGGGAATGTTGCCATATTTATCAAGCTTGGTCCCTGCAGCTTACGCCATCATTCTGAATATAGCATTGTGCTGCTGTAACCTATGGGATACACTCCGTAAAATGTACTGGGAGAGGGTTCCCGCAATGGCCGCCGCACATGTGTGATCTGTAGACAGCGCATGCGCAGGGGTCCCGGCACAGGAGTGAAAGGACTGCTGACGCGGTCACTTCAATCCGCGCACATCCAGGGACAGGCCCTGGTCCCTGCATCTGCAATGTAATACCTTCCCAGCACTACCATCGCATACAAAGCGATTTTGGGCGCTAACATCGCAGCCAGGTTATATTGTAAATGCGATTATTGATTAATAGACCCCAGAGAGAGAGGGGAAAGGGATATCGTTATGTCAAAACAAAGGGCCTAATTCAGACCCGCTCACGAGTGCTGACCGCTCGCAAGCGGGTCGATGTTGCATGCGCGAGACCCGAATAACGATGGCCAAGCCATCGTTATGGGTCTCGCTCCAAAGGGAGGGTGCTGTCGATGGTGATTGACTGCACGCCCCCTTTGGTGGGCGTGCCGAGGGCGTGGCTGCCCAGACGGAGGCCTACTGTCTGGGGCCGGCCCCACTGACATCACTAGTGCCGAAAGCACTAGTGCCAACATCAATAGAGCCGAAAGCACTCCAGGGCTTGCGGCAGCGAGACCCTACCACAAGGGTCTCGTCGCAAGCCCGATGGTCGCGATGGTCTTGACCATCGCGACCATCATTTTGGCCGCTCGCTATAGCTGTGGGTGGTCACCCACAGCTATGCGAGCGGCCAGGAGGCCGCTCCAAAAAGGAGCAGGGACGGTCCTGATTCACAGCGAGCGCTCTGTCATAGCGTCCGGCTCTGAATCAGGGCCAAAGAGCTAAGGGTGTCCTATATGTTCTTATTTCCTACTGTGTATGCGGTGTGTACTTTATACCTCTTTATAGCTATATATATATGTACATGTGTATGTGCGTGTATACCTATATACAGAGAGTGATATATTTCTATATATACTATTCAGAAGTGAAATGGGATTGTGTAATATGGACACTAGTGTAGCACCCAGCAATGCCAGTACTTCCCTTTAGCAGCGCAGTCACATGACTGTCATACTGGTGAAACGTCTCACACTCAGCTGAGTCAGACATACTGACCAGAGAGGAAGCTGAGCCGGCCTGACAGGAAACCTGAGAGGTGTAAGATGGTATCTGTAGTTCTGCTGTAACCTCTGTACACTCTGTATATGGAAGCAGAGTAACCATGTGACCATTCCCCCCGGTGACAGGAGGGGAAGGAGGACACCAGGCTCAGGCGTATTCAGGGGACGCATAGGGGCCCTAATCTAGACTTACAGAGCAGGGGCGTTTTTAGAGAGGAGGGGGCTCTTGTGCAGACTCAGGGCCTGATTCAGAGCCGGACGCTCTGACAGAGCGCTCGCTCTGAATCAGGGCCGGCCTTCTGGTTTTTTAGAGCAGCCTCCTGGAAGATAGCGAGCGGCCTGGAAGATGGTCGCGATGGTCAAGACCATCGCGACCATCGGGCTTGCGGCGAGACCCTTGTGGTAGGGTCTCGTTGCCACAAGCCCTAGAGTGCTTTCGGCTCTAACTCTCCCACTGACATCACTCGTGATGTCAGTGGGGCCGGCCCCAGACGGTAGGCTATGCCCCCTGTATCCCCTGTCATTCCTGTCTCTGGCACTGCCTCCACCCACATGCAGACAGGTAAGACGAGCAGGCGTTGTCTAGGACCGGCGGAGCTCAGTGAGGGGTCTGACCTCTGACATATTCTATTGCACGTGGGCGGAGCCTCTCTCCCTGGTATTCATGCCAACTAGACGTGACTCCAAGACTAACACAGTGGTGTCACTAGGGGGGTGCTGGCCGAACCGGGCAATACCAAAATAGCAGAGTTGCTGTGCTATTTTGGCATCACCGAGCAGTGGTGGTGGATGATGGCGCACTGGGCAAGCCCCCAGCATGGCGAGAACAAGTGGCGTGAAACGCATTCATGTGCCTGAAATGTCATAAATCAGGGGGAGTGGGTTTGTTGACACGTGGCCATGCCCCATTTGCGAGCACATTCAGTGCGCACAGAGGGCCATAGGAGGGGTGACAGGGTGAGTACAATGCACTAGGTGTCACCAACTCCAGTGGCGTTACTGCTCCAACACACTATCCGCCAGGGGCGTGGCCAGGACTTTGTGAGCGCCACAAGGGGCCTCTCCCCACTGATATACACCATACAAGTAATAGTGTAATAGTTCATTGTATGCCCTATGGAAGTGCCTTAGTTCTAATTATACTACACAGTGCCACCAGTTCATAATATGCCTCATTGTAGTGCTGCCAGTACACATTATGCCACACAGTGCCTCCAGTTCATATTTTGCCACATGGGGCAAGGACAAACCATCTCCTACCTGAGGGGGATACTTCCTAATGCAGGACATTCCATTTTGAGTGGAGATCTTGATTCAGGCACACAGGACCTCATTCAGAGTCGGTCGTTGCGGCCGCTCGGTCGTAAGGTAAAAGGGGCCGTATATGCAAATGGAGGCTCGCAAGTTGCGTCGTTAAGATGGGATCGTTAGCTGGACGAGCGAGGGGAGGATGCGGCCGTAAGACTAAAAATACGCCCCCTTCTCATTCGCAATACACGTCATCTCCGGGCATATAAGGATTAATCGAGACCATCGGGAACCATCGGAGCTGCTCGTAGACCTTAAGGTTGACCATACCCTCTCTTAAGCACTACGATCAAGTCAGTGTAAAAACCACCCATGTCACATGTGCCATGACGCTACTTAGTTAATTATGCACTCCCATAATCCGTATGCACTCCCATAAACCGTATGCACTCCCATAATCCGTATGCACTCCCATAAAACGCCCTTTGCATAGTTAGGCACGCCTGCGTTCGGATCTCCACTCCACAAGCACCTTCCCCTGTTACCACCCACAAACGCCTCATTCTGTCACTCAAACTACCGACCTGGCTGTGTTCAAGGAGAGAGTAATTTCTGATCGTAATAGCTAGTTTGCGCACGTGCATTGCGAATTTTATGCATGCGCAGTTTAGCGAACATCGGTGGCGTATGACTGAGCGGCCGCAATGACCGACTCTGAATGAGGTCCACTGTACATTTCTGGGACAGTCCTAATCCCCCCCTCTAAGCTTCACAAAGGCTGAAGCCTCCTCTCCGGCAGTGCCGGGCTCGCTGACCGGCTCAGCTCAGTCTGTGAGTGTGAGACAGGAGTGTGGGAGATGGGTCATATCAGTGCGCAGCGTTACTGAGAGGTAGAGGCAGAGATCGCCACTGAGTCCTCCTTATTAGCCCAATTTCTTAGCAGGCAATTTCAGGAACTTGCTAGACAACGATATGAGCTGGGTCCGGGACCCCTAAGCCTCAGGCCCCACAGAAATGGCTCCGCTTGCATCCTCTATAGCTACGCCCATACTATCCGTGCAAAGCCTATACAAACACCGCAAGTACACTATGGGGCCTATTTAACAATAATAACATTTGCAATGTGATCTGGCCGCGATATTACCGCCCGTAATCGCATTGCAGTATGCGAACATAGCATGGGGATGTATGAAATAGCACACGCGGGGGCTAAGAAGGGGGCCTGTCCCTGCAATGTGCTCAGAGAGACTCCTGCGCGTGCGCGGATTACAGACCACACGTGTGACGACCATTGCCGGGGAACCCCCTCCCAGTGAATATAACTAAGTGTAGCCCATAGGCTGCAGCAGCAAAACGCCGTCTTCAGCTGCGGGAACCAACCTCTATGGGGGCTGCTGAAACCTATGGGGGTCTGCTGAAACCTATGGGGGCTGCTGTAACCTATGGGGGCTGCTGTAACCTATGGGGGCTGCTGAAACCTATGGGGGCTGCTGTAACCTATGGGGGCTGCTGAAACCCATGGGGGTCTGCTGAAACCTATGGGGGCTGCTGTAACCTATGGGGGCTGCTGAAACCTATGGGGGTCTGCTGAAACCTATGGGGGTCTGCTGAAACCTATGGGGGCTGATGTAACCTATGGGGGCTGCTGAAACCTATGGGGGATGCTGAAACCTATGGGGGCTGCTGAAACCTATGGGGGGCTGAAACCTATGGGGGCTACTGCTGTTGTCAGACATGGATACACTGCAGCAGATATTGCGATCACTTTATAATACATACTAAATATTCTGTCTTCCAGGACAATGCCGCAAATATCTAATGACAAAAGGGCCCCTATATCACCACCGCTACAGTGTGTAGGCATTTTACTACCATCTCCCAGTGCATTTACCACTCAGATGCCCAGCGTACTATAACACCCAGCAATACCCTAAAGCTCCAGGCTGCTTCTATAGTTACTAATTGGCTGATAATAGGCTCTGTATCCCCCCATACTCTGCTAATAGGCTCTGTATCCCCATACACCTAACCATACTCTGCTAATAGGCTCTGTATCCCCCATACATCTACCCATACTCTGCTAATAGGCTCTGTATCCCCATACACCTAACCATACTCTGCTCATAGGCTCTGTATCCTCATACACCTAACCATACTCTGCTCATAGGCTCTGTATCCCCATACATCTACCCATACTCTGCTAATAGGCTCTGTATCCCCATACACCTACCCATACTCTGCTAATAGGCTCTGTATCCCCATACACCTAACCATACTCTGCTAATAGGCTCTGTATCCCCATACACCTACCCATACTCTGCTCATAGGCTCTGTATCCCCATACACCTACCTATACTCTGCTAATAGGCTCTGTATCTCCATACACCTACCTATACTCTGCTAATAGGCTCTGTATCCCCATACACCTACCTATACTCTGCTAATAGGCTCTGTATCTCCATACACCTACCTATTCTCTGCTAATAGGCTCTGTATCCCCATACACCTACCCATACTCTGCTAATAGGCTCTGTATCCCCATACACCTACCCATACTCTGCTAATAGGCTCTGTATCCCCATACACCTAACCATACTCTGCTCATAGGCTCTGTATCCCCATACACCTACCCATACTCTGCTAATAGGCTCTGTATCCCCATACACCTAACCATACTCTGCTAATAGGCTCTGTATCCCCATACACCTACCCATACTCTGCTCATAGGCTCTGTATCCCCATACACCTACCTATACTCTGCTAATAGGCTCTGTA
Source organism: Taudactylus pleione (assembly GCA_031769625.1). Taxonomy (NCBI): domain Eukaryota; kingdom Metazoa; phylum Chordata; class Amphibia; order Anura; family Myobatrachidae; genus Taudactylus; species Taudactylus pleione. The sequence continues at coordinate 446,697 of JAUIMM010003146.1, read as the reverse complement.
TCTCCATACACCTACCTATACTCTGCTAATAGGCTCTGTATCCCCATACACCTACCTATACTCTGCTAATAGGCTCTGTATCTCCATACACCTACCTATTCTCTGCTAATAGGCTCTGTATCCCCATACACCTACCTATACTCTGCTAATAGGCTCTGTATCCCCATACACCTACCCATACTCTGCTAATAGGCTCTGGATCCCCATACACCTCTGCTAATAGGCTCTGTATCCCCATACACCTACCCATACTCTGCTAATAGGCTCTGTATCCCCATACACCTACCCATACTCTGCTAATAGGCTCTGGATCCCCATACACCTACCCATACTCTGCTCATAGGCTCTGTATCCCCATACACCTACCCATACTCTGCTAATAGGCTCTGTATCCCCATACACCTACCCATACTCTGCTAATAGGCTCTGGATCCCCATACACCTACCCATACTCTGCTAATAGGCTCTGGATCCCCATACACCTACCCATACTCTGCTCATAGGCTCTGTATCCCCATACACCTACCCATACTCTGCTAATAGGCTCTGTATCCCCATACACCTACCCATACTCTGCTAATAGGCTCTGTATCCCCATACACCTACCCATACTCTGCTAATAGGCTCTGGATCCCCATACACCTACCCATACTCTGCTAATAGGCTCTGGATCCCCATACACCTACCCATACTCTGCTCATAGGCTCTGTATCCCCATACACCTACCCATACTCTGCTAATAGGCTCTGTATCCCCATACACCTACCCATACTCTGCTAATAGGCTCTGTATCCACATACACCTAACCATACTCTGCTAATAGGCTCTGTATCCCCATACACCTACCCATACTCTGCTCATAGGCTCTGTATCCCCATACACCTACCTATACTCTGCTAATAGGCTCTGTATCTCCATACACCTACCTATACTCTGCTAATAGGCTCTGTATCCCCATACACCTACCTATACTCTGCTAATAGGCTCTGTATCTCCATACACCAACCTATTATCTGCTAATAGGCTCTGTATCCCCATACACCTACCCATACTCTGCTAATAGGCTCTGTATCCCCATACACCTACCCATACTCTGCTAATAGGCTCTGTATCCCCATACACCTAACCATACTCTGCTCATAGGCTCTGTATCCCCATACACCTACCCATACTCTGCTAATAGGCTCTGTATCCCCATACACCTAACCATACTCTGCTAATAGGCTCTGTATCCCCATACACCTACCCATACTCTGCTCATAGGCTCTGTATCCCCATACACCTACCTATACTCTGCTAATAGGCTCTGTATCTCCATACACCTACCTATACTCTGCTAATAGGCTCTGTATCCCCATACACCTACCTATACTCTGCTAATAGGCTCTGTATCTCCATACACCTACCTATTCTCTGCTAATAGGCTCTGTATCCCCATACACCTACCTATACTCTGCTAATAGGCTCTGTATCCCCATACACCTACCCATACTCTGCTAATAGGCTCTGGATCCCCATACACCTCTGCTAATAGGCTCTGTATCCCCATACACCTACCCATACTCTGCTAATAGGCTCTGTATCCCCATACACCTACCCATACTCTGCTAATAGGCTCTGGATCCCCATACACCTACCCATACTCTGCTCATAGGCTCTGTATCCCCATACACCTACCCATACTCTGCTAATAGGCTCTGTATCCCCATACACCTACCCATACTCTGCTAATAGGCTCTGGATCCCCATACACCTACCCATACTCTGCTAATAGGCTCTGGATCCCCATACACCTACCCATACTCTGCTCATAGGCTCTGTATCCCCATACACCTACCCATACTCTGCTAATAGGCTCTGTATCCCCATACACCTACCCATACTCTGCTAATAGGCTCTGTATCCCCATACACCTACCTATACTCTGCTAATAGGCTCTGTATCCCCATACACCTACCCATACTCTGCCAATAGGCTAATAGGCTCTGTATCCCCATACACCTACCTGTACTCTGATAATAGGCTCTGTATCCCCATACACCTACCCATACTCTGCTAATAGGCTCTGTATCCCCCATACATCTACCCATACTCTGCTAATAGGCTCTGTATCCCCATACACCCACCCATACTCTGCTAATAGGCTCTGTATCCCCATACACCCACCCATACTCTGCTAATAGGCTCTGTATCCTCATACACCTACTGATACTCTGCTCATAGGTTCTGTATCCCCATACACCTAACCATACTCTGCTCATAGGCTCTGTATCCCCATACACCAAACCATACTCTGCTAATAGGCTCTGTATCCCCATACACCTACCCATACTCTGCTAATAGGCTCTGGATCCCCATACACCTACCCATACTCTGCTAATAGGCTCTGGATCCCCATACACCTACCCATACTCTGCTCATAGGCTCTGTATCCCCATACACCTACCCATACTCTGCTAATAGGCTCTGTATCCCCATACACCTACCCATACTCTGCTAATAGGCTCTGTATCCCCATACACCTACCCATACTCTGCTAATAGGCTCTGGATCCCCATACACCTACCCATACTCTGCTAATAGGCTCTGGATCCCCATACACCTACCCATACTCTGCTCATAGGCTCTGTATCCCCATACACCTACCCATACTCTGCTAATAGGCTCTGTATCCCCATACACCTACCCATACTCTGCTAATAGGCTCTGTATCCCCATACACCTAACCATACTCTGCTAATAGGCTCTGTATCCCCATACACCTACCCATACTCTGCTCATAGGCTCTGTATCCCCATACACCTACCTATACTCTGCTAATAGGCTCTGTATCTCCATACACCTACCTATACTCTGCTAATAGGCTCTGTATCCCCATACACCTACCTATACTCTGCTAATAGGCTCTGTATCTCCATACACCTACCTATTATCTGCTAATAGGCTCTGTATCCCCATACACCTACCCATACTCTGCTAATAGGCTCTGTATCCCCATACACCTACCCATACTCTGCTAATAGGCTCTGTATCCCCATACACCTAACCATACTCTGCTCATAGGCTCTGTATCCCCATACACCTACCCATACTCTGCTAATAGGCTCTGTATCCCCATACACCTAACCATACTCTGCTAATAGGCTCTGTATCCCCATACACCTACCCATACTCTGCTCATAGGCTCTGTATCCCCATACACCTACCTATACTCTGCTAATAGGCTCTGTATCTCCATACACCTACCTATACTCTGCTAATAGGCTCTGTATCCCCATACACCTACCTATACTCTGCTAATAGGCTCTGTATCTCCATACACCTACCTATTCTCTGCTAATAGGCTCTGTATCCCCATACACCTACCTATACTCTGCTAATAGGCTCTGTATCCCCATACACCTACCCATACTCTGCTAATAGGCTCTGGATCCCCATACACCTCTGCTAATAGGCTCTGTATCCCCATACACCTACCCATACTCTGCTAATAGGCTCTGTATCCCCATACACCTACCCATACTCTGCTAATAGGCTCTGGATCCCCATACACCTACCCATACTCTGCTCATAGGCTCTGTATCCCCATACACCTACCCATACTCTGCTAATAGGCTCTGTATCCCCATACACCTACCCATACTCTGCTAATAGGCTCTGGATCCCCATACACCTACCCATACTCTGCTAATAGGCTCTGGATCCCCATACACCTACCCATACTCTGCTCATAGGCTCTGTATCCCCATACACCTACCCATACTCTGCTAATAGGCTCTGTATCCCCATACACCTACCCATACTCTGCTAATAGGCTCTGTATCCCCATACACCTACCTATACTCTGCTAATAGGCTCTGTATCCCCATACACCTACCCATACTCTGCCAATAGGCTAATAGGCTCTGTATCCCCATACACCTACCTGTACTCTGATAATAGGCTCTGTATCCCCATACACCTACCCATACTCTGCTAATAGGCTCTGTATCCCCCATACATCTACCCATACTCTGCTAATAGGCTCTGTATCCCCATACACCCACCCATACTCTGCTAATAGGCTCTGTATCCCCATACACCCACCCATACTCTGCTAATAGGCTCTGTATCCTCATACACCTACTGATACTCTGCTCATAGGTTCTGTATCCCCATACACCTAACCATACTCTGCTCATAGGCTCTGTATCCCCATACACCAAACCATACTCTGCTAATAGGCTCTGTATCCCCATACACCTACTGATACTCTGCTCATAGGCTCTGTATCCCCATACACCTACCTATACTCTGCTAATAGGCTCTGTATCCCCATACACCTACCTATACTCTGCTCATAGGCTCTGTATCCCCATACACCCACCCATACTCTGCTCATAGGCTCTGTATCCCCATACACCTACCTATACTCTGCTAATAGGCTCTGCATCCCCATACACCTACCTATACTCTGCTAATAGGCTCTGTAGCCCCATACACCCACCCATACTCTGCTAATAGGCTCTGTATCTCCATACACCTACCTATACTCTGCTAATAGGCTCTGTATCCCCATACACCTCTGCTAATAGGCTCTGTATCCCCATACACCTACCATACTCTGCTAATAGGCTCTGTATCCCCATACACCTACTCATGCTCTGCTAATAGGCTCTGTATCCCCATACACCTACCCATACTCTGCTCATAGGCTCTGGATCCCCATACACCTACCCATACTCTGCTCATAGGCTCTGTATCCCCATACACCTACCCATACTCTGCTAATAGGCTCTGTATCCCCATACAACTACCCATACTCTGCTAATAGGCTCTGTATCCCCATACACCTACCCATACTCTGCCAATAGGCTAATAGGCTCTGTATCCCCATACACCTACCTGTACTCTGATAATAGGCTCTGTATCCCCATACACCTACCCATACTCTGCTAATAGGCTCTGTATCCCCATACACCTACCCATACTCTGCTAATAGGCTCTGTATCCCCATACACCTAACCATACTCTGCTAATAGGCTCTGTATCCCCATACACCTACCCATACTCTGCTCATAGGCTCTGTATCCCCATACACCTACCTATACTCTGCTAATAGGCTCTGTATCTCCATACACCTACCTATACTCTGCTAATAGGCTCTGTATCCCCATACACCTACCTATACTCTACTAATAGGCTCTGTATCTCCATACACCTACCTATTCTCTGCTCATAGGCTCTGTATCCCCATACACCTACCTATACTCTGCTAATAGGCTCTGTATCCCCATACACCTACCCATACTCTGCTAATAGGCTCTGGATCCCCATACACCTACCCATACTCTGCCAATAGGCTAATAGGCTCTGTATCCTCATACACCTACCTGTACTCTGATAATAGGCTCTGTATCCCCATACACCTACCCATACTCTGCTAATAGGCTCTGTATCCCCATACACCTACCCATACTCTGCTAATAGGCTCTGTATCTCCATACACCTACCCATACTCTGCTAATAGGCTCTGTATCTCCATACACCTACCCATACTCTGCTAATAGGCTCTGTATCCCCATACACCTACCCATACTCTGCTAATAGGCTCTGTATCCCCATACACCTACCCATACTCTGCTAATAGGCTCTGTATCCCCATACACCTACCTATACTCTGCTAATAGGCTCTGGATCCCCATACACCTACCCATACTCTGCCAATAGGCTAATAGGCTCTGTATCCTCATACACCTACCTGTACTCTGATAATAGGCTCTGTATCCCCATACACCTACCCATACTCTACTAATAGGCTCTGTATCCCCATACACCTACCCATACTCTGCTAATAGGCTCTGTATCCCCATACACCTACCCATACTCTGCTAATAGGCTCTGTATCCCCATACACCTACCCATACTCTGCTAATAGGCTCTGTATCCCCATACACCTAACCATACTCTGCTAATAGGCTCTGTATCCCCATACACCTACCCATACTCTGCTAATAGGCTCTGTATCTCCATACACGTACCTATACTCTGCTAATAGGCTCTGTATCCCCATACACCTACCCATACTCTGCTAATAGGCTCTGTATCTCCATACACCTACCTATACTCTGCTAATAGGCTCTGTATCCCCATACACCTACCTATACTCTGCTATTAGGCTCTGTATCCCCATACACCTCTGCTAATAGGCTCTGTATCCCCATACACCTACCCATACTCTGCCATTGTGTAGGAGGAGTGAGAAATGTCACCTGTTCCCCAGGTGCTGCATTGGAGGAGGAAGGAGGAATAATACTTTTGTGACACCCAGGACTCTGTGGCCTTTCCTTCCGTCACAAATAATTTTACTTTCCAGTTGAATAATAAGAGGCTACTTTAACTCAGAAACAGTCACAATTGGACTTCACCATTGAGAACTCAGCAGTATTGTCACAACACTTCTGTTTTGCTGGATATTGAGTGTCACAAAACACTTTCAGTTACAATGGCATAAAATTGCACGGAGCGTCACCCTAGGTAATAAACTCTATATGTAACACTTTAACAATGTTTTTTCATTACCAGGTTCATACATATATAAATTAAATCACATATATTGGCTACCTGGGGTCCCCATAAAGATATACTGTATAACTCAGTTCAGCTGAATTGGCCACGGTGGTGCGCATTATAAAGCTGGGGGGCTTTTCGGGGTTAAATACCTGAATTATCAATCGAGAGTCATCAAAGTTTAAGAACTGGATAAATTTCACTCTTGCAGTAGTTTATGTTTTGTTCTCCTGAAAGGAAAGAGTTGCAGCTCTCTGCCACACGCAAAACTAAGGATCTGATTCAGACTCGGTTGCTAAGTTGCGCTCGCTCGCTCTGAGCGAATTTTCACCCAGCTGCGCATTCGTATATATCGCAGTGCGCATGCGCAAGCCAGTCTTTACGATCTGTTTTTGGTTGCTCATAAGCCACTAGGTCGCTAGTTTGAGTGACAGAATGCGCTGTTTGTGGGTGGTAACTGGGCAAGGTGCTTGTTAAGGATACTGAATTAAAACCTTTACGCGCTCCTGTCTATACCTTCTAAAAGCCTGCCAATACCTTCTGATATTGACGCTATTTGCGTATGCAGTCATACAATAAAATAAAGACTTTAGACCTTGAACATGTGTTTCCAAAGCACAAAGTATTATTCAAGTAAAGTACAGTCAGTTACATGCTGTGATCTAAGTACAATTTAGCGCAAAGAATTATACAGACCCAAGATACAGTTATACATACGCACGCGCTCTGGACCAGATACCGGCATCAGCAAGAAACCTCCGTCAATCAGCATCAGCAAGAAGACTCCAGACTGGGGTCACAATACACACATTTATACCCTTACAGAAACAGACAACACAATAGAGAGGTTCGTTGCGATCCCATTGGTTCTCCATCACGGTGCGTTTGTTACAGGACATTTAACAGGTTGATTCAAATGGACACAGAACAGCCTCTAACAGCTTGCTGCCTCCGTTTTCCCGCCTCATGCAAATCTAGGCTGTTGGTTTTACAAAGTACATTTTGGTGCTTTATATCTCTACGGTCCATAAGTTGAGGATGCATGTTGCGATCTTCACACCGATGATACTGGGAAGCTGTGGAGAAAGTGCAGATCAGTATAACACCAAACACGGCTTACTTATCAGTTATCACGTATTAAACGTTAGATGCAGTAAACAGTCATTTCTTTACACGCTGGCATTGTGAATGAGTCCTGTAATAATAACCCTTTTGCGTTACGGAACTATTGCTTTAAGTGTATGTATGCAAGGGAAAACGGCACTAAATAGCGTTGTGTGTCTGGGGGTCTGTGGGGTACTTAGCGAGCAGCACTAAACTGGAAAGGTATCTCTGAGTGTATGGGATTAAATCGGTATTGGTTGTGTAGGGATCATTAAAAAGCTGAACGTGCTAATAATTAGCTATTTTGCGTTGTGCACTGTTTAACATCGCGTGTACTGTATGTGTTAATGTGAATGCAGGGAAACCACCACTAATTTGCTACTATTTTGCACTGTTCATTATTTAAGTTCATGGTGATTTTAATGTGTTGGAAAGTCATTTTTATGTATGTTAAACACCGTCGGTATGTGTTTGGGGAAGATTGTTAAAAAGCTGGCCGTGCTATTTATTAGCAATTTAGCGTTGTGTTCTGTGTACTATGTAGTTTGGACAAAATGACACTGTGTGACCTATTTCTAAGATGGTCTTGTCGCCATTCGCAAGATGGCATCGTGCAGGTACTTATTTTTAAGATGGAGTCTGATTGCCATTCTCAAGATGGCGTCGCTCCAAGCTAATTTTACACTGACTTTGTCTCAGCCACTAAACCAGCTTCGACATTGTTAACGGGGGAGTGGTGTTGCGGATGCAGTTGTGTCAGGCCGCCAAAACACCATATAAAGGGCGTGAATAATTAGCAAAGTAGCGTCATTGGTCACGTCACCTGCATGTGTTTCAGGCCGCACTGATAGCTGTGCTTGCGGTGGGTTAAGGCAACCTCAAGGGCTGCGAGCAGCTCCGATGGCTCTCGATGGTCCAGATTAATCCTACAGTGTCACGGCCAGGGTATTTCAGCATGGCACTAGGCGAGTGTTACCTGTGAGGTCGTTGTGGCACGGGCTGTCTGGTGGCGGAGCTGGTGTCTGGCGGGGGGCTTTGGCTGCGCGCGTTGTTGTGCGGGCCTGTTGTCACTCTGCGCTGGTAAGGCCTGGTGGCGTCTCCGTTCCATTTGGCATGGGTGCCGCCATCTTGCCTTCTGGCCATGTGATGCGGCTGGCCAATCCTGGTGAGTCACATGTTCCCTCCGGCCAGTAACAGTACGGCATGGGGTATTTAGGAAGGGTCAGTGCCTTCCTTCTTTGCCAGTGCAACGTGTATCTCAGCCTAGTTGAGAGGGAGTTCTCTGTGCTTATCCAGTTCCTGTAATTCGCTGTCTGCCAGTCTGCCTGTCAGCTCCTAGCTTCCACTGGACTACCCCGCTACCTCCATCACCCTTGCCCATACCTGAGTGCCTGAGCCTGCTGACATCCTGCTCATTTACCTTAGTTCACTACCTGCAAACCTGGCTTATTATTTCCTGCATCACTACCTGCATACCTGGCTTATTATATCCTGCATCGCTACCTGCACACCTGGCTTATTATTTCCTGCATTACTACCTGCATACCTGGCTATTATTTCCTGCATCACTACCTGCATACCTGGCTTATTATTTCCTGCATCACTACCTGCACACCTGGCTTATTATTTCCTGCATCACTACCTGCATACCTGGCTTATTATTTCCTGCATCACTACCTGCATACCTGGCTTATTATTTCCTGCATCACTACCTGCACACCTGGACAGCTCTAATTGTTTCTACTTGGACATTAACCCATTACTCCCACCACAGAACTCTTGTGCACATTTATATATTCCTGGACTTTTATTTACTGCCATATTTTATGTCTACTCAAGCACTTATTAAAAAACCTAGTTTTTTATTCAAACCCGCTTCTGTGATCGCTCCTGCTACCACCCCGGGTCCACAAATAACCCAGAACATAACATACAGTTCCCAGAGATGACGTGTGTTGCGAGTGGCAAGGGGGCGTCTATATACACTTGTGAGCGCACTTTGCCATAGCTCGCTAAAACATAGTGGGCGTCCTTATGCGATGCAGTGCGAGCACTTCATTTAGATATCTAGCCCCTTTTTGCCAGTGAGCGGCTGCAACTTGCGAGCGGGTCTGAATGAGCTCCTCAGTTTTTTATATCCCATAGATGCTGATCTTTATTGTACTACAATGTACTGGCAGAGACTGAGGAGAGCTGCTGCCAATGTCTAGCCGGCTGACTGAGCCTATACTGGGGCTGTGTCTATTCCTCATCATTAGCAATTATTAACTTCACAGTCTATGCTGGTAGTAATATGGCCGGCTGCCTTATAATATAGTTTTATAGAGTACTCTCCTGTATGCTGGTATACTAGTCCTCAAATCCTGCAATAAGATGTCTGTAGCACAGTCTGCTGCTAATGGCTGGGACTCTCACTGTTTAGTGATGCAGGATGGTGTAGTCAGTAACTGGGGCCTACTAACAGGGCCGGCTCCAGGGGTTGGAGCACCCTGTGCCGGTTCCTTAGAGGGCGCCTTTACATCGCGCACACCGAAAATGGGGTGCATGCCCGCATGGCACGCCTCCAAATAACATGAGGCTGGGGGGAGCCTCACTAACTGGGCTTCCCCCAGCCCTCTCCTGTCACTGAATGGATGCCGCGTACATGCACGCAGCATGCATTCAGACTCCAGCACCATTTTTGTACTCATGAGCTGGCTGCTGGCACTGGCAGGCAGGCTGTATGTGGTGGAGTGCAGCACTCCGGCACATAGTCACACACACACAGCCTGCCCTGCCAGTGCCATCCTGAGCCCATGGTGATGCATTCACTTACCGTCTTTCCTCCGCACAGCCGCCCTTGTCGCATCGTCCAGGACTCCGCGTCTGCTCAGTGCTCAGCCTCAGCGACCAGGGTGCAGAGTCTGCAGACACGCTGGGCGAAAGCGCAGCAGCAGGGTGGGTGGGCTGGCTGGGCAGAGCCCGGCATGACAGTGACAGAGCCGGGACAGCCAGGGAAAACGGCGGCTGAAAATTGGCATGCCTAACTCTAACCCTCCCCCTAGTGCCTAACACTAACCCTCCCCAGTGCCTAACTCTAACCCTCCCCACTAGTGCCTATCCCTAACCCTCCACCTAGCGCCTATCCCTAACCTCCCCCTAGTGCCTAACCCTAACCCTCCCCCTAGTGACTAACACTAACCTCCCCCTAGTGCCTAACACTAACCCTCCCCCTAGTGCCTAACCCTAACCTCCCCCTAGTGCCTAACCCTAAGCCTCCCCCAGTGCCTATCCCTAACCTCCCCCTAGTGCCTAACTCTAACCCTTCCCCTAGTACCTATCCCTAACCCTCCCCGTAGTACCTATCCCTAACCTCCCCTTAGTGCCTAACACTAACCCACCCCCTAGTGCCTATCCCTAACCTCCCCCTAGTGCCGAACACTAAACTCCCCCTAGAGCCTAACACTAACCCTCCCCCTAGTGCCTAACTCTAACCCTCCCCCAGTGCCTATCCCTAACCTCCCCTAATGCCTAACACTAACCTCCCCCTAGTGCCTAACACTAACCTCCTCCTAGTGCCTAACACTAACCCTACCCCAAGTTCCTAACCCTAACCTCCCCGTAGTGCCTAACACTAACCTCCCCCTAGTGCCGAACACTAACCCTCCCCCTAGTGCCTAACACTAACCCTCTCCCAGTGCCTAACTCTAACCCTCCCCACTAGTGCCTATCCCTAACCCTCCACCTAGTGCCTATCCCTAACCTCCCCCTAGTGCCTAACCCTATCCCTCCCCCTAGTGCCTAACTCTAACCCTCCCCCTAGTACCTATCCCTAACCCTCCCCCTAGTACCTATCCCTAACCTCCCCCAGTGCCTAACTCTAACCCTCCCCCAGTGCCTAACTCTAACCCTCCCCACTAGTGCCTACCCTAACCCTCCACCTAGTGCCTATCCCTAACCTCTCCCTAGTGCCTAACCCTAACCCTCCCCCTAGTGCCTAACAGTAACCTCCCCCTAGTGCCTAACATTAACCCTCCCCCTAGTGCCTAACATTAACCCTCCCCTAGTGCCTAACCTCCCCCTAGTGCCTAACCCTAACCTCCCCCTAGTGCCTAACCCTAACCCTCCCCCAGTGCCTATCCCTATCCTCCCCTTAGTGCCTAACTCTAACCCTCCCCCTAGTACCTATCCCTAACCCTCCCTCTAGTACCTATCCCTAACCTCCCCCTAGTGCCTAACACTAACCCACCCCCTAGTGCCTAACGCTAACCTCCCCCTAGTGCCTAACACTAACCCTCCCCCAGTGCCTATCCCTAACCTCCCCCTAGTGCCTAACACTAACCTCCCTCTAGTGCCTAACACTAACCTCCTCCTAGTGCCTAACACTAACCCTACCCCAAGTGCCTAACACTCACCTCCCCCTAGTGCCTATCCCTAACCCTCCCCCAGTGCCTATCCTTAACCTCCACCTAGTGCCTAACCCTAACCCTCCCCCTAGTGCCTAACACTAACCCTCCCCCTAGTGTATATCCCTAACCTCCCCACTAGTGCCTATCCCTAACCTCCCCCTAGTGCCTATCACTAACCTCCCCCTAGTGCCTAACCCTAACCTGCCCCCCTAGTGGCTAACCCTAACCTCCCCCCTAGTGCCTAACACTAACCCTCCCCCTAGTGCCTATCCCTAACCTCCCCACTAGTGCCTATCCCTAACCCTTCCCCAGTGCCTATCCCTAACCTCCCCCTAGTACCTAACACTAACCTCCCCCTAGTGCCGAACACTAACCCTCCCCCTAGTACCGAACACTAACCCTCCCCCTAGTGCCGAACACTAACTCTCCCCCTAGTGCCTAACCCTAACCCTCCTCCAGTGCCTATCCCTAACCTCCACCTAGTGCCTAACCCTAACTTCCCCCCCTAGAGCCTAACACTAACCTCCCACTAGTGCCTAACTCTCCCCCTAGTGCCTATCACTAACCCTCCCCCTAGTGCCTAACACTAACCCTCCCCCTAGTGCCTAACACTAACCCTCCCCCTAGCGCCTATCCCTAACCTCCCCCTAGTGCCTATCCCTAACCTCCCCCTAGTGCCTAACACTAACCCTCCCCCTAGTGCCTAACCCTCCCCCTAGTGCCTAACACTAACCCTCCCCCTAGTGCCTAACCCTAACCCTCCCCTTAGTGCCTAACCTCCCCCTAGTGCCTAACCCTAACCCTCCCCCAGTGACTATCCCTAACCTTCACCTAGTGCCTAACCCTAACCCTCCCCCTAGTCCCTAAGCCTAACCTCCCCCTAGTGCCTAACCCTAACCTCCCCCCTAGTGCCTAACACTAACCTCCCCCCTAGTGCCTATCCCTAACCCTCCCCCTAGTACCTATCCCTAACCTCCCCCTAGTGCAGTGTTGGCTAACCTTGACACTCCAACTGTTATGGAACTACATAACCCAGCATGCTCTGCTACAGTTTTGCTATTAGGGCATGCTAAAACTGTGGCAGGGCATGCTGGGATATATAGTTCCACAACAGCTGGAGTGTCAAGGTTAGCCAACACTGCCCTAGTGCCTAACTCTAACCCTCCCCCTTGTGCCTATCCCTAACCTCCCCCTAGTGCCTAACCCTAACCCTCCGCCTAGTGCCTAACACTAACCCTCCCCCCTGTGCCTATCCCTAACCTCCCCCTAGTGCCTAACCCTAACCTTCCCCCCTAGTGCTTAACCCTAACCTCCCCCCTAGTGCCTAACACTAACCCTCCCCCTAGTGCCTAACACTAACCTCGCCCCTAGTGCCTATCCCTAACCCTCCCCCTAGTACCTATCCCTAACCTCCCCCTAGTGCCTAACCCTAACCTTCCCCTAGTGCCTATCCCTAACCTCCCCCTAGTGCCTAACCCTAACCCTCCCCCAGTGCCTAACCCTCCCCCTAGTGCCTAACACTAACCCTCCTCCTTGTGCCTAACCCTAACCTCCCCCTAGTGCCTAACCCTAACCTTCCCCCCTAGTGCCTAACCCTAACCTCCCCCCTAGTGCCTAACACTAACCCTCCCCCTAGTGCCTAACACTAACCTCCCCCTAGTGCCTATCCCTAACCTCCCCCCTAGTGCCTAACACTAACCTCCCCCCTAGTGCCTAACACTAACTCTCCCCCTAGTGCCTAACACTAACCTCCCCCTAGTACCTATCCCTAACCTCCCCCTAGTGCCTAACCCTAACCCTCCCCCAGTGCCTAACCCTAACCTCCCCCTAGTGCCTAACCCTAACCTCCCCCTAGTGCCTAACCCTCCCCCTTGTGCCTATCCCTAACCTCCCCCTAGTGCCTAACCCTAACCCTCCCCCAGTGCCTAACCCTCCCCCTAGTGCCTAACACTAACCCTCCCCCTAGTGCCTACCCTCCCCCTAGTGCCTAACCCTAACCCTCCCCCAGTGCCTAACCCTCCCCGTAGTGCCTAACACTAACCCTCCTATTTGTGCCTATCCCTAACCTCCCCCTAGTGCCTAACCGTAACCTTCCCCCCTAGTGCCTAACCCTAACCTCCCCCCTAGTGCCTAACACTAACCTCCCCCTAGTGCCTATCCCTAACCTCCCCCCTAGTGCCTAACACTAACCCTCCCCCTAGTGCCTATCCCTAACCTCCCCCTAGTACCTATCCCTAACCTCCCCCTAGTGCCTAACCCTAACCCTCCCCCAGTGCCTAATCCTAACCTCCCCCTAGTGCCTAACCCTATCCTCCCCCTAGTGCCTATCCCTAACCTCCCCCTAGTGCCTACCCTCCCCCTTGTGCCTAACACTAACCTCCCCCCTAGTGCCTACCCTCCCCCTAGGGCCTAACCCTAACCCTCCCCCTAGTGCCTACCCTCCCCCTAGTGCCTATCCCTAACCTCCCCCTAGTGCCTAACACTAACCTCCCCCTAGTGCCTAACCCTAACCCTTCCCCCTAGTGCCTAACCCTCCCCCTAGTGCCTAACCCTCCCCCTAGTGCCTAACCCTCCCCCCTAGTGCCTATCCCTAACCTCCCCCTAGTGCCTAACACTAAGCTCCCCCTAGTGCCTAACACTAACCTCTCCCTAGTGCCTATCCCTAACCTCCCCCTAGTGCCTATCCCTAACCTCCCGCTAGTGCCTAACCGTAACCCTCCCCCTAGTGCCTACCCTCCCCCTAGTACCCATCCCTAACCATCCCCCAGTGCCTAACCCTAACCCTCCCCCCCAGTGCCTATCTCTAACCCTCCTATCCCGATGGTAAGTATTAGGGTAAAGGGTTAGGATTAGGGGTTAGGGTACAGCACTAGGGGGAGGGTTAGGCTGCAGGGGAGTGGGAGGTGAGGGTTATGGTGTGGGTGTGGAGGGTTACGCTTAGGCTGCAGGGGGGAGGGTTAGGTTTAGGGGTAGGGTTAGAGTACTTACCTACAGGTGTCCGTATTTCAAACCAGTTGGGATTCCGTATTGTGTGCTGGGATCCCGTACCCAACCCCTCCATCTACGTCATGAATAAATGGTGTATGCGTCTCTGTCCATTCTCTATGGGTTACAGATATACATGTATGACAGCCTGTAGAGAGCGTGACTGAGGCTGCACCCTCATGTGACAATCACCCCTCTGCGGGCGTCCTGCGAGTCAGAGCACACGGCCAGCGTATTAGACGTTATACTGTATGTACTGTACAAGGCCGGCACAGACTTCGGCTATCACCAGTTACCACACTCATCATCAGACATGAACTCTCTGGGTTAGGATTATGTAACTGCACTGGGACAGAGGACACAGACCCCCCCCCCCCATATCTCCTACACCCCAGCAGTATACACAGGAGCTGAGCTGTCTCACCCTAATAGGTCGGTTTGTCCCATAACAATTAGAGACTGATTTTCTACCATAGACCTTACAATCTCTGCTCTGTATTCTTGCTCCATACTATCCCGGCAACATTTGGGTAATGCTCGAACCTGATGATACATAAGGCAGACTGGGGTGGGGTGGGAAGGGGCTTAGCGTGGGTGCTCCAGATGCCATCTACGACAGAAGGCAACGTAAGGGGGTTCAGCAGTCACTTTAAACCTGTTAGTACAGCAGCGGAGATGCGTCCCCAGGAGGGCAGAGACTAAACACAGAGCGTAGCCGCATGCAGCCCGAGCAGCCAGTGCTTCCCTGAGGGGCGCAGTGCTGGGTATGATGTGGGTGCAGTTATGTAGGCACACGCCAGCACATGACTCACACTGCGCTCACAGCCGCCAGCATAGACGGAGACGGTCAGGCAGAAATACTGCGCCTGCCACAGGGCTTGTACAAGTTTTGTTGGTGCGACCGGTGGTGGCGTATAGTGACGCATTAATTAGCATTACAGCCTGCATGGCCCAGGAAAAGTGGGCATCTCAGACCTTGCACATGCATGAATGTACACAAGGGAAGGACAGAAAAATACATATCGAATAGGATCCAAGGTGCAACAGTCACACAAGCAGCCACCCGTAGACACAAGGACCACTCAGACCTTAATCTATACCATATAACGGGTACAGGCGCTTTGCCAAGCTTCGCATAGATCAAGTTCGCAAAAGTTCATAAATAGTACTTAGTCCATCACTGTCGATATATTCGCAGCTGACTCCGGTTGAGAGACAGTAATCCTCTTTCTCAGAATCAGATTGTCAGGAATGGTGCTCTTAGCCGCCCATACAGGGTCACACATTCATTCATTGCTGTGTCTAACACCTTCTACAGACTATCCCAGTGATTAGCGCTCACCTGCTCAGCCTGACCACTTACCTGTTACCACTCCCTCTATATTTCCAGGCCTAGGATAGACTCATGGCCTGAACAACTGTGCACCTTCCTGAGGATCCTTCCAGGCTCATTGGAGGAGATGTATTATAGCGGCAAGTTAAGTGCAGCGATATCGCTTCCTGCTTCGCCTCTTTACCGAGGCGAAGCAGGAAGCACTAACGATGAGATGTATGAACGTCTCATCGGCCGAAGCCCCCCCTCCGGCGATCCCTAGTGCTGATGCGCTCTGTCCCGGCCGGCTCCACTGAGCACGCGCGGGATCTCGCAAGTTTCGAAAAGATCCCACATGCAGCCCTGGAGCCGGCAGCCCTCGCAGCAGGGGCAGCGCTGTCCGTGCTGTGGGGATAGGGCATTGCCAGGCTGTAGCTGTCGATAGTGACAGCTGCAGCGGGCGGAACGGTCAGGCGAACTGACCGTTCAATCATTGCCCAGGGCTATCTACAAGATAGCAGCGCCGATAATGACAGGGGCGCCCCTGTCATTTACCGCCAACCCCCCCCGATCATACAATGGGGAGAAGCGGTATCAGCGCACATAATGTGCGCTGATAACGCTTCAACGCCTCATGCATCTCCCCCAGTGTCTCCTGTGCAAGGGCAGTATACGGACAAGTCTGAACTATCTTTATTGAACAACATATTAACATTTCCGCACCATGGGCCTGATTCAGAGCCGAACGCTCTGACCAGAGCGCTCGCTCTGAATCAGTGCCCTCCTCCATGAAAATGGAGCGGCCTCCTGGCCGCTCGCATAGCTGTGGGTGACCACACACAGCATATGCGAGCGTCCATGATGATGGTCGCGATGGTCTTGACCATCGCGACCATCGGGCTTGCGACGGAGACCCTGCGGTAGGGTCTCGCTGCCGCAAGCCCTGGAGTGATTTTGGCTCTATCAGAGCCAAAATCTCTCCCACTGACATCACTAGTGATGTCAGTGGGGCCGGCTTCAGACGGTAGGCGTTCCCATGGGATCGCCTCCGTCTGGCAGGCATGCCCCCAGCACGCCCACCAAAGGGGGCGTGCTGTCAATCAACATCGACAGCACGCCCCCTTTGGTGTGAGACCCGGAGCGATGGAGAGCCTTGCGCATGCGCACGACGGAGCTCTCTCCTTCGTGCGCATGCGCAATGGGGGAACATCGACCTGCTTGCGAGCGTCCTGCGCTCGCGAGCGGGTCTGAATGACCCCCCCATGTTCAGTCCGCTGGTATGTAAACTGTTTGTTTCTTGCACCCTACTACCTCGAAAAATACCTCAATTGTTCTTACCAGCAAGTGACACTGTATTTATGTTTTCCATTAGCGTCCCGCTGGCTGTGCGCTGTATGGGATTATATATATATATATATATATATATACAGTCAGGTCCATAAATATTGGGACATTGACAGAATTTTCATATTTTGGCCTCTATTCACCACCACAATGATTTTGAAATGAAACAAACAAGATGTGATTTACCTGCAGACTTTCAGATTTAATTTGAGGGTAATTACATCCAAATCAGGTGAACGGTGTAGGAATTACAACGGTTTCTATATGTGCCTCCCACTTTTTAAGCTGCCAAAAGTAATGGGACAAACTAAACAATCCTAAATCAAACTTTCACTTTTTAATACTTTGTTGCAAATCCTTTGCAGGCAATTACAGCCTGAAGTCTGGAACGCATAGACATCACCAGACGCTGGGTTCCATCCCTGGTGATGCTCTGCCAGGCCTCTACTGCAAATGTCTCCAGTTCCTGCTTGTTCTTGGGGCATTTTCCCTTCAGTTTTGTCTTCATCAAGTGAAATGCATGCTCAGTCAGATTCAGGTCAGGGGATTGACTTGGCCATTGCATAACATTCCACTTTGTAACCTTAAAAACTCTTTGGTTGCTTTTGCAGTATGCTTCGGGTCATTGTCCATTTACACTGTGAAGCGCCGTCCAATGAGTTCTGAAGCATTTGACTGAATATGAGCATATAATATTGCCCGAAACACTTCAGAATTCATTCTGCTGCTTTTGTCAGCAGTCACATCATCAATAAATACAAGGGAACCAGTTCCATTGGCAGCCATACATGCCCACGCCATGACACTACCACCACCATGCTTCACTGATGAGGTGGTATGTTTTGGATCATGAGCAGTTCCTTTCCTTCTCCATACTCTTCTCTTCCCATCACTCTGGTACAAGTTGATCTTTGTCTCATCTGTCCATAGGATGTTGTTCCAGAACTGTAATGGCTTTTTTAGATGTTGTTTGGCAAACTCTAATCTGGTCTTGTTTTTGTGGCTCACCAATTGTTTACATCTTGTGGTGAACTCTCTATATTCACTCTTGTGAAGTCTTCTCTTGATTGTTGACTTTGACACATATACACCTACTTCCTGGAGAGTGTTCTTGATTTGGCCAACTGTTGTGAAGGGGTTTTTCTTCACCAGGGAAATAATTCTTCTGTCATCCACCATAGTTGTTTTCCGTGGTCTTCCGGGTCTTTTGGTGTTGCTGAGCTCTCCGGTGCGTTCTTTCTTTTTAAGAATGTTCCAAACAGTTGATTTGGCCACACCTAATGTTTTTGCTATCTCTCTGATGGGTTTGAGTTGATTTCTCAGCCTAATGATGGCTTCACTGGTAGTGACAGCTCTTTGGATCTCATATTGAGAGCGACAGCAACTGATTCCAGTATATAGGAAGTATATATCCTTCTATCACTGTATCACTCTGATATACTTTTATGTAATACTCCTTTTTTTGAGAACATTTATTCTTTGAGTGTATCAAATCTCCTGAATGGGTCATTGGAATATGCCCTAAAGAAACTGCTATGGACATGATAAAGCTTGAAATACTGTGAGAATGGGACGATTACTTATACTTGAATCGATTACGTTTGGGGTTGAAATACGTATGCTGAGCCCACATGGTGGAGGAGAGATTGCTGAGATAAAGAAACCTTTATATGCTTCTGCCATTTCTGCCTTGGAGCGAGTATGGTACGAAACCACCAGCTTACCTATATAATTTGGCGTTTTATATATATATAATTTTTTTATTTTTTTTTCCTGAGCATCTGATATTACTGTCCAAGTGGATTCAGCTGCGAATATATTGAATATACAACAGTGATGGCCTAAGTAATATTTATAATTGAGAACTTGATGTCAAGCGTGAGAAAGCACCTGTACAGTTGCATAAAGTCTCAGACGAGCGAGCAACAGCAGACGCTGCTGCGTGCACTTTTATTTGTGAATCAGGCCCACTATGTGCTCGTTTTGCTAACATTCGTGAAAAGGAGCATAATCCCGGTGACTGACAATCCCGGGATGCCGGAATAAAGTATTATTACTGAGGGCATACCAAATATCATTTATCATACCTGCCAACCCTCCCACAATGGCCTGGAGGCTCCCGAATATCGAGTGGCGCTCCCAGCCCCCGGTTGAACGTTGACGGTCCGGAGGGGTCTGATGATGCAATTTGCGCTGAATCATTTAATCATAGCTCCTCCCCCTGCTGTAAAATGCAGGAAGTCTCACCTCTGTATAACTGCCGCAATGACTCAATCGCATCACAGCGCCCACTATTACCGCTGCCACGCTCCCTGTAGCTGACCGGCTGACCACTCCCAGAGGGGGCACCCAGAAAGCAAGCATGAGATAAAGTACCAACTAATCAGCTCCTAACTATCATTATTCAAACACAGCCTGTAACATGGCAGTTGACGCTGCTCGGTTGGTCCTTTATCACCACCCACTTTATCTTTCTCCAAGGGGTCTATTCATCAATAAATATTTGCGCCATATTCCCCGAATTGTATTCCCTGAGAGCCCCCAGACTGAGCAGCGCTGAGAAGTTAGATAAAGACACTTTTGGTCGGGTACAAACGCATCGGATGATCTTTCAATTATAAATACCGAGCTGACAGGACAGCGGGTAAGAAAGCTGCACCCCCTCCCCGGGACTGACCTATTTACGGTGATAAGTCAGGGTTAGAACCCCAATAATAAGAGGTTTGTGCATTCTAGTTTTACCATCCAGTATGGCGCCATCACATTGGGTGGATCTGGTTTCAGCAGCGGGCACAGCCTTTACCTCGCCTCCACAATGTAGCTAACGGCAGGCACCTAACGCATGGGCAGGGCTGCAGCCACAGGAGTGAGTGACAGGCCTTTATTAGGGGAGGCCCAGCTGTACTGGTGGGGCGACCAGGGAGAGAGGTGGAATAATGGGGGAACAACGCAGCACAAAGAGGTGATTGGGAGGAAACAGGTCCAGGTTACACACATTTCGGTGACATTTCACGTTGAGCTGAAAGGGAAAAATAGTTCAATGTATTAGTACTGGATAAAACGCTTGTCACATTCCTCCCCCCTATCCCCTGTTCAATCACTGTTTCTTCCTCTTCTCGCTTCCTCTTACTGACATGAAAAAGGAACTGAGGGTGAGCAAGAGATCACGAGAGCCGCTGAGTAGGACATCTCCTCTCACTGGTGGGGACGCTATAGACAGACGGGCAGAGAGACCCACAGAGGACACTGGAGATGGGATACGTGTGGGGAGCCGCAATCCTCTGTCTTTATATGTCAGGTAAGACCCCCCCCAGCAATGTCAGTACAGTACCCCCTCCACCGAATATCTTCTATTTCTGCTCCCACCCCTTATCTGTGTGTGCCAGGTACCCCACATGCAGGTCTCCTCTACATCTTTCTATGCCAGGCTGGATACCCACTGCAGCCACTATTCCCACTCCTCCAGCCTCTACTCTTCTGCCCCCAGACTGCATAGCCGCCCTATCGTCTGCACCCACCTACCAGCTCCCAGAGGCTCTGCCGGCAGCCGGACTTTGCTGGGGTGTGAGGCACAAAGTTACTGGGACACTTCCAGTCTTGTGGAGGTCGTACATTTGCTGGTGGCGGATCTGTACTACGGATCTCTTCTTCTACCTCATCCTGTGTAAATGGTTGGGTGAGATGTAGTGACGGGGCAGTGTCTGGCATTAGGTGGGCTCTTCTCGTGTTCCCTGACAGTCCATGGCTCTCCTGACATGGGGCGTTATCTTGCTGATAAATGGGACTGATGTTACCTGCTGCCATGGAGGGGTGCAGCAAAGCAGCAGTAATGTCGGGTACTCTGTGACATACCAATATCGCTGTGCCTGCAGTAATACATGCAATGTATGCCATCATATCACCATAACTGCCACCACTGCATGCCCACCACCACCACCACCAGACAGCTAGGGCCTGATCAGATGCGTCCTGCACACAAGGATTTACAAGACAAAGCTTTCGGAGTCCAAATCTTCCATCACCTGCAGTAGCTACACCACTTGGGTCTACCCTGGACAAGGTTTCGTTGTGGTGGGCGACTGCCATGTACCACCCAGGACACAAGTTCTATGTATTGATATGTGCTGTTGCCATAATTGTACTCAGGAATTCGCTGACTGATTGCAGAACGTCAGTTACTCTACATAAGCTATGGAAACCCCCGGCCGTCCCAGTCACCGATGGTCTGTCTGGCCACTATCTCACTATATACCTCTACTATATAAAACAGGGTCTCCATCACATCTACTCTATCACACTGCTCCTCTATCATACTATACTAGGTACATATATACCCCATATATTACAGTCACTGATGTCACAGCCTCCCCCTATCACTATATACCTCTACTATATAAAACAGGGTCTCCATCACATCTCCTCTATCACACTGCTCCTCTATCATACTATACTAGGTACATATATACCCCCATATATTACACTCACTGATGTCACATCCTCCCCCTATATCACTATATACCTCTACTATATAAAACAGGGTCTCCATCACATCTCCTCTATCACACTGCTCCTCTATCATACTATACTAGGTACATATATACCCCATATATTACACTCACTGATGTCACATCCTCCCCCTATCTCACTATATACCTCTACTATATAATACAGGGTCTCCATCATATCTCCTCTATCACACTGCTCCTCTATCATACTATACTAGGTACATATATACCCCATATATTACACTCACTGATGTCACAGACCTCCCCCTATCATTATATACCTCTACTATATAATACAGGGTCTCCATCACATCTCCTCTATCACACTGCTCCTCTATTATACTATACTAGGTACATATATACCCCATATATTACAGTCACTGATGTCACAGCCTCCCCCTATCTCACTATATACCTCTACTATATAATACAGGGTCTCCATCACATCTCCTCTATCACACTGCTCCTCTATCATACTATACTAGGTACATATATACCCCATATATTACAGTCACTGATGTCACAGCCTCCCCCTATCACTATATACCTCTACTATATAATACAGGGTCTCCATCATATCTCCTCTATCACACTGCTCCTCTATCATACTATACTAGGTACATATATACCCCATATATTACACTCACTGATGTCACAGCCCTCCCCCTATCTCACTCTATATACCTCTACTATATAATACAGGGTCTCCATCACATCTCCTCTATCACACTGCTCCTCTATCATACTATACTAGGTACATATATACCCCCATATATTACAGTCACTGATGTCACAGCCCTCCCCCTATCTCACTATATATACCTCTACTATATAATACAGGGTCTCCATCACATCTCCTCTATCACACTGCTCCTCTATCATACTATACTAGGTACATATATACCCCATATATTACAGTCACTGATGTCACAGCCTCCCCCTATCACTATATACATCTACTATATAATACAGGGTCTCCATCACATCTCCTCTATCACACTGCTCCTCTATCATACTATACTAGCTACATATATACCCCATATATTACACTCACTGATGTCACAGCCTCCCCCTATCACTATATACCTCTACTATATAATTCAGGGTCTCCATCACATCTTCTCTATCACACTGCTCCTCTATCATACTATACTAGGTACATATATACCCCATATATTACAGTCACTGATGTCACAGCCCTCCCCCTATCACTATATACCTCTACTATATAATACAGGGTCTCCATCACATCTCCTCTATCACACTACTCCTCTATCATACTATACTAGGTACATATATACCCCTATATATTACACTCACTGATGTCACAGCCTCCCCCTATCACAATATACCTCTACTATATAATACAGGGTCTCCATCACATCTCCTCTATCACACTGTTCCTCTATCATACTATACTAGGTACATATATACCCCCATATATTACAGTCACTGATGTCACAGCCCTCCCCCTATATCACTGTATACCTCTACTATATAATACAGGGTCTCCATCACATCTCCTCTATCACACTGCTCCTCTATCATACTATACTAAGTACATATATACCCCTTATATTACACTCACTGATGTCACAGCCCTCCCCCTATATCACTATATACATCTACTATATAATACAGGGTCTCCATCACATCTCCTCTATCACACTGCTCCTCTATCATACTATACTAGGTACATATATACCCCATATATTAAACTCACTGATGTCACAGCCCTCCCCCTATCTCACTATATACCTCTACTATATAATACAGGGTCTCCATCACATCTCCTCTATCACACTGCTCCTCTATTATACTATACTAGGTACATATATACCCCATATATTACAGTCACTGATGTCACAGCCCTCCCCCGATCACTATATACCTCTACTATATAATACAGGGTCTCCATCACATCTCCTCTATCACACTGCTCCTCTATTATACTATACTAGGTACATATATACCCCATATATTACAGTCACTGATGTCACAGCCCTCCCCCGATCACTATATACCTCTACTATATAATACAGGGTCTCCATCACATCTCCTCTATCACACTGCTCCTCTATCATACTATACTAGGTACATATATACCCCTTATATTACACTCACTGATGTCACAGCCCTCCCCCTATATCACTATATACATCTACTATATAATACAGGGTCTCCATCACATCTCCTCTATCACACTGCTCCTCTATCATACTATACTAGGTACATATATACCCCCATATATTACACTCACTGATGTCACAGCCTCCCCCTATCTCACTATATACCTCTACTATATAATACAGGGTCTCCATCACATCTCCTCTATCACACTGCTCCTCTATTATACTATACTAGGTACATATATACCCCATATATTAGAGTCACTGATGTCACAGCCCTCCCCCTATCACAATATACCTCTACTATATAATACAGGGTCTCCATCACATCTCCTCTATCACACTGCTCCTCTATCATACTATACTAGGTACATATATACCCCTTATATTACAGTCACTGATGTCACAGCCTCCCCCTATCACTATATACCTCTACTATATAATACAGGGTCTCCATCACATCTCCTCTATCACACTGCTCCTCTATCATACTATACTAGGTACATATATACCCCCATATATTACACTCACTGATGTCACATCCTCCCCCTATATCACTATATACCTCTACTATATAATACAGGGTCTCCATCATATCTCCTCTATCACACTGCTCCTCTATCATACTATACTAGGTACATATATATACCCCCATATATTACAGTCACTGATGTCACAGCCTCCCCCTATCACTATATACCTCTACTATATAATACAGGGTCTCCATCACATCTCCTCTATCACACTGCTCCTCTATCATACTATACTAGGTACATATATACCCCCATATATTACACTCACTGATGTCACAGCCTCCCCCTATCTCACTATATACCTCTACTATATAATACAGGGTCTCCATCACATCTCCTCTATCACACTGCTCCTCTATCATACTATACTAGGTACATATATACCCCATATATTACACTCACTGATGTCACAGCCCTCCCCCTATATCACTATATACCTCTACTATATAATACAGGGTCTCCATCACATCTCCTCTATCACACTGCTCCTCTATCATACTATACTAGGTACATATATACCCCATATATTACACTCACTGATGTCACAGACCTCCCCCTATCTCACTATATACCTCTACTATATAATACAGGGTCTCCATCACATCTCCTCTGTCACACTGCTCCTCTATCATACTATACTAGGTACATATATACCCCATATATTACAGTCACTGATGTCACAGGCCTCCCCCTATCTCACTATATACCTCTACTATATAATACAGGGTCTCCATCACATCTCCTCTATCACACTGCTCCTCTATCATACTATACTAGGTACATATATACCCCCATATATTACACTCACTGATGTCACAGCCTCCCCCTATCACTATATACCTCTACTATATAATACAGGGTCTCCATCACATCTCCTCTATCACACTGCTCCTCTATCATACTATACTAAGTACATATATACCCCATATATTACACTCACTGATGTCACAGCCTCCCCCTATCACTATATACCTCTACTATATAATACAGGGTCTCCATCACATCTCCTCTATCACACTGCTCCTCTATCATACTATACTAGGTACATATATACCCCATATATTACACTCACTGATGTCACAGCCCTCCCCCTATCTCACTATATACATCTACTATATAATACAGGGTCTCCATCATATCTCCTCTATCACACTGCTCCTCTATCATACTATACTAGGTACATATATACCCCCATATATTACAGTCACTGATGTCACAGCCCTCCCCCTATCTCACTATATACCTCTACTATATAATACAGGGTCTCCATCACATCTCCTCTATCACACTGCTCCTCTATCATACTATACTAGGTACATATATACCCCCATATATTACACTCACTGATGTCACAGCCCTCCCCCTATCTCACTATATACCTCTACTATATAATACAGGGTCTCCATCACATCTCCTCTATCACACTGCTCCTCTATCATACTATACTAGGTACATATATACCCCATATATTACACTCACTGATGTCACAGCCTCCCCCTATCACTATATACCTCTACTATATAATACAGGGTCTCCATCACATCTCCTCTATCACACTGCTCCTCTATCATACTATACTAGGTACATATATACCCCCATATATTACACTCACTGATGTCACAGCCCTCCCCCTATCTCACTATATACCTCTACTATATAATACAGGGTCTCCATCACATCTCCTCTATCACACTGCTCCTCTATCATACTATACTAGGTACATATATACCCCATATATTACACTCACTGATGTCACAGCCCTCCCCCTATCTCACTATATATACCTCTACTATATAATACAGGGTCTCCATCACATCTCCTCTATCACACTGCTCCTCTATCATACTATACTAGGTACATATATACCCCTTATATTACAGTCACTGATGTCACAGCCTCCCCCTATCACTATATACCTCTACTATATAATACAGGGTCTCCATCACATCTCCTCTATCACACTGTTCCTCTATCATACTATACTAGGTACATATATACCCCCATATATTACACTCACTGATGTCACAGCCTCCCCCTATCTCACTATATACCTCTACTATATAATACAGGGTCTCCATCACATCTCCTCTATCACACTGCTCCTCTATCATACTATACTAGGTACATATATACCCCCATATATTACAGTCACTGATGTCACAGCCTCCCCCTATCACTATATACCTCTACTATATAATACAGGGTCTCCATCACATCTCCTCTATCACACTGCTCCTCTATCATACTATACTAGGTACATATATACCCCATATATTACACTCACTGATGTCACAGCCTCCCCCTATCACTATATACCTCTACTATATAATACAGGGTCTCCATCACATCTCCTCTATCACACTGCTCCTCTATCATACTATACTAGGTACATATATACCCCATATATTACACTCACTGATGTCACAGCCCTCCCCCTATCTCACTATATACCTCTACTATATAATACAGGGTCTCCATCACATCTCCTCTATCACACTGCTCCTCTATCATACTATACTAGGTACATATATACCCCATATATTACACTCACTGATGTCACAGCCCTCCCCCTATCTCACTATATACCTCTACTATATAATACAGGGTCTCCATCACATCTCCTCTATCACACTGCTCCTCTATTATACTATACTAGGTACATATATACCCCATATATTACAGTCACTGATGTCACAGCCTCCCCCTATCACTATATACCTCTACTATATAATACAGGGTCTCCATCACATCTCCTCTATCACACTGCTCCTCTATCATACTATACTAGGTACATATATACCCCATATATTACACTCACTGATGTCACAGCCCTCCCCCTATCTCACTATATACCTCTACTATATAATACAGGGTCTCCATCACATCTCCTCTATCACACTGCTCCTCTATCATAGTATACTAGGTACATATATACCCCATATATTACACTCACTGATGTCACAGACCTCCCCCTATCTCACTATATACCTCTACTATATAATACAGGGTCTCCATCACATCTCCTCTATCACACTGCTCCTCTATCATAGTATACTAAGTACATATATACCCCCATATATTACAGTCACTGATGTCACAGCCCTCCCCCTATCTCACTATATACCTCTACTATATAATACAGGGTCTCCATCACATCTCCTCTATCACACTGCTCCTCTATCATACTATACTAGGTACATATATACCCCATATATTACACTCACTGATGTCACAGCCTCCCCCTATCACTATATACCTCTACTATATAATACAGGGTCTCCATCACATCTCCTCTATCACACTGCTCCTCTATCATACTATACTAGGTACATATATACCCCATATATTACACTCACTGATGTCACAGCCCTCCCCCTATCACTATATACCTCTACTATATAATACAGGGTCTCCATCACATCTCCTCTATCACACTGCTCCTCTATCATACTATACTAGGTACATATATACCCCATATATTACACTCACTGATGTCACA
The DNA here is from genome assembly GCA_031769625.1 of Taudactylus pleione. NCBI lineage: Eukaryota > Metazoa > Chordata > Amphibia > Anura > Myobatrachidae > Taudactylus > Taudactylus pleione. The sequence continues at coordinate 418,349 of JAUIMM010003146.1, read as the reverse complement.
GCCCTCCCCCTATCTCACTATATACCTCTACTATATAATACAGGGTCTCCATCACATCTCCTCTATCACACTGCTCCTCTATCATACTATACTAGGTACATATATACCCCATATATTACACTCACTGATGTCACAGCCCTCCCCCTATCTCACTATATATACCTCTACTATATAATACAGGGTCTCCATCACATCTCCTCTATCACACTGCTCCTCTATCATACTATACTAGGTACATATATACCCCTTATATTACAGTCACTGATGTCACAGCCCTCCCCCTATATCACTATATACCTCTACTATATAATACAGGGTCTCCATCACATCTCCTCTATCACACTGTTCCTCTATCATACTATACTAGGTACATATATACCCCCATATATTACACTCACTGATGTCACAGCCTCCCCCTATCACTATATACCTCTACTATATAATACAGGGTCTCCATCACATCTCCTCTATCACACTGCTCCTCTATCATACTATACTAGGTACATATATACCCCATATATTACACTCACTGATGTCACAGCCCTCCCCCTATCACTATATACCTCTACTATATAATACAGGGTCTCCATCATATCTCCTCTATCACACTGCTCCTCTATCATACTATACTAGGTACATATATACCCCATATATTACACTCACTGATGTCACAGCCTCCCCCTATCACTATATTCCTCTACTATATAATACAGGGTCTCCATCACATCTCCTCTATCACACTGCTCCTCTATCATACTATACTAGGTACATATATACCCCATATATTACACTCACTGATGTCACAGCCCTCCCCCTATCTCACTATATATACCTCTACTATATAATACAGGGTCTCCATCACATCTCCTCTATCACACTGCTCCTCTATCATACTATACTAGGTACATATATACCCCATATATTACACTCACTGATGTCACAGCCCTCCCCATATCTCACTATATACCTCTACTATATAATACAGGGTCTCCATCACATCTCCTCTATCACACTGCTCCTCTATCATACTATACTAGGTACATATATACCCCATATATTACAGTCACTGATATCACAGCCCTCCCCCTATCTCACTATATACCTCTACTATATAATACAGGGTCTCCATCACATCTCCTCTATCACACTGCTCCTCTATCATACTATACTAGGTACATATATACCCCATATATTACACTCACTGATGTCACAGCCCTCCCCCTATCACTATATACCTCTACTATATAATACAGGGTCTCCATCACATCTCCTCTATCACACTGCTCCTATATTATACTATACTAGGTACATATATACCCCCATATATTACACTCACTGATGTCACAGACCTCCCCCTATCTCACTATATACCTCTACTATATAATACAGGGTCTCCATCACATCTCCTCTATCACACTGCTCCTCTATCATAGTATACTAGGTACATATATACCCCATATATTACACTCACTGATGTCACAGCCTCCCCCTATCACAATATACCTCTACTATATAATACAGGGTCTCCATCACATCTCCTCTATCACACTGCTCCTCTATCATACTATACTAGGTACATATATACCCCATATATTACACTCACTGATGTCACAGCCCTCCCCCTATCTCACTATATACCTCTACTATATAATACAGGGTCTCCATCACATCTCCTCTATCACACTGCTCCTCTATCATACTATACTAGGTACATATATACCCCATATATTACACTCACTGATGTCACAGCCCTCCCCCTATCTCACTATATACCTCTACTATATAATACAGGGTCTCCATCACATCTCCTCTATCACACTGCTCCTCTATCATACTATACTAGGTACATATATACCCCATATATTACACTCACTGATGTCACAGCCTCCCCCTATCACTATATACCTCTACTATATAATACAGGGTCTCCATCACATCTCCTCTATCACACTGCTCCTCTATCATACTATACTAGGTACATATATACCCCATATATTACACTCACTGATGTCACAGACCTCCCCCTATCATTATATACCTCTACTATATAATACAGGGTCTCCATCACATCTCCTCTATCACACTACTCCTCTATCATACTATACTAGCTACATATATACCCCATATATTACACTCACTGATGTCACAGCCTCCCCCTATCACTATATACCTCTACTATATAATACAGGGTCTCCATCACATCTCCTCTATCACACTGTTCCTCTATCATAGTATACTAAGTACATATATACCCCCATATATTACAGTCACTGATGTCACAGCCCTCCCCCTATCTCACTATATACCTCTACTATATAATACAGGGTCTCCATCACATCTCCTCTATCACACTGCTCCTCTATCATACTATACTAGGTACATATATACCCCATATATTACACTCACTGATGTCACAGCCTCCCCCTATCACAATATACCTCTACTATATAATACAGGGTCTCCATCACATCTCCTCTATCACACTGCTCCTCTATCATACTATACTAGGTACATATATACCCCATATATTACAGTCACTGATGTCACAGCCTCCCCCTATCACTATATACCTCTACTATATAATACAGGGTCTCCATCACATCTCCTCTATCACACTGTTCCTCTATCATACTATACTAGGTACATATATACTAGGGGTGAGCGGGTTCGGATTTCTGAAATCCGAACCCCTCCGAGCCCCCCCGATCCGAGTCCGATCCGAGTCAGGCTCGACTTTTCCCGCCTGACTCGGATCTGAAATCGAGGCAAAACGTCATCATCCCGCCTTCCGAGTCTCGCGGGTTTTGGATCCTATATAAGGTACCCGCGTCGGCGCCATTTTCTCACTCGGCTGTGGACAGTGAAGAGGGAGGGTGGGAGTTAGGGCTGGCTGGGCTGTGTAGTGTAGTGTAGTGCAGAGTAGTGTTGTGTTGTGCTGTGCTGTGCTGCTGTTGTCCACTACTTCAAAGTCCATAGGGGCTGGCTGTGTTGCGCTGTGCTGCTGTTTTTAATAGGGGCTGTGTCCACTACTTCAAAGTCCATAGGGGCTGGCTGGACTGTGTTGTGCAGTCAGTTCTCCATAGGGGCTGTGTCCACTCCAAAGTCCTGTGCAGTGTCTCAGTCCTAAAGGAGTGCTGTAGTGTTGTCCAGGGGGTGCTCTGTCCATCAGGGGTGCTCCCCCCAAGTGCTAAAAAAATAATATATTTTCTGTGTTTGTGAATTGTGTGCTCAGTAGCCGCACGTGCATCAACAAAGTAGTGCCAAGCGTGCGCCTGTGTCATAAGTAAAGGGCCGGCTGGTTTGACCGTTAAAGCGTGCTGTAACCCCCGAAAGTACACTCCAGTCCAAACCAAAAAAAAAATTATTTTCTGTGTTTGTGAATTGTGTGCGCAGTAGCCGCACGTGCATCAACAAAGTAGTGCCAAGCGTGCGCCTGTGTCATAAGTAAAGGGCCGGCTGGCTTGACCGTTAAGGGTGCTGTAACCCCCGAAAGTACACTCCAGTCCAAACCAAAAAAAAAATTATTTTCTGTGTTTGTGAATTGTGTGCGCAGTAGCCGCACGTGCATCAACAAAGTAGTGCCAAGCGTGCGGCCGTGTCATAAGTAAAGGGCCGGCTGGCTTGACCGTTAAGGGTGCTGTAACCCCCGAAAGTACACTCCAGTCCAAACCAAAAAAAAATTATTTTCTGTGTTTGTGAATTGTGTGCGCAGTAGCCGCACGTGCATCAACAAAGTAGTGCCAAGCGTGCACCTGTGTCATAAGTAAAGGGCCGGCTGGCTTGACCGTTAAGGGTGCTGTAACCCCCGAAAGTACACTCCAGTCCAAACCAAAAAAAAAATTATTTTCTGTGTTTGTGAATTGTGTGCGCAGTAGCCGCACGTGCATCAACAAAGTAGTGCCAAGCGTGCGCCTGTGTCATAAGTAAAGGGCCGGCTGGCTTGACCGTTAAAGGGTGCTGTAACCCCCAAAGTACACTCCAGTCCAAACCAAAAAAAAAATTATTTTCTGTGTTTAGCCGCACATATATATCAAATCGATATAACATAAATGGAGGACCAAACTTTCTCCGATAAAAATAAAATAGAGAAAGATCAAGAACCACTTCCTCCTAGTGCTGAAGCTGCTGCCACTAGTCATGACATAGACGATAACATGCCATCAACGTCGTCTGCCAAGGCCGATGCCCAATGTCATAGTAGAGGGCACATACAATCCTAAATGGCAAAGTTCAGGAAAATGACCTTGAAAAAGACATTTAAATCAGCTGAAGAGAAACGTAAACTTGCCAATATGCCATTTACGACACGGAGTGGCAAGGAACGGCTAAGGTCGATCCCTAGTATGTTCATGACTAGTGGTTCAGCTTCACATGACGATGGAAGCCCTCCTCCCACTAAAAAAATCAAAAGAGTTAAGCTGGCAAAAGCACAGCGTAGAACTGTGCTTTCTAAGAAGATATCACAAATCCCCAAGGAGAGTCCAAGTGTGGTGGTGGTTGCGATGCCTGACCTTCCCAGCACTGGACGGGAAGAGGTGGCTCTTTCCACCATTTGCACGCCCCCTGCAAGTTCTGAAAGGAGCACCCACAGTCCACTTGCTGATCTGCAAATTGAAGATGTCACTGTTGAAGTACAACAGGATGAGGATACTGGTGTAGCTGGCGCTGAGGAGGAAGTTGGCGAGGAGGATTCTGATGGTGATGTGGTTTGTTTAAATCAGGCTCCGGGGGAGACAGTTGTTGTCCGTGGGATGAAAAAGCCCATCACGGTCATGCCTGGGCAGAAGACCAAACATTCCACCTCTTTGGTCTGGCAATATTTCTATCCAAATCCGGACAACAACTGTCTTGCCATATGTACCATATGTAAAGGTGAAATAAGTAGGGGTAGGGACGTCAACCACCTAGGAACATCCTCCCTTATACGGCACCTGCAGCGCGTTCATAAAAAGTTACTGTCAAGTTCAGAAACTTTGGCTAAGACCGTAAGCAGTCCAGGGACACCTAAATCCCGTTGTCCTGTTGTATCCACGCGCCTGCAAACCACACCGTCAACTCCCTCCTCGTCAATTTCCTCCTTAGTCAGGATCGGAAGTAGTCCTGCAGGCCATGTCACTGGCATGACTGACTCTCCTATCCGGGATTCCTCTGGAGGATCCTGCATTGCTACGCCTACTGCTGCCGCTGCTGCTGTTGCTGCTGCTGGGAGTCGTTCATCATCCCAGAGAGGAAGTAGGAACACCACTACTTTTACTAAACAATTGACCCTCCAACAGTCCTTAGCGAGGAGGATGAAGTACGACAGCAGTCATCCTGAAGCAAAACGTATAACTGAGGCCTTGACTGCTATGTTGGTGTTAGACGTGCGTCCGGTATCCGCCATTAGTGCAGTGGGATTTAGACAATTGATGGAGGTAGTGTGTCCCCGGTTCCAAATCCCGTCTAGATTCCACTTCACTAGGCAGGCGATACCGAGACTGTACAGAAACGTCAGAAAAAGTGTCCTCAGTGTCCTGAAAAATGCCGTTGTACACAATGTCCACTTAACCACGGACATGTGGACAAGTGGAACAGGGCAGACTAAGGACTATATGACTGTGACAGCCCACTGGGTAGATGTATCACCTTACGCAGCAACAGCAGCAGCGTCACCAGTAGCAGCATCTCAGAAACGCCAGCTCGTTACAAGGCAGGCTACGCTGTGTATCACCGGTTTCAGTAAGAGGCACACCGCCGACAACCTCTTAGAGAAACTGAGGGAAATCATCGCCCAGTGGCTTACCCCACTTAGACTCTCCTGGGGATTTGTGATATCTGACAACGCCACCAATATTGTGCGGGCATTACATCTGGGCAAATTCCAGCACGTCCCATGTTTTGCTCACACAATAAACTTGGTGGTGCAGAATTTTCTGAAAAGCGACAGGGGCGTGCAGGAGACGCTTTGGGTGGCCCGAAAAATTTCTGGCCACTTTCGCCATTCAGCGACTGCGTGCCGAAGACTGGAGCGCCAGCAAACACTCTTGAACCTGCCCCGCCATCACCTGAAGCAAGAGGTTGTGACGCGGTGGAACTCAACCCTCTATATGCTTCAGAGGATGGAGGAGCAGCAAAAGGCCATACAAGCCTATACATCCACCTATGACATAGGCAAAGGAGGGGGTATGCACCTGACTCAAGCGCAGTGGAGAATGATTTCCGTGTTGTGCAAGGTTCTCCAGCCCTTCGAACTTGCCACACGTGAAGTCAGTTCAGACACAGCCAGCTTGAGTCAGGTCATTCCCCTCATCAGGCTTTTGCAGAAGCAGCTGGAGAAAGTGAAGGAGGAGCTAAGACGGAGCGATTCCGCTCGGCATGTGGGACTTGTGGATGAAGCCCTTCATTCGCTTTGCCAGGATTCCAGGGTGGTCAATCTGTTGAAATCAGACCACTACATTTTGGCCACCGTGCTTGATCCTAGGTTTAAAGCCTATGTGGTGTCTCTCTTTCCGGCCGACACAAGCCTGCAGAGGTGCAAAGACCTGCTGGTGAACACACTGTCAGCTGAAGCGGAACGTGACACGTCAACGGCTCCTTCTTCATTTTCTCCCGCAACTGGGGCTGCCAGGAAAAAACTTAGGTATCCTAAGCAACCCGCTGGCGGTGATGCAGGGCAGGCAGGACCAAGTTTGGACATCTGGTCCGGACTGAAGGACCTGGCAACAATTTCTGACATGTCTACTGTCACTGCATATGATACTGTCACCATTGACAGAATGGTGGAGGATTACATCGGTGACAGCATCCAAGTAGGCATGTCAGACAGTCCATACCTGTACTGGCAGGAAAAAGAGGCAATTTGGAGGCCCCTGTACAAGCTGGCTCTATTTTACCTGAGTTGCCCCCCCTCCAGTGTGTACTCCGAAAGAGTGTTTAGTGCAGCCGGGAACCTTGTCAGCGAAAGGCGTAGGAGGTTGCTTCCACAGAATGTGGAGAAGATGATGTTCATCAAAATGAATTATCAGCTCTTCCAGGGAGACCAGCCTCCAGAAGGTACAGAGGGACCTGTGGTGGTGGATTCAAGTGGGGACGAGTTAATACTTTGTGAGGATGAGGATGTACACACTGAAGAGGGTGAGGAATCGGTGGATGAGGAGGATGAGGATGACATCTTGCCTCCGTAGAGCCAGTTTGTGCAGGGACACATTAATTGCCAGCTTGTTTTGTTGGGGCCCAAACGAACCAATCATTTCAGCCACAGTTGTGTGGCAGACCCTGGCGCTGAAATGATTGATTTGTTAAAGTGTGCATGTCCTGTTTATACAACATAAGGGTGGGTGGGAGGGCCCAAGGACAATTCCATCTTGCACTTCTTTTTTTTCTTTGCATTATGTACAGTTTGGGGCCTAGTTTTTCTAACTGCCATCCTGTCTGCCACTGCAGTGTCACTCCTAGATGGGTCACGTGTTTGTGCCGCCCACTCGTGTCGCTTAGCATAGTCATCCAGCTACCTCGGTGCAACCTTTTGGACATGAAAACACTATTGTGAGGTGTGAGGTGTTCAGAATAGACTGGAAATGAGTGGAAATTAAGGTTATTGAGGTTAATAATAGCATAGGAGCAGAGAAACCAACAAATTCTGTGATTTTAGCTGTTTTTATGCTTTTTAAAAAAAAAATACAGATCCAAAACACAAAACCCAGAACCCAAAACACGGAAGGGTGGTTTTGGCAAAACCAATCCAGATCCAAAACACGAAGAAAGATCCAGATCCAAAACCAAAACACAAAACACGAAAAGTGGCCGGTGCACACCCCTAATATATACCCCCATATATTACACTCACTGATGTCACAGCCTCCCCCTATCTCACTATATACCTCTACTATATAATACAGGGTCTCCATCACATCTCCTCTATCACACTGCTCCTCTATCATACTATACTAAGTACATATATACCCCATATATTACACTCACTGATGTCACAGCCTCCCCCTATCACTATATTCCTCTACTATATAATACAGGGTCTCCATCACATCTCCTCTATCACACTGCTCCTCTATCATACTATACTAGGTATATATATACCCCCATATATTACACTCACTGATGTCACAGCCCTCCCCCTATCTCACTATATACCTCTACTATATAATACAGGGTCTCCATCATATCTCCTCTATCACACTGCTCCTCTATCATACTATACTAGGTACATATATACCCCATATATTACACTCACTGATGTCACAGCCCTCCCCCTATCTCACTATATACCTCTACTATATAACACAGGGACTCCATCACATCTCCTCTATCACACTGCTCCTCTATCATACTATACTAGGTACATATATACCCCTTATATTACACTCACTGATGTCACAGCCCTCCCCCTATCACAATATACCTCTACTATATAATACAGGGTCTCCATCACATCTCCTCTATCACACTGCTCCTCTATCATACTATACTAGGTACATATATACCCCATATATTACACTCACTGATGTCACAGCCCTCCCCCTATCTCACTATATACCTCTACTATATAATACAGGGTCTCCATCACATCTCCTCTATCACACTGCTCCTCTATCATACTATACTAGGTACATATATACCCCATATATTACACTCACTGATGTCACAGCCCTCCCCCTATCACTATATACATCTACTATATAATACAGGGTCTCCATCATATCTCCTCTATCACACTGCTCCTCTATCATACTATACTAGGTACATATATACCCCATATATTACACTCACTGATGTCACAGCCCTCCCCCTATCTCACTATATACCTCTACTATATAATACAGGATCTCCATCACATCTCCTCTATCACACTGCTCCTCTATCATACTATACTAGGTACATATATACCCCATATATTACAGTCACTGATATCACAGCCCTCCCCCTATCTCACTATATACCTCTACTATATAATACAGGGTCTCCATCACATCTCCTCTATCACACTGCTCCTCTATCATACTATACTAAGTACATATATACCCCATATATTACACTCACTGATGTCACAGCCTCCCCCTATCACTATATTCCTCTACTATATAATACAGGGTCTCCATCACATCTCCTCTATCACACTGCTCCTCTATCATACTATACTAGGTATATATATACCCCCATATATTACACTCACTGATGTCACAGCCCTCCCCCTATCTCACTATATACCTCTACTATATAATACAGGGTCTCCATCATATCTCCTCTATCACACTGCTCCTCTATCATACTATACTAGGTACATATATACCCCATATATTACACTCACTGATGTCACAGCCCTCCCCCTATCTCACTATATACCTCTACTATATAATACAGGGACTCCATCACATCTCCTCTATCACACTGCTCCTCTATCATACTATACTAGGTACATATATACCCCTTATATTACACTCACTGATGTCACAGCCCTCCCCCTATCACAATATACCTCTACTATATAATACAGGGTCTCCATCACATCTCCTCTATCACACTGCTCCTCTATCATACTATACTAGGTACATATATACCCCATATATTACACTCACTGATGTCACAGCCTCCCCCTATATCACTATATACCTCTACTATATAATACAGGGTCTCCATCACATCTCCTCTATCACACTGCTCCTCTATCATACTATACTAGGTACATATATACCCCATATATTACACTCACTGATGTCACAGACCTCCCCCCTATCTCACTATATACATCTACTATATAATACAGGGTCTCCATCATATCTCCTCTATCACACTGCTCCTCTATCATACTATACTAGGTACATATATACCCCATATATTACACTCACTGATGTCACAGCCTCCCCCTATCATTATATACCTCTACTATATAATACAGGGTCTCCATCACATCTCCTCTATCACACTGCTCCTCTATCATACTATACTAGGTACATATATACCCCATATATTACACTCACTGATGTCACAGCCTCCCCCTATGTCACTATATACCTCTACTATATAATACAGGATCTCCATCACATCTCCTCTATCACACTGCTCCTCTATCATACTATACTAGGTACATATATACCCCCATATATTACACTCACTGATATCACAGCCCTCCCCCTATCTCACTATATACCTCTACTATATAATACAGGGTCTCCATCACATCTCCTCTATCACACTGCTCCTCTATCATACTATACTAGGTACATATATACCCCATATATTACACTCACTGATGTCACAGCCCTCCCCCTATCACTATATACCTCTACTATATAATACAGGGTCTCCATCACATCTCCTCTATCACACTGCTCCTCTATTATACTATACTAGGTACATATATACCCCCATATATTACACTCACTGATGTCACAAGCCCTCCCCCTATCTCACTATATACCCTCTAGCTATATAATACAGGGTCTCCATCACATCTCCTCTATCACACTGCTCCTCTATCATACTATACTAGGTACATATATACCCCATATATTACACTCACTGATGTCACAGACCTCCCCCTATCTCACTATATACCTCTACTATATAATACAGGGTCTCCATCACATCTCCTCTATCACACTGCTCCTCTATCATAGTATCCTAAGTACATATATACCCCCCATATATTACAGTCACTGATGTCACAGCCCTCCCCCTATATCACTGTATACCTCTACTATATAATACAGGGGTCTCCATCACATCTCCTCTATCACACTGCTCCTCTATCATACTATACTAGGTACATATATACCCCATATATTACACTCACTGATGTCACAGCCCTCCCCCTATCACTATATACCTCTACTATATAATACAGGGTCTCCATCACATCTCCTCTATCACACTGCTCCTCTATCATACTATACTAGGTACATATATACCCCATATATTACACTCACTGATGTCACAGACCTCCCCCTATCTCACTATATACCTCTACTATATAATACAGGGTCTCCATCACATCTCCTCTATCACACTGCTCCTCTATCATACTATACTAGGTACATATATACCCCCATATATTACAGTCACTGATGTCACAGCCTCCCCCTATCTCACTATATACCTCTACTATATAATACAGGGTCTCCATCACATCTCCTCTATCACACTGCTCCTCTATCATACTATACTAGGTACATATATACCCCCATATATTACACTCACTGATGTCACAGACCTCCCCCTATCTCACTATATACCTCTACTATATAATACAGGGTCTCCATCACATCTCTACTATCACACTGCCCATCCTACAAGGCTCTGTCCTACTTCTGGTTTCAGATGTGATCCTGGAAGAGTCCTTTCTCTATAAATGAAGGGTGTAGTATAATTTGTTGACATGTATGTAATGTTGACAGTGACCACATGACATTCATAATCACTGATTATGAACACTGATGAAATGTCGACATGATTAGAATGTTGACAAGAACGTCCCTGATGAACCAGTGGTGACATACCTGATTTGACACATATGGCATCTCTAGCAATGTTTTCCAGGTCCGGCGGTTAGCTGATGAGGACTCCACTACTTTTGGCAGTCGGTATGACTTTTACCCTAGTGTGACCGGATGACCTCTCTTGCCGGCTGATCATGGATTTGGTTTTGATCTCCACTGGATCTTTGGGTATCAGGGATTCCCTCTTACCGCCTGTTACTGGCTCCGCCCCCTGCACCTTGGACGTGTAACTTTGCTGCCACCATCAAACTCCTTCAATCGGCGTTTGAAACCACTTACTGCTGTGTATGCATCGAGTAGCTGCAGCCACACCTCGACTGATACTCCCTGATCCCTCGCAATGGACCAGGCTCTGCACGGTTGCTGGCAGAGGGCTTGAGCTTGGAGACACTAGGCTCAATCCAGAATAGCCGGCGAACGGAATATGTTTGGCGCAAATTCTGTTGTCGCTGGGCTCTGATGCAGTCGTTGTAAAGGCAAGATGTTTATTGCTCAATGGTCTTACAAAAAGACTCTTCCCTCAGCTAAAGGGGGTCGGCATACAAAGATGTTACAGCTGTCCTTGATGTTCAAAAAGAAACACACATACAGGGCTTACAGGCCCTTCTTTTACCCTACTCCAATACACATTACCACAGTCCGCCCTCTGGTTTTCAACCAATCAGCTTAAGTGCATGTGCTGTCCACATACATGTTGAACATTGTCCCCTATGGACAGTGAGGAGTGGTCACTCCCATGTGTCTGAGCCCACCTGGTGTTTTAGTCGCCACCCAGGAATCGGCTCGTCTAGGGTTGGGGGAACCTGCCATGTCTGCCTGAATCTGAGCTCCAGAGGTCAGCAACCAAGGCCCCTGGGCATGGATTCCTGGCCACGGAGTGGAAGCTCTTTTGGAGCTCCCCGAAAATACTTAGCTGGCTGCATTAGCCAGCCATCCCTTTACCTTCTCATGCCACTTTCAGGCTGGGGGATCCAGCAGCCCACCAAGAGCTCCGGATCCCCGCAGTGGTAATTTTCCCCTCACCCCTCCTCCTCATACCTAACCCTCACCCTAGTGCCTAACCCTCCTATCCCACAGCCTAATCCTAACCCTCCCCATAGTGCCTAACCCTCACCCCTCCTCCTCATACCTAACCCTCACCCCTCCTCCTCATACCTAACCCTCACCCCTCCTCAAATCTAACCCTCACCCCTCCTCATACCTAACCCTCACCCTAATGCCTAACCCTCCACCTAGTACCTTACCCTAACCCTCCCATCCCAAAGCCTAATCCTCCCCATAGCGCCTAACCCTGCCCTCCCGTAGCCTAATCCTCCACCTAGTGCCTTACCCTAACCCTCCTATCTCACAGCCTAATCCTAACCCTCCACCTAGTGCCTAACCCTAACCCTCCTATCCCACAGCCTAATCCTAACCCTCTCCATAGTGCAAAACCCTGCCCTCCCGTAGCCTAACCCTCCACCTAGTGCCTTACCCTGCCGTCCCGTAGCCTTACCCTCCACCTAGTGCCTTACCCTAACCCTCCTATCCCACAGCCTAATCCTAACCCTCCCCATAGTGCCTTACCCTGCCCTCCCGTAGCCTAATCCTCCACCTAGTTCCTTACCCTAACCCTCCTATCCTACAGCTAATCCTAACCCTCCCCACAGTGCCTAACCCTGCCCTCCCGTAGCCTAACCCTCCCCATAGTGCCTAACCCTGCCCTCCCGTAGCCTAACCCTCCACCTAGTGCCTTACGCTAACCCTCCCATCCTACAGCCTAATCTTAACCTTCCCCAGTGCCTAACCCTGCCCTCCCGTAGCCTTACCCTCCACCTAGTACCTTACCCTAACCCTCCTATCCTACAGCTAATCCTAACCCTCCCCATAGTGCCTAACCTTCCACCTAGTGCCTTACCCTAACCCTCCTATCCCACAGCCTAATCCTAATTCTCCCCATAGTGCCTTACCCTGCTCTCCCATAGCCTAACCCTCCACCTAGTACCTTACCCTAACCCTCCTATCCCACAGCCTAATCCTAATTCTCCCCATAGTGCCTTACCCTGCTCTCCCGTAGCCTAACCCTCCACCTAGTGCCTAACCCTAACCCTACTATCCCACAGCCTAATCCTGACCCTCCCCATAGTGCCCAACCCTGCCCTGTCGTAGCCTAACCCTCCCCATCGTGCCCAACCCTGCCCTGCCGTTGCTTAACCCTCCACCTAGTGCCTAACCCTAACTCTCCTGTTCCACAGCCTAACCTAACTCTCACACTAGTGCCTAGCCCTCCCCTCCCATACCCTTACCCTATCCCTTACCCCAGAGATGGGGAACCTTTTTTCTGCCGAGGGCAATTTTGACATATATAACATGTTCGCGGGTCCTGTGTAGGCCACGCCCCTTCTGTGTGATGCCACATAGGGCGGGGGAACAATCGCCGGTGATTACAGCAATGCCCGGAGCATCCTGAGGATGCTCCAGGGAGCTGTAAGGGCAGCGGTGTGACCGTCTGATGCATCCTAAGGACGCTCCAGGCAGCACTGCTGCATAGATTCTGGCTGCAGGGGGACATTACAGGCACCCTGCTAGCCAGGTGAGGCTAGCGGAAAAAAGCTCAGAGGGTCAGACCAAATGATTCCGGGGGTCTTATATGGCCCCCTGGGCCTGAGGTTCCCCATCCCTGCCTTACACTAATGCCTGACCCTAGCCCTCCCCACTATTGCTAACCCTAACCGTCCCCTCCAATAACCTAACCCTCCCCCTATTTCCTAACCGGTTTATCGCGGATGGTGAGAGGCCGCAGTGTGGATGAGCGCAAGCTCTGATCCTGGCGCACAGATTCTCGCTCCCGTAATCCGTTCATCTGCGTCATGTAACTGTCTTCTTCTTATGCTTGTATTACAGCGTGTGCTGGTAACTATGTGACCCCAGACCCGGCGTCTACGCAAAGCACCACAACTCCACAGTGCATCCAATGTCCTAAAAAGACTACAACACATCACAGCACTCTACATACTAACCACACCACAACACCGTACACAACCCAACATACTAACCACACCACAACACCCTACACCACTCTACATACTAACCATACCACAACACCGTACACAACCCAACATACTAACCACACTACACTACACACAACCCAACATACTAACCACACTACACCGCACACAACCCAACATACTAACCACACTACACCACACGCAACCCAACATACTAACCACACGACTCCGCACCATACCACAAATCCTCACACAACACAACATCCCACCACAACGCCCCCATCCTATGAGTACTTTGTGAATGGCACATCGGGAGTCTGCCTGAGAATAAGGGCGTCCTTCAAGATAAAGGTCAATGGGACGAAGGAGATGGAAGAGGTGAGTTACCTTCCGAGATGTCCCCAGACAGTCCTATTGCAGGAGCAATAATGCAGCCAGGGTGGGTAATCTACCCAGAGACCCCCCCATGTAAATCACCCATCGTACTGTATCTCTAATAGTGGAAACAGGAACCAGCAGCAGTTATTAGAGGATTGTATATTATAGCAGTTACTGGTGGATTATATATTACACTAGTTATTAGAGGATTGTATATTATAGCAGTTACTGGTGGATTATATATTACACTAGGTATTAGAGGATTGTATATTATAGCAGTTACTGGTGGATTATATATTACACTAGGTATTAGAGGATTGTATATTATAGCAGTTACTGGTGGATTATATATTACACTAGTTATTAGAGTATTATACTGCAGTCAGTAGTAATAGGAGTAGATATACTTATGATCCTTGGTAAAGGGACCTGCCTCTCTGCAGAAGGGATGACTCCCGTGCACAGCTCGCGGACCCTGGGCTTACACAGCACCCCCATGGGTGCTCGCTGCACGCCATCGCATCACGCCAACAGCCTTCACGCCCTACCTCCATTTAAGCTTCACTCTGTACGTTCTGGCTTAAGTGGCCTTCGAAAATGGAAGTGCTTGCATGCCAGCCAAGTGTTGCAGTGTGCATGCGCTGATCACGCCGCCCGTGCAGATACCAGGCCACCGACCACCCCTCCCGCGATGGCGTAGTCGCAGGTACATGTATGTCACACAGCATTGCAGGCATAGGGGATACAATCATTGTTAGCCCACAATAAAACGATATATCGATATCATGCAGCAGTGACCCTATAGAAAGTCTCTTGTTGGAGACAAGTCCATCTGGTCACTGACTGAAGACTTTATATATATCCTTTATTTTGGGGAACAGCCGATTAGGCAGCACCCCCGAGAACCTCTATAGAAATGACCATGGGACAGTTCTGCTCATGAAAACGGATTTATTATATCGATGCGTATGTACACCGTGTGAGGCAGCGATGCTTACCACTGTGCAGCACCCCCCAATTGTTGCCTTGAAGTTACACGCTGCCATATTGCGCTCTAACCCCCCGGCATCTCTTGTTGTGTTACAGATTGTGATCCCGGCACCGCCCAGCACAAAGGCCTCTGGGAACTGTTCCGCACAGCAAGCGCGGCTGACTCTCACCTTCCCCAGAGGACACCTCAGCCTGACGTTCAGACAGGTACTGAGGGGTTAGGGGGGAGGACAGGGGGGGGGAAGAATATCGGTCAGGACGTTACTATGGGAGGACATGACACATCAGAGGTTGGGTTATCGCTGTTAGGAAGGAAACTGACGTTTTCTTCTGGAAGAAACTTTCTACACTTTTCCTCAATTTGCAGAATGAGACGGAGAAGAACTTCTACCTGGGAGCGGTGAATATAACGCTGGACATGGGTAATACACCTGCTGTAGTAGCCATCTACTGTATGTGTCTCTGATCCTATGACGGAAGCTTGTGTCCATACACAGGCATCAGTAGTTATCCCCTCAGTAACCCACGCTAGGCTCACAGCTATTACTTCTGGCTCTGCACCAGGCACATGATAATGGGTCCTCATATACTCATATGACAATCCCCCCCCCCCCCCCTCTGCAGTCACTTTCTTCCTGTTCCCCCTCTGCCAACCCCTCCACTGGCACCGAATACCCTGCAGTGTCCAATGCTAACTCACCACCCTCACCTGCTAAGCTCTTATCCTCCCTAAGCTCCTCTCCCTTCTGCACCCTACAGACAGCCCTGTGACCGCTGCCTCAAATCTGCTCTGATCACCCCCCTCGCTGCCACCTCCAAGACTTCTCCTGTGCTGCTCCTGACCTGTGGAACTCTCTCCCCCACTCTCCACTTTCATGTTTCACACACTTCCTCAATACTCACTTATTCTCTAAAGGATACCACTGCCTGATCCCTATCCCTCCTCCACACCCTCCTTGTGTCACTCCCTTGTACTACCGCTAAAACAATGTAAGCTCTTGCCAGCAGGGCCCTTCGTCCTCTTTTCTTCCTCCATCCCTCATTTACAGCTTGATTCCTACCCTTACCTGGGTCCTTCTTCCATTACTTCTCACTATACTTGTATTTTGTGATTCTGCTTGCACTATGTGGTAGCATTATGGCACACTGCACTTGGCACTTGCCAACTCTCCCTTATTGTCAGGGAGAAGTAGCCAGATAGGGCTGGAGGGATCCGAAAGGATCCCTTTTCGTGACCCAGGACTCCTTCCCGTTGGAGAGGAGCGAGTAGCATGCGCACTCGCCATCTCAAAATACAATCAAGCTCCGAAAATATTGTATTATCGGAGCTTGATGAATTCTGTCCCCATACTAGTGTATTGTTACTCTGTGTACTAATCCTATATGTGCTCAGTATTGTTACTCTGTACTAATCCTATGTGTGCTCAGTATTGTTACTCTGTGTTCTAGTCCGATCTGTGCCCAGCATTGCTACTCTCTGAGTACTAGTATTATCTGTGTCCAGTATTGTTACTCTGTGCCCGAGTCCTATATGTACTCAGTATTGTTACTCTGTGTACTAATCCTATACGTGCTCAGTATTGTTACTCTGTGTACTAATCCTATGTGTGCTCAGTATTGTTACTCTGTGTTCTAGTCCGATCTGTGCCCAGCATTGCTACTCTCTGAGTACTAGTATTATCTGTGTCCAGTATTGTTACTCTGTGTACTAATCCTATATGTGCTCAGTATTGTTAATCTGTACTAATCAGCTATGCTAACTAGTCCTGTATTTACTGTGTATTATTACTCTGTGTACTAGTATTATCTGTGTCCAGTATTGTTACTCTCTGTACCAGTCCTATATGTGCTTAGTATCGTTACTCTGTGCACAAGTCCTATATGTGCTCAGTATTGTTACTCTGTGAACTAATCCTATATGTGCTCAGTATTGTTACTTTCTGTACCAGTCCTATATGTGCTTAGTATTGTTACTCTCTGTACCAGTCCTATATGTGCTCAGTATTGTTACTCTGTGTACTAATCCTATGTGCTCAGTATTGTTACTCTGTGCACTAGTCCTATATGTGATCAATATTGTTACTCTGTGTACTAATCCTATGTGCTCAGTATTTTTACTCCGTGCACTAGTTCTATATGTGCTCAGTATTGTTACTCTGTGTACTAGTTCTATATGTGCTCAGTATTGTTACTCTGTGTACTAGTTCTATATGTGCTCAGTATTGTTACTCTGTGTACTAGTTCTATATGTGCATAGAATTGTTACTCTCTGTACCAGTCCTATATGTGCTTAGTATTGTTACTCTGTGCACTAGTCCTATATGTGCTTAGTATTATTACTCTGTGCACGAGTCCTATATGTGCTCAGTATTGTTACTCTGTGCACTAGTCCTATATGTGCTTAGTATTGTTACTCTCTGTACCAGTCCTATATGTGCTCAGTATTGTTACTCTGTGTACTAATCCTATGTGCTCAGTATTGTTACTCTGTGCACTAGTCCTATATGTGATCAATATTGTTACTCTGTGTACTAATCCTATGTGCTCAGTATTTTTACTCCGTGTACTAGTTCTATATGTGCTCAGTATTGTTACTCTCTGTACTAGTTCTATATGTGCTCAGTATTGTTACTCTGTGTACTAGTTCTATATGTGCATAGAATTGTTACTCTCTGTACCAGTCCTATATGTGCTTAGTATTGTTACTCTGTGCACTAGTCCTATATGTGCTTAGTATTGTTACTCTGTGCACTAGTCCTATATGTGATCAATATTGTTACTCTGTGTACTAATCCTATACGTACTCAGTATTGTTACTATGTGTACTAGTCCGATCAGTGCCCAGCATTGCTACTCTTTGTGTACTAGTATTATCTGTGACCCGTATTGTTACTCTGTGTACTAGTCTTATATGTGCTTAAAATTGTTACTCTCTGTACCAGTCCTATATGTGCTCAGTATTGTTACTCTGTCTACTAATCCTATGTGCTCAGTATTGTTACTCTGTGCACTAGTCCTATATGTGATCAATATTGTTACTCTGTGTACTAAATCTATGTGCTCAGTATTTTTACTCCGTGTACTAGTTCTATATGTGCTCAGTATTGTTACTCTGTGTACTAGTTCTATATGTGCTCAGTATTGTTACTCTGTGTACTAGTTCTATATGTGCATAGAATTGTTACTCTCTGTACCAGTCCTATATGTGCTTAGTATTGTTACTCTGTGCACTAGTCCTATATATGCTTAGTATTGTTACTCTGTGCACTAGTCCTATATGTGATCAATATTGTTACTCTTTGTATTAATCCTATATGTGCCCAGCATTGCTACTCTTTGTGTACTAGTATTATCTGTGACCAGTATTGTTACTCTGTGTACTAGTTCTATATGTGCTTAGTACTGTTACTCTGTGCACGAGTCCTATATGTGCTCAGTATTGTTACTCTGTGTACTAATCCTATATGTGCTTAGTATTGTTACTCTGTGCACTAGTCCTATATGTGCTTAGTATTGTTACTCTGTGCACTAGTCCTATATGTGCTTAGTATTGTTACTCTGTGCACTAGTCCTATATGTGCTTAGTATTGTTACTCTTTGTATTAATCCTATATGTGCTCAGTATTGTTACTCTGTGTACTAGTCCGAACTGTGCCCAGTATTGCTACTCTTTGTGTACTAGTATTCTCTGTGACCAGTATTGTTACTCTGTGGGCCTGATTCAGACCTGCTCGCGAGCGCTGAGCGTTAGCCAAGTGCGCATGTGCACGAGGGAGCCGTGCACGAGACCCGCATAGCGATGGTGAGTGACAGCACGCCCCCTTTGGTGGGCGTGCCGCGGGCATTGCTGGCCAGATGGAGGCGTTCCCATGGGAACGCCTACCATCTGGGGCCGGCCCCACTGACATCACTAGTGATGTCAGTGGGAGTGGTTTTGGCTCTGATAGAGCCAAAAGCACTCCAGGGCTTGCGGCAACGAGACCCTACCACAAGGGTTTCGTCACAAGCCCAATGGTCGCGATGGTCTTGACCATCGCGACCATCTTTTTGGCCGCTCGCTATAGCTGTGGGTGGTCACCCACAGCTATGCGAGCGACCAGGAGGCTACTCTAAATTTCAGAGGGAGGGAACTGATTCAGAGCCAGCGCTCTGAAAGAGCGTCCGGCTCTGAATCATGCCCAGTGTACTAGTTCTATATGTGCTCAGTATTGTTACTCTGTGTACTAGTTCTATATGTGCTCAGTATTGTTACTCTGTGTACTAGTTCTATATGTGCTTAGAATTGTTACTCTCTGTACCAGTCCTATATGTGCTTAGTATTGTTACCCTGTGCACTAGTCCTATATGTGCTCAGTATTGTTACTCTGTGTACTAATCCTATATGTGCTCAGTATTGTTACTCTGTGTACTAATCCTATATGTGCTCAGTATTGTTACTGTGTACTAGTCCGATCTGTGCCCAGTATTGCTACTCTTTGTGTACTAGTATTATCTGTGACAAGTATTGTTACTCCGTGTACTAGTTCTATATGTGCTCAGTATTGTTACTCTGTGTACTAGTTCTATATGTGCTCAGTATTGTTACTCTGTGTACTAGTTCTATATGTGCTTAGTATTGTTACTCTGTGCGCTAGTCCTATCTGTGCTTAGTATTGTTACTCTGTGTACTAGTCCTATCTGTGCTCAGTATTGTTACTCTGTGCACTAGTTCTATATGTGCTTAGTATTGTTACTCTGTGCGCTAGTCCTATCTGTGCTTAGTATTGTTACTCTGTGCGCTAGTCCTATCTGTGCTCAGTATTGTTACTCTGTGCACTAGTATTATCTGTGACCAGTATTGTTACTCTGTGTACTAGTTCTATATGTGCTTAGTATTGTTACTCTGTGCGCTAGTCCTATCTGTGCTTAGTATTGTTACTCTGTGCGCTAGTCCTATCTGTGCTCAGTATTGTTACTCTGTGCACTAGTTCTATATGTGCTCAGTATTGTTACTCTGTGTACTAGTTCTATATGTGCTCAGTATTGTTACTCTGTGTACTAGTTCTATATGTGCTTAGTATTGTTACTCTGTGCGCTAGTCCTATCTGTGCTTAGTATTGTTACTCTGTGTACTAGTCCTATCTGTGCTCAGTATTGTTACTCTGTGTACTAGTTCTATATGTGCTTAGTATTGTTACTCTGTGCGCTAGTCCTATCTGTGCTCAGTATTGTTACTCTCTGTACCAGTCCTATATGTGCTTAGCATTGTTACTGAGGCCCTGATTCAGAGCCGGACGCTGTGAAAGAGTGCTTGCTCTGAATCAAGGCGTTTTTTTTTTTGTGCGGCCTCCTGGCCGTTCGCATAGCTGTGGGTGACCACCCACAGCTATAGTGAAAGGCCATGATGATGGTCGCAATTGTCAAGACCATCGTGATCATTGGGCTTGCGACGAGACCCTTGTGGTAGGGTCTTGTGGTCGCAAGCCCCAGAGAGATTTCGGCTCTAACAGAGCCAGAATCTCTCCACTGACATCACTTGTGATATCAGTGGGGCCGCCCCCAAATGGGAGGCGTTCTCATGGGAACGCCTCCGTTTAGGCAGCCACCCCCCCGGCCCGCCCATCAAAGGGGACAAGCTGTCACTCAACATCGACAGCTCGCCCCCTTTGGTGCGAGACCTGGAGCGACGGAGTGCCCGTCGCCAGCCGGGTCTCGCGCATGCGCACGACGGAGCCAGCTCCGTCTTACGCTGTGGGCCACCATCGACCCGGTTGAGAGCGTTCAGCGCTTGCGACCAGGTCTGAATCAGGTCCACTGTGCTCTAGTCCTATATGTGCTTAGTATTGTTACTCTGTGCACGAGTCCTATATGTGCTTAGTATTGTTACTCTGTGCACGAGTCCTATATGTGCTTAGTATTGATACTCTGTGCACGAGTCCTATATGTGCTTAGAATTGTTACTCTGTGCACTAGTCCTATATGTGCTCAGTATTGTTACTCTGTGTACTAGTTCTATATGTGCTTAGAATTGTTACTCTGCACTAGTTCTATATGTGCTTAGAATTGTTTCTCTGCACTAGTTCTATATGTGCTCAGTATTGTTACTCTGTGTACTAGTTCTATATGTGCTCAGTATTGTTACTCTGTGTACTAGTTATATATGTGCTTAGAAGTGTTACTCTGTGCCCGAGTCCTATATGTCCTCAGTATTGTTACTTCGTGTACTAGTTCTATATGTGCTCAGTATTGTTACTCTGTGTACTAGTTATATATGTGCTTAGAAGTGTTATTCTGTGCCCAAGTCCTATATGTGCTCAGTATTGTTACTCTGTGTACTAGTTCTATATGTAATTAGAATTGTTACTCTGCACTAGTTCTATTTGTGCTTAGAATTGTTACTCAGCACTAGTTCTATATGTGCTCAGTATTGTTCCTCTGTGTACTAGTTATATATGTGCTTAGAAGTGTTACTCTGTGCCCGAGTCCTATATGTGCTCAGTATTGTTACTTCGTGTACTAGTTCTATATGTGCTCAGTATTGTTACTCTGTGCACAAGTCCTATATGTGCTCAGTATTGTTACCCTGTGTACTAGTCCTATATGTGCTCAGTATTGTTACCCTGTGTACTAGTCCTATATGTGCTCAGTATTGTTACTCTGTGCACAAGTCCTATATGTGCTCAGTATTGTTACTCTGCACGAGTTCTATATGTGCTCAGTATTGTTACTCTGTGTACTAGTTATATATGTGCTCAGTATTGTTACTCTGTGTACTAGTTATATATGTGCTCAGTATTGTTACTCTCGATGAGTCCTATATGTGCTCAGTATTGTTACTCTGCACGAGTTCTATATGTGCTCAGTAATGTTACTCTGTGTACTAGTTCTATATGTAATTAGAATTGTTACTCTGCACTATTTCTATATGTGCTTTGAATTGTTACTCTGCACTAGTTCTATATGTGCTCAGTATTGTTACTCTGTGTACTAGTTATATATGTGCTTAGAAGTGTTACTCTGTGCCCGAGTCCTATATGTGCTCAGTATTGTTACTTCGTGTACTAGTTCTGTATGTGCTCAGTATTGTTACTCTGTGCACAAGTCCTATATGTGCTCAGTATTGTTACCCTGTGTACTAGTCCTATCTGTGCTCAGTATTGTTACTCTGTGCACTAGTATTATCTGTGACCAGTATTGTTACTCTGTGTACTAGTTCTATATGTGCTTAGTATTGTTACTCTGTGCGCTAGTCCTATCTGTGCTTAGTATTGCTACTCTGTGTACTAGTCCTGAATTTACTGTGTATAATTTCTCTGTGTACTAGTATTATCTGTGTCCAGTATTGTTACTCTGTGCCCGACTCCTATATGTACTCAGTATTTTTACTCCATGTACTAGTTCTATATGTGCTCAGTATTGTTACTCTGTGTACTAGTTCTATATGTGCTCAGTATTGTTACTCTGTGTACTAGTTCTATATGTGCTTAGAATTGTTACTCTCTGTACCAGTCCTATATGTGCTTAGTATTGTTACCCTGTGCACTAGTCCTATATGTGCTCAGTATTGTTACTCTGTGTACTAATCCTATATGTGCTCAGTATTGTTACTCTGTGTACTAATCCTATATGTGCTCAGTATTGTTACTGTGTACTAGTCCGATCTGTGCCCAGTATTGCTACTCTTTGTGTACTAGTATTATCTGTGACCAGTATTATTACTCCGTGTACTAGTTCTATATGTGCTCAGTATTGTTACTCTGTGTACTAGTTCTATATGTGCTCAGTATTGTTACTCTGTGTACTAGTTCTATATGTGCTTAGTATTGTTACTCTGTGTACTAGTCCTATCTGTGCTTAGTATTGTTACTCTGTGCCCGAGTCCTATATGTGCTCAGTATTGTTACTTCGTGTACTAGTTCTGTATTTGCTCAGTATTGTTACTCTGTGCACAAGTCCTATATGTGCTCAGTATTGTTACCCTGTGTACTAGTCCTATCTGTGCTCAGTATTGTTACTCTGTGCACTAGTATTATCTGTGACCAGTATTGTTACTCTGTGTACTAGTTCTATATGTGCTTAGTATTGTTACTCTGTGCGCTAGTCCTATCTGTGCTCAGTATTGTTACTCTCTGTACCAGTCCTATATGTGCTTAGCATTGTTACTGAGGCCCTGATTCAGAGCCGGACGCTGTGAAAAGAGCGCTCGCTCTGAATCAAGGCGTTTTTTTTTTTTGTGCGGCCTCCTGGCCGTTCGCATAGCTGTGGGTGACCACCCACAGCTATAGTGAAAGGCCATGATGATGGTTGCAATTGTCAAGACCATCGTGATCATTGGGCTTGCGACGAGACCCTTGTGGTAGGGTCTTGTGGTCGCAAGCCCCAGAGAGATTTCGGCTCTAACAGAGCCAGAATCTCTCCACTGACATCACTTGTGATATCAGTGGGGCCGCCCCCAAACGGGAGGCGTTCTCATGGGAACGCCTCCGTTTAGGCAGCCACCCCCCGGCCCGCCCATCAAAGGGGACAAGCTGTCACTCAACATCGACAGCTCGCCCCCTTTGGTGCGAGACCTGGAGCGACGGAGTGCCCGTCGCCAGCCGGGTCTCGCGCATGCGCACGACGGAGCCAGCTCCGTCTTACGCTGTGGGCCACCATCGACCCGGTTGAGAGCGTTCAGCGCTTGCGACCAGGTCTGAATCAGGTCCTCTGTGCTCTAGTCCTATATGTGCTTAGTATTGTTACTCTGTGCACGAGTCCTATATGTGCTTAGTATTGTTACTCTGTGCACGAGTCCTATATGTGCTTAGTATTGATACTCTGTGCACGAGTCCTATATGTGCTTAGAATTGTTACTCTGTGCACTAGTCCTATATGTGCTTAGTATTGTTACTCTGTGCACTAGTTCTATATGTGCTTAGGTTTGTTACTCTGTGCACTAGTCCTATATGTGCTCAGTATTGTTACTCTGTGCACAAGTCCTATATGTGCTCAGTATTGTTACTCTGCACGAGTTCTATATGTGCTCAGTATTGTTACTATGTGTACTAGTTATATATGTGCTCAGTATTGTTACTCTGCACGAGTTCTATATGTGCTCAGTATTGTTACTCTGTGTACTAGTTCTATATGTAATTAGAATTGTTACTCTGCACTAGTTCTATATGTGCTTAGAATTGTTACTCTGCACTAGTTCTATATGTGCTCAGTATTGCTACTCTGTGTACTAGTTATATATGTGCTTAGAAGTGTTACTCTGTGCACTAGTATTATCTGTGACCAGTATTGTTACTCTGTGTACTAGTTCTATATGTGCTTAGTATTGTTACTCTGTGCGCTAGTCCTATCTGTGCTTAGTATTGTTACTCTGTGTGCTAGTCCTATCTGTGCTCAGTATTGTTACTCTGTGCACTAGTTCTGTATGTGCTCAGTATTGTTACTCTGTGTACTAGTTCTATATGTGCTCAGTATTGTTACTCTCTGTACTAGTTCTATATGTGCTCAGTATTGTTACTCTGTGTACTAGTTCTATATGTGCATAGAATTGTTACTCTCTGTACCAGTCCTATATGTGCTTAGTATTGTTACTCTGTGCACTAGTCCTATATGTGCTTAGTATTGTTACTCTGTGCACTAGTCCTATATGTGATCAATATTGTTACTCTGTGTACTAATCCTATACGTACTCAGTATTGTTACTATGTGTACTAGTCCGATCAGTGCCCAGCATTGCTACTCTTTGTGTACTAGTATTATCTGTGACCCGTATTGTTACTCTGTGTACTAGTCTTATATGTGCTTAGTATTGTTACTCTCTGTACCAGTCCTTTATGTGCTCAGTATTGTTACTCTGTCTACTAATCCTATGTGCTCAGTATTGTTACTCTGTGCACTAGTCCTATATGTGATCAATATTGTTACTCTGTGTACTAATCCTATGTGCTCAGTATTTTTACTCCGTGTACTAGTTCTATATGTGCTCAGTATTGTTACTCTGTGTACTAGTTCTATATGTGCTCAGTATTGTTACTCTGTGTACTAGTTCTATATGTGCATAGAATTGTTACTCTCTGTACCAGTCCTATATGTGCTTAGTATTGTTACTCTGTGCACTAGTCCTATATATGCTTAGTATTGTTACTCTGTGCACTAGTCCTATATGTGATCAATATTGTTACTCTGTGTACTAATCCTATACATACTCAGTATTGTTACTATGTGTACTAGTCCGATCAGTGCCCAGCATTGCTACTCTTTGTATACTAGTATTATCTGTGACCAGTATTGTTACTCTGTGTACTAGTTCTATATGTGCTTAGTACTGTTACTCTGTGCACGAGTCCTATATGTGCTCAGTATTGTTACTCTGTGTACTAATCCTATATGTGCTTAGTATTGTTACTCTGTGCACTAGTCCTATATGTGCTTAGTATTGTTACTCTGTGCACTAGTCCTATATGTGCTTAGTATTGTTACTCTGTGCACTAGTCCTATATGTGCTTAGTATTGTTACTCTTTGTATTAATCCTATATGTGCTCAGTATTGTTACTCTGTGTACTAGTCCGAACTGTGCCCAGTATTGCTACTCTTTGTGTACTAGTATTCTCTGTGACCAGTATTGTTACTCTGTGGGCCTGATTCAGACCTGCTCGCGAGCGCTGAGCGTTAGCCAAGTGCGCATGTGCACGAGGGAGCCGTGCACGAGACCCGCATAGCGATGGTGAGTGACAGCACGCCCCCTTTTGTTGGGCGTGCCTCGGGCATTGCTGGCCAGATGGAGGCGTTCCCATGGGAACGCCTACCATCTGGGGCCGGCCCCACTGACATCACTAGTGATGTCAGTGGGAGTGGTTTTGGCTCTGATAGAGCCAAAAGCACTCCAGGGCTTGCGGCAACGAGACCGTACCACAAAGGTTTCGTCGCAAGCCCAATGGTCGCGATGGTCTTGACCATCGCGACCATCTTTTTGGCCGCTCGCTATAGCTGTGGGTGGTCACCCACAGTTATGCGAGCGACCAGGAGGCTACTCTAAATTTCAGAGGGAGGGAACTGATTCAGAGCCAGCGCTCTGAAAGAGCGTCCGGCTCTGAATCATGCCCAGTGTACTAGTTCTATATGTGCTTAGTATTGTTACTCTGTGTACTAGTCCTGAATTTACTGTGTATAATTTCTCTGTGTACTAGTATTATCTGTGTCCAGTATTGTTACTCTGTGCCCGAGTCCTATATGTACTCAGTATTTTTACTCCGTGTACTAGTTCTATATGTGCTCAGTATTGTTACTCTGTGTACTAGTTCTATATGTGCTCAGTATTGTTACTCTGTGTACTAGTTCTATATGTGCTTAGAATTGTTACTCTCTGTACCAGTCCTATATGTGCTTAGTATTGTTACCCTGTGCACTAGTCCTATATGTGCTCAGTATTGTTACTCTGTGTACTAATCCTATATGTGCTCAGTATTGTTACTCTGTGTACTAATCCTATATGTGCTCAGTATTGTTACTGTGTACTAGTCCGATCTGTGCCCAGTATTGCTACTCTTTGTGTACTAGTATTATCTGTGACAAGTATTGTTACTCCGTGTACTAGTTCTATATGTGCTCAGTATTGTTACTCTGTGTACTAGTTCTATATGTGCTCAGTATTGTTACTCTGTGTACTAGTTCTATATGTGCTTAGTATTGTTACTCTGTGCGCTAGTCCTATCTGTGCTTAGTATTGTTACTCTGTGTACTAGTCCTATCTGTGCTCAGTATTGTTACTCTGTGCACTAGTTCTATATGTGCTTAGTATTGTTACTCTGTGCGCTAGTCCTATCTGTGCTTAGTATTGTTACTCTGTGCGCTAGTCCTATCTGTGCTCAGTATTGTTACTCTGTGCACTAGTATTATCTGTGACCAGTATTGTTACTCTGTGTACTAGTTCTATATGTTCTTAGTATTGTTACTCTGTGCGCTAGTCCTATCTGTGCTTAGTATTGTTACTCTGTGCGCTAGTCCTATCTGTGCTCAGTATAGTTACTCTGTGCACTAGTTCTATATGTGCTCAGTATTGTTACTCTGTGTACTAGTTCTATATGTGCTCAGTATTGTTACTCTGTGTACTAGTTCTATATGTGCTTAGTATTGTTACTCTGTGCACTAGTCCTATCTGTGCTTAGTATTGTTACTCTGTGTACTAGTCCTATCTGTGCTCAGTATTGTTACTCTGTGTACTAGTTCTATATGTGCTTAGTATTGTTACTCTGTGCGCTAGTCCTATCTGTGCTCAGTATTGTTACTCTCTGTACCAGTCCTATATGTGCTTAGCATTGTTACTGAGGCCCTGATTCAGAGCCGGACGCTGTGAAAGAGTGCTTGCTCTGAATCAAGGCGTTTTTTTTTTTGTGCGGCCTCCTGGCCGTTCGCATAGCTGTGGGTGACCACCCACAGCTATAGTGAAAGGCCATGATGATGGTCGCAATTGTCAAGACCATTGTGATCATTGGGCTTGCGACGAGACCCTTGTGGTAGGGTCTTGTGGTCGCAAGCCCCAGAGAGATTTCGGCTCTAACAGAGCCAGAATCTCTCCACTGACCATCACTTGTGATATCAGTGGGGCCGCCCCCAAATGGGAGGCGTTCTCATGGGAACGCCTCCGTTTAGGCAGCCACCCCCCCGGCCCGCCCATCAAAGGGGACAAGCTGTCACTCAACATCGACAGCTCGCCCCCTTTGGTGCGAGACCTGGAGCGACGGAGTGCCCGTCGCCAGCCGGGTCTCGCGCATGCGCACGACGGAGCCAGCTCCGTCTTACGCTGTGGGCCACCATCGACCCGGTTGAGAGCGTTCAGCGCTTGCGACCAGGTCTGAATCATGTCCACTGTGCTCTAGTCCTATATGTGCTTAGTATTGTTACTCTGTGCACGAGTCCTATATGTGCTTAGTATTGTTACTCTGTGCACGAGTCCTATATGTGCTTAGTATTGATACTCTGTGCACGAGTCCTATATGTGCTTAGAATTGTTACTCTGTGCACTAGTCCTATATGTGCTCAGTATTGTTACTCTGTGTACTAGTTCTATATGTGCTTAGAATTGTTACTCTGCACTAGTTCTATATGTGCTTAGAATTGTTACTCTGCACTAGTTCTATATGTGCTCAGTATTGTTACTCTGTGTACTAGTTCTATATGTGCTCAGTATTGTTACTCTGTGTACTAGTTATATATGTGCTTAGAAGTGTTACTCTGTGCCCGAGTCCTATATGTCCTCAGTATTGTTACTTCGTGTACTAGTTCTATATGTGCTCAGTATTGTTACTCTGTGTACTAGTTATATATGTGCTTAGAAGTGTTATTCTGTGCCCAAGTCCTATATGTGCTCAGTATTGTTACTCTGTGTACTAGTTCTATATGTAATTAGAATTGTTACTCTGCACTAGTTCTATATGTGCTTAGAATTGTTACTCAGCACTAGTTCTATATGTGCTCAGTATTGTTCCTCTGTGTACTAGTTATATATGTGCTTAGAAGTGTTACTCTGTGCCCGAGTCCTATATGTGCTCAGTATTGTTACTTCGTGTACTAGTTCTATATGTGCTCAGTATTGTTACTCTGTGCACAAGTCCTATATGTGCTCAGTATTGTTACCCTGTGTACTAGTCCTATATGTGCTCAGTATTGTTACCCTGTGTACTAGTCCTATATGTGCTCAGTATTGTTACTCTGTGCACAAGTCCTATATGTGCTCAGTATTGTTACTCTGCACGAGTTCTATATGTGCTCAGTATTGTTACTCTGTGTACTAGTTATATATGTGCTCAGTATTGTTACTCTGTGTACTAGTTATATATGTGCTCAGTATTGTTACTCTCGATGAGTCCTATATGTGCTCAGTATTGTTACTCTGCACGAGTTCTATATGTGCTCAGTAATGTTACTCTGTGTACTAGTTCTATATGTAATTAGAATTGTTACTCTGCACTAGTTCTATATGTGCTTTGAATTGTTACTCTGCACTAGTTCTATATGTGCTCAGTATTGTTACTCTGTGTACTAGTTATATATGTGCTTAGAAGTGTTACTCTGTGCCCGAGTCCTATATGTGCTCAGTATTGTTACTTCGTGTACTAGTTCTGTATGTGCTCAGTATTGTTACTCTGTGCACAAGTCCTATATGTGCTCAGTATTGTTACCCTGTGTACTAGTCCTATCTGTGCTCAGTATTGTTACTCTGTGCACTAGTATTATCTGTGACCAGTATTGTTACTCTGTGTACTAGTTCTATATGTGCTTAGTATTGTTACTCTGTGCGCTAGTCCTATCTGTGCTTAGTATTGTTACTCTGTGCGCTAGTCCTATCTGTGCTTAGTATTGTTACTCTGTGTACTAGTCCTGAATTTACTGTGTATAATTTCTCTGTGTACTAGTATTATCTGTGTCCAGTATTGTTACTCTGTGCCCGACTCCTATATGTACTCAGTATTGTTACTTCGTGTACTAGTCCTATATGTGCTCAGTATTGTTACTCTGTGCACAAGTCCTATATGTGCTCAGTATTGTTACTCTGCACGAGTTCTATATGTGCTCAGTATTGTTACTCTGTGTACTAGTTATATATGTGCTCAGTATTGTTACTCTGTGTACTAGTTATATATGTGCTCAGTATTGTTACTCTCGATGAGTCCTATATGTGCTCAGTATTGTTACTCTGCACGAGTTCTATATGTGCTCAGTAATGTTACTCTGTGTACTAGTTCTATATGTAATTAGAATTGTTACTCTGCACTATTTCTATATGTGCTTTGAATTGTTACTCTGCACTAGTTCTATATGTGCTCAGTATTGTTACTCTGTGTACTAGTTATATATGTGCTTAGAAGTGTTACTCTGTGCCCGAGTCCTATATGTGCTCAGTATTGTTACTTCGTGTACTAGTTCTGTATGTGCTCAGTATTGTTACTCTGTGCACAAGTCCTATATGTGCTCAGTATTGTTACCCTGTGTACTAGTCCTATCTGTGCTCAGTATTGTTACTCTGTGCACTAGTATTATCTGTGACCAGTATTGTTACTCTGTGTACTAGTTCTATATGTGCTTAGTATTGTTACTCTGTGCGCTAGTCCTATCTGTGCTTAGTATTGCTACTCTGTGTACTAGTCCTGAATTTACTGTGTATAATTTCTCTGTGTACTAGTATTATCTGTGTCCAGTATTGTTACTCTGTGCCCGACTCCTATATGTACTCAGTATTTTTACTCCATGTACTAGTTCTATATGTGCTCAGTATTGTTACTCTGTGTACTAGTTCTATATGTGCTCAGTATTGTTACTCTGTGTACTAGTTCTATATGTGCTTAGAATTGTTACTCTCTGTACCAGTCCTATATGTGCTTAGTATTGTTACCCTGTGCACTAGTCCTATATGTGCTCAGTATTGTTACTCTGTGTACTAATCCTATATGTGCTCAGTATTGTTACTCTGTGTACTAATCCTATATGTGCTCAGTATTGTTACTGTGTACTAGTCCGATCTGTGCCCAGTATTGCTACTCTTTGTGTACTAGTATTATCTGTGACCAGTATTATTACTCCGTGTACTAGTTCTATATGTGCTCAGTATTGTTACTCTGTGTACTAGTTCTATATGTGCTCAGTATTGTTACTCTGTGTACTAGTTCTATATGTGCTTAGTATTGTTACTCTGTGTACTAGTCCTATCTGTGCTTAGTATTGTTACTCTGTGCCCGAGTCCTATATGTGCTCAGTATTGTTACTTCGTGTACTAGTTCTGTATTTGCTCAGTATTGTTACTCTGTGCACAAGTCCTATATGTGCTCAGTATTGTTACCCTGTGTACTAGTCCTATCTGTGCTCAGTATTGTTACTCTGTGCACTAGTATTATCTGTGACCAGTATTGTTACTCTGTGTACTAGTTCTATATGTGCTTAGTATTGTTACTCTGTGCGCTAGTCCTATCTGTGCTCAGTATTGTTACTCTCTGTACCAGTCCTATATGTGCTTAGCATTGTTACTGAGGCCCTGATTCAGAGCCGGACGCTGTGAAAAGAGCGCTCGCTCTGAATCAAGGCGTTTTTTTTTTTTGTGCGGCCTCCTGGCCGTTCGCATAGCTGTGGGTGACCACCCACAGCTATAGTGAAAGGCCATGATGATGGTTGCAATTGTCAAGACCATCGTGATCATTGGGCTTGCGACGAGACCCTTGTGGTAGGGTCTTGTGGTCGCAAGCCCCAGAGAGATTTCGGCTCTAACAGAGCCAGAATCTCTCCACTGACATCACTTGTGATATCAGTGGGGCCGCCCCCAAACGGGAGGCGTTCTCATGGGAACGCCTCCGTTTAGGCAGCCACCCCCCGGCCCGCCCATCAAAGGGGACAAGCTGTCACTCAACATCGACAGCTCGCCCCCTTTGGTGCGAGACCTGGAGCGACGGAGTGCCCGTCGCCAGCCGGGTCTCGCGCATGCGCACGACGGAGCCAGCTCCGTCTTACGCTGTGGGCCACCATCGACCCGGTTGAGAGCGTTCAGCGCTTGCGACCAGGTCTGAATCAGGTCCTCTGTGCTCTAGTCCTATATGTGCTTAGTATTGTTACTCTGTGCACGAGTCCTATATGTGCTTAGTATTGTTACTCTGTGCACGAGTCCTATATGTGCTTAGTATTGATACTCTGTGCACGAGTCCTATATGTGCTTAGAATTGTTACTCTGTGCACTAGTCCTATATGTGCTTAGTATTGTTACTCTGTGCACTAGTTCTATATGTGCTTAGGTTTGTTACTCTGTGCACTAGTCCTATATGTGCTCAGTATTGTTACTCTGTGCACAAGTCCTATATGTGCTCAGTATTGTTACTCTGCACGAGTTCTATATGTGCTCAGTATTGTTACTATGTGTACTAGTTATATATGTGCTCAGTATTGTTACTCTGCACGAGTTCTATATGTGCTCAGTATTGTTACTCTGTGTACTAGTTCTATATGTAATTAGAATTGTTACTCTGCACTAGTTCTATATGTGCTTAGAATTGTTACTCTGCACTAGTTCTATATGTGCTCAGTATTGCTACTCTGTGTACTAGTTATATATGTGCTTAGAAGTGTTACTCTGTGCACTAGTATTATCTGTGACCAGTATTGTTACTCTGTGTACTAGTTCTATATGTGCTTAGTATTGTTACTCTGTGCGCTAGTCCTATCTGTGCTTAGTATTGTTACTCTGTGTGCTAGTCCTATCTGTGCTCAGTATTGTTACTCTGTGCACTAGTTCTGTATGTGCTCAGTATTGTTACTCTGTGTACTAGTTCTATATGTGCTCAGTATTGTTACTCTCTGTACTAGTTCTATATGTGCTCAGTATTGTTACTCTGTGTACTAGTTCTATATGTGCATAGAATTGTTACTCTCTGTACCAGTCCTATATGTGCTTAGTATTGTTACTCTGTGCACTAGTCCTATATGTGCTTAGTATTGTTACTCTGTGCACTAGTCCTATATGTGATCAATATTGTTACTCTGTGTACTAATCCTATACGTACTCAGTATTGTTACTATGTGTACTAGTCCGATCAGTGCCCAGCATTGCTACTCTTTGTGTACTAGTATTATCTGTGACCCGTATTGTTACTCTGTGTACTAGTCTTATATGTGCTTAGTATTGTTACTCTCTGTACCAGTCCTTTATGTGCTCAGTATTGTTACTCTGTCTACTAATCCTATGTGCTCAGTATTGTTACTCTGTGCACTAGTCCTATATGTGATCAATATTGTTACTCTGTGTACTAATCCTATGTGCTCAGTATTTTTACTCCGTGTACTAGTTCTATATGTGCTCAGTATTGTTACTCTGTGTACTAGTTCTATATGTGCTCAGTATTGTTACTCTGTGTACTAGTTCTATATGTGCATAGAATTGTTACTCTCTGTACCAGTCCTATATGTGCTTAGTATTGTTACTCTGTGCACTAGTCCTATATATGCTTAGTATTGTTACTCTGTGCACTAGTCCTATATGTGATCAATATTGTTACTCTGTGTACTAATCCTATACATACTCAGTATTGTTACTATGTGTACTAGTCCGATCAGTGCCCAGCATTGCTACTCTTTGTATACTAGTATTATCTGTGACCAGTATTGTTACTCTGTGTACTAGTTCTATATGTGCTTAGTACTGTTACTCTGTGCACGAGTCCTATATGTGCTCAGTATTGTTACTCTGTGTACTAATCCTATATGTGCTTAGTATTGTTACTCTGTGCACTAGTCCTATATGTGCTTAGTATTGTTACTCTGTGCACTAGTCCTATATGTGCTTAGTATTGTTACTCTGTGCACTAGTCCTATATGTGCTTAGTATTGTTACTCTTTGTATTAATCCTATATGTGCTCAGTATTGTTACTCTGTGTACTAGTCCGAACTGTGCCCAGTATTGCTACTCTTTGTGTACTAGTATTCTCTGTGACCAGTATTGTTACTCTGTGGGCCTGATTCAGACCTGCTCGCGAGCGCTGAGCGTTAGCCAAGTGCGCATGTGCACGAGGGAGCCGTGCACGAGACCCGCATAGCGATGGTGAGTGACAGCACGCCCCCTTTTGTTGGGCGTGCCTCGGGCATTGCTGGCCAGATGGAGGCGTTCCCATGGGAACGCCTACCATCTGGGGCCGGCCCCACTGACATCACTAGTGATGTCAGTGGGAGTGGTTTTGGCTCTGATAGAGCCAAAAGCACTCCAGGGCTTGCGGCAACGAGACCGTACCACAAAGGTTTCGTCGCAAGCCCAATGGTCGCGATGGTCTTGACCATCGCGACCATCTTTTTGGCCGCTCGCTATAGCTGTGGGTGGTCACCCACAGTTATGCGAGCGACCAGGAGGCTACTCTAAATTTCAGAGGGAGGGAACTGATTCAGAGCCAGCGCTCTGAAAGAGCGTCCGGCTCTGAATCATGCCCAGTGTACTAGTTCTATATGTGCTTAGTATTGTTACTCTGTGTACTAGTCCTGAATTTACTGTGTATAATTTCTCTGTGTACTAGTATTATCTGTGTCCAGTATTGTTACTCTGTGCCCGAGTCCTATATGTACTCAGTATTTTTACTCCGTGTACTAGTTCTATATGTGCTCAGTATTGTTACTCTGTGTACTAGTTCTATATGTGCTCAGTATTGTTACTCTGTGTACTAGTTCTATATGTGCTTAGAATTGTTACTCTCTGTACCAGTCCTATATGTGCTTAGTATTGTTACCCTGTGCACTAGTCCTATATGTGCTCAGTATTGTTACTCTGTGTACTAATCCTATATGTGCTCAGTATTGTTACTCTGTGTACTAATCCTATATGTGCTCAGTATTGTTACTGTGTACTAGTCCGATCTGTGCCCAGTATTGCTACTCTTTGTGTACTAGTATTATCTGTGACAAGTATTGTTACTCCGTGTACTAGTTCTATATGTGCTCAGTATTGTTACTCTGTGTACTAGTTCTATATGTGCTCAGTATTGTTACTCTGTGTACTAGTTCTATATGTGCTTAGTATTGTTACTCTGTGCGCTAGTCCTATCTGTGCTTAGTATTGTTACTCTGTGTACTAGTCCTATCTGTGCTCAGTATTGTTACTCTGTGCACTAGTTCTATATGTGCTTAGTATTGTTACTCTGTGCGCTAGTCCTATCTGTGCTTAGTATTGTTACTCTGTGCGCTAGTCCTATCTGTGCTCAGTATTGTTACTCTGTGCACTAGTATTATCTGTGACCAGTATTGTTACTCTGTGTACTAGTTCTATATGTTCTTAGTATTGTTACTCTGTGCGCTAGTCCTATCTGTGCTTAGTATTGTTACTCTGTGCGCTAGTCCTATCTGTGCTCAGTATAGTTACTCTGTGCACTAGTTCTATATGTGCTCAGTATTGTTACTCTGTGTACTAGTTCTATATGTGCTCAGTATTGTTACTCTGTGTACTAGTTCTATATGTGCTTAGTATTGTTACTCTGTGCACTAGTCCTATCTGTGCTTAGTATTGTTACTCTGTGTACTAGTCCTATCTGTGCTCAGTATTGTTACTCTGTGTACTAGTTCTATATGTGCTTAGTATTGTTACTCTGTGCGCTAGTCCTATCTGTGCTCAGTATTGTTACTCTCTGTACCAGTCCTATATGTGCTTAGCATTGTTACTGAGGCCCTGATTCAGAGCCGGACGCTGTGAAAGAGTGCTTGCTCTGAATCAAGGCGTTTTTTTTTTTTGTGCGGCCTCCTGGCCGTTCGCATAGCTGTGGGTGACCACCCACAGCTATAGTGAAAGGCCATGATGATGGTCGCAATTGTCAAGACCATTGTGATCATTGGGCTTGCGACGAGACCCTTGTGGTAGGGTCTTGTGGTCGCAAGCCCCAGAGAGATTTCGGCTCTAACAGAGCCAGAATCTCTCCACTGACCATCACTTGTGATATCAGTGGGGCCGCCCCCAAATGGGAGGCGTTCTCATGGGAACGCCTCCGTTTAGGCAGCCACCCCCCCGGCCCGCCCATCAAAGGGGACAAGCTGTCACTCAACATCGACAGCTCGCCCCCTTTGGTGCGAGACCTGGAGCGACGGAGTGCCCGTCGCCAGCCGGGTCTCGCGCATGCGCACGACGGAGCCAGCTCCGTCTTACGCTGTGGGCCACCATCGACCCGGTTGAGAGCGTTCAGCGCTTGCGACCAGGTCTGAATCATGTCCACTG
Organism: Taudactylus pleione; assembly: GCA_031769625.1. Lineage (NCBI taxonomy): Eukaryota > Metazoa > Chordata > Amphibia > Anura > Myobatrachidae > Taudactylus > Taudactylus pleione. Next base: position 381,814 of record JAUIMM010003146.1, on the reverse strand, counting down.
TGCTCTAGTCCTATATGTGCTTAGTATTGTTACTCTGTGCACGAGTCCTATATGTGCTTAGTATTGTTACTCTGTGCACGAGTCCTATATGTGCTTAGTATTGATACTCTGTGCACGAGTCCTATATGTGCTTAGAATTGTTACTCTGTGCACTAGTCCTATATGTGCTCAGTATTGTTACTCTGTGTACTAGTTCTATATGTGCTTAGAATTGTTACTCTGCACTAGTTCTATATGTGCTTAGAATTGTTACTCTGCACTAGTTCTATATGTGCTCAGTATTGTTACTCTGTGTACTAGTTCTATATGTGCTCAGTATTGTTACTCTGTGTACTAGTTATATATGTGCTTAGAAGTGTTACTCTGTGCCCGAGTCCTATATGTCCTCAGTATTGTTACTTCGTGTACTAGTTCTATATGTGCTCAGTATTGTTACTCTGTGTACTAGTTATATATGTGCTTAGAAGTGTTATTCTGTGCCCAAGTCCTATATGTGCTCAGTATTGTTACTCTGTGTACTAGTTCTATATGTAATTAGAATTGTTACTCTGCACTAGTTCTATATGTGCTTAGAATTGTTACTCAGCACTAGTTCTATATGTGCTCAGTATTGTTCCTCTGTGTACTAGTTATATATGTGCTTAGAAGTGTTACTCTGTGCCCGAGTCCTATATGTGCTCAGTATTGTTACTTCGTGTACTAGTTCTATATGTGCTCAGTATTGTTACTCTGTGCACAAGTCCTATATGTGCTCAGTATTGTTACCCTGTGTACTAGTCCTATATGTGCTCAGTATTGTTACCCTGTGTACTAGTCCTATATGTGCTCAGTATTGTTACTCTGTGCACAAGTCCTATATGTGCTCAGTATTGTTACTCTGCACGAGTTCTATATGTGCTCAGTATTGTTACTCTGTGTACTAGTTATATATGTGCTCAGTATTGTTACTCTGTGTACTAGTTATATATGTGCTCAGTATTGTTACTCTCGATGAGTCCTATATGTGCTCAGTATTGTTACTCTGCACGAGTTCTATATGTGCTCAGTAATGTTACTCTGTGTACTAGTTCTATATGTAATTAGAATTGTTACTCTGCACTAGTTCTATATGTGCTTTGAATTGTTACTCTGCACTAGTTCTATATGTGCTCAGTATTGTTACTCTGTGTACTAGTTATATATGTGCTTAGAAGTGTTACTCTGTGCCCGAGTCCTATATGTGCTCAGTATTGTTACTTCGTGTACTAGTTCTGTATGTGCTCAGTATTGTTACTCTGTGCACAAGTCCTATATGTGCTCAGTATTGTTACCCTGTGTACTAGTCCTATCTGTGCTCAGTATTGTTACTCTGTGCACTAGTATTATCTGTGACCAGTATTGTTACTCTGTGTACTAGTTCTATATGTGCTTAGTATTGTTACTCTGTGCGCTAGTCCTATCTGTGCTTAGTATTGTTACTCTGTGCGCTAGTCCTATCTGTGCTTAGTATTGTTACTCTGTGTACTAGTCCTGAATTTACTGTGTATAATTTCTCTGTGTACTAGTATTATCTGTGTCCAGTATTGTTACTCTGTGCCCGACTCCTATATGTACTCAGTATTTTTACTCCGTGTACTAGTTCTATATGTGCTCAGTATTGTTACTCTGTTTACTAGTTCTATATGTGCTCAGTATTGTTACTCTGTGTACTAGTTCTATATGTGCTTAGAATTGTTACTCTCTGTACCAGTCCTATATGTGCTTAGTATTGTTACCCTGTGCACTAGTCCTATATGTGCTCAGTATTGTTACTCTGTGTACTAATCCTATATGTGCTCAGTATTGTTACTCTGTGTACTAATCTTATATGTGCTCAGTATTGTTACTGTGTACTAGTCCGATCTGTGCCCAGTATTGCTATTCTTTGTGTACTAGTATTATCTGTGACCAGTATTGTTACTCTGTGCACTAGTATTATCTGTGACCAGTATTGTTACTCTGTGCCCGACTCCTATATGTACTCAGTATTTTTACTCCGTGTACTAGTTCTATATGTGCTCAGTATTGTTACTCTGTTTACTAGTTCTATATGTGCTCAGTATTGTTACTCTGTGTGCTAGTTCTATATGTGCTCAGTATTGTTACTCTGTGTACTAGTTCTATATGTGCTTAGTATTGTTACTCTGTGTACTAGTCCTATCTGTGCTTAGTATTGTTACTCTGTGCCCGAGTCCTATATGTGCTCAGTATTGTTACTTCGTGTACTAGTTCTGTATTTGCTCAGTATTGTTACTCTGTGCACAAGTCCTATATGTGCTCAGTATTGTTACCCTGTGTACTAGTCCTATCTGTGCTCAGTATTGTTACTCTGTGCACTAGTATTATCTGTGACCAGTATTGTTACTCTGTGTACTAGTTCTATATGTGCTTAGTATTGTTACTCTGTGCGCTAGTCCTATCTGTGCTCAGTATTGTTACTCTCTGTACCAGTCCTATATGTGCTTAGCATTGTTACTGAGGCCCTGATTCAGAGCCGGACGCTGTGAAAAGAGCGCTCGCTCTGAATCAAGGCGTTTTTTTTTTTTTGTGCGGCCTCCTGGCAGTTCGCATAGCTGTGGGTGACCACCCACAGCTATAGTGAAAGGCCATGATGATGGTTGCAATTGTCAAGACCATCGTGATCATTGGGCTTGCGACGAGACCCTTGTGGTAGGGTCTTGTGGTCGCAAGCCCCAGAGAGATTTCGGCTCTAACAGAGCCAGAATCTCTCCACTGACATCACTTGTGATATCAGTGGGGCCGCCCCCAAACGGGAGGCGTTCTCATGGGAACGTCTCCGTTTAGGCAGCCACCCCCCCGGCCCGCCCATCAAAAGGGACAAGCTGTCACTCAACATCGACAGCTCGCCCCCTTTGGTGCGAGACCTGGAGCGACGGAGTGCCCGTCGCCAGCCGGGTCTCGCGCATGCGCACGACGGAGCCAGCTCCGTCTTACGCTGTGGGCCACCATCGACCCGGTTGAGAGCGTTCAGCGCTTGCGACCAGGTCTGAATCAGGTCCTCTGTGCTCTAGTCCTATATGTGCTTAGTATTGTTACTCTGTGCACGAGTCCTATATGTGCTTAGTATTGTTACTCTGTGCACGAGTCCTATATGTGCTTAGTATTGATACTCTGTGCACGAGTCCTATATGTGCTTAGAATTGTTACTCTGTGCACTAGTCCTATATGTGCTTAGTATTGTTACTCTGTGCACTAGTTCTATATGTGCTTAGGTTTGTTACTCTGTGCACTAGTCCTATATGTGCTCAGTATTGTTACTCTGTGCACAAGTCCTATATGTGCTCAGTATTGTTACTCTGCACGAGTTCTATATGTGCTCAGTATTGTTACTATGTGTACTCGTTATATATGTGCTCAGTATTGTTACTCTCGATGAGTCCTATATGTGCTCAGTATTGTTACTCTGCACGAGTTCTATATGTGCTCAGTATTGTTACTCTGTGTACTAGTTCTATATGTAATTAGAATTGTTACTCTGCACTAGTTCTATATGTGCTTAGAATTGTTACTCTGTGTACTAGTTATATATGTGCTTAGAAGTGTTACTCTGTGCACTAGTATTATCTGTGACCAGTATTGTTACTCTGTGTACTAGTTCTATATGTGCTTAGTATTGTTACTCTGTGCGCTAGTCCTATCTGTGCTTAGTATTGTTACTCTGTGCGCTAGTCCTATCTGTGCTCAGTATTGTTACTCTGTGCACTAGTTCTATATGTGCTCAGTATTGTTACTCTGTGTACTAGTTCTATATGTGCTCAGTATTGTTACTCTGTGTACTAGTTCTATATGTGCTTAGTATTGTTACTCTGTGCGCTAGTCCTATCTGTGCTTAGTATTGTTACTCTGTGTACTAGTCCTATCTGCGCTCAGTATTGTTACTCTGTGTACTAGTTCTATATGTGCTTAGTATTGTTACTCTGTGCGCTAGTCCTATCTGTGCTCAGTATTGTTACTCTCTGTACCAGTCCTATATGTGCTTAGCATTGTTACTGAGGCCCTGATTCAGAGCCGGACGCTGTGAAAGAGCGCTCGCTCTGAATCAAGGCGTTTTTTTTTTTTGTGCGGCCTCCTGGCCGTTCGCATAGCTGTGGGTGACCACCCACAGCTATAGTGAAAGGCCATGATGATGGTCGCAATTGTCAAGACCATCGTGATCATTGGGCTTGCGACGAGACCCTTGTGGTAGGGTCTTGTGGTCGCAAGCCCCAGAGAGATTTCGGCTCTAACAGAGCCAGAATCTCTCCACTGACATCACTTGTGATATCAGTGGGGCCGCCCCCAAACGGGAGGCGTTCTCATGGGAACGCCTCCGTTTAGGCAGCCACCCCCCCGGCCCGCCCATCAAAGGGGACAAGCTGTCACTCAACATCGACAGCTCGCCCCCTTTGGAGCGAGACCTGGAGCGGCGGAGTGCCCGTCGCCAGCCGGGTCTCGCGCATGCGCACGACGGAGCCAGCTCCGTCTTACGCTGTGGGCCACCATCGACCCGGTTGAGAGCGTTCAGCGCCTGCGACCAGGTCTGAATCAGGTCCTCTGTGCTCTAGTCCTATATGTGCTTAGTATTGTTACTCTGTGCATGAGTCCTATATGTGCTTAGTATTGTTACTCTGTGCACGAGTCCTATATGTGCTTAGAATTGATACTCTGTGCACGAGTCCTATATGTGCTTAGAATTGTTACTCTGTGCACTAGTCCTATATGTGCTTAGTATTGTTACTCTGTGCACTAGTTCTATATGTGCTTAGGTTTGTTACGCTGTGCACTAGTCCTATATGTGCTCAGTATTGTTACTCTGTGTACTAGTTCTATATGTGCTTAGTATTGTTACTCTGTGCACTAGTTCTATATGTGCTTAGGTTTGTTACTCTGTGCACTAGTCCTATATGTGCTCAGTATTGTTACTCTGTGTACTAGTTCTATATGTGCTTAGAATTGTTACTCTGCACTAGTTCTATATGTGCTTAGAATTGTTACTCTGCACTAGTTCTATATGTGCTCAGTATTATTACTCTGTGTACTAGTTCTATATGTGCTCAGTATTGTTACTCTGTGTACTAGTTATATATGTGCTTAGAAGTGTTACTCTGTGCCCGAGTCCTATATGTGCTCAGTATTGTTACTTCGTGTACTAGTTCTATATGTGCTTAGAATTGTTACTCTGTGCACTAGTCCTATATGTGCTTAGTATTGTTACTCTGTGCACTAGTTCTATATGTGCTTAGGTTTGTTACTCTGTGCACTAGTCCTATATGTGCTCAGTATTGTTACTCTGTGTACTAGTTCTATATGTGCTTAGTATTGTTACTCTGTGCACTAGTTCTATATGTGCTTAGGTTTGTTACTCTGTGCACTAGTCCTATATGTGCTCAGTATTGTTACTCTGTGTACTAGTCCTATATGTGCTTAGAATTGTTACTCTGCACTAGTTCTATATGTGCTCAGTATTATTACTCTGTGTACTAGTTCTATATGTGCTCAGTATTGTTACTCTGTGTACTAGTTATATATGTGCTTAGAAGTGTTACTCTGTGCCCGAGTCCTATATGTGCTCAGTATTGTTACTTTGTGTACTAGTTCTATATGTGCTCAGTATTGTTACTCTGTGTACTAGTTATATATGTGCTTCGAAGTGTTACTCTGTTCCCAAGTCCTATATGTGCTCAGTATTGTTACTCTGTGTACTAGTTCTATATGTAATTAGAATTGTTACTCTGCACTAGTTCTATATGTGCTTAGAATTGTTACTCTGCACTAGTTCTATATGTGCTCAGTATTGTTACTCTGTGTACTAGTTATATATCTGCTTAGAAGTGTTACTCTGTGCCCGAGTCCTATATGTGCTCAGTATTGTTACTTCGTGTACTAGTTCTGTATGTGCTCAGTATTGTTACTCTGTGCACAAGTCCTATCTGTGCTTAGTATTGTTACTCTGTGTACTAGTCCTATCTGTGCTCAGTATTGTTACTCTGTGTACTAGTTCTATATGTGCTTAGTATTGTTACTCTGTGCGCTAGTCCTATCTGTGCTCAGTATTGTTACTCTCTGTACCTGTCCTATATGTGCTTAGCATTGTTACTGAGGCCCTGATTCAGAGCCGGACGCTGTGAAAGAGCGCTCGCTCTGAATCAAGGCGTTTTTTTTTTTTTGTGCGGCCTCCTGGCCGTTCGCATAGCTGTGGGTGACCACCCACAGCTATAGTGAAAGGCCATGATGATGGTCGCAATTGTCAAGACCATCGTGATCATTGGGCTTGCGACGAGACCCTTGTGGTAGGGTCTTGTGGTCGCAAGCCCCAGAGAGATTTCGGCTCTAACAGAGCCAGAATCTCTCCACTGACATCACTTGTGATATCAGTGGGGCCGCCCCCAAACGGGAGGCGTTCTCATGGGAACGCCTCCGTTTAGGCAGCCACCCCCCCGGCCCGCCCATCAAAGGGGACAAGCTGTCACTCAACATCGACAGCTCGCCCCCTTTGGTGCGAGACCTGGAGCGACGGAGTGCCCGTCGCCAGCCGGGTCTCGCGCATGCGCACGACGGAGCCAGCTCCGTCTTATGCTGTGGGCCACCATCGACCCGGTTGAGAGCGTTCAGCGCTTGCGACCAGGTCTGAATCAGGTCCTCTGTGCTCTAGTCCTATATTTGCTTAGTATTGTTACTCTGTGCACGAGTCCTATATGTGCTTAGTATTGTTACTCTGTGCACGAGTCCTATATGTGCTTAGTATTGATACTCTGTGCACGAGTCCTATATGTGCTTAGAATTGTTTCTCTGTGCACTAGTCCTATATGTGCTTAGTATTGTTAATCTGTGCACTAGTCCTATATGTGCTCAGTATTGTTACTCTGTGTACTAGTTCTATATGTGCTTACTATTGTTACTCTGTGCACTAGTTCTATATGTGCTTAGGTTTGTTACTCTGTGCACTAGTCCTATATGTGCTCAGTATTGTTACTCTGTGTACTAGTTCTATATGTGCTTAGAATTGTTACTCTGCACTAGTTCTATATGTGCTTAGAATTGTTACTCTGCACTAGTTCTATATGTGCTCAGTATTATTACTCTGTGTACTAGTTCTATATGTGCTCAGTATTGTTACTCTGTGTACTAGTTATATATGTGCTTAGAAGTGTTACTCTGTGCCCGAGTCCTATATGTGCTCAGTATTGTTACTTCGTGTACTAGTTCTATATGTGCTCAGTATTGTTACTCTGTGTACTAGTTATATATGTGCTTAGAAGTGTTACTCTGTGCCCAAGTCCTATATGTGCTCAGTATTGTTACTCTGTGTACTAGTTCTATATGTAATTAGAATTGTTACTCTGCACTAGTTTTATATGTGCTTAGAATTGTTACTCTGCACTAGTTCTATATGTGCTCAGTATTGTTACTCTGTGTACTAGTTATATATGTGCTTAGAAGTGTTACTCTGTGCCCGAGTCCTATATGTGCTCAGTATTGTTACTTCGTGTACTAGTTCTATATGTGCTCAGTATTGTTACTCTGTGCACAAGTCCTATATGTGCTCAGTATTGTTACCCTGTGTACTAATCCTATATGTGCTCAGTATTGTTACTCTGTGTACTAGTCCTATATGTGCTCAGTATTGTTACTCTGTGTACTAGTCCTATATGTGCTCAGTATTGTTACTCTGTGTACTAGTCCTATATGTGCTCAGTATTGTTACTCTGTGCACAAGTCCTATATGTGCTCAGTATTGTTACTCTGCACGAGTTCTATATGTGCTCAGTATTGTTACTATGTGTACTAGTTATATATGTGCTCAGTATTGTTACTCTGTGTACTAGTTATATATGTGCTCAGTATTGTTACTCTTGATGAGTCCTATATGTGCTCAGTATTGTTACTCTGCACGAGTTCTATATGTGCTCAGTATTGTTACTCTGTGTACTAGTTCTATATGTAATTAGAATTGTTACTCTGCACTAGTTCTATATGTGCTTAGAATTGTTACTCTGCACTAGTTCTATATGTGCTCAGTATTGTTACTCTGTGTACTAGTTATATATGTGCTTAGACGTGTTACTCTGTGCCCGAGTCCTATATGTGCTCAGTATTGTTACTTCGTGTACTAGTTCTGTATGTGCTCAGTATTGTTACTCTGTGCATATGTGCTCAGTATTGTTACCCTGTGTACTAGTCCTATATGTGCTCAGTATTGTTACTCTGTGCACAAGTCCTATATGTGCTCAGTATTGTTACTCTGCACGGGTTCTATATGTGCTCAGTATTGTTACTATGTGTACTAGTTATATATGTGCTCAGTATTGTTACTCTGTGTACTAGTTATATATGTGCTCAGTATTGTTACTCTGCATGAGTCCTATATGTGCTCAGTATTGTTACTCTGTGCACTAGTTCTATATGTGCTCAGTATTGTTACTCTGTGGACTAGTCCTATCTGTGCTCAGTATTGTTACTCTGTGTACTAGTTCTATATGTGTTCAGTATTGTTACTCTGTGGACTAGTCCTATCTGTGCTCAGTATTATTACTCTGTGCACTAGTCCTATACGTGCTTAGTTTTGTTACTCTGTGTACTAGTGCTATATGTGCTTAGTATTATTACTCTGTGCACTAGTCCTATATGTGCTTAGTATTATTACTCCGTGCAGTAGTCCTATCTGTGCTTAGTATTATTACTCTGTGCACTAGTCCTATATGTGCTTAGTATTATTACTCTGTGCACTAGTCCTATCTGTGCTTAGTATTATTACTCTGTGCAGTAGTCCTATACATGCTTAGTATTATTACTCTGTGCAGTAGTCCTATACATGCTCAGTATTGTTACTCTGTGCCGTAGTCCTATACGTGCTTAGTATTATTACTCTGTGCAGTAGTCCTATACGTGCTTAGTATTATTACTCTGTGCAGTAGTCCTGTACGTGCTTAGTATTATTACTCTGTGCAGTAGTCCTATCTGTGCTTAGTATTATTACTCTGTGCAGTAGTCCTATCTGTGCTTAGTATTATTACTCTGTGCAGTAGTCCTATCTGTGCTTAGTATTATTACTCTGTGCAGTAGTCCTATCTGTGCTTAGTATTATTACTCTGTGCAGTAGTCCTATCTGTGCTTAGTATTATTACTCTGTGCAGTAGTCCTATCTGTGCTTAGTATTATTACTCTGTGCAGTAGTCCTATCTGTGCTTAGTATTATTACTCTGTGCAGTAGTCCTATACGTGCTTAGTATTATTACTCTGTGCAGTAGTCCTATCTGTGCTTAGTATTATTACTCTGTGCAGTAGTCCTATCTGTGCTTAGTATTATTACTCTGTGCAGTAGTCCTATACGTGCTTAGTATTATTACTCTGTGCACTAGTCCTATCTGTGCTTAGTATTATTACTCTGTGCAGTAGTCCTATACGTGCTTAGTATTATTACTCTGTGCAGTAGTCCTATCTGTGCTTAGTATTATTACTCTGTGCAGTAGTCCTATACGTGCTTAGTATTATTACTCTGTGCACTAGTCCTATCTGTGCTTAGTATTATTACTCTGTGCAGTAGTCCTATCTGTGATTGATTGTTGAAGTTACTTTGCTAAGTGCCTTTTCTGTATGTTCTGTCCTGTTTAGCAGGCTCTGAGCAGTTTAGTAACACGAGTATGAGAGATCTGGTCACCCCACTTGGACGTTCTTTCTCATGTGAACAAGCGGACTTGGAGGTGACCCCCAAACTGCAGTTTGTGGTTATGGATGTCAGGGCTCAGGCCTTTAAACTGCAAGGAGAAAACTATGGTAAAGGTGAGGTCGCTCTTTATAATCACATCTGGTACACAGTGCCAGTATATTTATTGTATACAATGCCATGTACCCGTCTCTCTAGTGTGACAATACCTGCCAGGGTCTTCCTCTTCAGCAGACAATGCAGTGGTCCTGGTTAAATGTCACCCTGATTTCGGCAGGCGCACAGGACCAGTAGGGTAAATGGATGAGGAAGGTCTCCGGCCCCCTCACTCCCCACTTTGCCATAGACTATCGGGCGGCCTAGTCTCTCCAGGGTGCTACGCAGGTAATTGCCATACGCAGGACATGAGTGCAGGGACGCGACCCATATTTGATTTAAATGCGCTTGGATGTGGCGGAAGCCGGTATCCGCTCTGTACTTTCTGTGCGAAGCCCTTTGCCGTTTCCAGGCTCACTGTATACCAAGCGCAATTTCACCAGTGTAATCACAAGATTTATACGTGAAGGCCTGATTACCCCTCAGTATTTATTCACGTCACAGGCGGGGCTCAACTATTTTAGAAGAAAACCTGCCAAGCGTAAATAAGTGACGCGTGATAGTTTACAGTCGTGTGACTATAAATATATCGCACAGGCGTAAATTTGTGGTTGGTAAATGATCATGACTGACAGGTATGGCGCATTCACGTCTCTGCGATGAGACCCGTGACGGGCCGCAACGGTTCTCCGAAAGGATGTGTCTTCGCTCGCTTTTTTTTTTCTCGCATGACAGGATGAAGCGCGGGAAAAATGAGCAAAGATGGCAGGCCGTAATAAGTAGTAATATGCGTGGCTGGACGTTACGGTGATTCGGATCGCCCTGAGTGAGAGAGAATTATAGGACCCAAGTATGGAGGCTTTGGTTCTGGAAGCAGATTATTTGTTTTCCGTATGGGGAGGATCCCGGCCTGTCTCCTGCCCTGGGGTCTCTGTATTACCCGTCTGTAACCAGTCATCCTACCTATGCACAAACCTTACATGATACAATTATCTTCCTCTCTCTTCGCAGAGTTTAAGTGCAGCCGCGGCCCGCCTAACATGACCGTACCAATCGTCATCGGGGTCCTACTTCTGGTGCTGATCTTGATAGTGGTTCTCGCTTACATTATCGCCCGCCAACGCAGTCATAGAGGCTACCAAACGCTCTGAAAATGACAATATGTGACATAAATCTGAATAAAACCCGTGTTCTTCCTCCGTGTGGTCTTTGTGTGGGGTCACTATACACAGTTAAAGGTATTAAGGGCCTGATTTAAAGTCGCACGCAGACGCATTTTTTTTCCCCGCAGCCACATCATATGCTAATGCTGCGGACGATTTTCTTAATAATTAGGCGCCCACTTGCAGCCTCTTGCGGCTCACTGGCATTTCCAGCTCAGTGGGTCCTTAAACGCCTCCATCGGTCGCGCCATTGAAGCGTGGACCAGCCCTATGGCACGTGCCATTTCTCTATCGGAGCATGGCTTCCTGTGTGAGCGGCCGGGGCCCGGAGAAGGGGGCGTGGCCTAGTCGTGGGAGGCGTGGACAAATCCCCCTTAGGACAAGGACCCCTGCCAGGCTTCTCCAGCAAGCCCAGGCCCAGCTAATTAGTACCCGCTCACCCCCCTCTCGGCGCCCATGTGAGTGGCTGGATGTTTTTGGACGCAGTTGCTTACAGTGCAGTGGACACGCCCGTGTCAGCTTAGCCCCTCTCCCGTTACCTCGCACTAACAGAACGCCCACTGCAATCCACAGACCCTAAACTTCTGAGCCTGTTCTGCGTCCACGCGTTGTAACAATCGGGGCACAGGCGCTGTGTGGCTCTGACGCAAGCGCAGAAGAAAATACATCCGTCATTTGTGTGCGACACTGGATCAGGCCCTAAGGGTGATACGACGAATGATCTGGGATAAATATATTAGGGGTGTGAAGACTTTTAGCGATGAACCTATCAGTTGTTTCCATCTTATAAAGCCCAGGCGTGATAACGAGCGTGCTCTATGTAGCAGAGACCCCGGCGTTCCCGTACGCCAGTGTAGACCCCTCTCACTGATACTCACTAACACTAGATGCAGCACAAGTGGTCTGTAATCAATACAAAGGAAATCCGATTAGTAACACTGAAAGGGGTCTATTTATCATTACATATTTGCGGCATATTCCCTGAAAACACCGGCAAATATTAGGTATCCCCTAAATGTACTATGGAGGGATCGCTGCAAATATTTCCAATAACTACTGAGGTCCCAACATTTCCAGCAGCGGTCGCAGCCCCCATTGGTTTCTATGGGAGATGCGATGCTGTCAGAAGCATTCCGAGTTTGTCTTCTGCAGCTAATGCCATCGGAAGATAGGCTACACACAGAAAAATGTACCGGGAGAGGGTTCCTCTGATGGCGGGTCATCACACACAGTGCCCTCTAAGCCGCAGCCTGATTGGCAAGCTGCGCCGATTGGTGGCTGGTCTGGGGAGGAGACAGCCTACTTCCAGGGCCGGTCTAGGTCCGATGGCACCCTAGGCAAAACTTTTGCATACCGACATCCCCCCCCCCCACCCACACACACTCTCCCTCTCCCCCTCCCGTGAAAGTGTGGAGGTGGTGTGTTAAAAGTTGCACAATCGCTGCTGTCAAATAGATAAATGCCCCTCTAAACAAAAATGTGTAAAAAAAAATCACTATGCAGCATTTGTGGGGACCCAAAGGCAGGCTGTAGTGTAGGGGGAGACACAGGAGGGACATATATATGGAGCTGAGGGTCTCAGGTACCACTCACCACGGAAGAGGCAGAAGTGTGGACCCCCAGACAGGCTGTAGTGTAGGGGGAGACACAGGAGGGACATATATATGGAGCTGAGGGTCTCAGGTAGCACTCACCATGGAAGAGGCAGAAGTGTGGACCCCCAGGCAGGCTGTAGTGTAGGGGGAGACACAGGAGGGAGATATATGGAGCTGAGGGTCTCAGGTAGCACTCACCATGGAAGAGGCAGAGGCGTGGACCCCCAGGCAGGCTGTAGTGTAGGGGGAGACACAGGAAGGAGATATATATGGAGCTGAGGGTCTCAGGTAGCACTCACCATGGAAGAGGCAGAGGCGTGGACCCCCAGGCAGGCTGTAGTGTAGGGGGAGACACAGGAGGGATATATATATGGAGCTGAGGGTCTCAGGTAGCACTCACCATGGAAGAGGCAGAGGCATGGACCCCAGGGCAGGCTGTAGTGTAGGGGGAGACACAGGAGGGAGATATATATGGAGCTGAGGGTCTCAGGTAGTACTCACCACGGTAGAGGCAGAAGTGTGGACCCCCAGGCAGGCTGTAGTGTAGGGGGAGACACAGGAGGGAGATATATATGGAGCTGAGGGTCTCAGGTAGTACTCACCACGGTAGAGGCAGAAGTGTGGACCCCCAGGCAGGCTGTAGTGTATGGGGAGACACAGGAGGGATATATATATATGGAGCTGAGGGTCTCAGGTAGTACTCACCACAGTAGAGGCAGAAGTGTGGCCCCCCAGGCAGGCTGTAGTGTAGGGGGAGACACAGGAGGGAGATATATGGAGCTGAAGGTCTCAGGTAGCACTCACCACGGTAGAGGCAGAAGTGTGGCCCCCCAGGCAGGCTGTAGTGTAGGGGGAGACACAGGAGGGATATATATATATGGAGCTGAGGGTCTCAGGTAGCACTCACCACGGTAGAGGCAGAAGTGTGGACCCCCAGGCAGGCTGTAGTGTAGGGGGAGACACAGGAGGGACATATATGGAGCTGAGGGTCTCAGGTAGCACTCACCATGGAAGAGGCAGAGGCGTGGACCCCCAGGCAGGCTGTAGTGTAGGGGGAGACACAGGAGGGAGATATATGGAGCTGAGGGTCACAGGTAGCACTCACCATGGAAGAGGCAGAGGCGTGGACCCCCAGGCAGGCTGTAGTGTAGGGGGAGACACAGGAGGGATATATATATGGAGCTGAGGGTCTCAGGTAGCACTCACCATGGAAGAGGCAGAGGCATGGACCCCAGGGCAGGCTGTAGTGTAGGGGGAGACACAGGAGGGAGATATATATGGAGCTGAGGGTCTCAGGTAGCACTCACCACGGTAGAGGCAGAAGTGTGGCCCCCCAGGCAGGCTGTAGTGTAGGGAGAGACACAGGAGGGATATATACTGTATATGGAGCTGAGGGTCTCAGGTAGCACTCACCACGGAAGAGGCAGAGGCGTGGACCCCCAGGCAGGCTGTAGTGTAGGGGGAGACACAGGAGGGATATATATATGGAGCTGAGGGTCTCAGGTAGCACTCACCACAGTAGAGGCAGAAGTGTGGACCCCCAGGCAGGCTGATCAGGGTGTTGACCATCACAATGGACAAGTGTCTGACTCTCAGCCATCAGCAGGCCCCCTCCTCCGGCACCACAAGGTTACAGAGGAGTTGCTGCGTTGTGGTGGACACTGATGGAGCCACAAATGCTGTAGGCACTGAGGATCGGGTAGGGGCAGTAGTCCTGCAGTAGGTGCATTCATATAGATAGGGCTTTAATTACTAAGCGCTCACCTATATAAGTTAGGTGTGGGCTATACAGGTAAAGGAATGTGGGCAACATACACTATAGCAATCAAAATAAGCTAAGTGTGGGTTATGCAGCTGCAATCAAAATGGTGTATATACTATTAAAAAATATGATGAATACTATACTAATAAAATTATAATTTATTGGAAATTAATAGAAATTGATATGTATTGATAAACCTACAATGAATTGAGGAAATAGCTGACACTTAGGCCCGTATTCAATTAGCCGCGAAAAGCCAGTGACTTTTCGCCTGTTGTACTTTCTGTCGCATTCGCCTGTTTGGGACGCGAAATCGTGGCATGCGCGTCCTCACGATTCGCCCCATTCAATTACAGAACAGGGGAAAACGCAAATAGGCGACTGTATAACAGGTGGAAAGTACTGAATAGAATGGGGGAAATCAGTCTGTACCCCAAAATAAGACGCTCTGACACTGGAAATCATTACAGATGTGCACTATTAGCCCTAATGAAAGTACTTTGCGTTCTTAAATTCTGTTAAAAGCTTTCTAGAATAATTTTTTTTTTTTTGATTTGTCCTTTTGGGGTGGGACGTGGGGGCAAAGGGTTCTGAATCATTTCCCCACATTTGCACCCCAAAATAGAGATTTTGCAATTTTTTTCCGGCTGCCATTCATTGGAGAAACGTTTCCGCCTATTTCAGTGCATTGAGTTTCCGCTTAGGCGAAAACGCCTTGGAATTGAATTTGGCGAAAAGCGACAATAGGCGATTACGGCTTTTCGCGTCTAATTGAATCCGGCCTTAGAAACAAATAACATACAAAAGACAAACCATAAGACAAGGGTAGGGTATGGGTGAGAAGTGGGGGATTAGGGGGTAATGCGTTTGATTATGTACCTTTTCCTGGTTTCCTGTGAGTGGTGATGTTGTTCAATGTGGTTGATTTCAGTTTCCCACCTCCTGGCTTGATGGTGGCCCGGCGCTTATTCATATATTTGCAAATGTATGTAACCAATACCTCTGAATTTCTATTATCATGTAGGATTCAAGTATTTTTGTTGATTTTGCTGCATTGCGCAGGAGGGAAAATTCCTTATTTTTTCTGTGGTCACATGATATATCAGACGGGTGGGGCATACTGCATGATGCGGTGACCGACAGCCCGATATGTCGGGCACCAGCTCTATCCACCATGCCGTAGTAAGCATCTGGGTCATTCCATCGGCCCTACATGCAGGCCGACGGAACAACCCGATGGACGACTGACGGAAGCGCATAGTGGGTACACACTGGACAGTATGTCGGCCCGATCCGCATACTTTACCTGACTCTACTTCTCCACATTCCTCTCCCCCATCTTCTTTACCTCCTTCATTCCTTTCACCTAATTCCATTATCCCTTCTTTTCACCCCCCCCCCCCCAGTGTGCCTGCCCCCTCCAACTTCACCCTGTCCTCTGGCTACTGCCGTCTATTCTCTGTACATAACCTTTACCCCCTCCCCACTTACCTCTAGAGGCGCCCGGGCAATGCACACATAGAAAACAAGCCCAAAAACAAGCTACCTAAAAAAAAAAAATAGGCCCAAAAAACAAGCAACACGCGACCGTCAAAAAGAAAAAAGCAACTTGAAAAGAAAACAAGCCCAACTCTGCTTGTTATAAGCGGACTTGGCAACTACTGCTTGCCTGTGGCTATGCAGAGAGACGCTCAGACGATCTCCGCTCCTGCCGGTTACGAGTGGTTCCCCGCAGTGCTCTGGATCATGTGGCCACTGCCCCTAGCTCTCATGCGGATGAGCCCCCTCCATACTGAGGATAGAGGAGCAGGCTGATGGTAATATTGAAGGGATAGGTGCAGCACTTCCTGAGGTGGGGGCAGCTGTCAGGACCCCCCCCCCAACAAGTGCCCACTCCACCCTCCTCTAGGTGCCAGTGACCATAGGTTGCTGACCCCTGGTCTAGGATGTCTGTTTCAGAGACTTCCTTCATCTTTCCCCCAGGCACCCCCGGCGGGCCGCCCCCTCAGGATCAGCGCCCTTAGGCAGCTGCCTAATGGAAGCACCGGCCTTGCCTGCGTCCCAGGAAACGGGGGAGTATTGGCCCCGTTTTCTAGGTGTGCCTAGGACTGTGTCTGCTTCTTCCAACATGGATTCCCTGGCCCCGGCAGAAGCATTCCGACCGCCATTCTGAGTGAGCTCATTAGGGTAACCCGAAGCTGCATCCTCAGACACAGCAGCGGATCGCAGAAGCCGCCTCCTGCAGCATCAGCATATGTTAGCGCCCAACGCGGCAGCGAGGCTAACAGCGTACAGCGCTCTGAACCAGGCCCTCTGCGCGCGAACGGGGGATCCATGCGCGCTGTGGCTTGGGGGTCTATTTACTAAGCAGTGTTAGGAGTGAAAAGTGATAAGAAAGTGATAAGGTACCAGCCAATCAGCTCCCAACTGTCATCTCACAGGCTGTGTTTGAAAAATGACAGTTGGGAGCTGACTGGCTGGTACCTTATCACTTTCTTATCACTTTTCACTCAGTCTCCTAACACTGCTTAGTAACTAGACCCCTTAGACACATGTGCAGCAGAAAGACATTGCGCCCGGCATCGGCAGAGCGTGCAAATGTGAATCAGGCCCTTATATGACTGCTGATCCTGTTATCATTCCGGCAGTGGAGGGTTTTCCTGTCAGCTCTCTATTATCTGGCACTAAGTCATGTGCTGCTAGGCGTACACCAGTGACATCCTGAGTAACTGCTGCGCTCAGCGGTTATCCCTGTACCTTCCTGTATGGAGTGATAAGTCACAGCAGGCTGGCGTCCAGGAAAGTGTTTGCGAGAGATAAGTATCGGTGTCCTGTGAGGACACGTGTTACATGGCCACGTGCAGCGATAGGCGATCCACACTGCCGGCCACAGGTGCAGCCATTATGTACCCGCAGGAAGTAACCACGGGCAACAGCCAGAGTAGCAAAGCGCTTGTCGTACTTGCCTGGCTATGGACACACACAGCGAGGGCAGACAGACAGGACAAGCAACGCCAGCGTCAGCGCGCTCAGGAGAAATAGATTAAACATATATTTGTTCTAACATTTAAGGACAGACCTACCCCACTAACTAGTCACTGTCTGGCATATAACAGAAGATCACATACTTGGGCAGCACAGTGGCCAGCGTTACTGCCTCACAGCGCTGAGGTCTTGGGTTCAAATCCCACCACGGGCTTGTCTGTGTGGAGTTTGTATGTTCTCCCCATGTTTTTTTCCCTACACTCCAAAACTATACCGGTAGGTTGATTGGCTGCTGACAAAACAAAAAAAGTGACCCTAATGTATGTGTGACCATGTGGTAGGGAATATAGAGTGCAAGCTTCACTGGGACAGTGACTGATGTGACTGACTAAATAATCTCTATATTGCGCGCCACTGCGGAATATGCGCTACACAGGAGTTAATAAATAACATTATAAAGTCATATTAGAACAAAGACCTCTTTTATGCCTGCATGAAAAATGCAGATTTAACCTAAATCCAGGCTTTATAAATAGCGAGACGGAGACAGTGTGGGCTTAAAATAATGTGGTTGTCACGGTGATATCTTCCCCCCCTACCTGGGCTCAGCCCAGATGATAATTTACAGGAAGTATCTAGCACCGTAATACACTGTCTGCATATAGAACATTATACACCCTGGGGCACATTCTGAGGTGGCAGCAAAACAAATAGCTAGCAAGTAACTTTGCGCCTGACACCATGCTGCCCTGCCGGGGGGCAGATATAAGGAGCCTGATTCTATACGTGCTGGGGGTCTTACTCACATCGTCATCATTAGTATTGGCACGTGTACCTGCGCTATGCCGGGGGCAGATATAAGGAGCCTGATTCTATACGTGCTGGGGGTCTTACTCACATCGTCATCATTAGTATTGGCACGTGTACCCGCGTTATGCCGGGGGCAGATATAAGGAGCCTGATTCTATACGTGCTGGGAGTCTTACTAACTCACATCGTCATCATTAGTATTGGCACGTGTACCTGCGCTATGCCGGGGGGCAGATGTGAGGAGCCTGATTCTGTACGTGCTGGGAGTCTTACTAACTCGCATCGTCATCATTAGTATTGGCACGAGTACCTGCGCTATGCCGGGGGGCAGATGTAAGGAGCCTGATTCTATACGTGCTGGGAGTCTTACTCACATCGTCATCATTAGTATTGGCACGTGTACCTGCGCTATGCCGGGGGCAGATATAAGGAGCCTGATTCTATACGTGCTGGGGGTCTTACTCACATTGTCATCATTAGTATTGGCACGTGTACCTGCGCTATGCCGGGGGCAGATATAAGGAGCCTGATTCTATACGTGCTGGGGGTCTTACTCACATCGTCATCATTAGTATTGGCACGTGTACCCGCGTTATGCCGGGGGGCAGATATAAGGAGCCTGATTCTATACGTGCTGGGAGTCTTACTAACTCACATCGTCATCATTAGTATTGGCACATGTACCTGCGCTATGCCGGGGGGCAGATGTGAGGAGCCTGATTCTGTACGTGCTGGGAGTCTTACTAACTCACATCGTCATCATTAGTATTGGCACGTGTACCTGCGCTATGCCGGGGGGCAGATGTAAGGAGCCTGATTCTATACGTGCTGGGAGTCTTACTCACATCGTCATCATTAGTATTGGCACATGTACCTGCGCTATGCCGGGGGGCAGATGTGAGGAGCCTGATTCTATACGTGCTGGGAGTCATACTAACTCACATCATCATCATTAGTATTGGCACGTGCACCTGCGCTATGCCGGGGGGCAGATATAAGGAGCCTGATTCTGTATGTGCTGGGAGTCTTACTAACTCACATCATCATTAGTATTGGCACGTGTACCTGCGCTATGCCGGGGGCAGATGTGAGAGGCCTGATTCTGTATGTGCTGGGAGTCTTACTAACTCACATCGTCATCATTAGTATTGGCACGTGCACCTGCGGTATGCCGGGGGGCAGATATAATGAGCCTGATTCTGTACGTGCTGGGAGTCTTACTCACATAGTCATCATTAGTATTGGCACGTGTACCTGCGCTATGCCGGGGGGCAGATATAAGGAGCCTGATTCTGTATGTGCTGGGAGTCTTACTAACTCACATCATCATCATTAGTATTGGCACGTGCACCTGCGCTATGCCGGGGGGCAGATATAAGGAGCCTGATTCTGTATGTGCTGGGAGTCTTACTAACTCACATCATCATCATTAGTATTGGCACATGCACCTGCGCTATGCCGGGGGGCAGATGTAAGGGGCCTGATTCTGTATGTGCTGGGAGTCTTACTCTCATCGTCATCATTAGTATTGGCACGTGCACCTGCGCTATGCCGGGGGGCAGAAATAAGGAGCCTGATTCTATACGTGCTGGGAGTCTTACTCACATCGTCATCATTAGTATTGGCACGTGCACCTGCGCTATGCCGGGGGCAGATATAAGGAGCCTGATTCTATATGTGCTGGGAGTCTTACTCACATCGTCATCATTAGTATTGGCACGTGTACCTGCGCTATGCCGGGGGGCAGATGTGAGGGGCCTGATTCTGTATGTGCTGGGAGTCTTACTAACTCACATCGTCATCATTAGTATTGGCACGTGTAACTGCGCTATGCCGGGGGCAGATGTGAGAGGCCTGATTCTGTATGTGCTGGGAGTCTTACTAACTCACATCGTCATCATTAGTATTGGCACGTGTACCTGCGCTATGCCGGGGGGCAGATGTGAGGGGCCTGATACTATACGTGCTGGGAGTCTTACTAACTCACATCATCATTAGTATTGGCACGTGTACCTGCGTTATGCCGGGGGCAGATGTGAGGGGCCTGATTCTGTATGTGCTGGGAGCCTTACTAACTCACATCCTCATCATTAGTATTGGCACGTGCACCTGCGCTATGCCGGGGGCAGATGTGAGGGGCCTGATTCTGTATGTGCTGGGAGTCTTACTAACTCACATCGTCATCATTAGTATTGGCACGTGTACCAGCGCTATGCCGGGGGGCAGATATAATGAGCCTGACTCTGTATTGCTGGGAGTCTTCCTAACTCACATAGTCATCATTAGTATTGGCGCGTGCACCTGCGCTATGCCGGGGGCAGATATAAGGAGCCTGATTCTGTATGTGCTGGGAGTCTTACTAACTCACATCATCATTAGTATTGGCACGTGTACCTGCTTTATGCCGGGGGCAGATGTGAAGGGCCTGATTCTGTATGTGCTGGGAGTCTTACTAACTCACATCGTCATCATTAGTATTGGCATGTGCACCTGCGGTATGCCGGGGGGCAGATATAATGAGCCTGATTCTATACGTGCTGGGAGTCTTACTCACATCGCCATCATTAGTATTGGCACGTGTACCTGCGCTATGCCGGGGGCAGATGTGAGGAGCCTGATTCTGTATGTGCTGGGAGTCTTACTAACTCACATTGTCATCATTAGTATTGGCACGTGCACCTGCGCTATGCCGGGGGCAGATGTGAGGAGCCTGATTCTGTATGTGCTGGGAGTCTTACTAACTCACATCATCATCATTAGTATTGGCACGTGCACCTGCGCTATGCCGGGGGGCAGATGTAAGGGGCCTGATTCTGTATGTGCTGGGAGTCTTACTCACATCGTCATCATTAGTATTGGCACGTGCACCTGCGTTATGCCGGGGGGCAGATATAAGGAGCCTGATTCTATACGTGCTGGGAGTCTTACTCACATCGTCATCATTAGTATTGGCACGTGTACCTGCGCTATGCCGGGGGCAGATATAAGGAGCCTGATTCTATATGTGCTGGGAGTCTTACTCACATCGTCATCATTAGTATTGGCACGTGTACCTGCGATATGCTGGGGGGCAGATGTGAGGGGCCTGATTCTGTATGTGCTGGGAGCCTTACTAACTCACATCGTCATCAGTAGTATTGGCACGTGCACCTGCACTATGCCGGGGGCAGATGTGAGGGGCCTGATTCTGTATGTGCTGGGAGTCTTACTAACTCACATCGTCATCATTAGTAATGGCACGTGTACCAGTGCTATGCCGGGGGGCAGATATAATGAGCCTGACTCTGTATTGCTGGGAGTCTTCCTAACTCACATAGTCATCATTAGTATTGGCGCGTGCACCTGCGCTATGCCGGGGGCAGATATAAGGAGCCTGATTCTGTATGTGCTGGGAGTCTTACTAACTCACATCATCATTAGTATTGGCACGTGTACCTGCGTTATGCCGGGGGCAGATGTGAGGGGCCTGATTCTGTATGTGCTGGGAGTCTTACTAACTCACATCGTCATCATTAGTATTGGCAAATGCACCTGCGGTATGCCGGGGGGCAGATATAATGAGCCTGATTCTATACGTGCTGGGAGTCTTACTCACATCGCCATCATTAGTATTGGCACGTGTACCTGCGCTATGCCGGGGGCAGATGTGAGGAGCCTGATTCTGTATGTGCTGGGAGTCTTACTAACTCACATTGTCATCATTAGTATTGGCACGTGCACCTGCGCTATGCCGGGGGCAGATGTGAGGAGCCTGATTCTGTATGTGCTGGGAGTCTTACTAACTCACATCATCATCATTAGTATTGGCACGTGCACCTGCGCTATGCCGGGGGGCAGATGTAAGGGGCCTGATTCTGTATGTGCTGGGAGTCTTACTCACATCGTCATCATTAGTATTGGCACGTGCACCTGCGTTATGCCGGGGGGCAGATATAAGGAGCCTGATTCTATACGTGCTGGGAGTCTTACTCACATCGTCATCATTAGTATTGGCACGTGTACCTGCGCTATGCCGGGGGCAGATATAAGGAGCCTGATTCTATATGTGCTGGGAGTCTTACTCACATCGTCATCATTAGTATTGGCACGTGTACCTGCGATATGCCGGGGGGCAGATGTGAGGGGCCTGATTCTGTATGTGCTGGGAGCCTTACTAACTCACATCGTCATCAGTAGTATTGGCACGTGCACCTGCACTATGCCGGGGGCAGATGTGAGGGGCCTGATTCTGTATGTGCTGGGAGTCTTACTAACTCACATCGTCATCATTAGTAATGGCACGTGTACCAGTGCTATGCCGGGGGGCAGATATAATGAGCCTGACTCTGTATTGCTGGGAGTCTTCCTAACTCACATAGTCATCATTAGTATTGGCGCGTGCACCTGCGCTATGCCGGGGGCAGATATAAGGAGCCTGATTCTGTATGTGCTGGGAGTCTTACTAACTCACATCGTCATCATTAGTATTGGCACGTACACCTGCGCTATGCCGGGGGGCAGATGTGAGGGGCCTGATACTATACGTGCTGGGAGTCTTACTAACTCACATCATCATTAGTATTGGCACGTGTACCTGCGTTATGCCGGGGGCAGATGTGAGGGGCCTGATTCTGTATGTGCTGGGAGCCTTACTAACTCACATCCTCATCATTAGTATTGGCACGTGCACCTGCGCTATGCCGGGGGCAGATGTGAGGGGCCTGATTCTGTATGTGCTGGGAGTCTTACTAACTCACATCGTCATCATTAGTATTGGCACGTGTACCAGCGCTATGCCGGGGGGCAGATATAATGAGCCTGACTCTGTATTGCTGGGAGTCTTCCTAACTCACATAGTCATCATTAGTATTGGCGCGTGCACCTGCGCTATGCCGGGGGCAGATATAAGGAGCCTGATTCTGTATGTGCTGGGAGTCTTACTAACTCACATCATCATTAGTATTGGCACGTGTACCTGCGTTATGCCGGGGGCAGATGTGAGGGGCCTGATTCTGTATGTGCTGGGAGTCTTACTAACTCACATCGTCATCATTAGTATTGGCAAATGCACCTGCGGTATGCCGGGGGGCAGATATAATGAGCCTGATTCTATACGTGCTGGGAGTCTTACTCACATCGCCATCATTAGTATTGGCACGTGTACCTGCGCTATGCCGGGGGCAGATGTGAGGAGCCTGATTCTGTATGTGCTGGGAGTCTTACTAACTCACATTGTCATCATTAGTATTGGCACGTGCACCTGCGCTATGCCGGGGGCAGATGTGAGGAGCCTGATTCTGTATGTGCTGGGAGTCTTACTAACTCACATCATCATCATTAGTATTGGCACGTGCACCTGCGCTATGCCGGGGGCAGATATAAGGAGCCTGATTCTATACGTGCTGGGAGTCTTACTAACTCACATTGTCATCATTAGTATTGGCACGTGCACCTGCGCTATGCCGGGGGGCAGATATAAGGAGCCTGATTCTGTATGTGCTGGGAGTCTTACTCACATCGTCATCATTAGTATTGGCACGTGTACCTGCGCTATGCCGGGGGGCAGATGTGAGGGGCCTGATTCTGTATGTGCTGGGAGTCTTACTAACTCACATCGTCATCATTAGTATTGGCACGTGTAACTGCGCTATGCCGGGGGCAGATATAAGGAGCCTGATTCTATATGTGCTGGGTGTCTTACTCACATCGTCATGATTAGTATTGGCACGTGTACCTGCGCTATGCCGGGGGTCAGATGTGAGGGGCCTGATTCTGTATGTGCTGGGAGTCTTACTAACTCACATCACCATCATTAGTATTGGCACGTGTAACTGCGCTATGCCGGGGGGCAGATATAATGAGCCTGATTCTATACGTGCTAGGAGCCTTACTAACTCACATCGTCATCATTAGTATTGGCAGGTGCACCTGCGCTATGCCAGGGGGCAGATGTGAGGGGCCTGATACTATACGTGCTGGGAGTCTTACTAACTCACATCATCATTAGTATTGGCACGTGTACCTGCGTTATGCCGGGGGCAGATGTGAGGGGCCTGATTCTGTATGTGCTGGGAGCCTTACTAACTCACATCGTCATCATTAGTATTGGCACTTACACCTGCGCTATGCCGGGGGCAGATATAAGGAGCCTGATTCTGTATGTGCTGGGAGTCTTACTAACTCACATCATCATCATTAGTATTGGCGCGTGCACCTGCGCTATGCCGGGGGGCAGATATAATGAGCCTGACTCTGTATTGCTGGGAGTCTTCCTAACTCACATAGTCATCATTAGTATTGGCGCGTGCACCTGCGCTATGCCGGGGGCAGATATAAGGAGCCTGATTCTGTATGTGCTGGGAGTCTTACTAACTCACATCGTCATCATTAGTATTGGCACTTACACCTGCGCTATGCCGGGGGCAGATATAAGGAGCCTGATTCTGTATGTGCTGGGAGTCTTACTAACTCACATCATCATCATTAGTATTGGCGCGTGCACCTGCGCTATGCCGGGGGCCGATATAAGGAGCCTGATTCTGTATGTGCTGGGAGTCTTACTCACATCGTCATCATTAGTATTGGCACGTGTACCTGCGCTATACCGGGGGGCAGATATAGTGAGCCTGATTCTATACGTGCTGGGAGTCTTACTAACTGACATCATCATCATTAGTATTGGCACGTGCACCTGCGCTATGCCGGGGGCAGATATAAAGAGCCTGATTCTATACGTGCTGGGAGTCTTACTCACATCGTCATCATTAGTATTGGCACGTGTACCTGCGCTATGCCGGGGGCAGATATAAGGAGCCTGATTCTATACATGCTGGGAGTCTTACTCACATCGTCATCATTAGTATTGGCACGTGTACCTGCGCTATGCCGGGGGCAGATGTGAGGGGCCTGATTCTCTACGTGCTGGGAGTCTTACTAACTCACATCATCATTAGTACTGGCACGTGTACCTGCGTTATGCCGGGGGCAGATGTGAGGGGCCTGATTCTGTATGTGCTGGGAGTCTTACTAACTCACATCGTCATCATTAGTATTGGCACGTGTACCAGCGCTATGCCGGGGGGCAGATATAATGAGCCTGACTCTGTATTGCTGGGAGTCTTACTAACTCACATAATCATCATTAGTATTGGCACGTATACCTGCGCTATGCCGGGGGCAGATATAAGGAGCCTGATTCTATAAGTGCTGGGAGTCTTACTCACATCGTCATCATTAGTATTGGCACGTGTATCTGCGCTATGCCGGGGGCAGATGTGAGGGGCCTGATTCTGTATGTGCTGGGAGTCTTACTAACTCACATCGTCATCATTAGTATTGGCGCGTTCACCTGCGCTATGCCGGGGGGCAGATATAATGAGCCTGATTCTATACGTGCTGGGAGTCTTACTAACTCACATAGTCATCATTAGTATTGGCACGTGTACCTGCGCTATGTCGGGGGCAGATGTGAGAAGCCTGATTCTATACGTGCTGGGAGTGTTACTAACTCACATCGTCATCATTAGTATTGGCACATGTACCTGCGCTATGCTGGGGGGCAGATGGGAGGGGCCTGATTCTGTATGTGCTGGGAGTCTTACTCACATCGTCATCATTAGTATTGGCACGTGTACCTACGCTATGCCGGGGGGCAGATATAAGGAGCCTGATTCTGTATGTGCTGGGAGTCTTACTAACTCACATCGTCATCATTAGTATTAGCACGTGCACCTGCGCTATGCCGGGGGGCAGATATAAGGAGCCTGATTCTATATGTGCTGGGAGTCTTACTAACTCACATCGTCATCATTGGTATTGGCACGTATACCAGCGCTATGCCGGGGGGCAGATATAAGAAGCCTGATTCTGTATGTGCTGGGAGTCTTACTAACTCACATCGTCATCATTAGTATTGGCGCGTGCACCGGTGCTATGCCGGGGGCAGATGTGAGGGGCCTGATTCTGTATGTGCTGGGAGTCTTACTAACTCACATCGTCATCATTAGTATTGGCACGTGCACCTGCGCTATGCCGGGGGGCAGATGTGAGGAGCCTGATTCTGTATGTGCTGGGAGTCTTACTAACTCACATCGTCATCATTTGTATTGACACGTGCACCTGCGCTATGCCGGGGGGGCAGATGTGAGGGGCCTGATTCTGTATGTGCTGGGAGTCTTACTAACTCACATCATCATCATTAGTATTGGCACGTGTACCTGCGCTATGCTGGGGGGCAGATGTGAGGGGTCTGATTCTGTATGTGCTGGGAGTCTTACTAACTCACATTGTCATCATTGGTATTGGCTCGTGCACCTGCGCTATGCCGGGGGGGCAGATATAAGGAGCCTGATTCTGTATGTGCTGGGAGTCTTACTAACTCACATCGTCATCATTAGTATTGGCACGTGTACCAGCGCTATGCTGGGGGGCAGATATAAGGAGCCTGATTCTGTATGTGCTGGGAGTCTTACTAACTCACATCGTCATCATTAGTATTGGCACGTGTACCAGCGCTATGCTGGGGGGCAGATATAAGGAGCCTGATTCTGTATGTGCTGGGAGTCTTTCTCACATCGTCATCATTAGTATTGGCACGTGCACCTGCGCTATGCCGGGGGGCAGATGTGAGGGGCCTGATTCTGTTTGTGCTGGGAGTGTTACTAACTCACATCGTCATCATTAGTATTGGCATCTGTACCAGTGCTATGCCAGGGGCAGATGTGAGGGGCCTGATTCTGTATGTGCTGGGAGTCTTACTAACTCACATCGTCATCATTAGTATTGGCACGTGCACCTGCGCTATGCCGGGGGCAGATGTGAGGAGCCTGATTCTGTATGTGCTGGGAGTCTTACTAACTCACATCGTCATCATTAGTATTAGCATGTGCACCTGCGCTATGCCGGGTGGCAGATATAGTGAGCATGATTCTATACGTGCTGGGAGTCTTACTAACTCACATAGTCATCATTAGTATTGGCGCGTGCACCTGCGCAATGCCGGGGGGCAGATGTGAGGGCCTGATTCTGTATGTGCTGTGAGTCTTACTAACTCACATCGCCATCATTAGTATTGGCACGTACACCTGCGCTATGCCGGGGGGCAGATGTGAGAAGCCTGATTCTATACGTGCTGGGAGTGTTACTAACTCACATCGTCATCATTAGTATTGGCACATGTACCTGCGCTATGCTGGGGGGCAGATGGGAGGGGCCTGATTCTGTATGTGCTGGGAGTCTTACTCACATCGTCATCATTAGTATTGGCACGTACACCTACGCTATGCCGGGGGGCAGATATAAGGAGCCTGATTCTGTATGTGCTGGGAGTCTTACTAACTCACATCGTCATCATTAGTATTAGCACGTGCACCTGCGCTATGCCGGGGGGCAGATATAAGGAGCCTGATTCTATATGTGCTGGGAGTCTTACTAACTCACATCGTCATCATTGGTATTGGCACGTATACCAGCGCTATGCCGGGGGGCAGATATAAGAAGCCTGATTCTGTATGTGCTGGGAGTCTTACTAACTCACATCGTCATCATTAGTATTGGCGCGTGCACCGGTGCTATGCCGGGGGCAGATGTGAGGGGCCTGATTCTGTATGTGCTGGGAGTCTTACTAACTCACATCGTCATCATTAGTATTGGCACGTGCACCTGCGCTATGCCGGTGGGCAGATGTGAGGAGCCTGATTCTGTATGTGCTGGGATTCTTTCTTACTCACATCGTCATCATTAGTATTGGCACGTGCACCTGCCCTATGCCGGGGGGCAGATATAAGAGCCTGATTCTGTATGTGCTGGGAGTCTTACTAACTCACATCGTCATCATTTGTATTGACACGTGCACCTGCGCTATGCCGGGGGGGCAGATGTGAGGGGCCTGATTCTGTATGTGCTGGCAGTCTTATTAACTCACATCATCATCATTAGTATTGGCACGTGTACCTGCGCTATGCTGGGGGGCAGATGTGAGGGGTCTGATTCTGTATGTGCTGGGAGTCTTACTAACTCACATCGTCATCATTGGTATTGGCTCGTGCACCTGCGCTATGCCGGGGGGGCAGATATAAGGAGCCTGATTCTGTATGTGCTGGGAGTCTTACTAACTCACATCGTCATCATTAGTATTGGCACGTGTACCAGCGCTATGCTGGGGGGCAGATATAAGGAGCCTGATTCTGTATGTGCTGGGAGTCTTACTAACTCACATCGTCATCATTAGTATTGGCACGTGTACCAGCGCTATGCTGGGGGGCAGATATAAGGAGCCTGATTCTGTATGTGCTGGGAGTCTTTCTCACATCGTCATCATTAGTATTGGCACGTGCACCTGCGCTATGCCGGGGGGCAGATGTGAGGGGCCTGATTCTGTTTGTGCTGGGAGTGTTACTAACTCACATCGTCATCATTAGTATTGGCATCTGTACCAGTGCTATGCCAGGGGCAGATGTGAGGGGCCTGATTCTGTATGTGCTGGGAGTCTTACTAACTCACATCGTCATCATTAGTATTGGCACGTGCACCTGCGCTATGCCGGGGGCAGATGTGAGGAGCCTGATTCTGTATGTGCTGGGAGTCTTACTAACTCACATCGTCATCATTAGTATTAGCATGTGCACCTGCGCTATGCCGGGTGGCAGATATAGTGAGCATGATTCTATACGTGCTGGGAGTCTTACTAACTCACATAGGCATCATTAGTATTGGCGCGTGCACCTGCGCAATGCCGGGGGGCAGATGTGAGGGCCTGATTTTGTATGTGCTGTGAGTCTTACTAACTCACATCGCCATCATTAGTATTGGCACGTACACCTGCGCTATGCCGGGGGGCAGATGTGAGAAGCCTGATTCTATACGTGCTGGGAGTGTTACTAACTCACATCGTCATCATTAGTATTGGCACATGTACCTGCGCTATGCTGGGGGGCAGATGGGAGGGGCCTGATTCTGTATGTGCTGGGAGTCTTACTCACATCGTCATCATTAGTATTGGCACGTGTACCTACGCTATGCCGGGGGGCAGATATAAGGAGCCTGATTCTGTATGTGCTGGGAGTCTTACTAACTCACATCGTCATCATTAGTATTAGCACGTGCACCTGCGCTATGCCGGGGGGCAGATATAAGGAGCCTGATTCTATATGTGCTGGGAGTCTTACTAACTCACATCGTCATCATTGGTATTGGCACGTATACCAGCGCTATGCCGGGGGGCAGATATAAGAAGCCTGATTCTGTATGTGCTGGGAGTCTTACTAACTCACATCGTCATCATTAGTATTGGCACGTGCACCTGCGCTATGCCGGGGGGCAGATGTGAGGAGCCTGATTCTGTATGTGCTGGGATTCTTTCTTACTCACATCGTCATCATTAGTATTGGCACGTGCACCTGCCCTATGCCGGGGGGCAGATATAAGAGCCTGATTCTGTATGTGCTGGGAGTCTTACTAACTCACATCGTCATCATTTGTATTGACACGTGCACCTGCGCTATGCCGGGGGGGCAGATGTGAGGGGCCTGATTCTGTATGTGCTGGGAGTCTTACTAACTCACATCATCATCATTAGTATTGGCACGTGTACCTGCGCTATGCTGGGGGGCAGATGTGAGGGGTCTGATTCTGTATGTGCTGGGAGTCTTACTAACTCACATCGTCATCATTGGTATTGGCTCGTGCACCTGCGCTATGCCGGGGGGGCAGATATAAGGAGCCTGATTCTGTATGTGCTGGGAGTCTTACTAACTCACATCGTCATCATTGGTATTGGCACGTGTACCAGCGCTATGCTGGGGGGCAGATATAAGGAGCCTGATTCTGTATGTGCTGGGAGTCTTACTAACTCACATCGTCATCATTAGTATTGGCACGTGTACCAGCGCTATGCTGGGGGGCAGATATAAGGAGCCTGATTCTGTATGTGCTGGGAGTCTTTCTCACATCGTCATCATTAGTATTGGCACGTGCACCTGCGCTATGCCGGGGGGCAGATGTGAGGGGCCTGATTCTGTTTGTGCTGGGAGTGTTACTAACTCACATCGTCATCATTAGTATTGGCATCTGTACCAGTGCTATGCCAGGGGCAGATGTGAGGGGCCTGATTCTGTATGTGCTGGGAGTCTTACTAACTCACATCGTCATCATTAGTATTGGCACGTGCACCTGCGCTATGCCGGGGGCAGATGTGAGGAGCCTGATTCTGTATGTGCTGGGAGTCTTACTAACTCACATCGTCATCATTAGTATTAGCATGTGCACCTGCGCTATGCCGGGTGGCAGATATAGTGAGCATGATTCTATACGTGCTGGGAGTCTTACTAACTCACATAGTCATCATTAGTATTGGCGCGTGCACCTGCGCAATGCCGGGGGGCAGATGTGAGGGCCTGATTCTGTATGTGCTGTGAGTCTTACTAACTCACATCGCCATCATTAGTATTGGCACGTACACCTGCGCTATGCCGGGGGGCAGATGTGAGGAGCCTGATACTATACGTGCTGGGAGTCTACTAACTCACATCATCATTAGTATTGGCACGTGTACCTGCGTTATGCCGGGGGCAGATGTGAGGGGCCTGATTCTGTATGTGCTGGGAGCCTTACTAACTCACATCCTCATCATTAGTATTGGCACGTGCACCTGCGCTATGCCGGGGGCAGATGTGAGGGGCCTGATTCTGTATGTGCTGGGAGTCTTACTAACTCACATCGTCATCATTAGTATTGGCACGTTTACCAGCGCTATGCCGGAGGGCAGATATAATGAGCCTGACTCTGTATTGCTGGGAGTCTTCCTAACTCACATAGTCATCATTAGTATTGGCGCGTGCACCTGCGCTATGCCGGGGGCAGATATAAGGAGCCTGATTCTGTATGTGCTGGGAGTCTTACTAACTCACATCATCATTAGTATTGGCACGTGTACCTGCGTTATGCCGGGGGCAGATGTGAGGGGCCTGATTCTGTATGTGCTGGGAGTCTTACTAACTCACATCGTCATCATTAGTATTGGCACGTGCACCTGCGGTATGCCGGGGGGCAGATATAATGAGCCTGATTCTATACGTGCTGGGAGTCTTACTCACATTGCCATCATTAGTATTGGCACGTGTACCTGCGCTATGCCGGGGGCAGATGTGAGGAGCCTGATTCTGTATGTGCTGGGAGTCTTACTAACTCACATTGTCATCATTAGTATTGGCACGTGCACCTGCGCTATGCCGGGGGCAGATATAAGGAGCCTGATTCTATACGTGCTGGGAGTCTTACTAACTCACATTGTCATCATTAGTATTGGCACGTGCACCTGCGCTATGCCGGGGGGCAGATATAAGGAGCCTGATTCTATACGTGCTGGGAGTCTTACTAACTCACATTGTCATCATTAGTATTGGCACGTGCACCTGCGCTATGCCGGGGGGCAGATGTAAGGGGCCTGATTCTGTATGTGCTGGGAGTCTTACTCACATCGTCATCATTAGTATTGGCACGTGCACCTGCGCTATGCCGGGGGGCAGATATAAGGAGCCTGATTCTGTATGTGCTGGGAGTCTTACTCACATCGTCATCATTAGTATTGGCACGTGTACCTGCGCTATGCCGGGGGGCAGATGTGAGGGGACTGATTCTGTATGTGCTGGGAGTCTTACTAACTCACATCGTCATCATTAGTATTGGCACGTGTAACTGCGCTATGCCGGGGGCAGATATAAGGAGCCTGATTCTATATGTGCTGGGAGTCTTACTCACATCGTCATGATTAGTATTGGCACGTGTACCTGCGCTATGCCGGGGGGCAGATGTGAGGGGCCTGATTCTGTATGTGCTGGGAGTCTTACTAAGTCACATCGTCATCATTAGTATTGGCACGTGTAACTGCGCTATGCCGGGGGGCAGATATAATGAGCCTGATTCTATACGTGCTAGGAGCCTTACTAACTCACATCGTCATCATTAGTATTGGCACGTGCACCTGCGCTATGCCAGGGGGCAGATGTGAGGGGCCTGATACTATACGTGCTGGGAGTCTTACTAACTCACATCATCATTAGTATTGGCACGTGTACCTGCGTTATGCCGGGGGCAGATGTGAGGGGCCTGATTCTGTATGTGCTGGGAGCCTTACTAACTCACATCGTCATCATTAGTATTGGCACGTGCACCTGCACTATGCGTGGGGCAGATGTGAGGGGCCTGATTCTGTATGTGCTGGGAGTCTTACTAACTCACATCGTCATCATTAGTATTGGCACGTGCACCTGCTCTATGCCGGGGGTAGATATGAGGGGCCTGATTCTGTATGTGCTGGGAGTCTTACTAACTCACATCATCATCATTAGTATTGGCACGCACACCTGCCCTATGCCGGGAGGCAAATGTGAGGGGCCTGATCCTATATGTCCTGGGAGTCTTACTAACTCACATCGTTATCATTAGTATTGGCGCGTGCACCTGCACTATGCCGTGGGCAGATGTGAGGGGCCTGATTCTGTATGTGCTGGGAGTCTTACTAACTCACATCGTCATCATTAGTATTGGCACGTGCACCTGCGCTATGCCGGGGGGCAGATGTGAGGAGCCTGATTCTGCATGTGCTGGGAGTCTTCCTAACTCACATAGTCATCATTAGTATTGGCGCGTGCACCTGCGCTATGCCGGGGGCAGATATAAGGAGCCTGATTCTGTATGTGCTGGGAGTCTTACTAACTCACATCGTCATCATTAGTATTGGCACGTACACCTGCGCTATGCCGGGGGCAGATATAAGGAGCCTGATTCTGTATGTGCTGGGAGTCTTACTAACTCACATCATCATCATTAGTATTGGCGCGTGCACCTGCGCTATGCCGGGGGCCGATATAAGGAGCCTGATTCTGTATGTGCTGGGAGTCTTACTCACATCGTCATCATTAGTATTGGCACGTGTACCTGCGCTATGCCGGGGGGCAGATATAGTGAGCCTGATTCTATACGCGCTGGGAGTCTTACTGACTCACATCGTCATCATGAGTATTGGCACGTGCACCTGCGCTATACCGGGGGGCAGATATAGTGAGCCTGATTCTATGCGTGCTGGGAGTCTTACTAACTCACATCATCATCATTAGTATTGGCACGTGCACCTGCGCTATGCCGGGGGCAGATATAAGGAGCCTGATTCTATACGTGCTGGTAGTCTTACTCACATCGTCATCATTAGTATTGGCACGTGTACCTGCGCTATGCCGGGGGCAGATGTGAGGGGCCTGATTCTCTACGTGCTGGGAGTCTTACTAACTCACATCATCATTAGTATTGGCACGTGTACCTGCGTTATGCCGGGGGCAGATGTGAGGGGCCTGATTCTGTATGTGCTGGGAGCCTTACTAACTCACATCGTCATCATTAGTATTGGCACGTGCACCTGCGCTATGCCGGGGGCAGATATGAGGGGCCTGATTCTGTATGTGTTGGGAGGGTGCTGGGTGTCTTACTAACTCACATCGTCATCATTAGTATTGGCACGTGTACCTGCGCTATGCCGGGGGGCAGATGTGAGGGGCCTGATTCTGTATATGATGGGAGTCTTACTAACTCACATCGTCATCATTAGTATTGGCACGTGCACCTGCGCTATGCCGGGTGGCAGATATAGTGAGCCTGATTCTGTATGTGCTGGGAGTCTTACTAACTCACATCATCATCATTAGTATTTGCACGTACACCTGCGCTATGCCGGGGGGCAGATATAAGGAGCCTGACTCTGTATGTGCTGGGAGTCTTACTAACTCACATTGTCATCATTAGTATTGGCACGTGCACCTGCGCTATGCCGGAGGCAGATATAAGGAGCCTGATTCTGTATGTGCTGGGACTGAGTCTTACTAACTCACATCGCCATCATTAATATTGGGGCGTGCACCTGCGCTATGCCGTGGGCAGACGAGAGGGGCCTGATTCTGTATGTGCTGGGAGTCTTACTAACTCACATCGTCATCATTAGTATTGGCACGTACACCTGCGCTATGCCGGGGGGCAGATATAAGGAGCCTGATTATGTATGTGCTGGGAGTCTTACTAACTCACATAGTCATCATTAGTATTGGCGCGTGCACCTGCGCTATGCCATGGGGCAGATGTGAGGGCCTGATTCTCTATGTGCTGGGAGTCTTATTAACTCACATTGTCATCATTAGTATTGGCACGTGCACTTGCGCTATGCCGGGGGCAGATATAAGGAGCCTGATTCTGTATGTGCTGGGAGTCTTACTAACTCACATCGCCATCATTAGTATTGGCGCGTGCACCTGCGCTATGCCGTGGGCAGTTGTGAGGGGCCTGATTCTGTATGTGCTGGGAGTCTTACTAACTCACATCATCATCATTAGTATTGGCACGTGCACCTGCGCTATGCCGGGGGGCAGATGTGAGGGGCCTGATTCTGTATGTGCTGGGAGTCTTACTAACTCACATTGTCATCATTAGTATTGGCACGTGCACCTGCGCTATGCCGGGGGGCAGATATAAGGAGCCTGATTCTATACGTGCTGGGAGTCTTACTAACTCACATTGTCATCATTAGTATTGGCACGTGCACCTGCGCTATGCCGGGGGGCAGATGTAAGGGGCCTGATTCTGTATGTGCTGGGAGTCTTACTCACATCGTCATCATTAGTATTGGCACGTGCACCTGCGCTATGCCGGGGGGCAGATATAAGGAGCCTGATTCTGTATGTGCTGGGAGTCTTACTCACATCGTCATCATTAGTATTGGCACGTGTACCTGCGCTATGCCGGGGAGCAGATGTGAGGGGACTGATTCTGTATGTGCTGGGAGTCTTACTAACTCACATCGTCATCATTAGTATTGGCACGTGTAACTGCGCTATGCCGGGGGCAGATATAAGGAGCCTGATTCTATATGTGCTGGGAGTCTTACTCACATCGTCATGATTAGTATTGGCACGTGTACCTGCGCTATGCCGGGGGGCAGATGTGAGGGGCCTGATTCTGTATGTGCTGGGAGTCTTACTAAGTCACATCGTCATCATTAGTATTGGCACGTGTAACTGCGCTATGCCGGGGGGCAGATATAATGAGCCTGATTCTATACGTGCTAGGAGCCTTACTAACTCACATCATCATCATTAGTATTGGCACGTGCACCTGCGCTATGCCAGGGGGCAGATGTGAGGGGCCTGATACTATACGTGCTGGGAGTCTTACTAACTCACATCATCATTAGTATTGGCACGTGTACCTGCGTTATGCCGGGGGCAGATGTGAGGGGCCTGATTCTGTATGTGCTGGGAGCCTTACTAACTCACATCGTCATCATTAGTATTGGCACGTGCACCTGCACTATGCGTGGGGCAGATGTGAGGGGCCTGATTCTGTATGTGCTGGGAGTCTTACTAACTCACATCGTCATCATTAGTATTGGCACGTGCACCTGCTCTATGCCGGGGATAGATATGAGGGGCCTGATTCTGTATGTGCTGGGAGTCTTACTAACTCACATCATCATCATTAGTATTGGCACGCACACCTGCCCTATGCCGGGAGGCAAATGTGAGGGGCCTGATCCTATATGTCCTGGGAGTCTTACTAACTCACATCGTTATCATTAGTATTGGCGCGTGCACCTGCACTATGCCGTGGGCAGATGTGAGGGGCCTGATTCTGTATGTGCTGGGAGTCTTACTAACTCACATCGTCATCATTAGTATTGGCACGTGCACCTGCGCTATGCCGGGGGGCAGATGTGAGGAGCCTGATTCTGCATGTGCTGGGAGTCTTCCTAACTCACATAGTCATCATTAGTATTGGCGCGTGCACCTGCGCTATGCCGGGGGCAGATATAAGGAGCCTGATTCTGTATGTGCTGGGAGTCTTACTAACTCACATCGTCATCATTAGTATTGGCACGTACACCTGCGCTATGCCGGGGGCAGATATAAGGAGCCTGATTCTGTATGTGCTGGGAGTCTTACTAACTCACATCATCATCATTAGTATTGGCGCGTGCACCTGCGCTATGCCGGGGGCCGATATAAGGAGCCTGATTCTGTATGTGCTGGGAGTCTTACTCACATCGTCATCATTAGTATTGGCACGTGTACCTGCGCTATGCCGGGGGGCAGATATAGTGAGCCTGATTCTATACGCGCTGGGAGTCTTACTGACTCACATCGTCATCATGAGTATTGGCACGTGCACCTGCGCTATACCGGGGGGCAGATATAGTGAGCCTGATTCTATGCGTGCTGGGAGTCTTACTAACTCACATCATCATCATTAGTATTGGCACGTGCACCTGCGCTATGCCGGGGGCAGATATAAGGAGCCTGATTCTATACGTGCTGGTAGTCTTACTCACATCGTCATCATTAGTATTGGCACGTGTACCTGCGCTATGCCGGGGGCAGATGTGAGGGGCCTGATTCTCTACGTGCTGGGAGTCTTACTAACTCACATCATCATTAGTATTGGCACGTGTACCTGCGTTATGCCGGGGGCAGATGTGAGGGGCCTGATTCTGTATGTGCTGGGAGCCTTACTAACTCACATCGTCATCATTAGTATTGGCACGTGCACCTGCGCTATGCCGGGGGCAGATATGAGGGGCCTGATTCTGTATGTGTTGGGAGGGTGCTGGGTGTCTTACTAACTCACATCGTCATCATTAGTATTGGCACGTGTACCTGCGCTATGCCGGGGGGCAGATGTGAGGGGCCTGATTCTGTATATGCTGGGAGTCTTACTAACTCACATCGTCATCATTAGTATTGGCACGTGCACCTGCGCTATGCCGGGTGGCAGATATAGTGAGCATGATTCTGTATGTGCTGGGAGTCTTACTAACTCACATCATCATCATTAGTATTTGCACGTACACCTGCGCTATGCCGGGGGGCAGATATAAGGAGCCTGACTCTGTATGTGCTGGGAGTCTTACTAACTCACATTGTCATCATTAGTATTGGCACGTGCACCTGCGCTATGCCGGAGGCAGATATAAGGAGCCTGATTCTGTATGTGCTGGGAGTCTTACTAACTCACATCGCCATCATTAATATTGGGGCGTGCACCTGCGCTATGCCGTGGGCAGACGAGAGGGGCCTGATTCTGTATGTGCTGGGAGTCTTACTAACTCACATCGTCATCATTAGTATTGGCACGTACACCTGCGCTATGCCGGGGGGCAGATATAAGGAGCCTGATTATGTATGTGCTGGGAGTCTTACTAACTCACATAGTCATCATTAGTATTGGCGCGTGCACCTGCGCTATGCCATGGGGCAGATGTGAGGGCCTGATTCTCTATGTGCTGGGAGTCTTATTAACTCACATTGTCATCATTAGTATTGGCACGTGCACTTGCGCTATGCCGGGGGCAGATATAAGGAGCCTGATTCTGTATGTGCTGGGAGTCTTACTAACTCACATCGCCATCATTAGTATTGGCGCGTGCACCTGCGCTATGCCGTGGGCAGTTGTGAGGGGCCTGATTCTGTATGTGCTGGGAGTCTTACTAACTCACATCATCATCATTAGTATTGGCACGTGCACCTGCGCTATGCCGGGGGGCAGATGTGAGGGGCCTGATTCTGTATGTGCTGGGAGTCTTACTAACTCACATTGTCATCATTAGTATTGGCACGTGCACCTGCACTATGCGTGGGGCAGATGTGAGGGGCCTGATTCTGTATGTGCTGGGAGTCTTACTAACTCACATCGTCATCATTAGTATTGGCACGTGCACCTGCTCTATGCCGGGGGTAGATATGAGGGGCCTGATTCTGTATGTGCTGGGAGTCTTACTAACTCACATCATCATCATTAGTATTGGCACGCACACCTGCCCTATGCCGGGAGGCAAATGTGAGGGGCCTGATCCTATATGTCCTGGGAGTCTTACTAACTCACATCGTTATCATTAGTATTGGCGCGTGCACCTGCACTATGCCGTGGGCAGATGTGAGGGGCCTGATTCTGTATGTGCTGGGAGTCTTACTAACTCACATCGTCATCATTAGTATTGGCACGTGCACCTGCGCTATGCCGGGGGGCAGATGTGAGGAGCCTGATTCTGCATGTGCTGGGAGTCTTACTAACTCACATCGTCATCATTAGTATTGGCGCGTGCACCTGTGCTATGCCGGGGGCAGATGTGAGGGGCCTGATTCTGTATGTGCTGGGAGTCTTACTAACTCACATTGTCATCATTAGTATTGGCACGTGCACCTGCGCTATGCCGGGGGCAGATATAAGGAGCCTGATTCTATACGTGCTGGGAGTCTTACTAACTCACATTGTCATCATTAGTATTGGCACGTGCACCTGCGCTATGCCGGGGGGCAGATGTAAGGGGCCTGATTCTGTATGTGCTGGGAGTCTTACTCACATCGTCATCATTAGTATTGGCACGTGCACCTGCGCTATGCCGGGGGGCAGATATAAGGAGCCTGATTCTGTATGTGCTGGGAGTCTTACTCACATCGTCATCATTAGTATTGGCACGTGTACCTGCGCTATGCCGGGGGGCAGATGTGAGGTGCCTGATTCTGTATGTGCTGGGAGTCTTACTAACTCACATCGTCATCATTAGTATTGGCACGTGTAACTGCGCTTTGCCGGGGGCAGATATAAGGAGCCTGATTCTATATGTGCTGGGAGTCTTACTCACATCGTCATGATTAGTATTGGCACGTGTACCTGCGCTATGCCGGGGGGCAGATGTGAGGGGCCTGATTCTGTATGTGCTGGGAGTCTTACTAACTCACATCGTCATCATTAGTATTGGCACGTGTAACTGCGCTATGCCGGGGGGCAGATATAATGAGCCTGATTCTATACGTGCTAGGAGCCTTACTAACTCACATCGTTATCATTAGTATTGGCACGTGCACCTGCGCTATGCCAGGGGGCAGATGTGAGGGGCCTGATACTAAATGTGCTGGGAGTCTTACTAACTCACATCATCATTAGTATTGGCACGTGTACCTGCGTTATGCCGGGGGCACATGTGTGGGGCCTGATTCTGTATGTGCTGGGAGCCTTACTAACTCACATCGTCATCATTAGTATTGGCACGTGCACCTGCGCTATGCCGGGGGCAGATGTGAGGGGCCTCATTCTGTATGTGCTGGGAGTCTTACTAACTCACATCGTCATCATTAGTATTGGCACGTGTACCAGCGCTATGCCGGGGGGCAGATATAATGAGCCTGACTCTGTATTGCTGGGAGTCTTCCTAACTCACATAGTCATCATTAGTATTGGCGCGTGCACCTGCGCTATGCCGGGGGTAGATATAAGGAGCCTGATTCTGTATGTGCTGGGAGTCTTACTAACTCACATCATCATCATTAGTATTGGCACGTGCACCTGCGCTATGCCGGGGGGCAGATGTGAGGGGCCTGATTCTGTATGTGCTGGGAGTCTTACTAACTCACATTGTCATCATTAGTATTGGCACGTGCACCTGCACTATGCGTGGGGCAGATGTGAGGGGCCTGATTCTGTATGTGCTGGGAGTCTTACTAACTCACATCGTCATCATTAGTATTGGCACGTGCACCTGCTCTATGCCGGGGGTAGATATGAGGGGCCTGATTCTGTATGTGCTGGGAGTCTTACTAACTCACATCATCATCATTAGTATTGGCACGTGCACCTGCGCTATGCCGGGGGGCAGATGTGAGGGGCCTGATTCTGTATGTGCTGGGAGTCTTACTAACTCACATTGTCATCATTAGTATTGGCACGTGCACCTGCACTATGCGTGGGGCAGATGTGAGGGGCCTGATTCTGTATGTGCTGGGAGTCTTACTAACTCACATCGTCATCATTAGTATTGGCACGTGCACCTGCTCTATGCCGGGGGTAGATATGAGGGGCCTGATTCTGTATGTGCTGGGAGTCTTACTAACTCACAACATCATCATTAGTATTGGCACGCACACCTGCCCTATGCCGGGAGGCAAATGTGAGGGGCCTGATCCTATATGTCCTGGGAGTCTTACTAACTCACATCGTTATCATTAGTATTGGCGCGTGCACCTGCACTATGCCGTGGGCAGATGTGAGGGGCCTGATTCTGTATGTGCTGGGAGTCTTACTAACTCACATCGTCATCATTAGTATTGGCACGTGCACCTGCGCTATGCCGGGGGGCAGATGTGAGGAGCCTGATTCTGCATGTGCTGGGAGTCTTACTAACTCACATCGTCATCATTAGTATTGGCACGTGCACCAGCGCTATGCCGGGGGGCAGATGTGAGGGGCCTGATTCTGTATGTGCTGGGAGTCTTACTTACTCACATCGTCATCATTAGTATTGGCACGTGCACCTGCCCTATGCCGGGGGGCAGATATAAGGAGCCTGATTCTGTATGTGCTGGGAGTCTACTAACTCACATCGTCATCATTAGTATTGGCACGTGCACCTGCGCTATGCCTGTGGCCAGATGTGAGGAGCCTGATTCTGTATGTGCTGGGAGTCTTACTAACTCACATCGTCATCATTAGTATTGGCACGTGTAGCAGCGCTATGCTGGGGGGCAGATATAAGGAGCCTGATTCTGTATGTGCTGGGAGTCTTACTCACATCGTCATCATTAGCATTGGCACGTGCCAATGCGCTATGCCGGGGGGCAGATGTGAGGGGCCTGAGTCTGTATATGCTGGGAGTGTTACTAACTCACATCGTCATCATTAGTATTGGCATCTGTACCAGTGCTATGCCAGGGGCAGATGTGAGGGGCCTGATTCTGTATGTGCTGGGAGTCTTACTAACTCACTTCGTCATCATTAGTATTGGCACGTACACCTGCGCTATGCCGGGGGGCAGATATAAGGAGCCTGATTCTGTATGTGCTGGGAGTCTTACTAACTCACATAATCATCAATAGTATTGGCACGTGTACCTGCGCTATGCCGGGGGCAGATGTGAGGAGCCTGATTCTGTATGTGCTGGGAGTCTTACTAACTCACATCGTCATCATTAGTATTGGCACGTGCACCTGTGCTATGCAGATATAAGGAGCCTGATTCTGTATGTGCTGGGAGTCTAACTCACATCGTCATCATTAGTATTGGCACGTGCACCTGCGCTATGCCGGGTGGAAGATA
Organism: Taudactylus pleione; assembly: GCA_031769625.1. Classification (NCBI taxonomy): domain Eukaryota; kingdom Metazoa; phylum Chordata; class Amphibia; order Anura; family Myobatrachidae; genus Taudactylus; species Taudactylus pleione. The sequence goes on along the minus strand of JAUIMM010003146.1, from coordinate 340,621 downwards.
TAATGAGCCTGATTCTGTATGTCCTGGGAGTGTTACTAACTCACATCGTCATCATTAGTATTGGCATCTGTACCAGTGCTATGCCAGGGGCAGATGTGAGGGGCCTGATTTTGTATGTGCTGGGAGTCTTACTAACTCACATCGTCATCATTAGTATTGGCACGTGTACCAGCGCTATGCCGGGGGGCAGATGTGAGGGGCCTGATTCTGTATGTGCTGGGAGTCTTACTAACTCACATCGTCATCATTAGTCTTGGCACGTACACCTGCGCTATGCCGGGGGGCAGATATAAGGAGCCTGATTCTGTATGTGCTGGGAGTCTTACTAACTCACATAATCATCAATAGTATTGGCACGTACACCTGCGCTATGCCGGGGGGCAGATATAAGGAGCCTGATTATGTATGTGCTGGGAGTCTTACTAACTCACATAGTCATCATTAGTATTGGCACGTGCACCTGTGCTATGCAGATATAAGGAGCCTGATTCTGTATGTGCTGGGAGTCTAACTCACATCATCATCATTAGTATTGGCACGTGCACCTGCGCTATGCCGGGTGGAAGATATAATGAGCCTGTTTCTGTATGTGCTGGGAGTGTTACTAACTCACATCGTCATCATTAGTATTGGCATCTGTACCAGCGCTATACCAGGGGCAGATGTGAGGGGCCTGATTCTGTATGTGCTGGGAGTCTTACTAACTCACATCGTCATCATTAGTATTGGCACGTCTACCAGCGCTATGCCGGGGGGCAGATGTGAGGGGCCTGATTCTGTATGTGCTGGGAGTCTTAATAACTCACATTGTCATCATTAGTATTGGCACGTGCACCTGCGCTATGCCGGAGGCAGATATAAGGAGCCTGATTCTGTATGTGCTGGGAGTCTTACTAACTCACATCGCCATCATTAGTATTGGGGCGTGCACCTGCGCTATGCCGTGGGCAGACGTGAGGGGCCTGATTCTGTATGTGCTGGGAGTCTTACTAACTCACATCGTCATCATTAGCATTGGCACGTACACCAGCGCTATGCCGGGGGGCAGTTATAAGGAGCCTGATTATGTATGTGCTGGGAGTCTTACTAACTCACATCGCCATCATTAGTATTGGCGCGTGCACCTGCGCTATGCCGTGGGCAGATGTGAGGGGCCTGATTCTGTATGTGCTGGGAGTCTTACTAACTCACATCATCATCATTAGTATTGGCACGTGCACCTGCACTATGCGTGGGGCAGATGTGAGGGGCCTGATTCTGTATGTGCTGGGAGTCTTACTAACTCACATCATCATCATTAGTATTGGCACGTGCACCTGCGCTATGCCGGGAGGCAGATGTGAGGGGCCTGATTCTGTATTTGCTGGGAGTCTTACTAACTCACATCGTCATCATTAGTATTGGCACGTGCACCTGCTCTATGCCGGGGGTAGATATGAGGGGCCTGATTCTGTATGTGCTGGGAGTCTTACTAACTCACATCATCATCATTAGTATTGGCACGTACACCTGCCCTATGCCGGGAGGCAAATGTGAGGGGCCTGATCTTATATGTGCTGGGAGTCTTACTAACTCACATCGTTATCATTAGTATTGGCGCGTGCACCTGCACTATGCCGTGGGCAGATGTGAGGGGCCTGATTCTGTATGTGCTGGGAGTCTTACTAACTCACATCGTCATCATTAGTATTGGCACGTGCACCTGCGCTATGCCGGGGGGCAGATGTGAGGAGCCTGATTCTGCATGTGCTGGGAGTCTTACTAACTCACATCGTCATCATTAGTATTGGCGCGTGCACCTGTGCTATGCCGGGGGCAGATGTGAGGGGCCTGATTCTGTATGTGCTGGGAGTCTTACTAACTCACATCGTCATCATTAGTATTGGCACGTGCACCTGCGCTATGCCGGGGGGCAGATGTGAGGAGCCTGATTCTGTATGTGCTGGGAGTCTTACTAACTCACATCGTTATCATTGGTATTGGCACGTGCACCTGCGCTATGCCGGGGGGGAAGATTTAAGGAGCCTGAATCTGTATGTGCTGGGAGTCTTACTAACTCACATCGTCATCATTAGTATTGGCACGTGTACCAGCGCTATGCTGGGGGGCAGATATAAGGAGCCTGATTCTGTATGTGCTGGGAGTCTTACTAACTCACATCGTCATCATTAGTATTGGCACGTGTACCAGCGCTATGCTGGGGGGCAGATATAAGGAGCCTGATTCTGTATGTGCTGGGAGTCTTACTCACATCGTCATCATTAGTATTGGCACGTGCACCTGCGCTATGCCGGGGGGCAGATGTGAGGGGCCTGAGTCTGTATGTGCTGGGAGTGTTACTAACTCACATCGTCATCATTAGTATTGGCATCTGTACCAGTGCTATGCCAGGGGCAGATGTGAGGGGCCTGATTCTGTATGTGCTGGGAGTCTTACTAACTCACATCGTCATCATTAGTATTGGCACATACACCAGCGCTATGCCGGGGGGCAGATATAAGGAGCCTGATTCTGTATGTGCTGGGAGTCTTACTAACTCACATAATCATCATTAGTATTGGCACGTACACCTGCGCTATGCCAGGGGGCAGATATAAGGAGCCTGATTATGTATGTGCTGGGAGTCTTACTAACTCACATAGTCATCATTAGTATTGGCCCGTGTACCTGCGCTATGCCGGGGGCAGATGTGAAGAGCCTGATTCTGTATGTGCTGGGAGTCTTACTAACTCATATCGTCATCATTAGTATTGGCACGTGCACCTGTGCTATGCAGATATAAGGAGCCTGATTCTGTGTGTGCTGGGAGTCTAACTCACATCGTCATCATTAGTATTGGCACGTGCACCTGCGCTATGCCGGGTGGAAGATATAATGAGCCTGATTCTGTATGTGCTGGGAGTGTTACTAACTCACATCGTCATCATTAGTCTTGGCACGTGTACCTGCGCTATGCCGGGGGCAGATTTGAGGAGCCTGATTCTGTATGTGCTGGGAGTCTAACTCACATCGTCATCATTAGTATTGGCACATACACCTGCGCTATGCCGGGGGGCAGATATAAGGAGCCTGACTCTGTATGTGCTGTGGGAGTCTTACTAACTCACATCATCATCATTAGTATTGGCACGTACACCTGCGCTATGCCGGGGGGCAGATATAAGGAGCCTGACTCTGTATGTGCTGGGAGTCTTACTAACTCACGTCGTCATCATTAGTATTGGCACGTGCACCTGCCCTATGCAGGGGGGCAGATATAAGGAGCCAGATTCTGTATGTGCTGGGAGTCTTACTAACTCACATCGCCATCATTAGTATTGGCGCGTGCATCTGCGCTATGCCGTGGGCAGATGTGAGGGGCCTGATTCTGTATGTGCTGGGAGTCTTACTAACTCACATCGTCATCATTAGTATTGGCACGTGCACCTGCGCTATGCCGGGTGGAAGATATAATGAGCCTGATTCTGTATGTGCTGGGAGTGTTACTAACTCACATCGTCATCATTAGTATTGGCGCGTGCACCTGCACTATGCGTGGGGCAGATGTGAGGGGCCTGATTCTGTATGTGCTGGGAGTCTTACTAACTCACATCGTCATCATTAGTATTGGCACGTGCACCTGCGCTATGCCGGGTGGAAGATATAAGGAGCCTGACTCTGTATGTGCTGGGAGTGTTACTAACTCACATCGTCATCATTAGTATTGGCACGTGCACCTGCCCTATGCCGGGGGGCAGATATAAGGCGCCTGATTCTGTATGTGCTGGGAGTCTTATTAACTCACATTGTCATCATTAGTATTGGCACGTGCACCTGCGCTATGCCGGGGCAGATATAAGGAGCCAGATTCTGTATGTGCTGGGAGTCTTACTAACTCACATCGCCATCATTAGTATTGGCGCGTGCACCTGCGCTATGCCGTGGGCAGATGTGAGGGGCCTGATTCTGTATGTGCTGGGAGTCTTACTAACTCACATCGTCATCATTAGTATTGGCACGTGCACCTGCGCTATGCCGGGAGGCAGATGTGAGGGGCCTGATTCTGTATGTGCTGGGAGTCTTACTAACTCACATCGTCATCATTAGTATTGGCACGTGCACCTGCGCTATGCCGGGGGGCAGATGTGAGGAGCCTGATTCTGCATGTGCTGGGAGTCTTACTAACTCACATCGTCATCATTAGTATTGGCACGTGCACCAGCGCTATGCCGGGGGGCAGATGTGAGGGGCCTGATTCTGTATGTGCTGGGAGTCTTACTTACTCACATCGTCATCATTAGTATTGGCACGTGCACCTGCCCTATGCCGGGGGGCAGATATAAGGAGCCTGATTCTGTATGTGCTGGGAGTCTACTAACTCACATCGTCATCATTAGTATTGGCACGTGCACCTGCGCTATGCCTGTGGCCAGATGTGAGGAGCCTGATTCTGTATGTGCTGGGAGTCTTACTAACTCACATCGTCATCATTAGTATTGGCACGTGTAGCAGCGCTATGCTGGGGGGCAGATATAAGGAGCCTGATTCTGTATGTGCTGGGAGTCTTACTCACATCGTCATCATTAGCATTGGCACGTGCAAATGCGCTATGCCGGGGGGCAGATGTGAGGGGCCTGAGTCTGTATATGCTGGGAGTGTTACTAACTCACATCGTCATCATTAGTATTGGCATCTGTACCAGTGCTATGCCAGGGGCAGATGTGAGGGGCCTGATTCTGTATGTGCTGGGAGTCTTACTAACTCACTTCGTCATCATTAGTATTGGCACGTACACCTGCGCTATGCCGGGGGGCAGATATAAGGAGCCTGATTCTGTATGTGCTGGGAGTCTTACTAACTCACATAATCATCAATAGTATTGGCACGTGTACCTGCGCTATGCCGGGGGCAGATGTGAGGAGCCTGATTCTGTATGTGCTGGGAGTCTTACTAACTCACATCGTCATCATTAGTATTGGCACGTGCACCTGTGCTATGCAGATATAAGGAGCCTGATTCTGTATGTGCTGGGAGTCTAACTCACATCGTCATCATTAGTATTGGCACGTGCACCTGCGCTATGCCGGGTGGAAGATATAATGAGCCTGATTCTGTATGTCCTGGGAGTGTTACTAACTCACATCGTCATCATTAGTATTGGCATCTGTACCAGTGCTATGCCAGGGGCAGATGTGAGGGGCCTGATTTTGTATGTGCTGGGAGTCTTACTAACTCACATCGTCATCATTAGTATTGGCACGTGTACCAGCGCTATGCCGGGGGGCAGATGTGAGGGGCCTGATTCTGTATGTGCTGGGAGTCTTACTAACTCACATCGTCATCATTAGTCTTGGCACGTACACCTGCGCTATGCCGGGGGGCAGATATAAGGAGCCTGATTCTGTATGTGCTGGGAGTCTTACTAACTCACATAATCATCAATAGTATTGGCACGTACACCTGCGCTATGCCGGGGGGCAGATATAAGGAGCCTGATTATGTATGTGCTGGGAGTCTTACTAACTCACATAGTCATCATTAGTATTGGCACGTGCACCTGTGCTATGCAGATATAAGGAGCCTGATTCTGTATGTGCTGGGAGTCTAACTCACATCATCATCATTAGTATTGGCACGTGCACCTGCGCTATGCCGGGTGGAAGATATAATGAGCCTGTTTCTGTATGTGCTGGGAGTGTTACTAACTCACATCGTCATCATTAGTATTGGCATCTGTACCAGCGCTATACCAGGGGCAGATGTGAGGGGCCTGATTCTGTATGTGCTGGGAGTCTTACTAACTCACATCGTCATCATTAGTATTGGCACGTCTACCAGCGCTATGCCGGGGGGCAGATGTGAGGGGCCTGATTCTGTATGTGCTGGGAGTCTTAATAACTCACATTGTCATCATTAGTATTGGCACGTGCACCTGCGCTATGCCGGAGGCAGATATAAGGAGCCTGATTCTGTATGTGCTGGGAGTCTTACTAACTCACATCGCCATCATTAGTATTGGGGCGTGCACCTGCGCTATGCCGTGGGCAGACGTGAGGGGCCTGATTCTGTATGTGCTGGGAGTCTTACTAACTCACATCGTCATCATTAGCATTGGCACGTACACCAGCGCTATGCCGGGGGGCAGTTATAAGGAGCCTGATTATGTATGTGCTGGGAGTCTTACTAACTCACATCGCCATCATTAGTATTGGCGCGTGCACCTGCGCTATGCCGTGGGCAGATGTGAGGGGCCTGATTCTGTATGTGCTGGGAGTCTTACTAACTCACATCATCATCATTAGTATTGGCACGTGCACCTGCACTATGCGTGGGGCAGATGTGAGGGGCCTGATTCTGTATGTGCTGGGAGTCTTACTAACTCACATCATCATCATTAGTATTGGCACGTGCACCTGCGCTATGCCGGGAGGCAGATGTGAGGGGCCTGATTCTGTATTTGCTGGGAGTCTTACTAACTCACATCGTCATCATTAGTATTGGCACGTGCACCTGCTCTATGCCGGGGGTAGATATGAGGGGCCTGATTCTGTATGTGCTGGGAGTCTTACTAACTCACATCATCATCATTAGTATTGGCACGTACACCTGCCCTATGCCGGGAGGCAAATGTGAGGGGCCTGATCTTATATGTGCTGGGAGTCTTACTAACTCACATCGTTATCATTAGTATTGGCGCGTGCACCTGCACTATGCCGTGGGCAGATGTGAGGGGCCTGATTCTGTATGTGCTGGGAGTCTTACTAACTCACATCGTCATCATTAGTATTGGCACGTGCACCTGCGCTATGCCGGGGGGCAGATGTGAGGAGCCTGATTCTGCATGTGCTGGGAGTCTTACTAACTCACATCGTCATCATTAGTATTGGCGCGTGCACCTGTGCTATGCCGGGGGCAGATGTGAGGGGCCTGATTCTGTATGTGCTGGGAGTCTTACTAACTCACATCGTCATCATTAGTATTGGCACGTGCACCTGCGCTATGCCGGGGGGCAGATGTGAGGAGCCTGATTCTGTATGTGCTGGGAGTCTTACTAACTCACATCGTTATCATTGGTATTGGCACGTGCACCTGCGCTATGCCGGGGGGGAAGATTTAAGGAGCCTGAATCTGTATGTGCTGGGAGTCTTACTAACTCACATCGTCATCATTAGTATTGGCACGTGTACCAGCGCTATGCTGGGGGGCAGATATAAGGAGCCTGATTCTGTATGTGCTGGGAGTCTTACTAACTCACATCGTCATCATTAGTATTGGCACGTGTACCAGCGCTATGCTGGGGGGCAGATATAAGGAGCCTGATTCTGTATGTGCTGGGAGTCTTACTCACATCGTCATCATTAGTATTGGCACGTGCACCTGCGCTATGCCGGGGGGCAGATGTGAGGGGCCTGAGTCTGTATGTGCTGGGAGTGTTACTAACTCACATCGTCATCATTAGTATTGGCATCTGTACCAGTGCTATGCCAGGGGCAGATGTGAGGGGCCTGATTCTGTATGTGCTGGGAGTCTTACTAACTCACATCGTCATCATTAGTATTGGCACATACACCAGCGCTATGCCGGGGGGCAGATATAAGGAGCCTGATTCTGTATGTGCTGGGAGTCTTACTAACTCACATAATCATCATTAGTATTGGCACGTACACCTGCGCTATGCCAGGGGGCAGATATAAGGAGCCTGATTATGTATGTGCTGGGAGTCTTACTAACTCACATAGTCATCATTAGTATTGGCCCGTGTACCTGCGCTATGCCGGGGGCAGATGTGAAGAGCCTGATTCTGTATGTGCTGGGAGTCTTACTAACTCATATCGTCATCATTAGTATTGGCACGTGCACCTGTGCTATGCAGATATAAGGAGCCTGATTCTGTGTGTGCTGGGAGTCTAACTCACATCGTCATCATTAGTATTGGCACGTGCACCTGCGCTATGCCGGGTGGAAGATATAATGAGCCTGATTCTGTATGTGCTGGGAGTGTTACTAACTCACATCGTCATCATTAGTCTTGGCACGTGTACCTGCGCTATGCCGGGGGCAGATTTGAGGAGCCTGATTCTGTATGTGCTGGGAGTCTAACTCACATCGTCATCATTAGTATTGGCACATACACCTGCGCTATGCCGGGGGGCAGATATAAGGAGCCTGACTCTGTATGTGCTGTGGGAGTCTTACTAACTCACATCATCATCATTAGTATTGGCACGTACACCTGCGCTATGCCGGGGGGCAGATATAAGGAGCCTGACTCTGTATGTGCTGGGAGTCTTACTAACTCACGTCGTCATCATTAGTATTGGCACGTGCACCTGCCCTATGCAGGGGGGCAGATATAAGGAGCCAGATTCTGTATGTGCTGGGAGTCTTACTAACTCACATCGCCATCATTAGTATTGGCGCGTGCATCTGCGCTATGCCGTGGGCAGATGTGAGGGGCCTGATTCTGTATGTGCTGGGAGTCTTACTAACTCACATCGTCATCATTAGTATTGGCACGTGCACCTGCGCTATGCCGGGTGGAAGATATAATGAGCCTGATTCTGTATGTGCTGGGAGTGTTACTAACTCACATCGTCATCATTAGTATTGGCGCGTGCACCTGCACTATGCGTGGGGCAGATGTGAGGGGCCTGATTCTGTATGTGCTGGGAGTCTTACTAACTCACATCGTCATCATTAGTATTGGCACGTGCACCTGCGCTATGCCGGGTGGAAGATATAAGGAGCCTGACTCTGTATGTGCTGGGAGTGTTACTAACTCACATCGTCATCATTAGTATTGGCACGTGCACCTGCCCTATGCCGGGGGGCAGATATAAGGCGCCTGATTCTGTATGTGCTGGGAGTCTTATTAACTCACATTGTCATCATTAGTATTGGCACGTGCACCTGCGCTATGCCGGGGCAGATATAAGGAGCCAGATTCTGTATGTGCTGGGAGTCTTACTAACTCACATCGCCATCATTAGTATTGGCGCGTGCACCTGCGCTATGCCGTGGGCAGATGTGAGGGGCCTGATTCTGTATGTGCTGGGAGTCTTACTAACTCACATCGTCATCATTAGTATTGGCACGTGCACCTGCGCTATGCCGGGAGGCAGATGTGAGGGGCCTGATTCTGTATGTGCTGGGAGTCTTACTAACTCACATCGTCATCATTAGTATTGGCACGTGCACCTGCTCTATGCCGGGGGTAGATATGAGGGGCCTGATTCTGTATGTTATGGGAGTCTTACTAACTCACATCATCATCATTAGTATTGGCACGTACACCTGCCCTATGCCGGGAGGCAAATGTGAGGGGCCTGATCCTGTATGTGCTGGGAGTCTTACTAACTCACATCGTCATCATTAGTATTGGCGCGTGCACCTGCGGTATGCCGGGGGCAGATGTGAGGAGCCTGATTCTATACGTGCTGGGAGTCTTACTAACTCACATCGTCATCATTAGTATTGGCACGTGCACCTGCGCTATGCAGGGGGCAGATATGAGGGGCCTGATTCTGTATGTGCTGGGAGTCTTACTAACTCACATCGTCATCATTAGTATTGGCACGTGTACCAGCGCTATGCCGGGGGGCAGATGGGAGGGGCCTGATTCTGTATGTGCTGGGAGTCTTACTAACTCACATCGTCATCATTAGTATTGGCACGTGCACCTGCGCTATGCCTGGGGGCAGATGTGAGGAGACTGATTCTGTATGTGCTGGGAGTCTTACTAACACACATCGTCATCATTAGTATTGGCACGTGCACCTGCGCTATGCCGGGGGCAGATGTGAGGAGCCTGATTCTGTATGTGCTGGGAGTCTTACTAACTCACATCGTCATCATTAGTATTGGCACGTGCACCTGCGCTATGCCGGGGGGCAGATGTGAGGGGACTGATTCTGTATGTGCTGGGAGTCTTACTAACTCACATAGTCATCATTAGTATTGGCACGTGCACCTGCGCTATGCCGGGGGGCAGATATAATGAGCCTGTTGCTATACGTGCTGGGAGTCTTACTGACTCACATCGTCAGTCAGTAAGACTCGTATTGGCACGTGCACCTTTGCTATGCCGGGGGGCAGATATAAGGAGCCTGATTCTGTATGTGTTGGGAGTCTTACTAACTCTCATCGTCACCATTAGTATTGGCATGTGCACCTGCGCTATGCTGGGCGGCAGATGGGAGGGGCCTGATTCTGTATGTGCTGTGGGAGTCTTCCTAACTCACAACGTCATCATTAGTATTGGCACGTGCACCTGCGCTATGCCGGGGGCAGATGTGAGGGGCCTGATTCTGTATGTGCTGGGAGTCTTACTAACTCACATAGTCATCATTAGTATTGGCACGTGCACCTGCGTTATGCCGGGGGGCAGATATAATGAGCCTGTTGCTATACGTGCTGGGAGTCTTACTGTCTCACATCGTCAGTCAGTAAGACTCGTATTGGCAAGTGCACCTGTGCTATGCTGGGGGGCAGATGTGAGGAGCCTGATTCTGTATGTGCTGGGAGTCTTACTAACTCACATCGTGATCATTAGTATTGGCACGTGCACCTGCGATTTGCCGGGGGGCAGATGTGAGGAGCTTGATTCTGTATGTGCTGGGAGTCTTACTAACTCACATCGTCATCATTAGTATTGGCACGTGCACCTGCGCTATGACGGGGGGCAGATGTGAGGAGACTGATTCTGTATGTGCTGGGAGTCTTACTAACACACATCGTCATCATTAGTATTGGCACGTGCACCTGCGCTATGCCGGGGGCAGATGTGAGGAGCCTGATTCTGTATGTGCTGGGAGTCTTACTAACTCACATCGTCATCATTAGTATTGGCACGTGCACCTGCGCTATGCCGGGGGGCAGATGTGAGGGGACTGATTCTGTATGTGCTGGGAGTCTTACTAACTCACATAGTCATCATTAGTATTGGCACGTGCACCTGCGCTATGTCGGGGGGCAGATATAATGAGCCTGTTGCTATACGTGCTGGGAGTCTTACTGACTCACATCGTCAGTCAGTAAGACTCGTATTGGCACGTGCACCTTTGCTATGCCGGGGGGCAGATATAAGGAGCCTGATTCTGTATGTGTTGGGAGTCTTACTAACTCACATCGTCACCATTAGTATTGGCATGTGCACCTGCGCTATGCTGGGCGGCAGATGGGAGGGGCCTGATTCTGTATGTGCTGTGGAAAGTCTTCCTAACTCACATCGTCATCATTAGTATTGGCACGTGCACCTGCGCTATGCCGGGGGGCAGATGTGAGGGGACTGATTCTGTATGTGCTGGGAGTCTTACTAACTCACATAGTCATCATTAGTATTGGCACGTGCACCTGCGCTATGCCGGGGGGCAGATATAATGAGTCTGTTGCTATACGTGCTGGGAGTCTTACTGTCTCACATCGTCAGTCAGTAAGACTCGTATTGGCACGTGCACCTGTGCTATGCTGGGGGGCAGATGTGAGGAGCCTGATTCTGTATGTGCTGGGAGTCTTACTAACTCACATCGTCATCATTAGTATTGGCACGTGCACCTGCGCTATGCCGGGGGGCAGATGTGAGGGGACTGATTCTGTATGTGTTGGGAGTCTTACTAACTCACATAGTCATCATTAGTATTGGCACGTGCACCTGCGCTATGCCGGGGGGCAGATATAATGAGCCTGTTGCTATACGTGCTGGGAGTCTTACAGACTCACATCGTCAGTCAGTAAGACTCGTATTGGCACGTGCACCTTTGCTATGCCGGGGGGCAGATATAAGGAGCCTGATTCTGTATGTGTTGGGAGTCTTACTAACTCACATCGTCACCATTAGTATTGGCATGTGCACCTGCGCTATGCTGGGGGGCAGATGGGAGGGGCCTGATTCTGTATGTGCTGGGAGTCTTCCTAACTCACATCATAATCATTAGTATTGGCACGTGCACCTGTGCTATGCCGGGAGGCAGATGTGAGGGGCCTGATTCTCTATGTGCTGGAAGTCTTACTAACTCACATCGTCATCATTAGTATTGGCACGTGCACCTGCGCTATGCCGGGGGGCAGATGTGAGGAGCCTGATTCTGTATGTGCTGGGAGTCTTACTAACTCACATCATCATCATTAGTATTGGCACGTGCACCTTTGCTATGCCGGGGGGCAGATATAAGGAGCCTGATTCTGTATGTGTTGGGAGTCTTACTAACTCACATCGTCACCATTAGTATTGGCATGTGCACCTGCGCTATGCTGGGGGGCAGATGGGAGGGGCCTGATTCTGTATGTGCTGTGGGAGTCTTCCTAACTCACATCATAATCATTAGTATTGGCACGTGCACCTGTGCTATGCCGGGAGGCAGATGTGAGGGGCCTGATTCTCTATGTGCTGGAAGTCTTACTAACTCACATCGTCATCATTAGTATTGGCACGTGCACCTGCGTTATGCCGGGGGGCAGATATAATGAGCCTGTTGCTATACGTGCTGGGAGTCTTACTGTCTCACATCGTCAGTCAGTAAGACTCGTATTGGCACGTGCACCTGTGCTATGCCGGGAGGCAGATGTGAGGGGCCTGATTCTCTATGTGCTGGGAGTCTTACTAACTCACATCGTCATCATTAGTATTGGCGCGTGCACCTGCGCTATGCCATGGGGCAGATGTGAGGGCCTGATTCTGTATGTGCTGGGAGTCTTACTAACTCACATCGCCATCATTAGTATTGGCACGTCTACCTGCGCTATGCCGGGGGCAGATGTGAGGAGCCTGATTCTATACGTGCTGGGAGTCTTACTAACTCACATAGTCATCATTAGTATTGGCACGTGCACCTGCGCTATGCCGGGGGGCAGATATAATGAGTCTGTTGCTATACGTGCTGGGAGTCTTACTGTCTCACATCGTCAGTCAGTAAGACTCGTATTGGCACGTGCACCTGTGCTATGCTGGGGGGCAGATGTGAGGAGCCTGATTCTGTATGTGCTGGGAGTCTTACTAACTCACATCGTCATCATTAGTATTGGCACGTGCACCTGCGCTATGCCGGGGGGCAGATGTGAGGGGACTGATTCTGTATGTGTTGGGAGTCTTACTAACTCACATAGTCATCATTAGTATTGGCACGTGCACCTGCGCTATGCCGGGGGGCAGATATAATGAGCCTGTTGCTATACGTGCTGGGAGTCTTACTGACTCACATCGTCAGTCAGTAAGACTCGTATTGGCACGTGCACCTTTGCTATGCCGGGGGGCAGATATAAGGAGCCTGATTCTGTATGTGTTGGGAGTCTTACTAACTCACATCGTCACCATTAGTATTGGCATGTGCACCTGCGCTATGCTGGGGGGCAGATGGGAGGGGCCTGATTCTGTATGTGCTGGGAGTCTTCCTAACTCACATCATAATCATTAGTATTGGCACGTGCACCTGTGCTATGCCGGGAGGCAGATGTGAGGGGCCTGATTCTCTATGTGCTGGAAGTCTTACTAACTCACATCGTCATCATTAGTATTGGCACGTGCACCTGCGCTATGCCGGGGGGCAGATGTGAGGAGCCTGATTCTGTATGTGCTGGGAGTCTTACTAACTCACATCATCATCATTAGTATTGGCACGTGCACCTTTGCTATGCCGGGGGGCAGATATAAGGAGCCTGATTCTGTATGTGTTGGGAGTCTTACTAACTCACATCGTCACCATTAGTATTGGCATGTGCACCTGCGCTATGCTGGGGGGCAGATGGGAGGGGCCTGATTCTGTATGTGCTGTGGGAGTCTTCCTAACTCACATCATAATCATTAGTATTGGCACGTGCACCTGTGCTATGCCGGGAGGCAGATGTGAGGGGCCTGATTCTCTATGTGCTGGAAGTCTTACTAACTCACATCGTCATCATTAGTATTGGCACGTGCACCTGCGTTATGCCGGGGGGCAGATATAATGAGCCTGTTGCTATACGTGCTGGGAGTCTTACTGTCTCACATCGTCAGTCAGTAAGACTCGTATTGGCACGTGCACCTGTGCTATGCCGGGAGGCAGATGTGAGGGGCCTGATTCTCTATGTGCTGGGAGTCTTACTAACTCACATCGTCATCATTAGTATTGGCGCGTGCACCTGCGCTATGCCATGGGGCAGATGTGAGGGCCTGATTCTGTATGTGCTGGGAGTCTTACTAACTCACATCGCCATCATTAGTATTGGCACGTCTACCTGCGCTATGCCGGGGGCAGATGTGAGGAGCCTGATTCTATACGTGCTGGGAGTCTTACTAACTCACATCGTCATCATTAGTATTGGCACGTGCACCTGCGCTATGCCGGGGGCAGATATGAGCGGCCTGATTCTGTATGTGCTGGGAGTCTTACTAACTCACATCGTCATCATTAGTATTGGCACGTGCACCTGCGCTATGCCAGGTGGCAGATATAGTGAGCCTGATTCTGTATGTGCTGGGAGTCTTACTAACTCACATCATCATCATTAGTATTGGCACGTGCACTTGCGCTATGCCGGGGGCAGATATAAGGAGCCTGATTCTGTATGTGCTGGGAGTCTTACTAACTCACATCGCCATCATTAGTATTGGCGCGTGCACCTGCGCTATGCCGTGGGCAGATGTGAGGGGCCTGATTCTGTATGTGCTGGGAGTCTTACTAACTCACATCATCATCATTAGTATTGGCACGTGCACCTGCGCTATGCCGGGGGGCAGATGTGAGGGGCCTGATTCTGTATGTGCTGGGAGTCTTATTAACTCACATTGTCATCATTAGTATTGGCACGTGCACCTGCACTATGCGTGGGGCAGATGTGAGGGGCCTGATTCTGTATGTGCTGGGAGTCTTACTAACTCACATCGTCATCATTAGTATTGGCACGTGCACCTGCGCTATGCCGGGAGGCAGATGTGAGGGGCCTGATTCTGTATGTGCTGGGAGTCTTACTAACTCACATCGTCATCATTAGTATTGGCACGTGCACCTGCTCTATGCCGGGGGGCAGATATAATGAGCCTGTTGCTATACGTGCTGGGAGTCTTACTGTCTCACATCGTCAGTCAGTAAGACTCGTATTGGCACGTGCACCTGTGCTATGCCGGGAGGCAGATGTGAGGGGCCTGATCCTATATGTGCTGGGAGTCTTATTAACTCACATTGTCATCATTAGTATTGGCACGTGCACCTGCACTATGCGTGGGGCAGATGTGAGGGGCCTGATTCTGTATGTGCTGGGAGTCTTCCTAACTCACATCATAATCATTAGTATTGGCACGTGCACCTGTGCTATGCCGGGAGGCAGATGTGAGGGGCCTGATTCTCTATGTGCTGGAAGTCTTACTAACTCACATCGTCATCATTAGTATTGGCACGTGCACCTGCGTTATGCCGGGGGGCAGATATAATGAGCCTGTTGCTATACGTGCTGGGAGTCTTACTGTCTCACATCGTCAGTCAGTAAGACTCGTATTGGCACGTGCACCTGTGCTATGCCGGGAGGCAGATGTGAGGGGCCTGATTCTCTATGTGCTGGGAGTCTTACTAACTCACATCGTCATCATTAGTATTGGCGCGTGCACCTGCGCTATGCCATGGGGCAGATGTGAGGGCCTGATTCTGTATGTGCTGGGAGTCTTACTAACTCACATCGCCATCATTAGTATTGGCACGTCTACCTGCGCTATGCCGGGGGCAGATGTGAGGAGCCTGATTCTATACGTGCTGGGAGTCTTACTAACTCACATCGTCATCATTAGTATTGGCACGTGCACCTGCGCTATGCCGGGGGCAGATATGAGCGGCCTGATTCTGTATGTGCTGGGAGTCTTACTAACTCACATCGTCATCATTAGTATTGGCACGTGCACCTGCGCTATGCCAGGTGGCAGATATAGTGAGCCTGATTCTGTATGTGCTGGGAGTCTTACTAACTCACATCATCATCATTAGTATTGGCACGTGCACTTGCGCTATGCCGGGGGCAGATATAAGGAGCCTGATTCTGTATGTGCTGGGAGTCTTACTAACTCACATCGCCATCATTAGTATTGGCGCGTGCACCTGCGCTATGCCGTGGGCAGATGTGAGGGGCCTGATTCTGTATGTGCTGGGAGTCTTACTAACTCACATCATCATCATTAGTATTGGCACGTGCACCTGCGCTATGCCGGGGGGCAGATGTGAGGGGCCTGATTCTGTATGTGCTGGGAGTCTTATTAACTCACATTGTCATCATTAGTATTGGCACGTGCACCTGCACTATGC
The DNA here is from genome assembly GCA_031769625.1 of Taudactylus pleione. NCBI lineage: Eukaryota > Metazoa > Chordata > Amphibia > Anura > Myobatrachidae > Taudactylus > Taudactylus pleione. The sequence continues at coordinate 324,383 of JAUIMM010003146.1, read as the reverse complement.
GTGGGGCAGATGTGAGGGGCCTGATTTTGTATGTGCTGGGAGTCTTACTAACTCACATCGTCATCATTAGTATTGGCACGTGCACCTGCGCTATGCCGGGAGGCAGATGTGAGGGGCCTGATTCTGTATGTGCTGGGAGTCTTACTAACTCACATCGTCATCATTAGTATTGGCACGTGCACCTGCTCTATGCCGGGGGTAGATATGAGGGGCCTGATTCTGTATGTGCTGGGAGTCTTACTAACTCACATCATCATCATTAGTATTGGCACGTACACCTGCCCTATGCCGGGAGGCAAATGTGAGGGGCCTGATCCTATATGTGCTGGGAGTCTTACTAACTCACATCGTTATCATTAGTATTGGCGCGTGCACCTGCACTATGCCGTGGGCAGATGTGAGGGGCCTGATTCTGTATGTGCTGGGAGTCTTACTAACTCACATCGTCATCATTAGTATTGGCACGTGCACCTGCGCTATGCCAGGTGGCAGATATAGTGAGCCTGATTCTGTATGTGCTGGGAGTCTTACTAACTCACATCATCATCATTAGTATTGGCACGTGCACTTGCGCTATGCCGGGGGCAGATATAAGGAGCCTGATTCTGTATGTGCTGGGAGTCTTACTAACTCACATCGCCATCATTAGTATTGGCGCGTGCACCTGCGCTATGCCGTGGGCAGATGTGAGGGGCCTGATTCTGTATGTGCTGGGAGTCTTACTAACTCACATCATCATCATTAGTATTGGCACGTGCACCTGCGCTATGCCGGGGGGCAGATGTGAGGGGCCTGATTCTGTATGTGCTGGGAGTCTTATTAACTCACATTGTCATCATTAGTATTGGCACGTGTACCAGCGCTATGCTGGGGGGCAGATATAAGGAGCCTGATTCTGTATGTGCTGGGAGTCTTACCAACTCACATCGTCATCATTAGTATTGGCACGTGTACCAGCGCTATGCTGGGGGGCAGATATAAGGAGCCTGATTCTGTATGTGCTGGGAGTCTTACTCACATCGTCATCATTAGTATTGGCACGTGCACCTGCGCTATGCCGGATGGCCGATGTGAGGGGCCTGAGTCTGTATGTGCTGGGAGTGTTACTAACTCACATCGTCATCATTAGTATTGGCATCTGTACCAGTGCTATGCCAGGGGCAGATGTGAGGGGCCTGATTCTGTATGTGCTGGGAGTCTTACTAACTCACATCGTCATCATTAGTATTGGCACATACACCAGCGCTATGCCGGGGGGCAGATATAAGGAGCCTGATTCTGTATGTGCTGGGAGTCTTACTAACTCACATAATCATCATTAGTATTGGCACGTACACCTGCGCTATGCCGGGGGGCAGATATAAGGAGCCTGATTATGTATGTGCTGGGAGTCTTACTAACTCACATAGTCATCATTAGTATTGGCCCGTGTACCTGCGCTATGCCGGGGGCAGATGTGAAGAGCCTGATTCTGTATGTGCTGGGAGTCTTACTAACTCATATCGTCATCATTAGTATTGGCACGTGCACCTGTGCTATGCAGATATAAGGAGCCTGATTCTGTGTGTGCTGGGAGTCTAACTCACATCGTCATCATTAGTATTGGCACGTGCACCTGCGCTATGCCGGGTGGAAGATATAATGAGCCTGATTCTGTATGTGCTGGGAGTGTTACTAACTCACATCGTCATCATTAGTCTTGGCACGTGTACCTGCGCTATGCCGGGGGCAGATTTGAGGAGCCTGATTCTGTATGTGCTGGGAGTCTAACTCACATCGTCATCATTAGTATTGGCACATACACCTGCGCTATGCCGGGGGGCAGATATAAGGAGCCTGACTCTGTATGTGCTGTGGGAGTCTTACTAACTCACATCATCATCATTAGTATTGGCACGTACACCTGCGCTATGCCGGGGGGCAGATATAAGGAGCCTGACTCTGTATGTGCTGGGAGTCTTACTAACTCACGTCGTCATCATTAGTATTGGCACGTGCACCTGCCCTATGCAGGGGGGCAGATATAAGGAGCCAGATTCTGTATGTGCTGGGAGTCTTACTAACTCACATCGCCATCATTAGTATTGGCGCGTGCATCTGCGCTATGCCGTGGGCAGATGTGAGGGGCCTGATTCTGTATGTGCTGGGAGTCTTACTAACTCACATCGTCATCATTAGTATTGGCACGTGCACCTGCGCTATGCCGGGTGGAAGATATAATGAGCCTGATTCTGTATGTGCTGGGAGTGTTACTAACTCACATCGTCATCATTAGTATTGGCGCGTGCACCTGCACAATGCGTGGGGCAGATGTGAGGGGCCTGATTCTGTATGTGCTGGGAGTCTTACTAACTCACATCGTCATCATTAGTATTGGCACGTGCACCTGCGCTATGCCGGGTGGAAGATATAAGGAGCCTGACTCTGTATGTGCTGGGAGTGTTACTAACTCACATCGTCATCATTAGTATTGGCACGTGCACCTGCCCTATGCCGGGGGGCAGATATAAGGAGCCTGATTCTGTATGTGCTGGGAGTCTTATTAACTCACATTGTCATCATTAGTATTGGCACGTGCACCTGCGCTATGCCGGGGCAGATATAAGGAGCCAGATTCTGTATGTGCTGGGAGTCTTACTAACTCACATCGCCATCATTAGTATTGGCGCGTGCACCTGCGCTATGCCGTGGGCAGATGTGAGGGGCCTGATTCTGTATGTGCTGGGAGTCTTACTAACTCACATCGTCATCATTAGTATTGGCACGTGCACCTGCGCTATGCCGGGTGGAAGATATAATGAGCCTGATTCTGTATGTGCTGGGAGTGTTACTAACTCACATCGTCATCATTAGTATTGGCACGTGCACCTGCACTATGCGTGGGGCAGATGTGAGGGGCCTGATTCTGTATGTGCTGGGAGTCTTACTAACTCACATCGTCATCATTAGTATTGGCACGTGCACCTGCGCTATGCCGGGAGGCAGATGTGAGGGGCCTGATTCTGTATGTGCTGGGAGTCTTACTAACTCACATCGTCATCATTAGTATTGGCACGTGCACCTGCTCTATGCCGGGGGTAGATATGAGGGGCCTGATTCTGTATGTTATGGGAGTCTTACTAACTCACATCATCATCATTAGTATTGGCACGTACACCTGCCCTATGCCGGGAGGCAAATGTGAGGGGCCTGATCCTGTATGTGCTGGGAGTCTTACTAACTCACATCGTCATCATTAGTATTGGCGCGTGCACCTGCGGTATGCCGGGGGCAGATGTGAGGAGCCTGATTCTATACGTGCTGGGAGTCTTACTAACTCACATCGTCATCATTAGTATTGGCACGTGCACCTGCGCTATGCAGGGGGCAGATATGAGGGGCCTGATTCTGTATGTGCTGGGAGTCTTACTAACTCACATCGTCATCATTAGTATTGGCACGTGTACCAGCGCTATGCCGGGGGGCAGATGGGAGGGGCCTGATTCTGTATGTGCTGGGAGTCTTACTAACTCACATCGTCATCATTAGTATTGGCACGTGCACCTGCGCTATGCCTGGGGCAGATGTGAGGAGACTGATTCTGTATGTGCTGGGAGTCTTACTAACACACATCGTCATCATTAGTATTGGCACGTGCACCTGCGCTATGCCGGGGGCAGATGTGAGGAGCCTGATTCTGTATGTGCTGGGAGTCTTACTAACTCACATCGTCATCATTAGTATTGGCACGTGCACCTGCGCTATGCCGGGGGGCAGATGTGAGGGGACTGATTCTGTATGTGCTGGGAGTCTTACTAAATCACATAGTCATCATTAGTATTGGCACGTGCACCTGCGCTATGCCGGGGGGCAGATATAATGAGCCTGTTGCTATACGTGCTGGGAGTCTTACTGACTCACATCGTCAGTCAGTAAGACTCGTATTGGCACGTGCACCTTTGCTATGCCGGGGGGCAGATATAAGGAGCCTGATTCTGTATGTGTTGGGAGTCTTACTAACTCTCATCGTCACCATTAGTATTGGCATGTGCACCTGCGCTATGCTGGGCGGCAGATGGGAGGGGCCTGATTCTGTATGTGCTGTGGGAGTCTTCCTAACTCACAACGTCATCATTAGTATTGGCACGTGCACCTGCGCTATGCCGGGGGGCAGATGTGAGGAGCCTGATTCTGTATGTGCTGGGAGTCTTACTAACTCACATCGTCATCATTAGTATTGGCACGTGCACCTGCGCTATGCCGGGGGCAGATGTGAGGGGCCTAATTCTGTATGTGCTGGGAGTCTTACTAACTCACATAGTCATCATTAGTATTGGCACGTGCACCTGCGTTATGCCGGGGGGCAGATATAATGAGCCTGTTGCTATACGTGCTGGGAGTCTTACTGTCTCACATCGTCAGTCAGTAAGACTCGTATTGGCAAGTGCACCTGTGCTATGCTGGGGGGCAGATGTGAGGAGCCTGATTCTGTATGTGCTGGGAGTCTTACTAACTCACATCGTGATCATTAGTATTGGCACGTGCACCTGCGCTTTGCCGGGGGGCAGATGTGAGGAGCCTGATTCTGTATGTGCTGGGAGTCTTACTAACTCACATCGTCATCATTAGTATTGGCACGTGCACCTGCGCTATGACGGGGGGCAGATGTGAGGAGACTGATTCTGTATGTGCTGGGAGTCTTACTAACACACATCGTCATCATTAGTATTGGCACGTGCACCTGCGCTATGCCAGGGGCAGATGTGAGGAGCCTGATTCTGTATGTGCTGGGAGTCTTACTAACTCACATCGTCATCATTAGTATTGGCACGTGCACCTGCGCTATGCCGGGGGGCAGATGTGAGGGGACTGATTCTGTATGTGCTGGGAGTCTTACTAACTCACATAGTCATCATTAGTATTGGCACGTGCACCTGCGCTATGTCGGGGGGCAGATATAATGAGCCTGTTGCTATACGTGCTGGGAGTCTTACTGACTCACATCGTCAGTCAGTAAGACTCGTATTGGCACGTGCACCTTTGCTATGCCGGGGGGCAGATATAAGGAGCCTGATTCTGTATGTGTTGGGAGTCTTACTAACTCACATCGTCACCATTAGTATTGGCATGTGCACCTGCGCTATGCTGGGCGGCAGATGGGAGGGGCCTGATTCTGTATGTGCTGTGGAAAGTCTTCCTAACTCACATCGTCATCATTAGTATTGGCACGTGCACCTGCGCTATGCCGGGGGGCAGATGTGAGGGGACTGATTCTGTATGTGCTGGGAGTCTTACTAACTCACATAGTCATCATTAGTATTGGCACGTGCACCTGCGCTATGCCGGGGGGCAGATATAATGAGTCTGTTGCTATACGTGCTGGGAGTCTTACTGTCTCACATCGTCAGTCAGTAAGACTCGTATTGGCACGTGCACCTGTGCTATGCTGGGGGGCAGATGTGAGGAGCCTGATTCTGTATGTGCTGGGAGTCTTACTAACTCACATCGTCATCATTAGTATTGGCACGTGCACCTGCGCTATGCCGGGGGGCAGATGTGAGGGGACTGATTCTGTATGTGTTGGGAGTCTTACTAACTCACATAGTCATCATTAGTATTGGCACGTGCACCTGCGCTATGCCGGGGGGCAGATATAATGAGCCTGTTGCTATACGTGCTGGGAGTCTTACTGACTCACATCGTCAGTCAGTAAGACTCGTATTGGCACGTGCACCTTTGCTATGCCGGGGGGCAGATATAAGGAGCCTGATTCTGTATGTGTTGGGAGTCTTACTAACTCACATCGTCACCATTAGTATTGGCATGTGCACCTGCGCTATGCTGGGGGGCAGATGGGAGGGGCCTGATTCTGTATGTGCTGGGAGTCTTCCTAACTCACATCATAATCATTAGTATTGGCACGTGCACCTGTGCTATGCCGGGAGGCAGATGTGAGGGGCCTGATTCTCTATGTGCTGGAAGTCTTACTAACTCACATCGTCATCATTAGTATTGGCACGTGCACCTGCGCTATGCCGGGGGGCAGATGTGAGGAGCCTGATTCTGTATGTGCTGGGAGTCTTACTAACTCACATCATCGTCATTAGTATTGGCACGTGCACCTTTGCTATGCCGGGGGGCAGATATAAGGAGCCTGATTCTGTATGTGTTGGGAGTCTTACTAACTCACATCGTCACCATTAGTATTGGCATGTGCACCTGCGCTATGCTGGGGGGCAGATGGGAGGGGCCTGATTCTGTATGTGCTGTGGGAGTCTTCCTAACTCACATCATAATCATTAGTATTGGCACGTGCACCTGTGCTATGCCGGGAGGCAGATGTGAGGGGCCTGATTCTCTATGTGCTGGAAGTCTTACTAACTCACATCGTCATCATTAGTATTGGCACGTGCACCTGCGTTATGCCGGGGGGCAGATATAATGAGCCTGTTGCTATACGTGCTGGGAGTCTTACTGTCTCACATCGTCAGTCAGTAAGACTCGTATTGGCACGTGCACCTGTGCTATGCCGGGAGACAGATGTGAGGGGCCTGATTCTCTATGTGCTGGGAGTCTTACTAACTCACATCGTCATCATTAGTATTGGCGCGTGCACCTGCGCTATGCCATGGGGCAGATGTGAGGGCCTGATTCTGTATGTGCTGGGAGTCTTACTAACTCACATCGCCATCATTAGTATTGGCACGTCTACCTGCGCTATGCCGGGGGCAGATGTGAGGAGCCTGATTCTATACGTGCTGGGAGTCTTACTAACTCACATCGTCATCATTAGTATTGGCACGTGCACCTGCGCTATGCCGGGGGCAGATATGAGCGGCCTGATTCTGTATGTGCTGGGAGTCTTACTAACTCACATCGTCATCATTAGTATTGGCACGTGCACCTGCGCTATGCCAGGTGGCAGATATAGTGAGCCTGATTCTGTATGTGCTGGGAGTCTTACTAACTCACATCATCATCATTAGTATTGGCACGTGCACTTGCGCTATGCCGGGGGCAGATATAAGGAGCCTGATTCTGTATGTGCTGGGAGTCTTACTAACTCACATCGCCATCATTAGTATTGGCGCGTGCACCTGCGCTATGCCGTGGGCAGATGTGAGGGGCCTGATTCTGTATGTGCTGGGAGTCTTACTAACTCACATCATCATCATTAGTATTGGCACGTGCACCTGCGCTATGCCGGGGGGCAGATGTGAGGGGCCTGATTCTGTATGTGCTGGGAGTCTTATTAACTCACATTGTCATCATTAGTATTGGCACGTGCACCTGCACTATGCGTGGGGCAGATGTGAGGGGCCTGATTCTGTATGTGCTGGGAGTCTTACTAACTCACATCGTCATCATTAGTATTGGCACGTGCACCTGCGCTATGCCGGGAGGCAGATGTGAGGGGCCTGATTCTGTATGTGCTGGGAGTCTTACTAACTCACATCGTCATCATTAGTATTGGCACGTGCACCTGCTCTATGCCGGGGGTAGATATGAGGGGCCTGATTCTGTATGTGCTGGGAGTCTTACTAACTCACATCATCATCATTAGTATTGGCACGTACACCTGCCCTATGCCGGGAGGCAAATGTGAGGGGCCTGATCCTATATGTGCTGGGAGTCTTACTAACTCACATCGTTATCATTAGTATTGGCGCGTGCACCTGCACTATGCCGTGGGCAGATGTGAGGGGCCTGATTCTGTATGTGCTGGGAGTCTTACTAACTCACATCGTCATCATTAGTATTGGCACGTGCACCTGCGCTATGCCAGGTGGCAGATATAGTGAGCCTGATTCTGTATGTGCTGGGAGTCTTACTAACTCACATCATCATCATTAGTATTGGCACGTGCACTTGCGCTATGCCGGGGGCAGATATAAGGAGCCTGATTCTGTATGTGCTGGGAGTCTTACTAACTCACATCGCCATCATTAGTATTGGCGCGTTCACCTGCGCTATGCCGTGGGCAGATGTGAGGGGCCTGATTCTGTATGTGCTGGGAGTCTTACTAACTCACATCATCATCATTAGTATTGGCACGTGCACCTGCGCTATGCCGGGGGGCAGATGTGAGGGGCCTGATTCTGTATGTGCTGGGAGTCTTATTAACTCACATTGTCATCATTAGTATTGGCACGTGCACCTGCACTATGCGTGGGGCAGATGTGAGGGGCCTGATTCTGTATGTGCTGGGAGTCTTACTAACTCACATCGTCATCATTAGTATTGGCACGTGCACCTGCTCTATGCTGGGGGTAGATATGAGGGGCCTGATTCTGTATGTGCTGGGAGTCTTACTAACTCACATCATCATCATTAGTATTGGCACGTACACCTGCCCTATGCCGGGAGGCAAATGTGAGGGGCCTGATCCTATATGTGCTGGGAGTCTTACTAACTCACATCGTTATCATTAGTATTGGCGCGTGCACCTGCACTATGCCGTGGGCAGATGTGAGGGGCCTGATTCTGTATGTGCTGGGAGTCTTACTAACTCACATCGTCATCATTAGTATTGGCACGTGCACCTGCGCTATGCCGGGGGGCAGATGTGAGGAGTCTGATTCTGCATGTGCTGGGAGTCTTACTAACTCACATCGTCATCATTAGTATTGGCGCGTGCACCTGTGCTATGCCGGGGGCAGATGTGAGGGGCCTGATTCTGTATGTGCTGGGAGTCTTACTAACTCACATCGTCATCATTAGTATTGGCACGTGCACCTGCGCTATGCCGGGGGGCAGATGTGAGGGGCCTGATTCTGTATGTGCTGGGAGTCTTACTTACTCACATCGTCATCATTAGTATTGGCACGTGCACCTGCCCTATGCCGGGGGGCAGATATAAGGAGCCTGATTCTGTATGTGCTGGGAGTCTACTAACTCACATCGTCATCATTAGTACTGGCACGTGCACCTGCGCTATGCCTGTGGGCAGATGTGAGGAGCCTGATTCTGTATGTGCTCGGAGTCTTACTAACTCACATCGTCATCATTAGTATTGGCACGTGCACCTGCGCTATGCCGGGTGGAAGATATAATGAGCCTGATTCTGTATGTGCTGGGAGTGTTACTAACTCACATCGTCATCATTAGTATTGGCGCGTGCACCTGCACTATGCGTGGGGCAGATGTGAGGGGCCTGATTCTGTATGTGCTGGGAGTCTTACTAACTCACATGGTCATCATTAGTATTGGCACGTGCACCTGCGCTATGCCGGGTGGAAGATATAAGGAGCCTGACTCTGTATGTGCTGGGAGTGTTACTAACTCACATCGTCATCATTAGTATTGGCACGTGCACCTGCCCTATGCCGGGGGGCAGATATAAGGAGCCTGATTCTGTATGTGCTGGGAGTCTTATTAACTCACATTGTCATCATTAGTATTGGCACGTGCACCTGCGCTATGCCGGGGCAGATATAAGGAGCCAGATTCTGTATGTGCTGGGAGTCTTACTAACTCACATCGCCATCATTAGTATTGGCGCGTGCACCTGCGCTATGCCGTGGGCAGATGTGAGGGGCCTGATTCTGTATGTGCTGGGAGTCTTACTAACTCACATCGTCATCATTAGTATTGGCACGTGCACCTGCGCTATGCCGGGTGGAAGATATAATGAGCCTGATTCTGTATGTGCTGGGAGTGTTACTAACTCACATCGTCATCATTAGTATTGGCACGTGCACCTGCACTATGCGTGGGGCAGATGTGAGGGGCCTGATTCTGTATGTGCTGGGAGTCTTACTAACTCACATCGTCATCATTAGTATTGGCACGTGCACCTGCGCTATGCCGGGAGGCAGATGTGAGGGGCCTGATTCTGTATGTGCTGGGAGTCTTACTAACTCACATCGTCATCATTAGTATTGGCACGTGCACCTGCTCTATGCCGGGGGTAGATATGAGGGGCCTGATTCTGTATGTTATGGGAGTCTTACTAACTCACATCATCATCATTAGTATTGGCACGTACACCTGCCCTATGCAGGGGGCAGATATGAGGGGCCTGATTCTGTATGTGCTGGGAGTCTTACTAACTCACATCGTCATCATTAGTATTGGCACGTGTACCAGCGCTATGCCGGGGGGCAGATGGGAGGGGCCTGATTCTGTATGTGCTGGGAGTCTTACTAACTCACATCGTCATCATTAGTATTGGCACGTGCACCTGCGCTATGCCTGGGGGCAGATGTGAGGAGACTGATTCTGTATGTGCTGGGAGTCTTACTAACACACATCGTCATCATTAGTATTGGCACGTGCACCTGCGCTATGCCGGGGGCAGATGTGAGGAGCCTGATTCTGTATGTGCTGGGAGTCTTACTAACTCACATCGTCATCATTAGTATTGGCACGTGCACCTGCGCTATGCCGGGGGGCAGATGTGAGGGGACTGATTCTGTATGTGCTGGGAGTCTTACTAAATCACATAGTCATCATTAGTATTGGCACGTGCACCTGCGCTATGCCGGGGGGCAGATATAATGAGCCTGTTGCTATACGTGCTGGGAGTCTTACTGACTCACATCGTCAGTCAGTAAGACTCGTATTGGCACGTGCACCTTTGCTATGCCGGGGGGCAGATATAAGGAGCCTGATTCTGTATGTGTTGGGAGTCTTACTAACTCTCATCGTCACCATTAGTATTGGAATGTGCACCTGCGCTATGCTGGGCGGCAGATGGGAGGGGCCTGATTCTGTATGTGCTGTGGGAGTCTTCCTAACTCACAACGTCATCATTAGTATTGGCACGTGCACCTGCGCTATGCCGGGGGGCAGATGTGAGGAGCCTGATTCTGTATGTGCTGGGAGTCTTACTAACTCACATCGTCATCATTAGTATTGGCACGTGCACCTGCGCTATGCCGGGGGCAGATGTGAGGGGCCTGATTCTGTATGTGCTGGGAGTCTTACTAACTCACATAGTCATCATTAGTATTGGCACGTGCACCTGCGTTATGCCGGGGGGCAGATATAATGAGCCTGTTGCTATACGTGCTGGGAGTCTTACTGTCTCACATCGTCAGTCAGTAAGACTCGTATTGGCAAGTGCACCTGTGCTATGCTGGGGGGCAGATGTGAGGAGCCTGATTCTGTATGTGCTGGGAGTCTTACTAACTCACATCGTGATCATTAGTATTGGCACGTGCACCTGCGCTTTGCCGGGGGGCAGATGTGAGGAGCCTGATTCTGTATGTGCTGGGAGTCTTACTAACTCACATCGTCATCATTAGTATTGGCACGTGCACCTGCGCTATGACGGGGGGCAGATGTGAGGAGACTGATTCTGTATGTGCTGGGAGTCTTACTAACACACATCGTCATCATTAGTATTGGCACGTGCACCTGCGCTATGCCAGGGGCAGATGTGAGGAGCCTGATTCTGTATGTGCTGGGAGTCTTACTAACTCACATAGTCATCATTAGTATTGGCACGTGCACCTGCGCTATGTCGGGGGGCAGATATAATGAGCCTGTTGCTATACGTGCTGGGAGTCTTACTGACTCACATCGTCAGTCAGTAAGACTCGTATTGGCACGTGCACCTTTGCTATGCCGGGGGGCAGATATAAGGAGCCTGATTCTGTATGTGTTGGGAGTCTTACTAACTCACATCGTCACCATTAGTATTGGCATGTGCACCTGCGCTATGCTGGGCGGCAGATGGGAGGGGCCTGATTCTGTATGTGCTGTGGAAAGTCTTCCTAACTCACATCGTCATCATTAGTATTGGCACGTGCACCTGCGCTATGCCGGGGGGCAGATGTGAGGGGACTGATTCTGTATGTGCTGGGAGTCTTACTAACTCACATAGTCATCATTAGTATTGGCACGTGCACCTGCGCTATGCCGGGGGGCAGATATAATGAGTCTGTTGCTATACGTGCTGGGAGTCTTACTGTCTCACATCGTCAGTCAGTAAGACTCGTATTGGCACGTGCACCTGTGCTATGCTGGGGGGCAGATGTGAGGAGCCTGATTCTGTATGTGCTGGGAGTCTTACTAACTCACATCGTCATCATTAGTATTGGCACGTGCACCTGCGCTATGCCGGGGGGCAGATGTGAGGGGACTGATTCTGTATGTGTTGGGAGTCTTACTAACTCACATAGTCATCATTAGTATTGGCACGTGCACCTGCGCTATGCCGGGGGGCAGATATAATGAGCCTGTTGCTATACGTGCTGGGAGTCTTACTGACTCACATCGTCAGTCAGTAAGACTCGTATTGGCACGTGCACCTTTGCTATGCCGGGGGGCAGATATAAGGAGCCTGATTCTGTATGTGTTGGGAGTCTTACTAACTCACATCGTCACCATTAGTATTGGCATGTGCACCTGCGCTATGCTGGGGGGCAGATGGGAGGGGCCTGATTCTGTATGTGCTGGGAGTCTTCCTAACTCACATCATAATCATTAGTATTGGCACGTGCACCTGTGCTATGCCGGGAGGCAGATGTGAGGGGCCTGATTCTCTATGTGCTGGAAGTCTTACTAACTCACATCGTCATCATTAGTATTGGCACGTGCACCTGCGCTATGCCGGGGGGCAGATGTGAGGAGCCTGATTCTGTATGTGCTGGGAGTCTTACTAACTCACATCATCATCATTAGTATTGGCACGTGCACCTTTGCTATGCCGGGGGGCAGATATAAGGAGCCTGATTCTGTATGTGTTGGGAGTCTTACTAACTCACATCGTCACCATTAGTATTGGCATGTGCACCTGCGCTATGCTTGGGGGCAGATGGGAGGGGCCTGATTCTGTATGTGCTGTGGGAGTCTTCCTAACTCACATCATAATCATTAGTATTGGCACGTGCACCTGTGCTATGCCGGGAGGCAGATGTGAGGGGCCTGATTCTCTATGTGCTGGAAGTCTTACTAACTCACATCGTCATCATTAGTATTGGCACGTGCACCTGCGTTATGCCGGGGGGCAGATATAATGAGCCTGTTGCTATACGTGCTGGGAGTCTTACTGTCTCACATCGTCAGTCAGTAAGACTCGTATTGGCACGTGCACCTGTGCTATGCCGGGAGACAGATGTGAGGGGCCTGATTCTCTATGTGCTGGGAGTCTTACTAACTCACATCGTCATCATTAGTATTGGCGCGTGCACCTGCGCTATGCCATGGGGCAGATGTGAGGGCCTGATTCTGTATGTGCTGGGAGTCTTACTAACTCACATCGCCATCATTAGTATTGGCACGTCTACCTGCGCTATGCCGGGGGCAGATGTGAGGAGCCTGATTCTATACGTGCTGGGAGTCTTACTAACTCACATCGTCATCATTAGTATTGGCACGTGCACCTGCGCTATGCCGGGGGCAGATATGAGCGGCCTGATTCTGTATGTGCTGGGAGTCTTACTAACTCACATCGTCATCATTAGTATTGGCACGTGCACCTGCGCTATGCCAGGTGGCAGATATAGTGAGCCTGATTCTGTATGTGCTGGGAGTCTTACTAACTCACATCATCATCATTAGTATTGGCACGTGCACTTGCGCTATGCCGGGGGCAGATATAAGGAGCCTGATTCTGTATGTGCTGGGAGTCTTACTAACTCACATCGCCATCATTAGTATTGGCGCGTGCACCTGCGCTATGCCGTGGGCAGATGTGAGGGGCCTGATTCTGTATGTGCTGGGAGTCTTACTAACTCACATCATCATCATTAGTATTGGCACGTGCACCTGCGCTATGCCGGGGGGCAGATGTGAGGGGCCTGATTCTGTATGTGCTGGGAGTCTTATTAACTCACATTGTCATCATTAGTATTGGCACGTGCACCTGCACTATGCGTGGGGCAGATGTGAGGGGCCTGATTCTGTATGTGCTAGGAGTCTTACTAACTCACATCGTCATCATTAGTATTGGCACGTGCACCTGCGCTATGCCGGGAGGCAGATGTGAGGGGCCTGATTCTGTATGTGCTGGGAGTCTTACTAACTCACATCGTCATCATTAGTATTGGCACGTGCACCTGCTCTATGCCGGGGGTAGATATGAGGGGCCTTATTCTGTATGTGCTGGGAGTCTTACTAACTCACATCATCATCATTAGTATTGGCACGTACACCTGCCCTATGCCGGGAGGCAAATGTGAGGGGCCTGATCCTATATGTGCTGGGAGTCTTACTAACTCACATCGTTATCATTAGTATTGGCGCGTGCACCTGCACTATGCCGTGGGCAGATGTGAGGGGCCTGATTCTGTATGTGCTGGGAGTCTTACTAACTCACATCGTCATCATTAGTATTGGCACGTGCACCTGCGCTATGCCAGGTGGCAGATATAGTGAGCCTGATTCTGTATGTGCTGGGAGTCTTACTAACTCACATCATCATCATTAGTATTGGCACGTGCACTTGCGCTATGCCGGGGGCAGATATAAGGAGCCTGATTCTGTATGTGCTGGGAGTCTTACTAACTCACATCGCCATCATTAGTATTGGCGCGTGCACCTGCGCTATGCCGTGGGCAGATGTGAGGGGCCTGATTCTGTATGTGCTGGGAGTCTTACTAACTCACATCATCATCATTAGTATTGGCACGTGCACCTGCGCTATGCCGGGGGGCAGATGTGAGGGGCCTGATTCTGTATGTGCTGGGAGTCTTATTAACTCACATTGTCATCATTAGTATTGGCACGTGCACCTGCACTATGCGTGGGGCAGATGTGAGGGGCCTGATTCTGTATGTGCTGGGAGTCTTACTAACTCACATCGTCATCATTAGTATTGGCACGTGCACCTGCTCTATGCCGGGGGTAGATATGAGGGGCCTGATTCTGTATGTGCTGGGAGTCTTACTAACTCACATCATCATCATTAGTATTGGCACGTACACCTGCCCTATGCCGGGAGGCAAATGTGAGGGGCCTGATCCTATATGTGCTGGGAGTCTTACTAACTCACATCGTTATCATTAGTATTGGCGCGTGCACCTGCACTATGCCGTGGGCAGATGTGAGGGGCCTGATTCTGTATGTGCTGGGAGTCTTACTAACTCACATCGTCATCATTAGTATTGGCACGTGCACCTGCGCTATGCCGGGGGGCAGATGTGAGGAGTCTGATTCTGCATGTGCTGGGAGTCTTACTAACTCACATCGTCATCATTAGTATTGGCGCGTGCACCTGTGCTATGCCGGGGGCAGATGTGAGGGGCCTGATTCTGTATGTGCTGGGAGTCTTACTAACTCACATCGTCATCATTAGTATTGGCACGTGCACCTGCGCTATGCCGGGGGGCAGATGTGAGGGGCCTGATTCTGTATGTGCTGGGAGTCTTACTTACTCACATCGTCATCATTAGTATTGGCACGTGCACCTGCCCTATGCCGGGGGGCAGATATAAGGAGCCTGATTCTGTATGTGCTGGGAGTCTACTAACTCACATCGTCATCATTAGTACTGGCACGTGCACCTGCGCTATGCCTGTGGGCAGATGTGAGGAGCCTGATTCTGTATGTGCTGGGAGTCTTACTAACTCATTTCGTCATCATTGGTATTGGCACGTGCACCTGCGCTATGCCGGGGGGGAAGATTTAAGGAGCCTGATTCTGTATGTGCTGGGAGTCTTACTAACTCACATCATCATCATTAGTATTGGCACGTGTACCAGTGCTATGCTGGGGGGCAGATATAAGGAGCCTGATTCTGTATGTGCTGGGAGTCTTACTAACTCACATCGTCATCATTAGTATTGGCACGTGCACCTGCGCTATGACGGGGGGCAGATATAAGGAGCCAGATTCTGTATGTGCTGTGGGAGTCTTACTAACTCACATCATCATCATTAGTATTGGCACATACACCTGCGCTATGCCGGGGGGCAGATATAAGGAGCCTGACTCTGTATGTGCTGGGAGTCTTACTAACTCACATCGTCATCATTAGTATTGGCACGTGCACCTGCCCTATGCCGGGGGGCAGATATAAGGAGCCTGCTTCTGTATGTGCTGGGAGTCTTATTAACTCACATTGTCATCATTAGTATTGGCACGTGCACCTGCGCTATGCCGGGGGCAGATATAAGGAGCCAGATTCTGTATGTGCTGGGAGGCTTACTAACTCACATCGCCATCATTAGTATTGGCGCGTGCACCTGCGCTATGCCGTGGGCAGATGTGAGGGGCCTGATTCTGTATGTGCTGGGAGTCTTACTAACTCACATCGTCATCATTAGTATTGGCACGTGCACCTGCGCTATGCCGGGTGGAAGATATAATGAGCCTGATTCTGTATGTGCTGGGAGTGTTACTAACTCACATCGTCATCATTAGTATTGGCACGTGCACCTGCCCTATGCCGGGGGGCAGATATAAGGAGCCTGATTCTGTATGTGCTGGGAGTCTTATTAACTCACATTGTCATCATTAGTATTGGCACGTGCACCTGCGCTATGCCAGGGGCAGATATAAGGAGCCTGATTCTGTATGTGCTGTGGGAGTCTTACTAACTCACATGATCATCATTAGTATTGGCACGTACACCTGCGCTATGCCGGGGGGCAGATATAAGGAGCCTGACTCTGTATGTGCTGGGAGTCTTACTAACTCACATCGTCATCATTAGTATTGGCACGTGCACCTGCCCTATGCCAGGGGGCAGATGTGAGGAGTCTGATTCTGCATGTGCTGGGAGTCTTACTAACTCACATCGTCATCATTAGTATTGGCGCGTGCACCTGTGCTATGCCGGGGGCAGATGTGAGGGGCCTGATTCTGTATGTGCTGGGAGTCTTACTAACTCACATCGTCATCATTAGTATTGGCACGTGCACCTGCGCTATGCCGGGGGGCAGATGTGAGGGGCCTGATTCTGTATGTGCTGGGAGTCTTACTTACTCACATCGTCATCATTAGTATTGGCACGTGCACCTGCCCTATGCCGGGGGGCAGATATAAGGAGCCTGATTCTGTATGTGCTGGGAGTCTACTAACTCACATCGTCATCATTAGTACTGGCACGTGCACCTGCGCTATGCCTGTGGGCAGATGTGAGGAGCCTGATTCTGTATGTGCTGGGAGTCTTACTAACTCACATCGTCATCATTGGTATTGCCACGTGCACCTGCGCTATGCCGGGGGGGAAGATTTAAGGAGCCTGATTCTGTATGTGCTGGGAGTCTTACTAACTCACATCGTCATCATTAGTATTGGCACGTGTACCAGCGCTATGCTGGGGGGCAGATATAAGGAGCCTGATTCTGTATGTGCTGGGAGTCTTACTAACTCACATCGTCATCATTAGTATTGGCACGTGTACCAGCGCTATGCTGGGGGGCAGATATAAGGAGCCTGATTCTGTATGTGCTGGGAGTCTTACTCACATCGTCATCATTAGTATTCGCAAATGCACCTGCGCTATGCCGGGGGGCAGATGTGAGGGGCCTGAGTCTGTATGTGCTGGGAGTGTTACTAACTCACATCGTCATCAGTAGTATTGGCATCTGTACCAGTGCTATGCCAGGGGCAGATGTGAGGGGCCTGATTCTGTATGTGCTGGGAGTCTTACTAACTCACATCGTCATCATTAGTATTGGCACGTACACCTGCGCTATGCCGGGGGGCAGATATAAGGAGCCTGATTCTGTATCTGCTGGGAGTCTTACTAACTCACATAATCATCATTAGTATTGGCACGTACACCTGCGCTATGCCGGGGGGCAGATATAAGGAGCCTGATTATGTATGTGCTGGGAGTCTTACTAACTCACATAGTCATCATTAGTATTGGCACGTGTACCTGCGCTATGCCGGGGGCAGATGTGAGGAGCCTGATTCTGTATGTGCTGGGAGTCTTACTAACTCACATCGTCATCATTAGTATTGGCACGTGCACCTGTGCTATGCAGATATAAGGAGCCTGATTCTGTATGTGCTGGGAGTCTAACTCACATCGTCATCATTAGTATTGGCACGTGCACCTGCGCTATGCCGGGTGGAAGATATAATGAGCCTGATTCTGTATGTGCTGGGAGTGTTACTAACTCACATCGTCATCATTAGTATTGGCATCTGTACCAGCGCTATGCCAGGGGCAGATGTGAGGGGCCTGATTCTGTATGTGCTGGGAGTCTTACTAACTCACATCGTCATCATTAGTATTGGCACGTCTACCAGCGCTATGCCGGGGGGCAGATGTGAGGGGCCTGATTCTGTATGTGCTGGGAGTCTTAATAACTCACATTGTCATCATTAGTATTGGCACGTGCACCTGCGCTATGCCGGAGGCAGATATAAGGAGCCTGATTCTGTATGTGCTGGGAGTCTTACTAACTCACATCGCCATCATTAGTATTGGGGCGTGCACCTGCGCTATGCCGTGGGCAGACGTGAGGGGCCTGATTCTGTATGTGCTGGGAGTCTTACTAACTCACATCGTCATCATTAGCATTGGCACGTACACCAGCGCTATGCCGGGGGGCAGTTATAAGGAGCCTGATTATGTATGTGCTGGGAGTCTTACTAACTCACATCGCCATCATTAGTATTGGCGCGTGCACCTGCGCTATGCCGTGGGCAGATGTGAGGGGCCTGATTCTGTATGTGCTGGGAGTCTTACTAACTCACATCATCATCATTAGTATTGGCACGTGCACCTGCACTATGCGTGGGGCAGATGTGAGGGGCCTGATTCTGTATGTGCTGGGAGTCTTACTAACTCACATCATCATCATTAGTATTGGCACGTGCACCTGCGCTATGCCGGGAGGCAGATGTGAGGGGCCTGATTCTGTATGTGCTGGGAGTCTTACTAACTCACATCGTCATCATTAGTATTGGCACGTGCACCTGCTCTATGCCGGGGGTAGATATGAGGGGCCTGATTCTGTATGTGCTGGGAGTCTTACTAACTCACATCATCATCATTAGTATTGGCACGTACACCTGCCCTATGCCGGGAGGCAAATGTGAGGGGCCTGATCTTATATGTGCTGGGAGTCTTACTAACTCACATTGTTATCATTAGTATTGGCGCGTGCACCTGCACTATGCCGTGGGCAGATGTGAGGGGCCTGATTCTGTATGTGCTGGGAGTCTTACTAACTCACATCGTCATCATTAGTATTGGCACGTGCACCTGCGCTATGCCGGGGGGCAGATGTGAGGAGCCTGATTCTGCATGTGCTGGGAGTCTTACTAACTCACATCGTCATCATTAGTATTGGCGCGTGCACCTGTGCTATGCCGGGGGCAGATGTGAGGGGCCTGATTCTGTATGTGCTGGGAGTCTTACTAACTCACATCGTCATCATTAGTAGTGGCACGTGCACCTGCGCTATGCCGGGGGGCAGATGTGAGGAGCCTGATTCTGTATGTGCTGGGAGTCTTACTAACTCACATCGTTATCATTGGTATTGGCACGTGCACCTGCGCTATGCCGGGGGGGAAGATTTAAGGAGCCTGAATCTGTATGTGCTGGGAGTCTTACTAACTCACATCGTCATCATTAGTATTGGCACGTGTACCAGCGCTATGCTGGGGGGCAGATATAAGGAGCCTGATTCTGTATGTGCTGGGAGTCTTACTAACTCACATCGTCATCATTAGTATTGGCACGTGTACCAGCGCTATGCTGGGGGGCAGATATAAGGAGCCTGATTCTGTATGTGCTGGGAGTCTTACTCACATCGTCATCATTAGTATTGGCACGTGCACCTGCGCTATGCCGGGGGGCAGATGTGAGGGGCCTGAGTCTGTATGTGCTGGGAGTGTTACTAACTCACATCGTCATCATTAGTATTGGCATCTGTACCAGTGCTATGCCAGGGGCAGATGTGAGGGGCCTGATTCTGTATGTGCTGGGAGTCTTACTAACTCACATCGTCATCATTAGTATTGGCACGTACACCAGCGCTATGCCGGGGGGCAGATATAAGGAGCCTGATTCTGTATGTGCTGGGAGTCTTACTAACTCACATAATCATCATTAGTATTGGCACGTACACCTGCGCTATGCCGGGGGGCAGATATAAGGAGCCTGATTATGTATGTGCTGGGAGTCTTACTAACTCACATAGTCATCATTAGTATTGGCCCGTGTACCTGCGCTAAGCCGGGGGCAGATGTGAAGAGCCTGATTCTGTATGTGCTGGGAGTCTTACTAACTCATATCGTCATCATTAGTATTGGCACGTGCACCTGTGCTATGCAGATATAAGGAGCCTGATTCTGTATGTGCTGGGAGTCTAACTCACATCGTCATCATTAGTATTGGCACGTGCACCTGCGCTATGCCGGGTGGAAGATATAATGAGCCTGATTCTGTATGTGCTGGGAGTGTTACTAACTCACATCGTCATCATTAGTATTGGCATCTGTACCAGCGCTATGCCAGGGGCAGATGTGAGGGGCCTGATTCTGTATGTGCTGGGAGTCTTACTAACTCACATCGTCATCATTAGTATTGGCACGTCTACCAGCGCTATGCCGGGGGGCAGATGTGAGGGGCCTGATTCTGTATGTGCTGGGAGTCTTAATAACTCACATTGTCATCATTAGTAATGGCACGTGCACCTGCGCTATGCCGGAGGCAGATATAAGGAGAATGATTCTGTATGTGCTGGGAGTCTTACTAACTCACATCGCCATCATTAGTATTGGGGCGTGCACCTGCGCTATGCCGTGGGCAGACGTGAGGGGCCTGATTCTGTATGTGCTGGGAGTCTTACTAACTCACATCGTCATCATTAGCATTGGCACGTACACCAGCGCTATGCCGGGGGGCAGTTATAAGGAGCCTGATTATGTATGTGCTGGGAGTCTTACTAACTCACATCGCCATCATTAGTATTGGCGCGTGCACCTGCGCTATGCCGTGGGCAGATGTGAGGGGCCTGATTCTGTATGTGCTGGGAGTCTTACTAACTCAAATCATCATCATTAGTATTGGCACGTGCACCTGCACTATGCGTGGGGCAGATGTGAGGGGCCTGATTCTGTATGTGCTGGGAGTCTTACTAACTCACATCATCATCATTAGTATTGGCACGTGCACCTGCGCTATGCCGGGAGGCAGATGTGAGGGGCCTGATTCTATATGTGCTGGGAGTCTTACTAACTCACATCGTCATCATTAGTATTGGCACGTGCACCTGCTCTATGCCGGGGGTAGATATGAGGGGCCTGATTCTGTATGTGCTGGGAGTCTTACTAACTCACATCATCATTATTAGTATTGGCACGTGCACCTGCGCTATGCCGGGGGGCAGATGTGAGGAGCCTGATTCTGCATGTGCTGGGAGTCTTACTAACTCACATCGTCATCATTAGTATTGGCGCGTGCACCTGTGCTATGCCGGGGGCAGATGTGAGGGGCCTGATTCTGTATGTGCTGGGAGTCTTACTAACTCACATCGTCATCATTAGTATTGGCACGTGCACCTGCGCTATGCCGGGGGGCAGATGTGAGGAGCCTGATTCTGTATGTGCTGGGAGTCTTACTAACTCACATCGTTATCATTGGTATTGGCACGTGCACCTGCGCTATGCCGGGGGGAAGATTTAAGGAGCCTGAATCTGTATGTGCTGGGAGTCTTACTAACTCACATCGTCATCATTAGTATTGGCACGTGTACCAGCGCTATGCTGGGGGGCAGATATAAGGAGCCTGATTCTGTATGTGCTGGGAGTCTTACTAACTCACATCGTCATCATTAGTATTGGCACGTGTACCAGCGCTTTGCTGGGGGGCAGATATAAGGAGCCTGATTCTGTATGTGCTGGGAGTCTTACTCACATCGTCATCATTAGTATTGGCACGTGCACCTGCGCTATGCCGGGGGGCAGATGTGAGGGGCCTGAGTCTGTATGTGCTGGGAGTGTTACTAACTCACATCGTCATCATTAGTATTGGCATCTGTACCAGTGCTATGCCAGGGGCAGATGTGAGGGGCCTGATTCTGTATGTGCTGGGAGTCTTACTAACTCACATCGTCATCATTAGTATTGGCACGTACACCAGCGCTATGCCGGGGGACAGATATAAGGAGCCTGATTCTGTATGTGCTGGGAGTCTTACTAACTCACATAATCATCATTAGTATTGGCACGTACACCTGCGCTATGCCGGGGGGCAGATATAAGGAGCCTGATTATGTATGTGCTGGGAGTCTTACTAACTCACATAGTCATCATTAGTATTGGCCCGTGTACCTGCGCTAAGCCGGGGGCAGATGTGAAGAGCCTGATTCTGTATGTGCTGGGAGTCTTACTAACTCATATCGTCATCATTAGTATTGGCACGTGCACCTGTGCTATGCAGATATAAGGAGCCTGATTCTGTGTGTGCTGGGAGTCTAACTCACATCGTCATCATTAGTATTGGCACGTGCACCTGCGCTATGCCGGGTGGAAGATATAATGAGCCTGATTCTGTATGTGCTGGGAGTGTTACTAACTCACATCGTCATCATTAGTATTGGCATCTGTACCAGCGCTATGCCAGGGGCAGATGTGAGGGGCCTGATTCTGTATGTGCTGGGAGTCTTACTAACTCACATCGTCATCATTAGTATTGGCACGTCTACCAGCGCTATGCCGGGGGGCAGATGTGAGGGGCCTGATTCTGTATGTGCTGGGAGTCTTACTAACTCACATAGTCATCATTAGTATTGGCACGTGCACCTGCGCTATGCCGGGTGGCATATATAGTGAGCCTGATTCTATACGTGCTGGGAGTCTTACTAACTCACATAGTCATCATTAGTACTGGCTCGTGCACCTGCGCTATGCCGGGGGGCAGATGTGAGGGCCTGATTCTGTATGTGCTGGGAGTCTTACTAACTCACGTCGCCATCATTAGTCTTGGCACGTGTACCTGCGCTATGCCGGGGGCAGATTTGAGGAGCCTGATTCTGTATGTGCTGGGAGTCTAACTCACATCGTCATCATTAGTATTGGCACATACACCTGCGCTATGCCGGGGGGCAGATATAAGGAGCCTGACTCTGTATGTGCTGTGGGAGTCTTACTAACTCACCTCATCATCATTAGTATTGGCACGTACACCTGCGCTATGCCGGGGGGCAGATATAAGGAGCCTGACTCTGTATGTGCTGGGAGTCTTACTAACTCACGTCGTCATCATTAGTATTGGCACGTGCACCTGCCCTATGCAGGGGGGCAGATATAAGGAGCCAGATTCTGTATGTGCTGGGAGTCTTACTAACTCACATCGCCATCATTAGTATTGGCGCGTGCACCTGCACTATGCGTGGGGCAGATGTGAGGGGCCTGATTCTGTATGTGCTGGGAGTCTTACTAACTCACATCGTCATCATTAGTATTGGCACGTGCACCTGCGCTATGCCGGGTGGAAGATATAAGGAGCCTGACTCTGTATGTGCTGGGAGTGTTACTAACTCACATCGTCATCATTAGTATTGGCACGTGCACCTGCCCTATGCCGGGGGGCAGATATAAGGAGCCTGATTCTGTATGTGCTGGGAGCCTTATTAACTCACATTGTCATCATTAGTATTGGCACGTGCACCTGCACTATGCCGGGGGCAGATATAAGGAGCCAGATTCTGTATGTGCTGGGAGTCTTACTAACTCACATCGCCATCATTAGTATTGGCGCGTGCACCTGCGCTATGCCGTGGGCAGATGTGAGGGGCCTGATTCTGTATGTGCTGGGAGTCTTACTAACTCACTTCGTCATCATTAGTATTGGCACGTGCACCTGCGCTATGCCGGGTGGAAGATATAATGAGCCTGATTCTGTATGTGCTGGGAGTGTTACTAACTCACATCGTCATCATTAGTATTGGCACATGCACCTGCGCTATGCCGGGTGGCAGATATAGTGAGCCTGATTCTATACGTGCTGGGAGTCTTACTAACTCACATAGTCATCATTAGTACTGGCGCGTGCACCTGCGCTATGCCGGGGGGCAGATGTGAGGGCCTGATTCTGTACGTGCTGGGAGTCTTACTAACTCACGTCGCCATCAGTAGTATTGGCACGTGTACCTGCGCTATGCCGGGGGCAGATTTGAGGAGCCTGATTCTGTATGTGCTTGTAGTCTATCTCACATCGTCATCATTAGTATTGGCACGTGCACCTGCGCTATGACGGGGGGCAGATATAAGGAGCCAGATTCTGTATGTGCTGTGGGAGTCTTACTAACTCACATCATCATCATTAGTATTGGCACATACACCTGCGCTATGCTGGGGGGCAGATATAAGGAGCCTGACTCTGTATGTGCTGGGAGTCTTACTAACTCACATCGTCATCATTAGTATTGGCACGTGCACCTGCCCTATGCCGGGGGGCAGATATAAGGAGCCTGATTCTGTATGTGCTGGGAGTCTTATTAACTCACATTGTCATCATTAGTATTGGCACGTGCACCTGCGCTATGCCGGGGGCAGATATAAGGAGCCAGATTCTGTATGTGCTGGGAGGCTTACTAACTCACATCGCCATCATTAGTATTGGCGCGTGCACCTGCGCTATGCCGTGGGCAGATGTGAGGGGCCTGATTCTGTATGTGCTGGGAGTCTTACTAACTCACATCGTCATCATTAGTATTGGCACGTGCACCTGCGCTATGCCGGGTGGAAGATATAATGAGCCTGATTCTGTATGTGCTGGGAGTGTTACTAACTCACATCGTCATCATTAGTATTGGCACGTGCACCTGCCCTATGCCAGGGGGCAGATATAAGGAGCCTGATTCTGTATGTGCTGGGAGTCTTATTAACTCACATTGTCATCATTAGTATTGGCACGTGCACCTGCGCTATGCCAGGGGCAGATATAAGGAGCCTGATTCTGTATGTGCTGTGGGAGTCTTACTAACTCACATGATCATCATTAGTATTGGCACGTACACCTGCGCTATGCCGGGGGGCAGATATAAGGAGCCTGACTCTGTATGTGCTGGGAGTCTTACTAACTCACATCGTCATCATTAGTATTGGCACGTGCACCTGCCCTATGCCAGGGGGTAGATGTGAGGAGTCTGATTCTGCATGTGCTGGGAGTCTTACTAACTCACATCGTCATCATTAGTATTGGCGCGTGCACCTGTGCTATGCCGGGGGCAGATGTGAGGGGCCTGATTCTGTATGTGCTGGGAGTCTTACTAACTCACATCGTCATCATTAGTATTGGCACGTGCACCTGCGCTATGCCGGGGGGCAGATGTGAGGGGCCTGATTCTGTATGTGCTGGGAGTCTTACTTACTCACATCGTCATCATTAGTATTGGCACGTGCACCTGCCCTATGCCGGGGGGCAGATATAAGGAGCCTGATTCTGTATGTGCTGGGAGTCTACTAACTCACATCGTCATCATTAGTACTGGCACGTGCACCTGCGCTATGCCTGTGGGCAGATGTGAGGAGCCTGATTCTGTATGTGCTGGGAGTCTTACTAACTCACATCGTCATCATTGGTATTGGCACGTGCACCTGCGCTATGCCGGGGGGGAAGATTTAAGGAGCCTGATTCTGTATGTGCTGGGAGTCTTACTAACTCACATCGTCATCATTAGTATTGGCACGTGTACCAGCGCTATGCTGGGGGGCAGATATAAGGAGCCTGATTCTGTATGTGCTGGGAGTCTTACTAACTCACATCGTCATCATTAGTATTGGCACGTGTACCAGCGCTATGCTGGGGGGCAGATATAAGGAGCCTGATTCTGTATGTGCTGGGAGTCTTACTCACATCGTCATCATTAGTATTCGCAAATGCACCTGCGCTATGCCGGGGGGCAGATGTGAGGGGCCTGAGTCTGTATGTGCTGGGAGTGTTACTAACTCACATCGTCATCAGTAGTATTGGCATCTGTACCAGTGCTATGCCAGGGGCAGATGTGAGGGGCCTGATTCTGTATGTGCTGGGAGTCTTACTAACTCACATCGTCATCATTAGTATTGGCACGTACACCTGCGCTATGCCGGGGGGCAGATATAAGGAGCCTGATTCTGTATCTGCTGGGAGTCTTACTAACTCACATAATCATCATTAGTATTGGCACGTACACCTGCGCTATGCCGGGGGGCAGATATAAGGAGCCTGATTATGTATGTGCTGGGAGTCTTACTAACTCACATAGTCATCATTAGTATTGGCACGTGTACCTGCGCTATGCCGGGGGCAGATGTGAGGAGCCTGATTCTGTATGTGCTGGGAGTCTTACTAACTCACATCATCATCATTAGTATTGGCACGTGCACCTGTGCTATGCAGATATAAGGAGCCTGATTCTGTATGTGCTGGGAGTCTAACTCACATCGTCATCATTAGTATTGGCACGTGCACCTGCGCTATGCCGGGTGGAAGATATAATGAGCCTGATTCTGTATGTGCTGGGAGTGTTACTAACTCACATCGTCATCATTAGTATTGGCATCTGTACCAGCGCTATGCCAGGGGCAGATGTGAGGGGCCTGATTCTGTATGTGCTGGGAGTCTTACTAACTCACATCGTCATCATTAGTATTGGCACGTCTACCAGCGCTATGCCGGGGGGCAGATGTGAGGGGCCTGATTCTGTATGTGCTGGGAGTCTTAATAACTCACATTGTCATCATTAGTATTGGCACGTGCACCTGCGCTATGCCGGAGGCAGATATAAGGAGCCTGATTCTGTATGTGCTGGGAGTCTTACTAACTCACATCGCCATCATTAGTATTGGTGCGTGCACCTGCGCTATGCCGTGGGCAGACATGAGGGGCCTGATTCTGTATGTGCTGGGAGTCTTACTAACTCACATCGTCATCATTAGCATTGGCACGTACACCAGCGCTATGCCGGGGGGCAGTTATAAGGAGCCTGATTATGTATGTGCTGGGAGTCTTACTAACTCACATCGCCATCATTAGTATTGGCGCGTGCACCTGCGCTATGCCGTGGGCAGATGTGAGGGGCCTGATTCTGTATGTGCTGGGAGTCTTACTAACTCACATCATCATCATTAGTATTGGCACGTGCACCTGCACTATGCGTGGGGCAGATGTGAGGGGCCTGATTCTGTATGTGCTGGGAGTCTTACTAACTCACATCATCATCATTAGTATTGGCACGTGCACCTGCGCTATGCCGGGAGGCAGATGTGAGGGGCCTGATTCTGTATGTGCTGGGAGTCTTACTAACTCACATCGTCATCATTAGTATTGGCACGTGCACCTGCTCTATGCCGGGGGTAGATATGAGGGGCCTGATTCTGTATGTGCTGGGAGTCTTACTAACTCACATCATCATCATTAGTATTGGCACGTACACCTGCCCTATGCCGGGAGGCAAATGTGAGGGGCCTGATCTTATATGTGCTGGGAGTCTTACTAACTCACATTGTTATCATTAGTATTGGCGCGTGCACCTGCACTATGCCGTGGGCAGATGTGAGGGGCCTGATTCTGTATGTGCTGGGAGTCTTACTAACTCACATCGTCATCATTAGTATTGGCACGTGCACCTGCGCTATGCCGGGGGGCAGATGTGAGGAGCCTGATTCTGCATGTGCTGGGAGTCTTACTAACTCACATCGTCATCATTAGTATTGGCGCGTGCACCTGTGCTATGCCGGGGGCAGATGTGAGGGGCCTGATTCTGTATGTGCTGGGAGTCTTACTAACTCACATCGTCATCATTAGTATTGGCACGTGCACCTGCGCTATGCCGGGGGGCAGATGTGAGGAGCCTGATTCTGTATGTGCTGGGAGTCTTACTAACTCACATCGTTATCATTGGTATTGGCACGTGCACCTGCGCTATGCCGGGGGGGAAGATTTAAGGAGCCTGAATCTGTATGTGCTGGGAGTCTTACTAACTCACATCGTCATCATTAGTATTGGCACGTGTACCAGCGCTATGCTGGGGGGCAGATATAAGGAGCCTGATTCTGTATGTGCTGGGAGTCTTACTAACTCACATCGTCATCATTAGTATTGGCACGTGTACCAGCGCTATGCTGGGGGGCAGATATAAGGAGCCTGATTCTGTATGTGCTGGGAGTCTTACTCACATCGTCATCATTAGTATTGGCACGTGCACCTGCGCTATGCCGGGGGGCAGATGTGAGGGGCCTGAGTCTGTATGTGCTGGGAGTGTTACTAACTCACATCGTCATCATTACTATTGGCATCTGTACCAGTGCTATGCCAGGGGCAGATGTGAGGGGCCTGATTCTGTATGTGCTGGGAGTCTTACTAACTCACATCGTCATCATTAGTATTGGCACGTACACCAGCGCTATGCCGGGGGGCAGATATAAGGAGCCTGATTCTGTATGTGCTGGGAGTCTTACTAACTCACATAATCATCATTAGTATTGGCACGTACACCTGCGCTATGCCGGGGGGCAGATATAAGGAGCCTGATTATGTATGTGCTGGGAGTCTTACTAACTCACATAGTCATCATTAGTATTGGCCCGTGTACCTTCGCTAAGCCGGGGGCAGATGTGAAGAGCCTGATTCTGTATGTGCTGGGAGTCTTACTAACTCATATCGTCATCATTAGTATTGGCACGTGCACCTGTGCTATGCAGATATAAGGAGCCTGATTCTGTGTGTGCTGGGAGTCTAACTCACATCGTCATCATTAGTATTGGCACGTGCACCTGCGCTATGCCGGGTGGAAGATATAATGAGCCTGATTCTGTATGTGCTGGGAGTGTTACTAACTCACATCGTCATCATTAGTATTGGCATCTGTACCAGCGCTATGCCAGGGGCAGATGTGAGGGGCCTGATTCTGTATGTGCTGGGAGTCTTACTAACTCACATCGTCATCATTAGTATTGGCACGTCTACCAGCGCTATGCCGGGGGGCAGATGTGAGGGGCCTGATTCTGTATGTGCTGGGAGTCTTACTAACTCACATAGTCATCATTAGTATTGGCACGTGCACCTGCGCTATGCCGGGTGGCATATATAGTGAGCCTGATTCTATACGTGCTGGGAGTCTTACTAACTCACATAGTCATCATTAGTACTGGTTCGTGCACCTGCGCTATGCCGGGGGGCAGATGTGAGGGCCTGATTCTGTATGTGCTGGGAGTCTTACTAACTCATGTCGCTATCATTAGTCTTGGCACGTGTACCTGCGCTATGCCGGGGGCAGATTTGAGGAGCCTGATTCTGTATGTGCTGGGAGTCTAACTCACATCGTCATCATTAGTATTGGCACATACACCTGCGCTATGCCGGGGGGCAGATATAAGGAGCCTGACTCTGTATGTGCTGTGGGAGTCTTACTAACTCACATCATCATCATTAGTATTGGCACGTACACCTGCGCTATGCCGGGGGGCAGATATAAGGAGCCTGACTCTGTATGTGCTGGGAGTCTTACTAACTCACGTCGTCATCATTAGTATTGGCACGTGCACCTGCCCTATGCAGGGGGGCAGATATAAGGAGCCAGATTCTGTATGTGCTGGGAGTCTTACTAACTCACATCGCCATCATTAGTATTGGCGCGTGCATCTGCGCTATGCCGTGGGCAGATGTGAGGGGCCTGATTCTGTATGTGCTGGGAGTCTTACTAACTCACATCGTCATCATTAGTATTGGCACGTGCACCTGCGCTATGCCGGGTGGAAGATATAATGAGCCTGATTCTGTATGTGCTGGGAGTGTTACTAACTCACATCGTCATCATTAGTATTGGCGCGTGCACCTGCACTATGCGTGGGGCAGATGTGAGGGGCCTGATTCTGTATGTGCTGGGAGTCTTACTAACTCACATCGTCATCATTATTATTGGCACGTGCACCTGCGCTATGCCGGGTGGAAGATATAAGGAGCCTGACTCTGTATGTGCTGGGAGTGTTACTAACTCACATCGTCATCATTAGTATTGGCACGTGCACCTGCCCTATGCCGGGGGGCAGATATAAGGAGCCTGATTCTGTATGTGCTGGGAGTCTTATTAACTCACATTGTCATCATTAGTATTGGCACGTGCACCTGCGCTATGCCGGGGGCAGATATAAGGAGCCAGATTCTGTATGTGCTGGGAGTCTTACTAACTCACATCGCCATCATTAGTATTGGCGCGTGCACCTGCGCTATGCCGTGGGCAGATGTGAGGGGCCTGATTCTGTATGTGCTGGGAGTCTTACTAACTCACTTCGTCATCATTAGTATTGGCACGTGCACCTGCGCTATGCCGGGTGGAAGATATAATGAGCCTGATTCTGTATGTGCTGGGAGTTTTACTAACTCACATCGTCATCATTAGTATTGGCACGTGCACCTGCACTATGCGTGGGGCAGATGTGAGGGGCCTGATTCTGTATGTGCTGGGAGTCTTACTAACTCACATCGTCATCATTAGTATTGGCACGTGCACATGCGCTATGCCGGGAGGCAGATGTGAGGGGCCTGATTCTGTATGTGCTGGGAGTCTTACTAACTCACATCGTCATCATTAGTATTGGCACGTGCACCTGCTCTATGCCGGGGGTAGATATGAGGGGCCTGATTCTGTATGTTATGGGAGTCTTACTAACTCACATCATCATCATTAGTATTGGCACGTACACCTGCCCTATGCCGGGGGCAGATGTGAGGAGCCTGATTCTATACGTGCTGGGAGTCTTACTAACTCACATCGTCATCATTAGTATTGGCACGTGCACCTGCGCTATGCAGGGGGCAGATATGAGGGGCCTGATTCTGTATGTGCTGGGAGTCTTACTAACTCACATCGTCATCATTAGTATTGGCACGTGTACCAGCACTATGCCGGGGGGCAGATGGGAGGGGCCTGATTCTGTATGTGCTGGGAGTCTTACTAACTCACATCGTCATCATTAGTATTGGCACGTGCACCTGCGCTATGCCTGGGGGCAGATGTGAGGAGACTGATTCTGTATGTGCTGGGAGTCTTACTAACTCACATAGTCATCATTAGTATTGGCACGTGCACCTGTGCTATGCCGGGGGGCAGATATAATGAGCCTGTTGCTATACGTGCTGGGAGTCTTACTGACTCACATCGTCAGTCAGTAAGACTCGTATTGGCACTTGCACCTTTCCTATGCCGGGGGGCAGATATAAGGAGCCTGATTCTGTATGTGTTGGGAGTCTTACTAACTCTCATCGTCACCATTAGTATTGGCATGTGCACCTGCGCTATGCTGGGCGGCAGATGGGAGGGGCCTGATTCTGTATGTGCTGTGGGAGTCTTCCTAACTCACAACGTCATCATTAGTATTGGCACGTGCACCTGCGCTATGCCGGGGGGCAGATGTGAGGAGCCTGATTCTGTATGTGCTGGGAGTCTTACTAACTCACATCGTCATCATTAGTATTGGCACGTGCACCTGCGCTATGCCGGGGGCAGATGTGAGGGGCCTGATTCTGTATGTGCTGGGAGTCTTACTAACTCACATAGTCATCATTAGTATTGGCACGTGCACCTGCTCTATGCCGGGGGTAGATATGAGGGGCCTGATTCTGTATGTTATGGGAGTCTTACTAACTCACATCATCATCATTAGTATTGGCACGTACACCTGCCCTATGCCGGGGGCAGATGTGAGGAGCCTGATTCTATACGTGCTGGGAGTCTTACTAACTCACATCGTCATCATTAGTATTGGCACGTGCACCTGCGCTATGCAGGGGGCAGATATGAGGGGCCTGATTCTGTATGTGCTGGGAGTCTTACTAACTCACATCATCATCATTAGTATTGGCACGTGTACCAGCACTATGCCGGGGGGCAGATGGGAGGGGCCTGATTCTGTATGTGCTGGGAGTCTTACTAACTCACATCGTCATCATTAGTATTGGCACGTGCACCTGCGCTATGCCTGGGGGCAGATGTGAGGAGACTGATTCTGTATGTGCTGGGAGTCTTACTAACACACATCGTCATCATTAGTATTGGCACGTGCACCTGCGCTATGCCGGGGGCAGATGTGAGGAGCCTGATTCTGTATGTGCTGGGAGTCTTACTAACTCACATCGTCATCATTAGTATTGGCACGTGCACCTGCGCTATGCCGGGGGGCAGATGTGAGGGGACTGATTCTGTATGTGCTGGGAGTCTTACTAACTCACATAGTCATCATTAGTATTGGCACGTGCACCTGCGCTATGCCGGGGGGCAGATATAATGAGCCTGTTGCTATACGTGCTGGGAGTCTTACTGACTCACATCGTCAGTCAGTAAGACTCGTATTGGCACGTGCACCTTTCCTATGCCGGGGGGCAGATATAAGGAGCCTGATTCTGTATGTGTTGGGAGTCTTACTAACTCTCATCGTCACCATTAGTATTGGCATGTGCACCTGCGCTATGCTGGGCGGCAGATGGGAGGGGCCTGATTCTGTATGTGCTGTGGGAGTCTTACTAACTCACAACGTCATCATTAGTATTGGCACGTGCACCTGCGCTATGCCGGGGGGCAGATGTGAGGAGCCTGATTCTGTATGTGCTGGGAGTCTTACTAACTCACATCGTCATCATTAGTATTGGCACGTGCACCTGCGCTATGCCGGGGGCAGATGTGAGGGGCCTGATTCTGTATGTGCTGGGAGTCTTACTAACTCACATCGTCATCATTAGTATTGGCACGTGCACCTGCTCTATGCCGGGGGTAGATATGAGGGGCCTGATTCTGTATGTTATGGGAGTCTTACTAACTCACATCATCATCATTAGTATTGGCACGTACACCTGCCCTATGCCGGGGGCAGATGTGAGGAGCCTGATTCTATACGTGCTGGGAGTCTTACTAACTCACATCGTCATCATTAGTATTGGCACGTGCACCTGCGCTATGCAGGGGGCAGATATGAGGGGCCTGATTCTGTATGTGCTGGGAGTCTTACTAACTCACATCGTCATCATTAGTATTGGCACGTGTACCAGCACTATGCCGGGGGGCAGATGGGAGGGGCCTGATTCTGTATGTGCTGGGAGTCTTACTAACTCACATCGTCATCATTAGTATTGGCACGTGCACCTGCGCTATGCCTGGGGGCAGATGTGAGGAGACTGATTCTGTATGTGCTGGGAGTCTTACTAACACACATCGTCATCATTAGTATTGGCACGTGCACCTGCGCTATGCCGGGGGCAGATGTGAGGAGCCTGATTCTGTATGTGCTGGGAGTCTTACTAACTCACATCGTCATCATTTGTATTGGCACGTGCACCTGCGCTATGCCGGGGGGCAGATGTGAGGGGACTGATTCTGTATGTGCTGGGAGTCTTACTAACTCACATAGTCATCATTAGTATTGGCACGTGCACCTGCGCTATGCCGGGGGGCAGATATAATGAGCCTGTTGCTATACGTGCTGGGAGTCTTACTGACTCACATCGTCAGTCAGTAAGACTCGTATTGGCACTTGCACCTTTCCTAGGCCGGGGGGCAGATATAAGGAGCCTGATTCTGTATGTGTTGGGAGTCTTACTAACTCTCATCGTCACCATTAGTATTGGCATGTGCACCTGCGCTATGCTGGGCGGCAGATGGGAGGGGCCTGATTCTGTATGTGCTGTGGGAGTCTTCCTAACTCACAACGTCATCATTAGTATTGGCACGTGCAACTGCGCTATGCCGGGGGGCAGATGTGAGGAGCCTGATTCTGTATGTGCTGGGAGTCTTACTAACTCACATCGTCATCATTAGTATTGGCACGTGCACCTGCGCTATGCCGGGGGCAGATGTGAGGGGCCTGATTCTGTATGTGCTGGGAGTCTTACTAACTCACATAGTCATCATTAGTATTGGCACGTGCACCTGCTCTATGCCGGGGGTAGATATGAGGGGCCTGATTCTGTATGTTATGGGAGTCTTACTAACTCACATCATCATCATTAGTATTGGCACGTACACCTGCCCTATGCCGGGGGCAGATGTGAGGAGCCTGATTCTATACGTGCTGGGAGTCTTACTAACTCACATCGTCATCATTAGTATTGGCACGTGCACCTGCGCTATGCAGGGGGCAGATATGAGGGGCCTGATTCTGTATGTGCTGGGAGTCTTACTAACTCACATCATCATCATTAGTATTGGCACGTGTACCAGCACTATGCCGGGGGGCAGATGGGAGGGGCCTGATTCTGTATGTGCTGGGAGTCTTACTAACTCACATCGTCATCATTAGTATTGGCACGTGCACCTGCGCTATGCCTGGGGGCAGATGTGAGGAGACTGATTCTGTATGTGCTGGGAGTCTTACTAACACACATCGTCATCATTAGTATTGGCACGTGCACCTGCGCTATGCCGGGGGCAGATGTGAGGAGCCTGATTCTGTATGTGCTGGGAGTCTTACTAACTCACATCGTCATCATTAGTATTGGCACGTGCACCTGCGCTATGCCGGGGGGCAGATGTGAGGGGACTGATTCTGTATGTGCTGGGAGTCTTACTAACTCACATAGTCATCATTAGTATTGGCACGTGCACCTGCGCTATGCCGGGGGGCAGATATAATGAGCCTGTTGCTATACGTGCTGGGAGTCTTACTGACTCACATCGTCAGTCAGTAAGACTCGTATTGGCACGTGCACCTTTCCTATGCCGGGGGGCAGATATAAGGAGCCTGATTCTGTATGTGTTGGGAGTCTTACTAACTCTCATCGTCACCATTAGTATTGGCATGTGCACCTGCGCTATGCTGGGCGGCAGATGGGAGGGGCCTGATTCTGTATGTGCTGTGGGAGTCTTACTAACTCACAACGTCATCATTAGTATTGGCACGTGCACCTGCGCTATGCCGGGGGGCAGATGTGAGGAGCCTGATTCTGTATGTGCTGGGAGTCTTACTAACTCACATCGTCATCATTAGTATTGGCACGTGCACCTGCGCTATGCCGGGGGCAGATGTGAGGGGCCTGATTCTGTATGTGCTGGGAGTCTTACTAACTCACATAGTCATCATTAGTATTGGCACGTGCACCTGCGTTATGCCGGGGGGCAGATATAATGAGCCTGTTGCTATACGTGCTGGGAGTCTTACTGTCTCACATCGTCAGTCAGTAAGACTCGTATTGGCACGTGCACCTGTGCTATGCTGGGGGGCAGATGTGAGGAGCCTGATTCTGTATGTGCTGGGAGTCTTACTAACTCACATCGTCATCACTAGTATTGGCACGTGCACCTGCGCTATGCCGGGGGGCAGATGTGAGGAGACTGATTCTGTATGTGCTGGGAGTCTTACTAACACACATCGTCATCATTAGTATTGGCACGTGCACCTGCGCTATGCCGGGGGCAGATGTGAGGAGCCTGATTCTGTATGTGCTGGGAGTCTTACTAACTCACATCGTCATCATTAGTATTGGCACGTGCACCTGCGCTATGCCGGGGGGCAGATGTGAGGGGACTGATTCTGTATGTGCTGGGAGTCTTACTAACTCACATAGTCATCATTAGTATTGGCACGTGCACCTGCGCTATGTCGGGGGGCAGATATAATGAGCCTGTTGCTATACGTGCTGGGAGTCTTACTGACTCACATCGTCAGTCAGTAAGACTCGTATTGGCACGTGCACCTTTGCTATGCCGGGGGGCAGATATAAGGAGCCTGATTCTGTATGTGTTGCGAGTCTTACTAACTCACATCGTCACCATTAGTATTGGCATGTGCACCTGCGCTATGCTGGGCGGCAGATGGGAGGGGCCTGATTCTGTATGTGCTGTGGGAGTCTTCCTAACTCACATCGTCATCATTAGTATTGGCACGTGCACCTGCGCTATGCCGGGGGGCAGATGTGAGGGGACTGATTCTGTATGTGCTGGGAGTCTTACTAACTCACATAGTCATCATTAGTATTGGCACGTGCACCTGCGCTATGCCGGGGGGCAGATATAATGAGTCTGTTGCTATACGTGCTGGGAGTCTTACTGTCTCACATCGTCAGTCAGTAAGACTCGTATTGGCACGTGCACCTGTGCTATGCTGGGGGGCAGCTGTGAGGAGCCTGATTCTGTATGTGCTGGGAGTCTTACTAACTCACATCGTCATCATTAGTATTGGCACGTGCACCTGCGCTATGCCGGGGGGCAGATGTGAGGGGACTGATTCTGTATGTGTTGGGAGTCTTACTAACTCACATAGTCATCATTAGTATTGGCACGTGCACCTGCGCTATGCCGGGGGGCAGATATAATGAGCCTGTTGCTATACGTGCTGGGAGTCTTACTGACTCACATCGTCAGTCAGTAAGACTCGTATTGGCACGTGCACCTTTGCTATGCCGGGGGGCAGATATAAGGAGCCTGATTCTGTATGTGTTGGGAGTCTTACTAACTCACATCGTCACCATTAGTATTGGCATGTGCACCTGCGCTATGCTGGGGGGCAGATGGGAGGGGCCTGATTCTGTATGTGCTGTGGGAGTCTTCCTAACTCACATCGCCATCATTAGTATTGGCACATCTACCTGCGCTATGCCGGGGGCAGATGTGAGGAGCCTGATTCTATACGTGCTGGGAGTCTTACTAACTCACATCGTCATCATTAGTATTGGCACGTGCACCTGCGCTATGCCGGGGGCAGATATGAGCGGCCTGATTCTGTATGTGCTGGGAGTCTTACTAACTCACATCGTCATCATTAGTATTGGCACGTGCACCTGCGCTATGCCAGGTGGCAGATATAGTGAGCCTGATTCTGTATGTGCTGGGAGTCTTACTAACTCACATCATCATCATTAGTATTGGCACGTGCACTTGCGCTATGCCGGGGGCAGATATAAGGAGCCTGATTCTGTATGTGCTGGGAGTCTTACTAACTCACATCGCCATCATTAGTATTGGCGCGTGCACCTGCGCTATGCCGTGGGCAGATGTGAGGGGCCTGATTCTGTATGTGCTGGGAGTCTTACTAACTCACATCATCATCATTAGTATTGGCACGTGCACCTGCGCTATGCCGGGGGGCAGATGTGAGGTGCCTGATTCTGTATGTGCTGGGAGTCTTATTAACTCACATTGTCATCATTAGTATTGGCACGTCCACCTGCACTATGCGTGGGGCAGATGTGAGGGGCCTGATTCTGTATGTGCTGGGAGTCTTACTAACTCACATCGTCATCATTAGTATTGGCACGTGCACCTGCGCTATGCCGGGAGGCAGATGTGAGGGGCCTGATTCTGTATGTGCTGGGAGTCTTACTAACTCACATCGTCATCATTAGTATTGGCACGTGCACCTGCTCTATGCCGGGGGTAGATATGAGGGGCCTGATTCTGTATGTGCTGGGAGTCTTACTAACTCACATCATCATCATTAGTATTGGCACGTACACCTGCCCTATGCCGGGAGGCAAATGTGAGGGGCCTGATCCTATATGTGCTGGGAGTCTTACTAACTCACATCGTTATCATTAGTATTGGCGCGTGCACCTGCACTATGCCGTGGGCAGATGTGAGGGGCCTGATTCTGTATGTGCTGGGAGTCTTACTAACTCACATCGTCATCATTAGTATTGGCACGTGCACCTGCGCTATGCCGGGGGGCAGATGTGAGGAGTCTGATTCTGCATGTGCTGGGAGTCTTACTAACTCACATCGTCATCATTAGTATTGGCGCGTGCACCTGTGCTATGCCGGGGGCAGATATGAGGGGCCTGATTCTGTATGTGCTGGGAGTCTTACTAACTCACATCGTCATCATTAGTATTGGCACGTGCACCTGCGCTATGCCGGGGGGCAGATGTGAGGGGCCTGATTCTGTATGTCCTGAGAGTCTAACTTACTCACATCGTCATCATTAGTATTGGCACGTGCACCTGCCCTATGCCGGGGGGCAGATATAAGGAGCCTGATTCTGTATGTGCTGGGAGTCTACTAACTCACATCGTCATCATTAGTACTGGCACGTGCACCTGCGCTATGCCTGTGGGCAGATGTGAGGAGCCTGATTCTGTATGTGCTGGGAGTCTTACTAACTCACTTCGTCATCATTGGTATTGGCACGTGCACCTGCGCTATGCCGGGGGGGAAGATTTAAGGAGCCTGATTCTGTATGTGCTGGGAGTCTTACTAACTCACATCGTCATCATTAGTATTGGCACGTGTACCAGTGCTATGCTGGGGGGCAGATATAAGGAGCCTGATTCTGTATGTGCTGGGAGTCTTACTAACTCACATCGTCATCATTAGTATTGGCACGTGTACCAGCGCTATGCTTGGGGGCAGATATAAGGAGCCTGATTCTGTATGTGCTGGGAGTCTTACTCACATCGTCATCATTAGTATTCGCAAATGCACCTGCGCTATGCCGGGGGGCAGATGTGAGGGGCCTGAGTCTGTATGTGCTGGGAGTGTTACTAACTCACATCGTCATCAGTAGTATTGGCATCTGTACCAGTGCTATGCCAGGGGCAGATGTGAGGGGCCTGATTCTGTATGTGCTGGGAGACTTACTAACTCACATCGTCATCATTAGTATTGGCACGTACACCTGCGCTATGCCGGGGGGCAGATATAAGGAGCCTGATTCTGTATCTGCTGGGAGTCTTACTAACTCACATAATCATCATTAGTATTGGCACGTACACCTGCGCTATGCCGGGGGGCAGATATAAGGAGCCTGATTATGTATGTGCTGGGAGTCTTACTAACTCACATAGTCATCATTAGTATTGGCACGTGTACCTGCGCTATGCCGGGGGCAGATGTGAGGAGCCTGATTCTGTATGTGCTGCGAGTCTTACTAACTCACATCGTCATCATTAGTATTGGCACGTGCACCTGTGCTATGCAGATATAATGAGCCTGATTCTGTATGTGCTGGGAGTCTAACTCACATCGTCATCATTAGTATTGGCACGTGCACCTGCGCTATGCCGGGTGGAAGATATAATGAGCCTGATTCTGTATGTGCTGGGAGTGTTACTAACTCACATCGTCATCATTAGTATTGGCATCTGTACCAGCGCTATGCCAGGGGCAGATGTGAGGGGCCTGATTCTGTATGTGCTGGGAGTCTTACTAACTCACATCGTCATCATTAGTATTGGCACATGCACCTGCGCTATGCCGGGTGGCAGATATAGTGAGCCTGATTCTATACGTGCTGGGAGTCTTACTAACTCACATAGTCATCATTAGTACTGGCGCGTGCACCTGCGCTATGCCGGGGGGCAGATGTGAAGGCCTGATTCTGTAAGTGCTGGGAGTCTTACTAACTCACGTCGCCATCATTAGTATTGGCACGTGTACCTGCGCTATGCCGGGGGCAGATTTGAGGAGCCTGATTCTGTATGTGCTTGGAGTCTAACTCACATCGTCATCATTAGTATTGGCACGTGCACCTGCGCTATGACGGGGGGCAGATATAAGGAGCCAGATTCTGTATGTGCTGTGGGAGTCTTACTAACTCACATCATCATCATTAGTATTGGCACATACACCTGCGCTATGCCGGGGGGCAGATATAAGGAGCCTGACTCTGTATGTGCTGGGAGTCTTACTAACTCACATCGTCATCATTAGTATTGGCACGTGCACC
Organism: Taudactylus pleione; assembly: GCA_031769625.1. Lineage (NCBI taxonomy): Eukaryota > Metazoa > Chordata > Amphibia > Anura > Myobatrachidae > Taudactylus > Taudactylus pleione. The sequence continues at coordinate 284,915 of JAUIMM010003146.1, read as the reverse complement.
TGCCCTATGCCGGGGGGCAGATATAAGGAGCCTGATTCTGTATGTGCTGGGAGTCTTATTAACTCACATTGTCATCATTAGTATTGGCACGTGCACCTGCGCTATGCCGGGGGCAGATATAAGGAGCCAGATTCTGTATGTGCTGGGAGGCTTACTAACTCACATCGCCATCATTAGTATTGGCGCGTGCACCTGCGCTATGCCGTGGGCAGATGTGAGGGGCCTGATTCTGTATGTGCTGGGAGTCTTACTAACTCACATCGTCATCATTAGTATTGGCACGTGCACCTGCGCTATGCCGGGTGGAAGATATAATGAGCCTGATTCTGTATGTGCTGGGAGTGTTACTAACTCACATCGTCATCATTAGTATTGGCACGTGCACCTGCCCTATGCCGGGGGGCAGATATAAGGAGCCTGATTCTGTATGTGCTGGGAGTCTTATTAACTCACATTGTCATCATTAGTATTGGCACGTGCACCTGCGCTATGCCAGGGGCAGATATAAGGAGCCTGATTCTGTATGTGCTGTGGGAGTCTTACTAACTCACATGATCATCATTAGTATTGGCACGTACACCTGCGCTATGCCGGGGGGCAGATATAAGGAGCCTGACTCTGTATGTGCTGGGAGTCTTACTAACTCACATCGTCATCATTAGTATTGGCACGTGCACCTGCCCTATGCCGGGGGGCAGATGTGAGGAGTCTGATTCTGCATGTGCTGGGAGTCTTACTAACTCACATCGTCATCATTAGTATTGGCGCGTGCACCTGTGCTATGCCGGGGGCAGATGTGAGGGGCCTGATTCTGTATGTGCTGGGAGTCTTACTAACTCACATCGTCATCATTAGTATTGGCACGTGCACCTGCGCTATGCCGGGGGTCAGATGTGAGGGGCCTGATTCTGTATGTGCTGGGAGTCTTACTTACTCACATCGTCATCATTAGTATTGGCAGGTGCACCTGCCCTATGCCGGGGGGCAGATATAAGGAGCCTGATTCTGTATGTGCTGGGAGTCTACTAACTCACATCGTCATCATTAGTACTGGCACGTGCACCTGCGCTATGCCTGTGGGCAGATGTGAGGAGCCTGATTCTGTATGTGCTGGGAGTCTTACTAACTCACATTGTCATCATTGGTATTGGCACGTGCACCTGCGCTATGCCGGGGGGGAAGATTTAAGGAGCCTGATTCTGTATGTGCTGGGAGTCTTACTAACTCACATCGTCATCATTAGTATTGGCACGTGTACCAGCGCTATGCTGGGGGGCAGATATAAGGAGCCTGATTCTGTATGTGCTGGGAGTCTTACTCACATCGTCATCATTAGTATTCGCAAATGCACCTGCGCTATGCCGGGGGGCAGATGTGAGGGGCCTGAGTCTGTATGTGCTGGGAGTGTTACTAACTCACATCGTCATCAGTAGTATTGGCATCTGTACCAGTGCTATGCCAGGGGCAGATGTGAGGGGCCTGATTCTGTATGTGCTGGGAGACTTACTAACTCACATCGTCATCATTAGTATTGGCACGTACACCTGCGCTATGCCGGGGGGCAGATATAAGGAGCCTGATTCTGTATCTGCTGGGAGTCTTACTAACTCACATAATCATCATTAGTATTGGCACGTACACCTGCGCTATGCCGGGGGGCAGATATAAGGAGCCTGATTATGTATGTGCTGGGAGTCTTACTAACTCACATAGTCATCATTAGTATTGGCACGTGTACCTGCGCTATGCCGGGGGCAGATGTGAGGAGCCTGATTCTGTATGTGCTGCGAGTCTTACTAACTCACATCGTCATCATTAGTATTGGCACGTGCACCTGTGCTATGCAGATATAATGAGCCTGATTCTGTATGTGCTGGGAGTCTAACTCACATCGTCATCATTAGTATTGGCACGTGCACCTGCGCTATGCCGGGTGGAAGATATAATGAGCCTGATTCTGTATGTGCTGGGAGTGTTACTAACTCACATCGTCATCATTAGTATTGGCATCTGTACCAGCGCTATGCCAGGGGCAGATGTGAGGGGCCTGATTCTGTATGTGCTGGGAGTCTTACTAACTCACATCGTCATCATTAGTATTGGCACATGCACCTGCGCTATGCCGGGTGGCAGATATAGTGAGCCTGATTCTATACGTGCTGGGAGTCTTACTAACTCACATAGTCATCATTAGTACTGGCGCGTGCACCTGCGCTATGCCGGGGGGCAGATGTGAAGGCCTGATTCTGTAAGTGCTGGGAGTCTTACTAACTCACGTCGCCATCATTAGTATTGGCACGTGTACCTGCGCTATGCCGGGGGCAGATTTGAGGAGCCTGATTCTGTATGTGCTTGGAGTCTAACTCACATCGTCATCATTAGTATTGGCACGTGCACCTGCGCTATGACGGGGGGCAGATATAAGGAGCCAGATTCTGTATGTGCTGTGGGAGTCTTACTAACTCACATCATCATCATTAGTATTGGCACATACACCTGCGCTATGCCGGGGGGCAGATATAAGGAGCCTGACTCTGTATGTGCTGGGAGTCTTACTAACTCACATCGTCATCATTAGTATTGGCACGTGCACCTGCCCTATGCCGGGGGGCAGATATAAGGAGCCTGATTCTGTATGTGCTGGGAGTCTTATTAACTCACATTGTCATCATTAGTATTGGCACGTGCACCTGCGCTATGCCGGGGGCAGATATAAGGAGCCAGATTCTGTATGTGCTGGGAGGCTTACTAACTCACATCGCCATCATTAGTATTGGCGCGTGCACCTGCGCTATGCCGTGGGCAGATGTGAGGGGCCTGATTCTGTATGTGCTGGGAGTCTTACTAACTCACATCGTCATCATTAGTATTGGCACGTGCACCTGCGCTATGCCGGGTGGAAGATATAATGAGCCTGATTCTGTATGTGCTGGGAGTGTTACTAACTCACATCGTCATCATTAGTATTGGCACGTGCACCTGCCCTATGCCGGGGGGCAGATATAAGGAGCCTGATTCTGTATGTGCTGGGAGTCTTATTAACTCACATTGTCATCATTAGTATTGGCACGTGCACCTGCGCTATGCCAGGGGCAGATATAAGGAGCCTGATTCTGTATGTGCTGTGGGAGTCTTACTAACTCACATGATCATCATTAGTATTGGCACGTACACCTGCGCTATGCCGGGGGGCAGATATAAGGAGCCTGACTCTGTATGTGCTGGGAGTCTTACTAACTCACATCGTCATCATTAGTATTGGCACGTGCACCTGCCCTATGCCGGGGGGCAGATGTGAGGAGTCTGATTCTGCATGTGCTGGGAGTCTTACTAACTCACATCGTCATCATTAGTATTGGCGCGTGCACCTGTGCTATGCCGGGGGCAGATGTGAGGGGCCTGATTCTGTATGTGCTGGGAGTCTTACTAACTCACATCGTCATCATTAGTATTGGCACGTGCACCTGCGCTATGCCGGGGGTCAGATGTGAGGGGCCTGATTCTGTATGTGCTGGGAGTCTTACTTACTCACATCGTCATCATTAGTATTGGCAGGTGCACCTGCCCTATGCCGGGGGGCAGATATAAGGAGCCTGATTCTGTATGTGCTGGGAGTCTACTAACTCACATCGTCATCATTAGTACTGGCACGTGCACCTGCGCTATGCCTGTGGGCAGATGTGAGGAGCCTGATTCTGTATGTGCTGGGAGTCTTACTAACTCACATTGTCATCATTGGTATTGGCACGTGCACCTGCGCTATGCCGGGGGGGAAGATTTAAGGAGCCTGATTCTGTATGTGCTGGGAGTCTTACTAACTCACATCGTCATCATTAGTATTGGCACGTGTACCAGCGCTATGCTGGGGGGCAGATATAAGGAGCCTGATTCTGTATGTGCTGGGAGTCTTACTAACTCACATCGTCATCATTAGTATTGGCACGTGTACCAGCGCTATGCTGGGGGGCAGATATAAGGAGCCTGATTCTGTATGTGCTGGGAGTCTTACTCACATCGTCATCATTAGTATTCGCAAATGCACCTGCGCTATGCCGGGGGGCAGATGTGAGGGGCCTGAGTCTGTATGTGCTGGGAGTGTTACTAACTCACATCGTCATCAGTAGTATTGGCATCTGTACCAGTGCTATGCCAGGGGCAGATATGAGGGGCCTGATTCTGTATGTGCTGGAAGTCTTACTAACTCACATCGTCATCATTAGTATTGGCACGTACACCTGCGCTATGCCGGGGGGCAGATATAAGGAGCCTGATTCTGTATCTGCTGGGAGTCTTACAAACTCACATAATCATCATTAGTATTGGCACGTACACCTGCGCTATGCCGGGGGGCAGATATAAGGAGCCTGATTATGTATGTGCTGGGAGTCTTACTAACTCACATAGTCATCATTAGTATTGGCACGTGTACCTGCGCTATGCCGGGGGCAGATGTGTGGAGCCTGATTCTGTATGTGCTGGGAGTCTTACTAACTCACATCGTCATCATTAGTATTGGCACGTGCACCTGTGCTATGCAGATATAAGGAGCCTGATTCTGTATGTGCTGGGAGTCTAACTCACATCGTCATCATTAGTATTGGCACGTGCACCTGCGCTATGCCGGGTGGAAGATATAATGAGCCTGATTCTGTATGTGCTGGGAGTGTTACTAACTCACATCGTCATCATTAGTATTGGCATCTGTACCAGCACTATGCCTGGGGCAGATGTGAGGGGCCTGATTCTGTATGTGCTGGGAGTCTTACTAACTCACATCGTCATCATTAGTATTGGCACGTCTACCAGCGCTATGCCGGGGGGCAGATGTGAGGGGCCTGATTCTGTATGTGCTGGGAGTCTTACTTACTCACATCGTCATCATTAGTATTGGCACGTGCACCTGCCCTATGCCGGGGGGCAGATATAAGGAGCCTGATTCTGTATGTGCTGGGAGTCTACTAACTCACATCGTCATCATTAGTACTGGCACGTGCACCTGCGCTATGCCTGTGGGCAGATGTGAGGTGCCTGATTCTGTATGTGCTGGGAGTCTTACTAACTCACATCGTCATCATTAGTATTGGCACGTGCACCTGCGCTATGCCAGGTGGCAGATATAGTGAGCCTGATTCTGTATGTGCTGGGAGTCTTACTAACTCACATCATCATCATTAGTATTGGCACGTGCACTTGCGCTATGCCGGGGGCAGATATAAGGAGCCTGATTCTGTATGTGCTGGGAGTCTTACTAACTCACATCGCCATCATTAGTATTGGCGCGTGCACCTGCGCTATGCCGTGGGCAGATGTGAGGGGCCTGATTCTGTATGTGCTGGGAGTCTTACTAACTCACATCATCATCATTAGTATTGGCACGTGCACCTGCGCTATGCCGGGGGCAGATGTGAGGGGCCTGATTCTGTATGTGCTGGGAGTCTTATTAACTCACATTGTCATCATTAGTATTGGCACGTGCACCTGCACTATGCGTGGGGCAGATGTGAGGGGCCTGATTCTGTATGTGCTGGGAGTCTTACTAACTCACATCGTCATCATTAGTATTGGCACGAGCACCTGCGCTATGCCGGGAGGCAGATGTGAGGGGCCTGATTCTGTATGTGCTGGGAGTCTTACTAACTCACATCGTCATCATTAGTATTGGCACGTGCACCTGCTCTATGCCGGGGGTAGATATGAGGGGCCTGATTCTGTATGTGCTGGGAGTCTTACTAACTCACATCATCATCATTAGTATTGGCACGTACACCTGCCCTATGCCGGGAGGCAAATGTGAGGGGCCTGATCCTATATGTGCTGGGAGTCTTACTAACTCACATCGTTATCATTAGTATTGGCGCGTGCACCTGCACTATGCCGTGGGCAGATGTGAGGGGCCTGATTCTGTATGTGCTGGGAGTCTTACTAACTCACATCGTCATCATTAGTATTGGCACGTGCACCTGCGCTATGCCGGGGGGCAGATGTGAGGAGTCTGATTCTGCATGTGCAGGGAGTCTTACTAACTCACATCGTCATCATTAGTATTGGCGCGTGCACCTGTGCTATGCCGGGGGCAGATGTGAGGGGCCTGATTCTGTATGTGCTGGGAGTCTTACTAACTCACATCGTCATCATTAGTATTGGCACGTGCACCTGCGCTATGCCGGGGGGCAGATGTGAGGGGCCTGATTCTGTATGTGCTGGGAGTCTTACTTACTCACATCGTCATCATTAGTATTGGCACGTGCACCTGCCCTATGCCGGGGGGCAGATATAAGGAGCCTGATTCTGTATGTGCTGGGAGTCTACTAACTCACATCGTCATCATTAGTACTGGCACGTGCACCTGCGCTATGCCTGTGGGCAGATGTGAGGAGCCTGATTCTGTATGTGCTGGGAGTCTTACTAACTCACTTCGTCATCATTGGTATTGGCACGTGCACCTGCGCTATGCCGGGGGGGAAGATTTAAGGAGCCTGATTCTGTATGTGCTGGGAGTCTTACTAACTCACATCGTCATCATTAGTATTGGCACGTGTACCAGTGCTATGCTGGGGGGCAGATATAAGGAGCCTGATTCTGTATGTGCTGGGAGTCTTACTAACTCACATCGTCATCATTAGTATTGGCACGTGTACCAGCGCTATGCTGGGGGGCAGATATAAGGAGCCTGATTCTGTATGTGCTGGGAGTCTTACTCACATCGTCATCATTAGTATTCGCAAATGCACCTGCGCTATGCCGGGGGGCAGATGTGAGGGGCCTGAGTCTGTATGTGCTGGGAGTGTTACTAACTCACATCGTCATCAGTAGTATTGGCATCTGTACCAGTGCTATGCCAGGGGCAGATGTGAGGGGCCTGATTCTGTATGTGCTGGGAGTCTTACTAACTCACATCGTCATCATTAGTATTGGCACGTACACCTGCGCTATGCCGGGGGGCAGATATAAGGAGCCTGATTCTGTATCTGCTGGGAGTCTTACTAACTCACATAATCATCATTAGTATTGGCACGTACACCTGCGCTATGCCGGGGGGCAGATATAAGGAGCCTGATTATGTATGTGCTGGGAGTCTTACTAACTCACATAGTCATCATTAGTATTGGCACGTGTACCTGCGCTATGCCGGGGGCAGATGTGAGGAGCCTGATTCTGTATGTGCTGGGAGTCTTACTAACTCACATCGTCATCATTAGTATTGGCACGTGCACCTGTGCTATGCAGATATAAGGAGCCTGATTCTGTATGTGCTGGGAGTCTAACTCACATCGTCATCATTAGTATTGGCACGTGCACCTGCGCTATGCCGGGTGGAAGATATAATGAGCCTGATTCTGTATGTGCTGGGAGTGTTACTAACTCACATCGTCATCATTAGTATTGGCATCTGTACCAGCGCTATGCCAGGGGCAGATGTGAGGGGCCTGATTCTGTATGTGCTGGGAGTCTTACTAACTCACATCGTCATCATTAGTATTGGCACGTCTACCAGCGCTATGCCGGGGGGCAGATGTGAGGGGCCTGATTCTGTATGTGCTGGGAGTCTTAATAACTCACATTGTCATCATTAGTATTGGCACGTGCACCTGCGCTATGCCGGAGGCAGATATAAGGAGCCTGATTCTGTATGTGCTGGGAGTCTTACTAACTCACATCGCCATCATTAGTATTGGTGCGTGCACCTGCGCTATGCCGTGGGCAGACATGAGGGGCCTGATTCTGTATGTGCTGGGAGTCTTACTAACTCACATCGTCATCATTAGCATTGGCACGTACACCAGCGCTATGCCGGGGGGCAGTTATAAGGAGCCTGATTATGTATGTGCTGGGAGTCTTACTAACTCACATCGCCATCATTAGTATTGGCGCGTGCACCTGCGCTATGCCGTGGGCAGATGTGAGGGGCCTGATTCTGTATGTGCTGGGAGTCTTACTAACTCACATCATCAGCATTAGTATTGGCACGTGCACCTGCACTATGCGTGGGGCAGATGTGAGGGGCCTGATTCTGTATGTGCTGGGAGTCTTACTAACTCACATCATCATCATTAGTATTGGCACGTGCACCTGCGCTATGCCGGGAGGCAGATGTGAGGGGCCTGATTCTGTATGTGCTGGGAGTCTTACTAACTCACATCGTCATCATTAGTATTGGCACGTGCACCTGCTCTATGCCGGGGGTAGATATGAGGGGCCTGATTCTGTATGTGCTGGGAGTCTTACTAACTCACATCATCATCATTAGTATTGGCACGTACACCTGCCCTATGCCGGGAGGCAAATGTGAGGGGCCTGATCTTATATGTGCTGGGAGTCTTACTAACTCACATTGTTATCATTAGTATTGGCGCGTGCACCTGCACTATGCCGTGGGCAGATGTGAGGGGCCTGATTCTGTATGTGCTGGGAGTCTTACTAACTCACATCGTCATCATTAGTATTGGCACGTGCACCTGCGCTATGCCGGGGGGCAGATGTGAGGAGCCTGATTCTGCATGTGCTGGGAGTCTTACTAACTCACATCGTCATCATTAGTATTGGCGCGTGCACCTGTGCTATGCCGGGGGCAGATGTGAGGGGCCTGATTCTGTATGTGCTGGGAGTCTTACTAACTCACATCGTCATCATTAGTATTGGCACGTGCACCTGTGCTATGCCGGGGGGCAGATGTGAGGAGCCTGATTCTGTATGTGCTGGGAGTCTTACTAACTCACATCGTTATCATTGGTATTGGCACGTGCACCTGCGCTATGCCGGGGGGGAAGATTTAAGGAGCCTGAATCTGTATGTGCTGGGAGTCTTACTAACTCACATCGTCATCATTAGTATTGGCACGTGTACCAGCGCTATGCTGGGGGGCAGATATAAGGAGCCTGATTCTGTATGTGCTGGGAGTCTTACTAACTCACATCGTCATCATTAGTATTGGCACGTGTACCAGCGCTATGCTGGGGGGCAGATATAAGGAGCCTGATTCTGTATGTGCTGGGAGTCTTACTCACATCGTCATCATTAGTATTGGCACGTGCACCTGCACTATGCCGGGGGGCAGATGTGAGGGGCCTGAGTCTGTATGTGCTGGGAGTGTTACTAACTCACATCGTCATCATTACTATTGGCATCTGTACCAGTGCTATGCCAGGGGCAGATGTGAGGGGCCTGATTCTGTATGTGCTGGGAGTCTTACTAACTCACATCGTCATCATTAGTATTGGCACGTACACCAGCGCTATGCCGGGTGGCAGATATAAGGAGCCTGATTCTGTATGTGCTGGGAGTCTTACTAACTCACATCGTCATCATTAGTATTGGCGCGTGCACCTGTGCTATGCCGGGGGCAGATGTGAGGGGCCTGATTCTGTATGTGCTGGGAGTCTTACTAACTCACATCGTCATCATTAGTATTGGCACGTGCACCTGCGCTATGCCGGGGGGCAGATGTGAGGGGCCTGATTCTGTATGTGCTGGGAGTCTTACTTACTCACATCGTCATCATTAGTATTGGCACGTGCACCTGCCCTATGCCGGGGGGCAGATATAAGGAGCCTGATTCTGTATGTGCTGGGAGTCTACTAACTCACATCGTCATCATTAGTACTGGCACGTGCACCTGCGCTATGCCTGTGGGCAGATGTGAGGAGCCTGATTCTGTATGTGCTGGGAGTCTTACTAACTCACTTCGTCATCATTGGTATTGGCACGTGCACCTGCGCTATGCCGGGGGGGAAGATTTAAGGAGCCTGATTCTGTATGTGCTGGGAGTCTTACTAACTCACATCGTCATCATTAGTATTGGCACGAGCACCTGCGCTATGCCGGGAGGCAGATGTGAGGGGCCTGATTCTGTATGTGCTGGGAGTCTTACTAACTCACATCGTCATCATTAGTATTGGCACGTGCACCTGCTCTATGCCGGGGGTAGATATGAGGGGCCTGATTCTGTATGTGCTGGGAGTCTTACTAACTCACATCATCATCATTAGTATTGGCACGTACACCTGCCCTATGCCGGGAGGCAAATGTGAGGGGCCTGATCCTATATGTGCTGGGAGTCTTACTAACTCACATCGTTATCATTAGTATTGGCGCGTGCACCTGCACTATGCCGTGGGCAGATGTGAGGGGCCTGATTCTGTATGTGCTGGGAGTCTTACTAACTCACATCGTCATCATTAGTATTGGCACGTGCACCTGCGCTATGCCGGGGGGCAGATGTGAGGAGTCTGATTCTGCATGTGCAGGGAGTCTTACTAACTCACATCGTCATCATTAGTATTGGCGCGTGCACCTGTGCTATGCCGGGGGCAGATGTGAGGGGCCTGATTCTGTATGTGCTGGGAGTCTTACTAACTCACATCGTCATCATTAGTATTGGCACGTGCACCTGCGCTATGCCGGGGGGCAGATGTGAGGGGCCTGATTCTGTATGTGCTGGGAGTCTTACTTACTCACATCGTCATCATTAGTATTGGCACGTGCACCTGCCCTATGCCGGGGGGCAGATATAAGGAGCCTGATTCTGTATGTGCTGGGAGTCTACTAACTCACATCGTCATCATTAGTACTGGCACGTGCACCTGCGCTATGCCTGTGGGCAGATGTGAGGAGCCTGATTCTGTATGTGCTGGGAGTCTTACTAACTCACTTCGTCATCATTGGTATTGGCACGTGCACCTGCGCTATGCCGGGGGGGAAGATTTAAGGAGCCTGATTCTGTATGTGCTGGGAGTCTTACTAACTCACATCGTCATCATTAGTATTGGCACGTGTACCAGTGCTATGCTGGGGGGCAGATATAAGGAGCCTGATTCTGTATGTGCTGGGAGTCTTACTAACTCACATCGTCATCATTAGTATTGGCACGTGTACCAGCGCTATGCTGGGGGGCAGATATAAGGAGCCTGATTCTGTATGTGCTGGGAGTCTTACTCACATCGTCATCATTAGTATTCGCAAATGCACCTGCGCTATGCCGGGGGGCAGATGTGAGGGGCCTGAGTCTGTATGTGCTGGGAGTGTTACTAACTCACATCGTCATCAGTAGTATTGGCATCTGTACCAGTGCTATGCCAGGGGCAGATGTGAGGGGCCTGATTCTGTATGTGCTGGGAGTCTTACTAACTCACATCGTCATCATTAGTATTGGCACGTACACCTGCGCTATGCCGGGGGGCAGATATAAGGAGCCTGATTCTGTATCTGCTGGGAGTCTTACTAACTCACATAATCATCATTAGTATTGGCACGTACACCTGCGCTATGCCGGGGGGCAGATATAAGGAGCCTGATTATGTATGTGCTGGGAGTCTTACTAACTCACATAGTCATCATTAGTATTGGCACGTGTACCTGCGCTATGCCGGGGGCAGATGTGAGGAGCCTGATTCTGTATGTGCTGGGAGTCTTACTAACTCACATCGTCATCATTAGTATTGGCACGTGCACCTGTGCTATGCAGATATAAGGAGCCTGATTCTGTATGTGCTGGGAGTCTAACTCACATCGTCATCATTAGTATTGGCACGTGCACCTGCGCTATGCCGGGTGGAAGATATAATGAGCCTGATTCTGTATGTGCTGGGAGTGTTACTAACTCACATCGTCATCATTAGTATTGGCATCTGTACCAGCGCTATGCCAGGGGCAGATGTGAGGGGCCTGATTCTGTATGTGCTGGGAGTCTTACTAACTCACATCGTCATCATTAGTATTGGCACGTCTACCAGCGCTATGCCGGGGGGCAGATGTGAGGGGCCTGATTCTGTATGTGCTGGGAGTCTTAATAACTCACATTGTCATCATTAGTATTGGCACGTGCACCTGCGCTATGCCGGAGGCAGATATAAGGAGCCTGATTCTGTATGTGCTGGGAGTCTTACTAACTCACATCGCCATCATTAGTATTGGTGCGTGCACCTGCGCTATGCCGTGGGCAGACATGAGGGGCCTGATTCTGTATGTGCTGGGAGTCTTACTAACTCACATCGTCATCATTAGCATTGGCACGTACACCAGCGCTATGCCGGGGGGCAGTTATAAGGAGCCTGATTATGTATGTGCTGGGAGTCTTACTAACTCACATCGCCATCATTAGTATTGGCGCGTGCACCTGCGCTATGCCGTGGGCAGATGTGAGGGGCCTGATTCTGTATGTGCTGGGAGTCTTACTAACTCACATCATCAGCATTAGTATTGGCACGTGCACCTGCACTATGCGTGGGGCAGATGTGAGGGGCCTGATTCTGTATGTGCTGGGAGTCTTACTAACTCACATCATCATCATTAGTATTGGCACGTGCACCTGCGCTATGCCGGGAGGCAGATGTGAGGGGCCTGATTCTGTATGTGCTGGGAGTCTTACTAACTCACATCGTCATCATTAGTATTGGCACGTGCACCTGCTCTATGCCGGGGGTAGATATGAGGGGCCTGATTCTGTATGTGCTGGGAGTCTTACTAACTCACATCATCATCATTAGTATTGGCACGTACACCTGCCCTATGCCGGGAGGCAAATGTGAGGGGCCTGATCTTATATGTGCTGGGAGTCTTACTAACTCACATTGTTATCATTAGTATTGGCGCGTGCACCTGCACTATGCCGTGGGCAGATGTGAGGGGCCTGATTCTGTATGTGCTGGGAGTCTTACTAACTCACATCGTCATCATTAGTATTGGCACGTGCACCTGCGCTATGCCGGGGGGCAGATGTGAGGAGCCTGATTCTGCATGTGCTGGGAGTCTTACTAACTCACATCGTCATCATTAGTATTGGCGCGTGCACCTGTGCTATGCCGGGGGCAGATGTGAGGGGCCTGATTCTGTATGTGCTGGGAGTCTTACTAACTCACATCGTCATCATTAGTATTGGCACGTGCACCTGTGCTATGCCGGGGGGCAGATGTGAGGAGCCTGATTCTGTATGTGCTGGGAGTCTTACTAACTCACATCGTTATCATTGGTATTGGCACGTGCACCTGCGCTATGCCGGGGGGGAAGATTTAAGGAGCCTGAATCTGTATGTGCTGGGAGTCTTACTAACTCACATCGTCATCATTAGTATTGGCACGTGTACCAGCGCTATGCTGGGGGGCAGATATAAGGAGCCTGATTCTGTATGTGCTGGGAGTCTTACTAACTCACATCGTCATCATTAGTATTGGCACGTGTACCAGCGCTATGCTGGGGGGCAGATATAAGGAGCCTGATTCTGTATGTGCTGGGAGTCTTACTCACATCGTCATCATTAGTATTGGCACGTGCACCTGCACTATGCCGGGGGGCAGATGTGAGGGGCCTGAGTCTGTATGTGCTGGGAGTGTTACTAACTCACATCGTCATCATTACTATTGGCATCTGTACCAGTGCTATGCCAGGGGCAGATGTGAGGGGCCTGATTCTGTATGTGCTGGGAGTCTTACTAACTCACATCGTCATCATTAGTATTGGCACGTACACCAGCGCTATGCCGGGTGGCAGATATAAGGAGCCTGATTCTGTATGTGCTGGGAGTCTTACTAACTCACATAATCATCATTAGTATTGGCACGTACACCTGCGCTATGCCGGGGGGCAGATATAAGGAGCCTGATTATGTATGTGCTGGGAGTCTTACTAACTCACATAGTCATCATTAGTATTGGCCCGTGTACCTGCGCTAAGCCGGGGGCAGATGTGAAGAGCCTGATTCTGTATGTGCTGGGAGTCTTACTAACTCATATCGTCATCATTAGTATTGGCACGTGCACCTGTGCTATGCAGATATAAGGAGCCTGATTCTGTGTGTGCTGGGAGTCTAACTCACATCGTCATCATTAGTATTGGCACGTGCACCTGCGCTATGCCGGGTGGAAGATATAATGAGCCTGATTCTGTATGTGCTGGGAGTGTTACTAACTCACATCGTCATCATTAGTATTGGCATCTGTACCAGCGCTATGCCAGGGGCAGATGTGAGGGGCCTGATTCTGTATGTGCTGGGAGTCTTACTAACTCACATCGTCATCATTAGTATTGGCACGTCTACCAGCGCTATGCCGGGGGGCAGATGTGAGGGGCCTGATTCTGTATGTGCTGGGAGTCTTACTAACTCACATAGTCATCATTAGTATTGGCACGTGCACCTGGGCTATGCCGGGTGGCATATATAGTGAGCCTGATTCTATACGTGCTGGGAGTCTTACTAACTCACATAGTCATCATTAGTACTGGTTCGTGCACCTGCGCTATGCCGGGGGGCAGATGTGAGGGCCTGATTCTGTATGTGCTGGGAGTCTTACTAACTCACGTCGCCATCATTAGTCTTGGCACGTGTACCTGCGCTATGCCGGGGGCAGATTTGAGGAGCCTGATTCTGTATGTGCTGGGAGTCTAACTCACATCGTCATCATTAGTATTGGCACATACACCTGCGCTATGCCGGGGGGCAGATATAAGGAGCCTGACTCTGTATGTGCTGTGGGAGTCTTACTAACTCACATCATCATCATTAGTATTGGCACGTACACCTGCGCTATGCCGGGGGGCAGATATAAGGAGCCTGACTCTGTATGTGCTGGGAGTCTTACTAACTCACGTCGTCATCATTAATATTGGCACGTGCACCTGCCCTATGCAGGGGGGCAGATATAAGGAGCCAGATTCTGTATGTGCTGGGAGTCTTACTAACTCACATCGCCATCATTAGTATTGGCGCGTGCATCTGCGCTATGCCGTGGGCAGATGTGAGGGGCCTGATTCTGTATGTGCTGGGAGTCTTACTAACTCACATCGTCATCATTAGTATTGGCACGTGCACCTGCGCTATGCCGGGTGGAAGATATAATGAGCCTGATTCTGTATGTGCTGGGAGTGTTACTAACTCACATCGTCATCATTAGTATTGGCGCGTGCACCTGCACTATGCGTGGGGCAGATGTGAGGGGCCTGATTCTGTATGTGCTGGGAGTCTTACTAACTCACATCGTCATCATTAGTATTGGCACGTGCACCTGCGCTATGCCGGGTGGAAGATATAAGGAGCCTGACTCTGTATGTGCTGGGAGTGTTACTAACTCACATCGTCATCATTAGTATTGGCACGTGCACCTGCCCTATGCCGGGGGGCAGATATAAGGAGCCTGATTCTGTATGTGCTGGGAGTCTTATTAACTCACATTGTCATCATTAGTATTGGCACGTGCACCTGCGCTATGCCGGGGGCAGATATAAGGAGCCAGATTCTGTATGTGCTGGGAGTCTTACTAACTCACATCGCCATCATTAGTATTGGCGCGTGCACCTGCGCTATGCCGTGGGCAGATGTGAGGGGCCTGATTCTGTATGTGCTGGGAGTCTTACTAACTCACTTCGTCATCATTAGTATTGGCACGTGCACCTGCGCTATGCCGGGTGGAAGATATAATGAGCCTGATTCTGTATGTGCTGGGAGTTTTACTAACTCACATCGTCATCATTAGTATTGGCACGTGCACCTGCACTATGCGTGGGGCAGATGTGAGGGGCCTGATTCTGTATGTGCTGGGAGTCTTACTAACTCACATCGTCATCATTAGTATTGGCACGTGCACCTGCGCTATGCCGGGAGGCAGATGTGAGGGGCCTGATTCTGTATGTGCTGGGAGTCTTACTAACTCACATCGTCATCATTAGTATTGGCACGTGCACCTGCTCTATGCCGGGGGTAGATATGAGGGGCCTGATTCTGTATGTTATGGGAGTCTTACTAACTCACATCATCATCATTAGTATTGGCACGTACACCTGCCCTATGCCGGGGGCAGATGTGAGGAGCCTGATTCTATACGTGCTGGGAGTCTTACTAACTCACATCGTCATCATTAGTATTGGCACGTGCACCTGCGCTATGCAGGGGGCAGATATGAGGGGCCTGATTCTGTATGTGCTGGGAGTCTTACTAACTCACATCGTCATCATTAGTATTGGCACGTGTACCAGCACTATGCCGGGGGGCAGATGGGAGGGGCCTGATTCTGTATGTGCTGGGAGTCTTACTAACTCACATCGTCATCATTAGTATTGGCACGTGCACCTGCGCTATGCCTGGGGGCAGATGTGAGGAGACTGATTCTGTATGTGCTGGGAGTCTTACTAACACACATCGTCATCATTAGTATTGGCACGTGCACCTGCGCTATGCCGGGGGCAGATGTGAGGAGCCTGATTCTGTATGTGCTGGGAGTCTTACTAACTCACATCGTCATCATTAGTATTGGCACGTGCACCTGCGCTATGCCGGGGGGCAGATGTGAGGGGACTGATTCTGTATGTGCTGGGAGTCTTACTAACTCACATAGTCATCATTAGTATTGGCACGTGCACCTGCGCTATGCCGGGGGGCAGATATAATGAGCCTGTTGCTATACGTGCTGGGAGTCTTACTGACTCACATCGTCAGTCAGTAAGACTCGTATTGGCACGTGCACCTTTCCTATGCCGGGGGGCAGATATAAGGAGCCTGATTCTGTATGTGTTGGGAGTCTTACTAACTCTCATCGTCACCATTAGTATTGGCATGTGCACCTGCGCTATGCTGGGCGGCAGATGGGAGGGGCCTGATTCTGTATGTGCTGTGGGAGTCTTCCTAACTCACAACGTCATCATTAGTATTGGCACGTGCACCTGCGCTATGCCGGGGGGCAGATGTGAGGAGCCTGATTCTGTATGTGCTGGGAGTCTTACTAACTCACATCGTCATCATTAGTATTGGCACGTGCACCTGCGCTATGCCGGGGGCAGATGTGAGGGGCCTGATTCTGTATGTGCTGGGAGTCTTACTAACTCACATAGTCATCATTAGTATTGGCACGTGCACCTGCTCTATGCCGGGGGTAGATATGAGGGGCCTGATTCTGTATGTTATGGGAGTCTTACTAACTCACATCATCATCATTAGTATTGGCACGTACACCTGCCCTATGCCGGGGGCAGATGTGAGGAGCCTGATTCTATACGTGCTGGGAGTCTTACTAACTCACATCGTCATCATTAGTATTGGCACGTGCACCTGCGCTATGCAGGGGGCAGATATGAGGGGCCTGATTCTGTATGTGCTGGGAGTCTTACTAACTCACATCGTCATCATTAGTATTGGCACGTGTACCAGCACTATGCCGGGGGGCAGATGGGAGGGGCCTGATTCTGTATGTGCTGGGAGTCTTACTAACTCACATCGTCATCATTAGTATTGGCACGTGCACCTGCGCTATGCCTGGGGGCAGATGTGAGGAGACTGATTCTGTATGTGCTGGGAGTCTTACTAACACACATCGTCATCATTAGTATTGGCACGTGCACCTGCGCTATGCCGGGGGGCAGATGTGAGGGGACTGATTCTGTATGTGCTGGGAGTCTTACTAACTCACATAGTCATCATTAGTATTGGCACGTGCACCTGCGCTATGCCGGGGGGCAGATATAATGAGCCTGTTGCTATACGTGCTGGGAGTCTTACTGACTCACATCGTCAGTCAGTAAGACTCGTATTGGCACGTGCACCTTTCCTATGCCGGGGGGCAGATATAAGGAGCCTGATTCTGTATGTGTTGGGAGTCTTACTAACTCTCATCGTCACCATTAGTATTGGCATGTGCACCTGCGCTATGCTGGGCGGCAGATGGGAGGGGCCTGATTCTGTATGTGCTGTGGGAGTCTTCCTAACTCACAACATCATCATTAGTATTGGCACGTGCACCTGCGCTATGCCGGGGGGCAGATGTGAGGAGCCTGATTCTGTATGTGCTGGGAGTCTTACTAACTCACATCGTCATCATTAGTATTGGCACGTGCACCTGCGCTATGCCGGGGGCAGATGTGAGGGGCCTGATTCTGTATGTGCTGGGAGTCTTACTAACTCACATAGTCATCATTAGTATTGGCACGTGCACCTGCGTTATGCCGGGGGGCAGATATAATGAGCCTGTTGCTATACGTGCTGGGAGTCTTACTGTCTCACATCGTCAGTCAGTAAGACTCGTATTGGCACGTGCACCTGTGCTATGCTGGGGGGCAGATGTGAGGAGCCTGATTCTGTATGTGCTGGGAGTCTTACTAACTCACATCGTCATCATTAGTATTGGCACGTGCACCTGCGCTATGCCGGGGGGCAGATGTGAGGAGACTGATTCTGTATGTGCTGGGAGTCTTACTAACACACATCGTCATCATTAGTATTGGCACGTGCACCTGCGCTATGCCGGGGGCAGATGTGAGGAGCCTGATTCTGTATGTGCTGGGAGTCTTACTAACTCACATGGTCATCATTAGTATTGGCACGTGCCCCTGCGCTATGCCGGGGGGCAGATGTGAGGGGACTGATTCTGTATGTGCTGGGAGTCTTACTAACTCACATAGTCATCATTAGTATTGGCACGTGCACCTGCGCTATGTCGGGGGGCAGATATAATGAGCCTGTTGCTATACGTGCTGGGAGTCTTACTGACTCACATCGTCAGTCAGTAAGACTCGTATTGGCACGTGCACCTTTGCTATGCCGGGGGGCAGATATAAGGAGCCTGATTCTGTATGTGTTGGGAGTCTTACTAACTCACATCGTCACCATTAGTATTGGCATGTGCACCTGCGCTATGCTGGGCGGCAGATGGGAGGGGCCTGATTCTGTATGTGCTGTGGGAGTCTTCCTAACTCACATCGTCATCATTAGTATTGGCACGTGCACCTGCGCTATGCCGGGGGGCAGATGTGAGGGGACTGATTCTGTATGTGCTGGGAGTCTTACTAACTCACATAGTCATCATTAGTATTGGCACGTGCACCTGCGCTATGCCGGGGGGCAGATATAATGAGTCTGTTGCTATACGTGCTGGGAGTCTTACTGTCTCACATCGTCAGTCAGTAAGACTCGTATTGGCACGTGCACCTGTGCTATGCTGGGGGGCAGCTGTGAGGAGCCTGATTCTGTATGTGCTGGGAGTCTTACTAACTCACATCGTCATCATTAGTATTGGCACGTGCACCTGCGCTATGCCGGGGGGCAGATGTGAGGGGACTGATTCTGTATGTGTTGGGAGTCTTACTAACTCACATAGTCATCATTAGTATTGGCACGTGCACCTGCGCTATGCCGGGGGGCAGATATAATGAGCCTGTTGCTATACGTGCTGGGAGTCTTACTGACTCACATCGTCAGTCAGTAAGACTCGTATTGGCACGTGCACCTTTGCTATGCCGGGGGGCAGATATAAGGAGCCTGATTCTGTATGTGTTGGGAGTCTTACTAACTCACATCGTCACCATTAGTATTGGCATGTGCACCTGCGCTATGCTGGGGGGCAGATGGGAGGGGCCTGATTCTGTATGTGCTGTGGGAGTCTTCCTAACTCACATCATAATCATTAGTATTGGCACGTGCACCTGTGCTATGCCGGGAGGCAGATGTGAGGGGCCTGATTCTCTATGTGCTGGAAGTCTTACTAACTCACATCGTCATCATTAGTATTGGCACGTGCACCTGCGCTATGCCGGGGGGCAGATGTGAGGAGCCTGATTCTGTATGTGCTGGGAGTCTTACTAACTCACATCATCATCATTAGTATTGGCACGTGCACCTTTGCTATGCCGGGGGGCAGATATAAGGAGCCTGATTCTGTATGTGTTGGGAGTCTTACTAACTCACATCGTCACCATTAGTATTGGCATGTGCACCTGCGCTATGCTGGGGGGCAGATGGGAGGGGCCTGATTCTGTATGTGCTGTGGGAGTCTTCCTAACTCACATCATAATCATTAGTATTGGCACGTGCACCTGTGCTATGCCGGGAGGCAGATGTGAGGGGCCTGATTCTCTATGTGCTGGAAGTCTTACTAACTCACATCGTCATCATTAGTATTGGCACGTGCACCTGCGTTATGCCGGGGGGCAGATATAATGAGCCTGTTGCTATACGTGCTGGGAGTCTTACTGTCTCACATCGTCAGTCAGTAAGACTCGTATTGGCACGTGCACCTGTGCTATGCCGGGAGGCAGATGTGAGGGGCCTGATTCTCTATGTGCTGGGAGTCTTACTAACTCACATCGTCATCATTAGTATTGGCGCGTGCACCTGCGATATGCCATGGGGCAGATGTGAGGGCCTGATTCTGTATGTGCTGGGAGTCTTACTAACTCACATCGCCATCATTAGTATTGGCACATCTACCTGCGCTATGCCGGGGGCAGATGTGAGGAGCCTGATTCTATACGTGCTGGGAGTCTTACTAACTCACATCGTCATCATTAGTATTGGCACGTGCACCTGCGCTATGCCGGGGGCAGATATGAGCAGCCTGATTCTGTATGTGCTGGGAGTCTTACTAACTCACATCGTCATCATTAGTATTGGCACGTGCACCTGCGCTATGCCAGGTGGCAGATATAGTGAGCCTGATTCTGTATGTGCTGGGAGTCTTACTAACTCACATCATCATCATTAGTATTGGCACGTGCACTTGCGCTATGCCGGGGGCAGATATAAGGAGCCTGATTCTGTATGTGCTGGGAGTCTTACTAACTCACATCGCCATCATTAGTATTGGCGCGTGCACCTGCGCTATGCCGTGGGCAGATGTGAGGGGCCTGATTCTGTATGTGCTGGGAGTCTTACTAACTCACATCATCATCATTAGTATTGGCACGTGCACCTGCGCTATGCCGGGGGGCAGATGTGAGGGGCCTGATTCTGTATGTGCTGGGAGTCTTATTAACTCACATTGTCATCATTAGTATTGGCACGTCCACCTGCACTATGCGTGGGGCAGATGTGAGGGGCCTGATTCTGTATGTGCTGGGAGTCTTACTAACTCACATCGTCATCATTAGTATTGGCACGTGCACCTGCGCTATGCCGGGAGGCAGATGTGAGGGGCCTGATTCTGTATGTGCTGGGAGTCTTACTAACTCACATCGTCATCATTAGTATTGGCACGTGCACCTGCTCTATGCCGGGGGTAGATATGAGGGGCCTGATTCTGTATGTGCTGGGAGTCTTACTAACTCACATCATCATCATTAGTATTGGCACGTACACCTGCCCTATGCCGGGAGGCAAATGTGAGGGGCCTGATCCTATATGTGCTGGGAGTCTTACTAACTCACATCGTTATCATTAGTATTGGCGCGTGCACCTGCACTATGCCGTGGGCAGATGTGAGGGGCCTGATTCTGTATGTGCTGGGAGTCTTACTAACTCACATCGTCATCATTAGTATTGGCACGTGCACCTGCGCTATGCCGGGGGGCAGATGTGAGGAGTCTGATTCTGCATGTGCTGGGAGTCTTACTAACTCACATCGTCATCAATAGTATTGGCGCGTGCACCTGTGCTATGCCGGGGGCAGATATGAGGGGCCTGATTCTGTATGTGCGGGGAGTCTTACTAACTCACATCGTCATCATTAGTATTGGCACGTGCACCTGCGCTATGCCGGGGGGCAGATGTGAGGGGCCTGATTCTGTATGTGCTGGGAGTCTTACTTACTCACATCGTCATCATTAGTATTGGCACGTGCACCTGCCCTATGCCGGGGGGCAGATATAAGGAGCCTGATTCTGTATGTGCTGGGAGTCTACTAACTCACATCGTCATCATTAGTACTGGCACGTGCACCTGCGCTATGCCTGTGGGCAGATGTGAGGAGCCTGATTCTGTATGTGCTGGGAGTCTTACTAACTCACTTCGTCATCATTGGTATTGGCACGTGCACCTGCGCTATGCCGGGGGGGAAGATTTAAGGAGCCTGATTCTGTATGTGCTGGGAGTCTTACTAACTCACATCGTCATCATTAGTATTGGCAC
This sequence comes from Taudactylus pleione, assembly GCA_031769625.1. Taxonomy (NCBI): domain Eukaryota; kingdom Metazoa; phylum Chordata; class Amphibia; order Anura; family Myobatrachidae; genus Taudactylus; species Taudactylus pleione. The sequence continues at coordinate 263,101 of JAUIMM010003146.1, read as the reverse complement.
GTGTACCAGTGCTATGCTGGGGGGCAGATATAAGGAGCCTGATTCTGTATGTGCTGGGAGTCTTACTAACTCACATCGTCATCATTAGTATTGGCACGTGTACCAGCGCTATGCTGGGGGGCAGATATAAGGAGCCTGATTCTGTATGTGCTGGGAGTCTTACTCACATCGTCATCATTAGTATTCGCAAATGCACCTGCGCTATGCCGGGGGGCAGATGTGAGGGGCCTGAGTCTGTATGTGCTGGGAGTGTTACTAACTCACATCGTCATCAGTAGTATTGGCATCTGTACCAGTGCTATGCCAGGGGCAGATGTGAGGGGCCTGATTCTGTATGTGCTGGGAGACTTACTAACTCACATCATCATCATTAGTATTGGCACGTACACCTGCGCTATGCCGGGGGGCAGATATAAGGAGCCTGATTCTGTATCTGCTGGGAGTCTTACTAACTCACATAATCATCATTAGTATTGGCACGTACACCTGCGCTATGCCGGGGGGCAGATATAAGGAGCCTGATTATGTATGTGCTGGGAGTCTTACTAACTCACATAGTCATCATTAGTATTGGCACGTGTACCTGCGCTATGCCGGGGGCAGATGTGAGGAGCCTGATTCTGTATGTGCTGCGAGTCTTACTAACTCACATCGTCATCATTAGTATTGGCACGTGCACCTGTGCTATGCAGATATAAGGAGCCTGATTCTGTATGTGCTGGGAGTCTAACTCACATCGTCATCATTAGTATTGGCACGTGCACCTGCGCTATGCCGGGTGGAAGATATAATGAGCCTGATTCTGTATGTGCTGGGAGTGTTACTAACTCACATCGTCATCATTAGTATTGGCATCTGTACCAGCGCTATGCCAGGGGCAGATGTGAGGGGCCTGATTCTGTATGTGCTGGGAGTCTTATTAACTCACATCGTCATCATTAGTATTGGCACATGCACCTGCGCTATGCCGGGTGGCAGATATAGTGAGCCTGATTCTATACGTGCTGGGAGTCTTACTAACTCACATAGTCATCATTAGTACTGGCGCGTGCACCTGCGCTATGCCGGGGGGCAGATGTGAGGGCCTGATTCTGTAAGTGCTGGGAGTCTTACTAACTCACGTCGCCATCATTAGTATTGGCACGTGTACCTGCGCTATGCCGGGGGCAGATTTGAGGAGCCTGATTCTGTATGTGCTTGGAGTCTAACTCACATCGTCATCATTAGTATTGGCACGTGCACCTGCGCTATGACGGGGGGCAGATATAAGGAGCCAGATTCTGTATGTGCTGTGGGAGTCTTACTAACTCACATCATCATCATTAGTATTGGCACATACACCTGCGCTATGCCGGGGGGCAGATATAAGGAGCCTGACTCTGTATGTGCTGGGAGTCTTACTAACTCACATCGTCATCATTAGTATTGGCACGTGCACCTGCCCTATGCCGGGGGGCAGATATAAGGAGCCTGATTCTGTATGTGCTGGGAGTCTTATTAACTCACATTGTCATCATTAGTATTGGCACGTGCACCTGCGCTATGCCGGGGGCAGATATAAGGAGCCAGATTCTGTATGTGCTGGGAGGCTTACTAACTCACATCGCCATCATTAGTATTGGCGCGTGCACCTGCGCTATGCCGTGGGCAGATGTGAGGGGCCTGATTCTGTATGTGCTGGGAGTCTTACTAACTCACATCGTCATCATTAGTATTGGCACGTGCACCTGCGCTATGCCGGGTGGAAGATATAATGAGCCTGATTCTGTATGTGCTGGGAGTGTTACTAACTCACATCGTCATCATTAGTATTGGCACGTGCACCTGCCCTATGCCGGGGGGCAGATATAAGGAGCCTGATTCTGTATGTGCTGGGAGTCTTATTAACTCACATTGTCATCATTAGTATTGGCACGTGCACCTGCGCTATGCCAGGGGCAGATATAAGGAGCCTGATTCTGTATGTGCTGTGGGAGTCTTACTAACTCACATGATCATCATTAGTATTGGCACGTACACCTGCGCTATGCCGGGGGGCAGATATAAGGAGCCTGACTCTGTATGTGCTGGGAGTCTTACTAACTCACATCGTCATCATTAGTATTGGCACGTGCACCTGCCCTATGCCGGGGGGCAGATGTGAGGAGTCTGATTCTGCATGTGCTGGGAGTCTTACTAACTCACATCGTCATCATTAGTATTGGCGCGTGCACCTGTGCTATGCCGGGGGCAGATGTGAGGGGCCTGATTCTGTATGTGCTGGGAGTCTTACTAACTCACATCGTCATCATTAGTATTGGCACGTGCACCTGCGCTATGCCGGGGGGCAGATGTGAGGGGCCTGATTCTGTATGTGCTGGGAGTCTTACTTACTCACATCGTCATCATTAGTATTGGCACGTGCACCTGCCCTATGCCGGGGGGCAGATATAAGGAGCCTGATTCTGTATGTGCTGGGAGTCTACTAACTCACATCGTCATCATTAGTACTGGCACGTGCACCTGCGCTATGCCTGTGGGCAGATGTGAGGAGCCTGATTCTGTATGTGCTGGGAGTCTTACTAACTCACATTGTCATCATTGGTATTGGCACGTGCACCTGCGCTATGCCGGGGGGGAAGATTTAAGGAGCCTGATTCTGTATGTGCTGGGAGTCTTACTAACTCACATCGTCATCATTAGTATTGGCACGTGTACCAGCGCTATGCTGGGGGGCAGATATAAGGAGCCTGATTCTGTATGTGCTGGGAGTCTTACTAACTCACATCGTCATCATTAGTATTGGCACGTGTACCAGCGCTATGCTGGGGGGCAGATATAAGGAGCCTGATTCTGTATGTGCTGGGAGTCTTACTCACATCGTCATCATTAGTATTCGCAAATGCACCTGCGCTATGCCGGGGGGCAGATGTGAGGGGCCTGAGTCTGTATGTGCTGGGAGTGTTACTAACTCACATCGTCATCAGTAGTATTGGCATCTGTACCAGTGCTATGCCAGGGGCAGATGTGAGGGGCCTGATTCTGTATGTGCTGGAAGTCTTACTAACTCACATCGTCATCATTAGTATTGGCACGTACACCTGCGCTATGCCGGGGGGCAGATATAAGGAGCCTGATTCTGTATCTGCTGGGAGTCTTACAAACTCACATAATCATCATTAGTATTGGCACGTACACCTGCGCTATGCCGGGGGGCAGATATAAGGAGCCTGATTATGTATGTGCTGGGAGTCTTACTAACTCACATAGTCATCATTAGTATTGGCACGTGTACCTGCGCTATGCCGGGGGCAGATGTGTGGAGCCTGATTCTGTATGTGCTGGGAGTCTTACTAACTCACATCGTCATCATTAGTATTGGCACGTGCACCTGTGCTATGCAGATATAAGGAGCCTGATTCTGTATGTGCTGGGAGTCTAACTCACATCGTCATCATTAGTATTGGCACGTGCACCTGCGCTATGCCGGGTGGAAGATATAATGAGCCTGATTCTGTATGTGCTGGGAGTGTTACTAACTCACATCGTCATCATTAGTATTGGCATCTGTACCAGCACTATGCCTGGGGCAGATGTGAGGGGCCTGATTCTGTATGTGCTGGGAGTCTTACTAACTCACATCGTCATCATTAGTATTGGCACGTCTACCAGCGCTATGCCGGGGGGCAGATGTGAGGGGCCTGATTCTGTATGTGCTGGGAGTCTTACTTACTCACATCGTCATCATTAGTATTGGCACGTGCACCTGCCCTATGCCGGGGGGCAGATATAAGGAGCCTGATTCTGTATGTGCTGGGAGTCTACTAACTCACATCGTCATCATTAGTACTGGCACGTGCACCTGCGCTATGCCTGTGGGCAGATGTGAGGAGCCTGATTCTGTATGTGCTGGGAGTCTTACTAACTCACATCGTCATCATTAGTATTGGCACGTGCACCTGCGCTATGCCAGGTGGCAGATATAGTGAGCCTGATTCTGTATGTGCTGGGAGTCTTACTAACTCACATCATCATCATTAGTATTGGCACGTGCACTTGCGCTATGCCGGGGGCAGATATAAGGAGCCTGATTCTGTATGTGCTGGGAGTCTTACTAACTCACATCGCCATCATTAGTATTGGCGCGTGCACCTGCGCTATGCCGTGGGCAGATGTGAGGGGCCTGATTCTGTATGTGCTGGGAGTCTTACTAACTCACATCATCATCATTAGTATTGGCACGTGCACCTGCGCTATGCCGGGGGCAGATGTGAGGGGCCTGATTCTGTATGTGCTGGGAGTCTTATTAACTCACATTGTCATCATTAGTATTGGCACGTGCACCTGCACTATGCGTGGGGCAGATGTGAGGGGCCTGATTCTGTATGTGCTGGGAGTCTTACTAACTCACATCGTCATCATTAGTATTGGCACGTGCACCTGCGCTATGCCGGGAGGCAGATGTGAGGGGCCTGATTCTGTATGTGCTGGGAGTCTTACTAACTCACATCGTCATCATTAGTATTGGCACGTGCACCTGCTCTATGCCGGGGGTAGATATGAGGGGCCTGATTCTGTATGTGCTGGGAGTCTTACTAACTCACATCATCATCATTAGTATTGGCACGTACACCTGCCCTATGCCGGGAGGCAAATGTGAGGGGCCTGATCCTATATGTGCTGGGAGTCTTACTAACTCACATCGTTATCATTAGTATTGGCGCGTGCACCTGCACTATGCCGTGGGCAGATGTGAGGGGCCTGATTCTGTATGTGCTGGGAGTCTTACTAACTCACATCGTCATCATTAGTATTGGCACGTGCACCTGCGCTATGCCGGGGGGCAGATGTGAGGAGTCTGATTCTGCATGTGCTGGGAGTCTTACTAACTCACATCGTCATCATTAGTATTGGCGCGTGCACCTGTGCTATGCCGGGGGCAGATGTGAGGGGCCTGATTCTGTATGTGCTGGGAGTCTTACTAACTCACATCGTCATCATTAGTATTGGCACGTGCACCTGCGCTATGCCGGGGGGCAGATGTGAGGGGCCTGATTCTGTATGTGCTGGGAGTCTTACTTACTCACATCGTCATCATTAGTATTGGCACGTGCACCTGCCCTATGCCGGGGGGCAGATATAAGGAGCCTGATTCTGTATGTGCTGGGAGTCTACTAACTCACATCGTCATCATTAGTACTGGCACGTGCACCTGCGCTATGCCTGTGGGCAGATGTGAGGAGCCTGATTCTGTATGTGCTGGGAGTCTTACTAACTCACTTCGTCATCATTGGTATTGGCATGTGCACCTGCGCTATGCCGGGGGGGAAGATTTAAGGAGCCTGATTCTGTATGTGCTGGGAGTCTTACTAACTCACATCGTCATCATTAGTATTGGCACGTGTACCAGTGCTATGCTGGGGGGCAGATATAAGGAGCCTGATTCTGTATGTGCTGGGAGTCTTACTCACATCGTCATCATTAGTATTCGCAAATGCACCTGCGCTATGCCGGGGGGCAGATGTGAGGGGCCTGAGTCTGTATGTGTTGGGAGTGTTACTAACTCACATCGTCATCAGTAGTATTGGCATCTGTACCAGTGCTATGCCAGGGGCAGATGTGAGGGGCCTGATTCTGTATGTGCTGGGAGACTTACTAACTCACATCGTCATCATTAGTATTGGCACGTACACCTGCGCTATGCCGGGGGGCAGATATAAGGAGCCTGATTCTGTATCTGCTGGGAGTCTTACTAACTCACATAATCATCATTAGTATTGGCACGTACACCTGCGCTATGCCGGGGGGCAGATATAAGGAGCCTGATTATGTATGTGCTGGGAGTCTTACTAACTCACATAGTCATCATTAGTATTGGCACGTGTACCTGCGCTATGCCGGGGGCAGATGTGAGGAGCCTGATTCTGTATGTGCTGCGAGTCTTACTAACTCACATCGTCATCATTAGTATTGGCACGTGCACCTGTGCTATGCAGATATAAGGAGCCTGATTCTGTATGTGCTGGGAGTCTAACTCACATCGTCATCATTAGTATTGGCACGTGCACCTGCGCTATGCCGGGTGGAAGATATAATGAGCCTGATTCTGTATGTGCTGGGAGTGTTACTAACTCACATCGTCATCATTAGTATTGGCATCTGTACCAGCGCTATGCCAGGGGCAGATGTGAGGGGCCTGATTCTGTATGTGCTGGGAGTCTTACTAACTCACATCGTCATCATTAGTATTGGCACATGCACCTGCGCTATGCCGGGTGGCAGATATAGTGAGCCTGATTCTATACGTGCTGGGAGTCTTACTAACTCACATAGTCATCATTAGTACTGGCGCGTGCACCTGCGCTATGCCGGGGGGCAGATGTGAGGGCCTGATTCTGTATGTGCTGGGAGTCTTACTAACTCACGTCGCCATCATTAGTATTGGCACGTGTACCTGCGCTATGCCGGGGGCAGATTTGAGGAGCCTGTTTCTGTATGTGCTTGGAGTCTAACTCACATCGTCATCATTAGTATTGGCACGTGCACCTGCGCTATGACGGGGGGCAGATATAAGGAGCCAGATTCTGTATGTGCTGTGGGAGTCTTACTAACTCACATCATCATCATTAGTATTGGCACATACACCTGCGCTATGCCGGGGGGCAGATATAAGGAGCCTGACTCTGTATGTGCTGGGAGTCTTACTAACTCACATCGTCATCATTAGTATTGGCACGTGCACCTGCCCTATGCCGGGGGGCAGATATAAGGAGCCTGATTCTGTATGTGCTGGGAGTCTTATTAACTCACATTGTCATCATTAGTATTGGCACGTGCACCTGCGCTATGCCGGGGGCAGATATAAGGAGCCAGATTCTGTATGTGCTGGGAGGCTTACTAACTCACATCGCCATCATTAGTATTGGCGCGTGCACCTGCGCTATGCCGTGGGCAGATGTGAGGGGCCTGATTCTGTATGTGCTGGGAGTCTTACTAACTCACATCGTCATCATTAGTATTGGCACGTGCACCTGCGCTATGCCGGTTGGAAGATATAATGAGCCTGATTCTGTATGTGCTGGGAGTGTTACTAACTCACATCGTCATCATTAGTATTGGCACGTGCACCTGCCCTATGCCGGGGGGCAGATATAAGGAGCCTGATTCTGTATGTGCTGGGAGTCTTATTAACTCACATTGTCATCATTAGTATTGGCACGTGCACCTGCGCTATGCCAGGGGCAGATATAAGGAGCCTGATTCTGTATGTGCTGTGGGAGTCTTACTAACTCACATGATCATCATTAGTATTGGCACGTACACCTGCGCTATGCCGGGGGGCAGATATAAGGAGCCTGACTCTGTATGTGCTGGGAGTCTTACTAACTCACATCGTCATCATTAGTATTGGCACGTGCACCTGCCCTATGCCGGGGGGCAGATGTGAGGAGTCTGATTCTGCATGTGCTGGGAGTCTTACTAACTCACATCGTCATCATTAGTATTGGCGCGTGCACCTGTGCTATGCCGGGGGCAGATGTGAGGGGCCTGATTCTGTATGTGCTGGGAGTCTACTAACTCACATCGTCATCATTAGTACTGGCACGTGCACCTGCGCTATGCCTGTGGGCAGATGTGAGGAGCCTGATTCTGTATGTGCTGGGAGTCTTACTAACTCACATTGTCATCATTGGTATTGGCACGTGCACCTGCGCTATGCCGGGGGGGAAGATTTAAGGAGCCTGATTCTGTATGTGCTGGGAGTCTTACTAACTCACATCGTCATCATTAGTATTGGCACGTGTACCAGCGCTATGCTGGGGGGCAGATATAAGGAGCCTGATTCTGTATGTGCTGGGAGTCTTACTAACTCACATCGTCATCATTAGTATTGGCACGTGTACCAGCGCTATGCTGGGGGGCAGATATAAGGAGCCTGATTCTGTATGTGCTGGGAGTCTTACTCACATCGTCATCATTAGTATTCGCAAATGCACCTGCGCTATGCCGGGGGGCAGATGTGAGGGGCCTGAGTCTGTATGTGCTGGGAGTGTTACTAACTCACATCGTCATCAGTAGTATTGGCATCTGTACCAGTGCTATGCCAGGGGCAGATGTGAGGGGCCTGATTCTGTATGTGCTGGGAGTCTTACTAACTCACATCGTCATCATTAGTATTGGCATGTACACCTGCGCTATGCCGGGGGGCAGATATAAGGAGCCTGATTCTGTATCTGCTGGGAGTCTTACTAACTCACATAATCATCATTAGTATTGGCACGTACACCTGCGCTATGCCGGGGGGCAGATATAAGGAGCCTGATTATGTATGTGCTGGGAGTCTTACTAACTCACATAGTCATCATTAGTATTGGCACGTGTACCTGCGCTATGCCGGGGGCAGATGTGAGGAGCCTGATTCTGTATGTGCTGGGAGTCTTACTAACTCACATCGTCATCATTAGTATTGGCACGTGCACCTGTGCTATGCAGATATAAGGAGCCTGATTCTGTATGTGCTGGGAGTCTAACTCACATCGTCATCATTAGTATTGGCACGTGCACCTGCGCTATGCCGGGTGGAAGATATAATGAGCCTGATTCTGTATGTGCTGGGAGTGTTACTAACTCACATCATCATCATTAGTATTGGCATCTGTACCAGCACTATGCCTGGGGCAGATGTGAGGGGCCTGATTCTGTATGTGCTGGGAGTCTTACTAACTCACATCGTCATCATTAGTATTGGCACGTCTACCAGCGCTATGCCGGGGGGCAGATGTGAGGGGCCTGATTCTGTATGTGCTGGGAGTCTTACTAACTCACATAGTCATCATTAGTATTGGCACATGCACCTGCGCTATGCCGGGTGGCAGATATAGTGAGCCTGATTCTATACGTGCTGGGAGTCTTACTAACTCACATAGTCATCATTAGTACTGGCGCGTGCACCTGCGCTATGCCGGGGGGCAGATGTGAGGGCCTGATTCTGTATGTGCTGGGAGTCTTACTAACTCACGTCGCCATCATTAGTATTGGCACGTGTACCTGCGCTATGCCGGGGGCAGATTTGAGGAGCCTGATTCTGTATGTGCTTGGAGTCTAACTCACATCGTCATCATTAGTATTGGCACGTGCACCTGCGCTATGACGGGGGGCAGATATAAGGAGCCAGATTCTGTATGTGCTGTGGGAGTCTTACTAACTCACATCATCATCATTAGTATTGGCACATACACCTGCGCTATGCCGGGGGGCAGATATAAGGAGCCTGACTCTGTATGTGCTGGGAGTCTTACTAACTCACATTGTCATCATTAGTATTGGCACGTGCACCTGCCCTATGCCGGGGGGGCAGATATAAGGAGCCTGGTTCTGTATGTGCTGGGAGTCTTATTAACTCACATTGTCATCATTAGTATTGGCACGTGCACCTGCGCTATGCCGGGGGCAGATATAAGGAGCCTGATTCTGTATGTGCTGTGGGAGACTTACTAACTCACATCATCATCATTAGTTTTGGCACGTACACCTGCGCTATGCCGGGGGGCAGATATAAGGAGCCTGACTCTGTATGTGCTGGGAGTCTTACTAACTCACATCGTCATCATTAGTATTGGCACGTGCACCTGCCCTATGCCGGGGGGGCAGATATAAGGAGCCTGATTCTGTATGTGCTGGGAGTCTTATTAACTCACATTGTCATCATTAGTATTGGCACGTGCACCTGCGCTATGCCGGGGGCAGATATAAGGAGCCAGATTCTGTATGTGCTGGGAGGCTTACTAACTCACATCGCCATCATTAGTATTGGCACGTGCACCTGCGCTATGCCGTGGGCAGATGTGAGGGGCCTGATTCTGTATGTGCTGGGAGTCTTACTAACTCACATCGTCATCATTAGTATTGGCACGTGCACCTGCGCTATGCCGGGTGGAAGATATAATGAGCCTGATTCTGTATGTGCTGGGAGTGTTACTAACTCACATCGTCATCATTAGTATTGGCACGTGCACCTGCACTATGCGTGGGGCAGATGTGAGGGGCCTGATTCTGTATGTGCTGGGAGTCTTACTAACTCACATCGTCATCATTAGTATTGGCACGTGCACCTGCGCTATGCCGGGAGGCAGATGTGAGGGGCCTGATTCTGTATGTGCTGGGAGTCTTACTAACTCACATCGTCATCATTAATATTGGCACGTGCACCTGCTCTATGCCGGGGGTAGATATGAGGGGCCTGATTCTGTATGTTATGGGAGTCTTACTAACTCACATCATCATCATTAGTATTGGCACGTACACCTACCCTATGCCGGGAGGCAAATGTGAGGGGCCTGATCCTGTATGTGCTGGGAGTCTTACTAACTCACATCGTCATCATTAGTATTGGCACGTGCACCTGCCCTATGCCGGGGGGCAGATATAAGGAGCCTGATTCTGTATGTGCTGGGAGTCTTATTAACTCACATTGTCATCATTAGTATTGGCACGTGCACCTGCGCTATGCCGGGGGCAGATATAAGGAGCCTGATTCTGTATGTGCTGTGGGAGTCGTACTAACTCACATGATCATCATTAGTATTGGCACGTACACCTGCGCTATGCCGGGGGGCAGATATAAGGAGCCTGACTCTGTATGAGCTGGGAGTCTTACTAACTCACATCGTCATCATTAGTATTGGCACGTGCACCTGCCCTATGCCGGGAGGCAGATGTAAGGAGCCTGATTCTGTATGTGCTGGGAGTCTTATTAACTCACATTGTCATCATTGGTATTGGCACGTGCACCTGCGCTATGCCGGGGGCAGATATAAGGAGCCAGATTCTGTATGTTCTGGGAGTCTTACTAACTCACATCGCCATCATTAGTATTGGCGCGTGCACCTGCGCTATGCCTTGGGCAGATGTGAGGGGCCTGATTATGTATGTGCTGGGAGACTTACTAACTCACATCGTCATCATTAGTATTGGCACGTGCACCTGCGCTATGCCGGGTGGAAGATATAATGAGCCAGATTCTGTATGTGCTGGGAGTGTTACTAACTCACATCGTCATCATTAGTATTGGCATGTGCACCTGCACTATGCGTGGGGCAGATGTGAGGGGCCTGATTCTGTATGTGCTGGGAGTCTTACTACCTCACATCGTCATCATTAGTATTGGCACGTGCACCTGCGCTATGCCGGGAGGCAGATGTGAGGGGCCTGATCCTGTATGTGCTGGGAGTCTTACTAACTCACATCGTCATCATTAGTATTGGCGCGTGCACCTGCGGTATGCCGGGGGCAGATGTGAGGAGCCTGATTCTATACGTGCTGGGAGTCTTACTAACTCACATCGTCATCATTAGTATTGGCACGTGCACCTGCGCTATGCAGGGGGCAGATATGAGGGGCCTGATTCTGTATGTGCTGGGAGTCTTACTAACTCACATCATAATTATTAGTATTGGCACGTGCACCTGTGCTATGCCGGGAGGCAGATATGAGGGGCCTGATTCTGTATGTGCTGGGAGTCTTACTAACTCACATCGTCATCATTAGTATTGGCACGTGCACCTGCGCTATGCCAGGGGGCAGATGTGAGGAGACTGATTCTGTATGTGCTGGGAGTCTTACTGACTCACATCGTCAGTCAGTAAGACTCGTATTGGCACGTGCACCTTTGCTATGCCGGGGGGCAGATATAAGGAGCCTGATTCTGTATGTGCTGGGAGTCTTACTAACTCACATCGTGATCATTAGTATTGGCACGTGCACCTGCGCTTTGCCGGGGGGCAGATGTGAGGAGCCTGATTCTGTATGTGCTAGGAGTCTTACTAACTCACATCATCATCATTAGTATTGGCACGTGCACCTGCGCTATGCCGGGGGGCAGATGTGAGGAGACTGATTCTGTATGTGCTGGGAGTCTTATTAACACACATCGTCATCATTAGTATTGGCACGTGCACCTGCGCTATGCCAGGGGCAGATGTGAGGAGCCTGATTCTGTATGTGCTGGGAGTCTTACTAACTCACATCGTCATCATTAGTATTGGCACGTGCACCTGCGCTATGCCGGGGGGCAGATATAATGAGCCTGTTGCTATACGTGCTGGGAGTCTTACTGACTCACATCGTCAGTCAGTAAGACTCGTATTGGCACGTGCACCTTTGCTATGCCGGGGGGCAGATATAAGGAGCCTGATTCTGTATGTGTTGGGAGTCTTACTAACTCACATCGTCACCATTAGTATTGGCATGTGCACCTGCGCTATGCTGGGCGGCAGATGGGAGGGGCCTGATTCTGTATGTGCTGTGGGAGTCTTACTAACTCACATCGTCATCATTAGTATTGGCACGTGCACCTGCGTTATGCCGGGGGGCAGATATAATGAGCCTGTTGCTATACGTGCTGGGAGTCTTACTGTCTCACATCGTCAGTCAGTAAGACTCGTATTGGCACGTGCACCTGTGCTATGCTGGGGGGCAGATGTGAGGAGCCTGATTCTGTATGTGCTGGGAGTCTTACTAACTCACATCGTGATCATTAGTATTGGCACGTGCACCTGCGCTTTGCCGGGGGGCAGATGTGAGGAGCCTGATTCTGTATGTGCTGGGAGTCTTACTAACTCACATCATCATCATTAGTATTGGCACGTGCACCTGCGCTATGCCGGGGGGCAGATGTGAGGAGACTGATTCTGTATGTGCTGGGAGTCTTATTAACACACATCGTCATCATTAGTATTGGCACGTGCACCTGCGCTATGCCAGGGGCAGATGTGAGGAGCCTGATTCTGTATGTGCTGGGAGTCTTACTAACTCACATCGTCATCATTAGTATTGGCACGTGCACCTGCGCTATGCCGGGGGGCAGATATAATGAGCCTGTTGCTATACGTGCTGGGAGTCTTACTGACTCACATCGTCAGTCAGTAAGACTCGTATTGGCACGTGCACCTTTGCTATGCCGGGGGGCAGATATAAGGAGCCTGATTCTGTATGTGTTGGGAGTCTTACTAACTCACATCGTCACCATTAGTATTGGCATGTGCACCTGCGCTATGCTGGGCGGCAGATGGGAGGGGCCTGATTCTGTATGTGCTGTGGGAGTCTTCCTAACTCACATCGTCATCATTAGTATTGGCACGTGCACCTGCGCTATGCCGGGGGGCAGATGTGAGGAGCCTGATTCTGTATGTGCTGGGAGTCTTACTAACTCACATCGTCATCATTAGTATTGGCACGTGCACCTGCGCTATGCCGGGGGCAGATGTGAGGGGCCTGATTCTGTATGTGCTGGGAGTCTTACTAACTCACATAGTCATCATTAGTATAAGCACGTGCACCTGCGTTATGCCGGGGGGCAGATATAATGAGCCTGTTGCTATACGTGCTGGGAGTCTTACTGTCTCACATCGTCAGTCAGTAAGACTCGTATTGGCACGTGCACCTGTGCTATGCTGGGGGGCAGATGTGAGGAGCCTGATTCTGTATGTGCTGGGAGTCTTACTAACTCACATCGTGATCATTAGTATTGGCACGTGCACCTGCGCTTTGCCGGGGGGCAGATGTGAGGAGCCTGATTCTGTATGTGCTGGGAGTCCTACTAACTCACATCGTCATCATTAGTATTGGCACGTGCACCTGCGCTATGCCGGGTGGCAGATATAGTGAGCCTGATTCTGTATGTGCTGGGAGTCTTACTAACTCACATCATCATCATTAGTATTGGCACATGCACCTGCGCTATGCCGGGGGCAGATATGAGGGGCCTGATTCTGTATGTGCTGGGAGTCTTATTAACTCACATTGTCATCATTAGTATTGGCACGTGCACCTGCGCTATGCCGGGGGTAGATATAAGGAGCCTGATTCTGTATGTGCTGGGAGACTTACTAACTCACATCGCCATCATTAGTATTGGCGCGTGCACCTGCGCTATGCCGTGGGCAGATGTGAGGGGCCTGATTCTGTATGTGCTGGGAGTCTTACTAACTCACATCGTCATCATTAGTATTGGCACGTACACCTGCGCTATGCCGGGGGGCAGATATAAGGAGCCTGATTATGTATGTGCTGGGAGTCTTACTAACTCATATCGCCATCATTAGTATTGGCGCATGCACCTGCGCTATGCCGTGGGCAGATGTGAGGGGCCTGATTCTGTATGTGCTGGGAGTCTTACTAACTCACATCGTCATCATTAGTATTGGCGCGTGCACCTGTGCTATGCCGGTGGCAGATGTGAGGGGCCTGATTCTGTATGTGCTGGGAGTCTTACTAACTCACATCGTCATCATTAGTATTGGCACATGCACCTGTGCTATGCCGGGGGCAGATGTGAGGGGCCTGATTCTGTATGTGCTGGGAGTCTTACTAACTCACATCGTCATCATTAGTATTGGCACATGCACCTGTGCTATGCCGGGGGCAGATGTGAGGGGCCTGATTCTGTATGTGCTGGGAGTCTTACTAACTCACATCGTCATCATTAGTATTGGCACGTGCACCTGCGCTATGTCGGGGGGCAGATGTGAGGGGCCTGATTCTGTATGTGCTGGGAGTCTTACTAACTCACATCGTCATCATTAGTATTGGCACGTGCACCTGCACTATGCGTGGGGCAGATGTGAGGGGCCTGATTCTGTATGTGCTGGGAGTCTTACTAACTCACATCATCATCATTAGTATTGGCACGTGCACCTGCGCTATGCCGGGAGGCAGATGTGAGGGGCCTGATTCTGTATGTGCTGGGAGTCTTACTAACTCACATCGTCATCATTAGTATCGTGCACCGGCTCAACGCCGGGGGTAGATATGAGGGGCCTGATTCTGTATGTGCTGGGAGTCTTACTAACTCACATCATCATCATTAGTATTGGCACGTACACCTGCCCTATGCCGGGAGGCAGATGTGAGGGGCCTGATCCAGATTGTGCTGGGAGTCTTACTAACTTACATCGTCATCATTAGTATTGGCGCGTGCACCTGCGCTATGCCGTGGGCAGATGTGAGGGGCCTGATTCTGTATGTGCTGGGAGTCTTACTAACTCACATCGTCACCATTAGTATTGGCACGTGCACCTGCGGTATGCCGGGGGCAGATGTGAGGAGCCTGATTCTATACGTGCTGGGAGTCTTACTAACTCACATCGTCATCATTAGTATTGACACATGCACCTGTGCTATGCCGGGGGCAGATATGAGGGGCCTGATTCTGTATGTGCTAGGAGTCTTACTAACTCACATCGTCACCATTAGTATTGGCACGTGCACCTGCGCTATGCCGGGGGCAGATGTGAGGAGCCTGATTCTATACGTGCTGGGAGTCTCACTAACTCACATCGTCATCATTAGTATTGGCACGTGCACCTGCGCTATGCTGGGGGGCAGATATAATGAGCCTGTTGCTATACGTGCTGGGAGTCTTACTGACTCACATCGTCAGTCAGTAAGACTCATATTGGCACGTGCACCTTTGCTATGCCGGGGGGCAGATATAAGGAGCCTGATTCTGTATGTGCTGGGAGTCTTACTAACTGACATCGTCACCATTAGTATTGGCATGTGCACCTGCGCTATGCTGGGGGGCAGATGGGAGGGGCCTGATTCTGTATGTGCTGTGGGAGTCTTCCTAACTCACATCATAATCATTAGTATTGGCACGTGCACCTGTGCCATGCCGGGAGGCAGATGTGAGGGGCCTGATTCTGTATGTGCTGGGAGTCTTACTAACTCACATCGTCATCATTAGTATTGGCACGTGCACCTGCGCTATGCCGGGGGCAGATGTGAGGGGCCTGATTCTGTATGTGCTGGGAGTCTTACTAACTCACATCGTCATCATTAGTATTGGCACGTGCACCTGCGCTATGTCGGGGGGCAGATGTGAGGGGCCTGATTCTGTATGTGCTGGGAGTCTTACTAACTCACATCGTCATCATTAGTATTGGCACGTGCACCTGCACTATGCGTGGGGCAGATGTGAGGGGCCTGATTCTGTATGTGCTGGGAGTCTTACTAACTCACATCATCATCATTAGTATTGGCACGTGCACCTGCGCTATGCCGGGAGGCAGATGTGAGGGGCCTGATTCTGTATGTGCTGGGAGTCTTACTAACTCACATCGTCATCATTAGTATCGTGCACCGGCTCAACGCCGGGGGTAGATATGAGGGGCCTGATTCTGTATGTGCTGGGAGTCTTACTAACTCACATCATCATCATTAGTATTGGCACGTACACCTGCCCTATGCCGGGAGGCAGATGTGAGGGGCCTGATCCTGATTGTGCTGGGAGTCTTACTAACTTACATCGTCATCATTAGTATTGGCGCGTGCACCTGCGCTATGCCGTGGGCAGATGTGAGGGGCCTGATTCTGTATGTGCTGGGAGTCTTACTAACTCACATCGTCACCATTAGTATTGGCACGTGCACCTGCGGTATGCCGGGGGCAGATGTGAGGAGCCTGATTCTATACGTGCTGGGAGTCTTACTAACTCACATCGTCATCATTAGTATTGACACGTGCACCTGTGCTATGCCGGGGGCAGATATGAGGGGCCTGATTCTGTATGTGCTAGGAGTCTTACTAACTCACATCGTCACCATTAGTATTGGCACGTGCACCTGCGCTATGCCGGGGGCAGATGTGAGGAGCCTGATTCTATACGTGCTGGGAGTCTCACTAACTCACATCGTCATCATTAGTATTGGCACGTGCACCTGCGCTATGCTGGGGGGCAGATATAATGAGCCTGTTGCTATACGTGCTGGGAGTCTTACTGACTCACATCGTCAGTCAGTAAGACTCATATTGGCACGTGCACCTTTGCTATGCCGGGGGGCAGATATAAGGAGCCTGATTCTGTATGTGCTGGGAGTCTTACTAACTGACATCGTCACCATTAGTATTGGCATGTGCACCTGCGCTATGCTGGGGGGCAGATGGGAGGGGCCTGATTCTGTATGTGCTGTGGGAGTCTTCCTAACTCACATCATAATCATTAGTATTGGCACGTGCACCTGTGCCATGCCGGGAGGCAGATGTGAGGGGCCTGATTCTGTATGTGCTGGAAGTCTTACTAACTCACATCGTCATCATTAGTATTGGCACGTGCACCTGCGCTATGCCGGTGGGCAGATGTGAGGAGCCCGATTCTGTATATGCTGGGAGTCTTACTAACTCACATAGTCATCATTAGTATTGGCACGTGCACCTGCGTTATGCCGGGGGGCAGATATCAGCCTGTTGCTATACGTGCTGGGAGTCTTACTGTCTCACATCGTCAGTCAGTAAGACTCGTATTGGCACGTGCACCTGTGCTATGCTGGGGGGCAGATGTGAGGGGCCTGATTCTGTATGTGCTGGGAGTCTTACTAACTCACATAGTCATCATTAGTATTGGCACGTGCACCTGCGCTATGCCGGGGGGCAGATATAATGAGCCTGATGCTATACGTGCTCGGAGTCTTACTGACTCACATCGTCATCATTAGTATTGGCATGTGCACCTGCGCTATGCTGGGGGGCAGTTGGGAGGGGCCTGATTCTGTATGTGCTGGGAGTCTTACTAACTCACATCATAATCATTAGTATTGGCACGTGCACCTGTGCTATGCCTGGAGGCAGATGTGAGGGGCCTGATTCTGTATGTGCTGCGCTATGCTGGGTGCATGGGAACCATCTGTGATATACATTGGTGCGCGCGTCAGTGTGATGCTGGGGTATACGGTGGTGCGCGCGTCAGGGTGACGCTGGGATATACGGTGGTGCACGTCAGGGTGACGCTGGGTTATACGGTGGTGCGCGCGTGAGGGTGACGCTGGGATAGACGGTGGTGCGCGCGTCAGGGTGACGCTGGGATATAGGGTGACGCTGGGTTATCCGGTGGTGCGCGCGTCAGGTTGACGCTGGGATATACAGTGGTGTGAGTGTCAGGGTGACGCTGGGATAGACGGTGGTGAGCGCGTCAGGGTGACGCTGGGATATACAGTGGTGTGAGTGTCAGGGTGACGCTGGAATATATGATGGTGCGCGCGTCAGGGTGAATTCCATTACAATATAAAGGATTATAAGAACATTGTTAGTCAATTAAACAAGAATTATTAAAAAATGTAATAATTAAATTAGCAAATTATGCTGGGCATACACTATCTGTCAGATATCTGTCCAATCTGGCTGGTTGGAATGAAAACCTGGTAATGTATGGTAGCCAATGACAATCAACCATATGGTCTTAAACACTCGAAAATGGGCAAAAATAATTGGTCAAATTGGTTAAATTAATTTGATTTAACCAATGTGTCTTGATGACAATTTTTGTTTGTTTTTCAGTGTTTGTGAGCAAATAGTCAATTGTCATTGGCTCCCATACATTACCAGATTTTCATTGCAACCAGCCAGATTGTACAGCTATCTAACAGATAATTGTATAGTGTATGCCCAGTTTAAGGATTATACTCTGTGAACCAAACTCTAAAAAGGCTTCTAACGGTAAATTTAAGGGCTACATTTTTCTACATTTAAGTACATGTTCCCAGTTATGCAGAACTCCTTTATAATGTTCTCCCACTTCATGGGATTTAGATGGGATGAGCATGATAGCTTAAAATTTGAGTGCTATTGGAGAAAAGTGCCATATAAATAAGATTAGTACTACTTACTGGTGCAGAACTCTATATCTGTATGTACAGCTGTCAGAGGGAATCCAGATATAATTCAATGTGTAGTCCCGATTGGGGTAGCACATACACAAAGGAAGTACTTGGTCAGTTGCGATGACATCACACGGCAGATTTACAGAGTATCGATGTGTGTGACATGTTTTGGCACAAACATGAGTGAGAAAGAATGCTGTGGGTTCATATCTGAGCAATCTTACACCAGACCCAGCACTCCAGGCCGCCTTCTGAGACTGCAACCCTAAAAATTAGCAATTATTTTTATAACCCCCTTCTTTCCCACTTATTACAGAGAATATTGTGCAAAAACTGTTTATGGGAAATGGGAAGATGATATTGCGACTAGGGATGGCCACTGACCGTCGATAGTTAACAACCATTAATGGATAACTGCCAATGGATGACAAAGAGCTAATGGTTCTCCACCATTGATGGCTGAGACATAGTGGTTGTTTTTTTCTGTATGACGGGACCGAGTTTAGCCCTGCGCCCTGTCAGCTAAGCCTCACCTATTTGTGATTGGCCCACCGCATCCCCCAGCAGCGGTGCCCATCAAAGGGGGGGCAAACCATCAAAGGTTCACCAGAGATGGTGACAATCGTTGGATACTCCACCAATAACCATCAATAATTGGGACGGTGGTTGTATTATTGGACAGGGCTAACAATAAAGAGTATGCAAGAAGGAATACAATGAAAATGTAGGCCAGACACTGTACAAGGAAGGGACCACTTTATGGTTATGGAAGAAACTGTTATATAGCAGCACTATGTAATTATCTGCCTTCAGTGGTATGAATGGGATTGGAACGTCATAGATTTGGATTGCACACACCCATGAAGAGAACAGTAATGGACGGTAATGTAACTACATCAGTGTACCATAAACACCAAACTTTTTGTACTATAACATTATGTTATTGAAGATATATGCTGCAAAATTATTATGTATCGATTATAAAATTGGACTCCGATACAAATCTGTGACACGCACGCACTAGACAGAAGAGGACCAGAAATGGCAGGTAAATATAACGGGACAGGATGGGATGAGGCTGTCAGGTCCACTTAATAGTATGTATATATATATATATATGCACTGTAATTATGGGTGCTCCATAGTATATACAGGATTGTTACAGCAATTACTAAACAAAGAACTGTGAGAGGGTTGTACGTTATTTATGTGTTGGATAGCACTGAAGTAGGTGGGTTCTGCTTAATGCAAGGTAAGGGATGAATGCGATTAAACAATGAGGTATCCAAGGAAGACTATAGAGAAAACTATACAGTAAGATTGAATATTACTAGAATTTACCATAAATGGACTCTTTTACGCTTTTCTTCTGAATTATAGTTAAATACGTAATATAAAATTAGGTACAAATGTGCCATATATTCTCCCGACAGAAAAGTAATGTTTTCTGTACAAGGATTTTACACTAGGTTGACCAATTTACCCCAGCAAAATATTAATTAATAATGGATCAAATTCAGACAAATAAAATAATAAACAACTGGTATGCCTGAAGAGACTAAAGGTCCCCATACATCAAAGATGGATCGTTGCGATTGGATTGGAAACACAGATCTGACAGTCGGAAATGCTGGCCGGCGGCCATCGATGTTCCGCGATCCATTACAGGATCAGGGAAATTCTACATGTTAAATTTCACCTTTCACCAATCATTTTTTGATCGTGATCTGCATATCTGTGAAATCCAACATGTTGGATTTCAGCAATCCTGCGATGCCGGGTTGCAGTATCACAACATCACGGCAATCCGTCGCTGATGTATGGGGGTCTAAAGTGTGCAGAGCTTAAAGGTAAAATAAATACCACATGCACTTGAGAGGAAACTCTTTTAATACATTTCTTTAACAATGTCTAATAAGGCACATATTCTTCTTTGCAAAAGAACGATACTTCTCCACCAATTTTTACTTATTAAAACACGTGGTGGTTTGCACACAGCTTCCCCTCTAGCTTCCTGTGACACTGTTCAAAATTACCATGAAAAACTAGAAGATGCTAACATGGCATTTCAACAAAGCATCCCTGAGACATGGAAGTAACTTTGTTTTACATACAAAGAGTAATATAAAATAAATGTAGTGTATAAAGCAATTAACACTTTAGCGCCATGTCCCAAGGAAACACATACAGTGGGTTTGGGACTGCGAATACATTTACGGTAACTGAACACGCTGCACAATTACTCATGATGGTATATCTGCCAATTCTAACATTGCCATTAATGGCCACCATTGTGTACATGTAGAGTGTGTGCAAGAGCATTGCGAATCTCCTCTGACATTCCCTCTGCTATTAAGTCATCCTCCTCAAATCCACTCGGCTGCTCCAATGCTTCCTCTGCAGCTTCTTGCAACCAGTGGTCTTCAAAAGGATCTCTCCGACACTCACAGATATTGTGGAGCGTGCAGCAAGCTGCAACCAAAGTTGGCAAGAAAGAGAGGTCTGTGTCATTGCGCTTTAATAGGCATCGCCAACGGCTCTTGAGACGTCCAAACGCCACGTGTGTCCCACTCAGGGCAGATGAAAAGTGCTTATTTAGTTTGGTATACTCAGGACATGACCCTTCTGCAAAGGGAGTCATAAGCCATGGGAGTAAGGGATATGAACGTGGCCCCAATAAATGGATTGGTACCTCCACTCCATCCACACACCTAGTAATGCTGGGAAACAGGGTTCCTTCTGTACCCCACTCATAAAGTTCAGATGTCAACAAAACCTGAGAGTTAGACAAATTTCCAGGGCAGCCAATGTTTAAGTCCCAGAAACAATAGTCAGAGTCCACCACTGCCTGGAGAACCACAGAATGCCAACCTTTGGTATTGAAATATTGACCAGTATATTCATTAGGAGCACGTATAGCAACATGAAAAGCTCCGATCAAACCGGCCAACTGTGGTAAACCATATCGCTGTTCAAAACTCCTAAGTGTATCTTGGAGAACGTCTCCTTGCGGGACAGAAATGTACTTGGGGGTAAGAATGGAGACCACTGCCTCACATACGTCACGGACAATCTTGCATATAGTGGAACGTGAGACTCCAAAGATTCTCTCAATAGTACGGTATTCACATGAGGACCCGAGGCGCCACAGTGTCATGGCCAACCTCACTTCTGCTGGGATGGCTCGACGCATGTTGGTATCCATCCGCTGGATGACTGGCCGTAGCTGGTCACAGAGGTAATCAAATGTTGATTTTGTCATGCGAAAACTCTCAGTCCAATCAAAGTTTGAGAAGGTTTTTTCAATCACCGTATTCCACAGGGCCGAAGAGCGGACTTTGCTCCAGATCCGTCGCTCCTGCCCTTCCCACTCTGTAATGAGAGTAGGTGCTGTAGACATTTCTCTACTGCTTAAAACTCCTGATGTGCATAGAACCACAAAGCGCAGGCGCTCCCTCGATCTAGTGCGACGGAAAAGAAAAAATCTCCTTCGTCGTTCAAAATCCCTGAGTTGACGTTCTTTCAGAAGACGAACATAGTACAGGGAGCAAAGGGCAACAGTCCCAGCACAAAGTTCAGGAAGAGCATGGGAATCGAATTGTGGCAACATTCCATTGTCCCCGGCATCACTTGATATCCGACTATCATCTGATACGCCATTTTGAAAGCCAGATGCAGTCTCATCACTTGAAACTGAGCTAAAACTCTTCCGCTTCTCACTCCCAACACAGGGTGGCTTTGTAGATCCTACATCTTGGTGGCTTTTCAAGTAAAGCGCCTGAAATGTGTCTGACGTGGATTTTCCTGCATAACGTCCCTCACGGAAGGTCCACGCCCGGCATTGCTTGCTTGTGTAATCCGGACTCTCTGTCTCGTTCTGTGGACAATCTCGGTACCTCTCATCCACGTAGCTTGGTTTCCCATGCTTGTCCCCTGTCCGTGGCTTCTTGCCCACGTCCTGCATGGCAACCCTGGGTCTAATGCTCGGTAAAGGTGACCGAGGATCTTTTCCCCAAGACCACCGCACAGCACCCTGAGGTGGCTTCCATCTTCCAGTGTCATAACTTGTCCCTTCTTCTAGTAGGTCTTCCCTGGCCCACTGCCACCTGCCCCTGTCCTCTGTGTTCTCCAGTGCGTGCTCTGCTCCCCTGAGAGCTTCAACATGGCCCAGCTGCCTGCTTCCCTCACACATTCCTGTCAGGGCGCCTTCCCGCCTCTCCCCCAACTCCGCCTCTGGCGTTGCCCTGGAAACGACGCGCTGTCCTGGTGGCAGCAGGGGGCGGGACATGAGTTGTTTTCCCGCCTCTTCCTCACGAACCACCCGACGTCTAGGAGACCCCCAACGGAGCGGCCATCGTACCGCCAGCTGTAGTGGGTTGGGGTCGTAGTTCCGGCTCTCACTCAGACCGGAGGACTCACATAGCCCGGCGCCATGGCAGGTGGACGGAAGTCTCTCTCACTGCGGCTGCCCTCACTTGCAATGGTGGAACTTCCGGCTGCCCCAAGCAAGATGGCTGAGTTCAGGAGACGGATTTGGGCGGGGGCAGAGCTGTATGGACCAGGAAGTGTCACTGTCACACTCACAGGGAGACAGGGGGAAATATGGAGGCGATACAGGGACTGCTAGTCCCAGGAATTCTCCCTCAGAGCTGCTATGAGGAATTCTTCCTGGACTATAACCTGCTGCACGGTATAACAGCTGGGGGGAAACTGCTAATTACCCCCAGCCCAAACTGCCCCTGCTTTTATTGGGCTCAGTGCTCTGGGGTGTGGGGAAAGAAGGTGTGGGGGTTCTGGGGGAGGTAGAAGACTCTGTCAGAGATTGGCAGTGATGGGACAGCTAATAGTATGTCTGCTGGTGGGATGGGTGAGGAACCTGACTGATAGAGGTGGGAGATTTTAGCAGTGATGGGTGAGACAGGTGAGGAATATAATTGTTCCATGTGGAAGGTCTTGGCAATTATGGGGCAGATGGGATTAAGTCACTTAATGGGAATGGTGGATGTGGCGCTAGGTATGATGATGGGCATTTGGCAGGGATGGGAAAGCTAGCGGTATATTGTTTGGTGATACATGAGGAGGGTGAGGAGCTGGTGAGATTATGGCAGTGATGGAAGAAATATTGGTACGCCTGCGGTGAGACGTTACAGGTACTTATCATGTTTCTTTCTTTTCCTCCCAGTTCCATGTTTAAAAATTCTCATCAGTAAGATTCTGGGAATTGCAATAATTATTGGTTCTGTAATGGGTAAGTCCTAATTTTTTTCATTATCTATGTTGTATAAACATTCCATACTGAAAGCATTCTACTGATACTGTCCAAGAGATGAATAAAGATAGCGATATACAGTCAGGTGCATAAATATTGGGACATTGACAGAATTTTCATATTTTGGCCTCTATTCACCACCACAAATGGCTTTGAAATGAAACAAACAAGATGTGATTTACCTGCAGACTTTCAGATTTAATATGAGGGTAATTACATCCAAATCAGGTGAACGGTGTAGGAATTACAATGGTTTCTATATGTGCCTCCCACTTTTTAAGGGGCCAAAAGTAATGGGACAAACGAAACAATCCTAATGGTACATACACACGGTCAGATTTTTCCTTCAGATCTGAATGATAACGATTTAAAAATCGTTCAGTCGTTCATATCTTAAGGAAAATCTGACATGCCTGGGTGATGAACGATGCGCGTTCCCGTTTGTCAGATAACGATATCTGACATCTGATGTGTTTGCAGTCAAACTTGGACGATTCCATTCATTTTAATGCAGTCAAAAATCGTTCAAAAACTTTGGTAAAATCGTTCATCTGACAAATCTGACCGTGTGTATGCTCCATAAATCTAACTTTCACTTATTAATACTTTGTTGCAAATCCTTTGCAGGCAATTACAGCCTGAAGTCTGGAACGCATAGACATCACCAGACGCTGGGTTTCATCCCTGGGGATGCTCTGCCAGGCCTCTACTGCAAATGTCTTCAGTTCCTGCTTGTTCTTGGGGCATTTTCCCTTCTGTTTTGTCTTCATCAAGTGAAATGCATGCTCAATCGGATTCAGGTCAGGGGATTGACTTGGCCATTGCATAACATTCCACTTTTTAGCCTTAAAAAACTCTTTGGTTGCTTTTGCAGTATGCTTCGGGTCATTGTCCATCTGCACTGTGAAGCGCCGTCCAATGAGTTCTGAAGCATTTGACTGAATATGAGCATATAATATTGCCCGAAACACTTTAGAATTCATTCTGCTGCTTTTGTCAGCAATCACATCATCAATAAATACAAGGGAACCAGTTCCATTGGCAGCCATACATGCCCACGCCATGACACTACCACCACCATGCTTCACTGATGAGGTGGTATGTTTTGGATCATGAGCAGTTCCTTTCCTTCTCCATACTCTTCTCTTCCCATCACTCTGGTACAAGTTGATCTTTGTCTCATCTGTCCATAGGATGTTGTTCCAGAACTGTAATGGCTTTTTTAGATGTTGTTTGGCAAACTAATCTGGTTTTCCTGTTTTTGTGGCTCACCAATGGTTTAAATCTTGTGGTGAACCCTCTATATACACTCTTGTGAAGTTTTCTCTTGATTGTTGATTTTGACACATATACATCTACCTCCTGGAGAGTGTTCTTGATTTGGCCAACTGTTGTGAAGGGGTTTTTCTTCACCAGGGAAATAATTCTTCTGTCATCCACCATAGTTGTTTTCCGTAGTCTTCCGGGTCTTTTGGTGTTGCTGAGCTCTCCGGTGTGTTCTTTCTTTTTAAGAATGTTCCAAACAGTTGATTTGGCCACACCTAATGTTTTTGCTATCTTTCTGATGGGTTTGTTTTGATTTTTCAGCCTAATGATGGCTTGCTTCACTGATAGTGACAGCTCTTTGGATCTCATATTGAGAGTCGACAGCTACTGATTCCAACTGCAAATGTCACACCTAGAATCAACTCCAGACCTTTCACCTGCTTAATTGATAATGAAATAACGAGGTAATAGCCCACACCTGTCCATGAAATAGCTTTTGAGTTGATAGTCCCATTACTTTTGGCCCCTTAAAAAGTGGGAGGCACATATAGAAACCGTTGTAATTCCTACACCGTTTACCCGATTTGGATGTAATTACCCTCAAATTAAATCTGAAAGTCTGCAGTTAAAGCACATCTTGTTTTGTTTCATTTCAAAGCCATTGTGGTGGTGAATAGAGGCTAAAATATGAAAATTCTGTCAATGCCCCAATATTTATGGACCGGACTGTATAATTGGCTGCAGTAACTATTACTAATTCCACTATTGTGATACCAAATATTGGTCACTGGTCACTCAAGAGGCTTCATAATACCCAGTAATATCCTGTGACATGTACTGATGTGCTATACATATATATTTATCTAATCTGTGTACTATATATTCTGGGATAACAGAAAATACTGTACAATGACATAGCACGTGAGGTCTTAAATAAAAAAACAGACACGTGAGTGTAATATATAAAAAAAAGTTTGTTACTAAAACATATGTTTATAAAAATATAGATTACAGGATCAGCACACGTGTATTTACCTGCAGGAAAGTCAAACTTGGATAAATGCTATTTAATGCCATCATCACATAGAAACCACAAGAATTTCTATTCACAAAAAACTATTTGAACGATTCCAGTATAGCGTAGAGTTGCAGAATACACCTGGCCCTGATAAGTGATGTTCATCACTCAAATCTAAATAAATTCAAAGTCCGTGCAGCCACTAAATAACACTTGCCGATCAGAAAGATATATACCTGCGTATATACAGCGGCTGTTGATCTCACAGCGTATTTTATCCAATTTAATAAGATAGAATGTGCACAAATCTACA
Organism: Taudactylus pleione; assembly: GCA_031769625.1. Lineage (NCBI taxonomy): Eukaryota > Metazoa > Chordata > Amphibia > Anura > Myobatrachidae > Taudactylus > Taudactylus pleione. The sequence goes on along the minus strand of JAUIMM010003146.1, from coordinate 236,603 downwards.
GTACAGTTTGGGAGTGGAGGTGTTTGCTTGCATGATATACTTGCTAAATAAGTCCTTGGCAGAGTGTCTCCAGTAGAACATCTTCACTTAATGTATAAGTATATAGCTGTACGGTCCATTAGGAATGAGATGTCAGTGGGCTGCTGCATGGAATAACAGCAGCGGTATTGTGGAAAGGGCATGAAACGGCCCTGGTGATGATTGTCTGTGTCTGCACAGAAGTATCTTATGCATCTTGATGAGCCCAAACAAACTGACGCGTTTCACCACTTCACTAGTGATTTCATCAGCGGTCACCTCCCCACATCTGCCTCATCCTTCCCTGCTTCCACGCACTCCGCCTCTGTGTCATCCGTGACTTTGCCATCAGCTCTCACCCATCACAATCAGTCAGGATTGCAGCCTTGTCGCCTCGTCCTCCACATACTCCGCCATACTCTATTTGCTCAGGAAGTAACTCAGGCCACTCATTTAGTCGCCTCCTCACGGGCCTGCCCCACACTCCCCTATCGCCACGAGAGTCCATGCGCTGTGCTTTCTCTGTCCACCACATTTATTCGTACCACAGTTAAACCTACTGTCTCACAATAATATGCTATACTGTCATTTAACCCGAGGCGGTGGGCCTGATCATAGGTGGACGCAGTTGCAATTTAACTGCAATTTCGAACACAGCGGGCTTTGGAAAATAAGCTTATGCCTTAGATGTCTTTTGCACAGAGACACCCACCTCCGGCGTCTCACATTCGCCGCTTGTCTACAGAAGACGGAACATCGGTCCCACATGGAACATCTGAGCAGCCCTAAACTGCCTCACAATGAGCGTCTCCCCTAAGACACCGTCGGGGCCTCTCCAGCTGCGTACGCATTCAGAGGCTTTCTAGATCAACCCAGAAAATGGCGTCAGCCTGCCCGCGGACCGTCCTGTAGCCACCCCAAACTCTGACTACTTTTCACTCACTTTGTGAATAAATGTACACTGCGCCCACCATCATGCGTGTGGTTGTGGTGCATGCGCAGTAGCGAAAAATCGCTCCACTACGTCAGACATGGACATTGCGTCCACCTCTCAGTCAGGCCCAGTGTCTTGTGTTGTAAACCGCTACGTTGCAATAGAGACCATTGCATTGGTGGTATATGCTTCCTATACAATCTTTCTCCTTGTGAATTTCACCCCAAACAATAGCTTTCTCCACCTGTCCCTCAGGGCAGTGTGTGCGCGTCCAGCTTTGCCCTGGGAGTAGGTCACTACATGGACTCCTGTCCCCAGTGTACATAGAGTAGCTGGTGTTTGCGTTTCCATACTCCCATATAACCAGATCTCTTTTGCTGCTGAGCGTGGATATTTTTTCTTCGGCAATCGCTAACTCCTACAGGAATGTGGCCGCTGCTGTCCGCACTGATTGGGTCATGCATTTGGAGTTGTCATGGTGCTAGGTTCCTCAGCTTTATCTATCGCACATGCAATGTTCCAAAGGTTACCTATAAAGGAAGACAGTTTTCAGATATTTCCCTTCTGCCTCATAATGCACTGTCGGCACAACTCTGGCTGGGTGCGGAACGTCCCACTTCGTAAAGGTTGGGGGTGGGAATGAATATTTAGCAGTGACGATTTGAGACAAATACGTTGGAGGAGATCAAGAAACGTAGAAGATAAATTGGTACAAAATCATCTTCACCCCGGCTTAAGAACTGCAAAGAGGGTGTTAATGGATAGCCGCGATCAGCGAAAAACGGATTTTTCGCCGATTATCCCTGTTTTTCGACAATGTTTTTTTTTCAGCCTATCCTATTATTTTGATCGAAATAGCACTACTTTAGCGCTGCTAATTGGATACCCCCCTAGGTTTCCTTAGATGCGGACAATGCCGTGCCTGCCAGTACATGGTACAAACTAAGGGTAGGTGTAAACTGTCAGGGTAGGTGTAATGGAACGTGGCACAATCATGTAACACAACTGGTCAGTGCAATAAGACTTACAGTGGCAAAAAAACCCCAAAAGACCTGTTAAGACTCCTACAGAACGTAGGCACAATCCACACTGCGAATTCGGATCTAAACAGTCATAAGCCACTTATCCACTCTTTGTAGAGCTTTTTCTTTTAATTTCTTGAATGTAATCCTGAAAACGTGTTTGGCGTGGAACGAATACATTTTGGCATTCTATGTTGAGCTATAGTCCATTGACTTCTAAAACGTGAAACGCGTCGAATCTCACCTGATGGGGATTGAGTAAAAATAACAACTTCTCAGCTGTTTTGTAACCCAAACAATAAGGAAGATAGAAATATTGTTCAGGCCTATTCTCTGTCTCCGAGCACTATATGCCTTATGGAGGCAGGGGAGCAAACTCCTGTTATTACTGAACTACGGAAATAGCTGCATGACTGGGTAGAAAGCACAATAGGGCCGCTGAAGACTTACGTCATAGGTTCATGTTCTATAGCACAGATAACTAGCAGTATGGACCGGTTCTATCAGAATGCACTTGAAGGACGAGATGCAATCTGCATGAGCTACAGCTGTATATGGAATATGATGGGAATATTGTCGATTATTCAAATATATAATGTACAGATGAGGCATAATCCTATGTAGTCAGGGACGTACTGGGGCTGCCAAGCAGCCCTAGCAGTCCCGCCGTGCGCCCCCCGCAAAAGGGGTGTGGTCTTGTCTCACTGGGGCAAGGCGCGAGTCACGGGGGCGTGGCCTCGCTGCACGCTCCGTATTTCAATATCCCCAGCTGAGCTGAGTGCTGGGAGGCAGAGCTGCTCTGCCGGGGTTTGATGCCGGACCGGCCTATCAGGCCATCGGCCCTTCTGGAATTTGCCAGGTGGGCAGTCCGGCCCTGTATGTAGTGTAGGAAATTCTGGTATGATGGTCTCTGTCATGATTATATAGAAAATCACAATGATATAATCTGTTTTTATTTAATTTTTTTATATGAAGTATACAGTATATATAACTTTATACTCACTTTATATGTTAATTTACGTGCTATATATTTCAGCTACCGAGCACATCCCTGTCCTCACCACATAACTGACCCTAAGGATGACAGGTCAGCACATCCCTGTCCTCATCACATAACTGACCCTAAGGGTGACAGGTCAGCACATCCCTGTCCCCCACCACATAACTGTCCCTAAGGGTGACCGGTCAGCACATCCCTGTCCTCACCACATAACTGACCCTAAGGATGACAGGTCAGCACATCCCCGTCCTCACCACATAACTGACCCTAAGGATGACATGTCAGCACATCCCTGTCCTCACCACATAACTGACCCTAAGGGTGACAGGTCAGCACATCCCCGTCCTCACCACATAACTGACCCTAAGGGTGACAGGTCAGCACATCCCTGTCCTCACCACATAACTGATCCTAAGGGTGACAGGTCAGCACATCCCTGTCCTCACCACATAACTGACCCTAAGGGTGACAGGTCAGCACATCCCTGTCCCCCATCAAATAACTGACCCTAAGGGTGACAGGTCAGCACATCCCTGTCCTCACCACATAACTGACCCTAAGGGTGACAGGTCAGCACATCCCTGTCCCCCATCACATAACCCCTGTATACTGGTATATACCCATACACATTTATTGTTATCCTATCTGCCAATTCCCCATACTCAATTAGCCATAACTAATGTGAGATCGCAGCACTATGTCGTCAGATATAACAGGACACTATGGATTAAATACGTTACATCTTCTAAAATTGATTATATTGCATATTATGAATCGCAATGATGTGGATCAGTAAACGGGGGACTAGAATTACAGGGTGCCTCTTGAAGTACAGGAAGACAGACTTGTAGTGGAAAAAATACCTGATACTGGATTACATCATGGACCCGAAGATTGCCGCCATGGAATGGCGTGACGGAACATTATATGGACACTAATATTGGCCAGCGTGACAATGCGAATGTTGATTGGCCATTTTCCTTCTACATAACTTATTGCCCTTTGATCAGCTTTGAAAAATTGCAACCAGCGAAACGCGTAGAATGCATTATAGATTACTAATCTCTAAATATAACTTGGATTGGATCTACCTTAGGCAATATACCTATGGCAGGGGCTAGGTCACAGCAATCGTTATAGACCAGAGAGACCAGTAGCCGTATACTGTCATTATTTCAGCAATGCTGATGGTAGAAGTGGCCGGAGAGAGACTGACCCGTTCAGCCCTCCTCTCAGTGACAGCCTGCGCCGTGATCTGAGCGAGTGGCGAAACTTCACCTATTACCTAAAACAGTGGCGACCAATCCTACCTCTATGAGGATGTGACACTCCTGACAAGGAACAGACTGTAAGCCTTCAGAAGTGCGCTAAGCACTCTACGCGTTTCATTGATCCCTTTGATAATTTACTATGATGAAATGAAACTTACGTGTACATTGTATGGTTGAAAAATGGAAAAGAAACGGTAACACCCATTTCAATGACTTTATTCACCCGTGTATCACATAGCTACGTTTCTTTATTTCGCTTAAATTTAAATCCATAGACAGAATGTGTAAAGTATAGGAATAAAAGTTACATGTGTACTACAACAAGTCCTATTTCCTCCGGGGAAAGTGTCCGTATTCCTTAGCTCTATCATTACATCACCACGCAGGGCGCCCAGGCTTGTGTTCCAGCTCAGTGGGTTCTATCAATGTTTAGCCTCTTCGTGTGCTGGGTAGTGGCGCCATCCTTGCTCGGAGTTATGTCTCTGCACCCTTCTTTTGGGACTCTTCAGATGGACCGTGTTCTGCCCACAGAGCCCCAGCCTTCTATAAAGTGAGACTCTACTGATAGTCACAGGAAATCGCTATCAGTGCATATTCTGCTTCATGGGCCCAGGGATTAGGCTGAGGTTGTCCCACTTGACGCTTATGGTCCAAACCCCTCCGTTACGGGACATATGTTGCTTTACTTCCTTTCACGGTTGTTCCTCCTGCTGTTTTCCCTATTTTCCATCTTTCTTACACCGCTACAGCCTGCGGGGTGGACATGGCTATTACTAGAGAGAGGAGCTTTCATTCTTCTTGTGTCCCGTTATCAGTGGCGACACCTGCAGGTAAATCCTGCTCATTGCATCTGCCATATAGCCCCATGCCAAGTGATTGCACTCTGAGAATGACTCTCCATACTGTGTGCTGACAGCGGGCATTAGCTGTGCAGGGCATTGCCATAGGTATCACCAGCATTTTGTGTGGAGGCTGCCTAATAATTTTCATCACTTTCTTTGACATATTCCAGTAAAAGTTCCTCAAATAGTGAAGATCCTGCGATCGGGCACAGCAGAAGGTCTGAGCTTCCAGTCCATCCTCCTGGAACTGCTGGCATTGTCGGGCACCATGGTCTACAGCATCACACACGGGTTCCCATTCAGGTGAGACGCGGCCCGGGCTCAACCAGTGAATGAGGCCCTGCAGTGCTCAGGTGAGACGCGGCCCGGGCTCAGCCAGTGAATGAGGCCCTGCAGTGCTCAGGTGAGACGCGGCCCGGGGTCAGCCAGTGAATGAGGCCCTGGCACTGCAGTGCTCAGGTGAGACGCGGCCCGGGGTCAGCCAGTGAATGAGGCCCTGGCACTGCATTGCTCAGGTGAGACGCGGCCCGGGGTCAGCCAGTGAATGAGGCACAATTACAGCAGGTCTGACCTTACTCAGGAATGGCTAACCTCGTGGCATGCAGTGAGTACTCAGGCTGCTTATGCTGTTGCAGTGGATAATTTATGCCTGCGTTTCTCCGACCACTCCCCCGTCACAACCCCCAAACGCTGATGTCCCGTCCCACATTCTGCGATGGATTTGTATCTGCGTGAGTGATGGCAATGCTTACTCGCAGACTGTTGTGTATACGCAGTACGCACAATCGGCCGTCTGCATACAGTATTGCATTAGCGCTCCATGCTGAATCAGGCGCAGAGTCTGCACCGCTGAGTAACGGCCACGTGCAGGACGGGAGGCCGGAGTTACGCCTATGGGACCTCGTTAGCGCTAGGAGCAAATGTTCCCCTGGGGAAGCCGTGTCGCTGTGCCCGGGGATAGCCGCAGTCTGACTTACTCCTATGGATGCAGAGACACCTGGTCTCCCCAGCGGCACACACCTGGCGGCTGTGTATGATCACCGCGACGTACAGGTGCGCTGTCCTCAGCCGCCATCTCACGCTCCCCGTTATCTCTTGCAGTGCCTGGGGCGAGGTTCTCTTCCTCATGATACAGACTCTGATCATTGGATTCCTGATCCAGCAGCTGGGGGGACGCACATCTCAGGGTATGGACGCTGTGTGTGGCGTGTCTCCCCTATAACCATCCCCATGCTGTGTCCTCTGATGCTTATTCCTGCTCTTCTCTTACCTAGGAGTTCTCTTCCTCAGTGTCTACTTCTGTCTCATTGCCATCCTCCTGTCTCCTGTCATTCCAATGGTCCTGGTCACCATCCTGCAGGCCACCAACATGCCAGCCGTCATCATCAGCAGAGTACGTACTGTGTCACCCTGCAGGGGGAGGGGCAGGCTCATAGCTCCCTACTGTCTGTGTTACCCTGCAGGGGGAGGGACAGGCTCATAGCTCCCTTCTGTCTGTGTCACCCTGCAGGGGGAGGGACAGGCTCATATCTCCCTACTGTCTGTGTCACCCTGCAGGGGGAGGGACAGGCTCATAGCTCCCTTCTGTCTGTATCACCCTGCAGGGGGAGGGGCAGGCTCATAGCTCCCTACTGTCTGTGTTACCCTGCAGGGGGAGGGACAGGCTCATAGCTCCCTTCTGTCTGTGTCACCCTGCAGGGGGAGGGACAGACTCATAGCTCCCTTCTGTCTGTGTCACCCTGCAGGGGGAGGGACAGGCTCATAGCTCCCTTCTGTCTGTGTCACCCTGCAGGGGGAGGGACAGGCTCATAGCTCCCTTCTGTCTGTGTCACCCTGCAGGGGGAGGGACAGGCTCATAGCTCCCTACTGTCTGTGTCACCCTGCAGGGGGAGGGACAGGCTCATAGCTCCCTTCTGTCTGTGTCACCCTGCAGGGGGAGGGACAGGCTCATAGCTCCCTACTGTCTGTGTCACCCTGCAGGGGGAGGGACAGGCTCATAGCTCCCTTCTGTCTGTATCACCCTGCAGGGGGAGGGACAGGCTCATAGCTCCCTTCTGTCTGTGTCACCCTGCAGGGGGAGGGACAGGCTCATAGCTCCCTTCTGTCTGTGTCACCCTGCAGGGGGAGGGGCAGGCTCATAGCTCCCTACTGTCTGTGTTACCCTGCAGGGGGAGGGACAGGCTCATAGCTCCCTACTGTCTGTGTCACCCTGCAGGGGGAGGGACAGGCTCATAGCTCCCTTCTGTCTGTGTCACCCTGCAGGGGGAGGGACAGACTCATAGCTCCCTTCTGTCTGTGTCACCCTGCAGGGGGAGGGACAGGCTCATAGCTCCCTTCTGTCTGTGTCACCCTGCAGGGGGAGGGACAGGCTCATAGCTCCCTTCTGTCTGTGTCACCCTGCAGGGGGAGGGACAGGCTCATAGCTCCCTACTGTCTGTGTCACCCTGCAGGGGGAGGGACAGGCTCATAGCTCCCTTCTGTCTGTATCACCCTGCAGGGGGAGGGACAGACTCATAGCTCCCTTCTGTCTGTGTCACCCTGCAGGGGGAGGGACAGGCTCATAGCTCCCTTCTGTCTGTGTCACCCTGCAGGGGGAGGGGCAGGCTCATAGCTCCCTACTGTCTGTGTTACCCTGCAGGGGGAGGGACAGGCTCATAGCTCCCTACTGTCTGTGTCACCCTGCAGGGGGAGGGACAGGCTCATAGCTCCCTTCTGTCTGTGTCACCCTGCAGGGGGAGGGACAGACTCATAGCTCCCTTCTGTCTGTGTCACCCTGCAGGGGGAGGGACAGGCTCATGGCTCCCTTCTGTCTGTGTCACTCTGCAGGGTGAGGGACAGGCTCATACCTCCCTTCTGTCTGTGTCTCCCTGCAGGGGGAGGGACAGGCTCATAGCTCCCTTCTGTCTGTGTCACCCTGCAGGGGGAGGGACAGGCTCATAGCTCCCTTCTGTCTGTGTCACCCTGCAGGGGGAGGGACAGGCTCATAGCTCCCTTCTGTCTGTGTCACCCTGCAGGGGGAGGGACAGGCTCATAGCTCCCTTCTGTCTGTGTCACCCTGCAGGGGGAGGGACAGGCTCATAGCTCCCTTCTGTCTGTGTCACCCTGCAGGGGGAGGGACAGGCTCATAGCTCCCTTCTGTCTGTGTCACCCTGCAGGGGGAGGGGCATGTTGTAATTCTTTTCTAATGCTTGTTTATCTCCACAGCTGATTCAAGCAATGACAAACTATAAGAATGGCCACACTGGGCAGTTATCTGCAGTGACAGTTGCTCTGTTGTTTCTTGGGTCACTGGCTAGAATATTCACTTCTGTTCAGGTAATATAATCTACATATACTGTATGCTATAATGTTTGTTTATATATATAATATATGACATGGTGTAGTAGTGTATGTACTGGGCTGTGTGTGTGTATATATGACATGGTGTAGTAGTGTATGTACTGGGCTGTATGTGTATATATGACATGGTGTAGTAGTGTATGTACTGGGCTGTGTGTGTGTATATATGACATGGTGTAGTAGTGTCTGTACTGGGCTGTGTGTGTATATATGACATGGTGTAGTAGTGTATGTACTGGGCTGTGTGTATATATGACATGGTGTAGTAGTGTATGTACTGGGCTGTGTGTGTGTATATATGACATGGTGTAGTAGTGTATGTACTGGGCTGTGTGTGTGTATATGACATGGTGTAGTAGTGTATGTACTGGGCTGTGTGTGTATATATGACATGGTGTAGTAGTGTATGTACTGGGCTGTATGTGTATATATGACATGGTGTAGTAGTGTATGTACTGGGCTGTGTGTGTGTATATATGACATGGTGTAGTAGTGTCTGTACTGGGCTGTGTGTGTATATATGACATGGTGTAGTAGTGTATGTACTGGGCTGTGTGTATATATGACATGGTGTAGTAGTGTATGTACTGGGCTGTGTGTGTGTATATATAACATGGTGTAGTAGTGTATGTACTGGGCTGTGTGTGTGTATATGACATGGTGTAGTAGTGTATGTACTGGGCTGTGTGTGTATATATGACATGGTGTAGTAGTGTATGTACTGGGCTGTGTGTGTGTATATGACATGGTGTAGTAGTGTATGTACTGGGCTGTGTGTGTCTATATATGATATGGTGTAGTAGTGTATGTACTGGGCTGTGTGTGTATATATGACATGGTGTAGTAGTGTATGTACTGGGCTGTGTGTATATAAGACATGGTGTAGTAGTGTCTTTACTGGGCTGTGTGTGTATATATGACATAGTGTAGTAGTGTCTGTACTGGGCTGTGTGTGTATATATGACATAGTGTAGTAGTGTATGTACTGGGCTGTGTGTGTGTATATATGACATAGTGTAGTAGTGTATGTACTGGGCTGTGTGTGTATATATGACATGGTGTAGTAGTGTATGTACTGGGCTGTGTGTGTGTATATATGACATGGTGTAGTAGTGTATGTACTGGGCTGTGTGTGTGTATATATGACATGGTGTAGTAGTGTATGTACTGGGCTGTGTGTGTATATATGACATGGTGTAGTAGTGTATGTACTGGGCTGTGTGTATATATGACATGGTGTAGTAGTGTATGTACTGGGCTGTGTGTATATATGACATGGTGTAGTAGTGTATGTACTGGGCTGTGTGTGTATATATGACATGGTGTAGTAGTGTCTGTACTGGGCTGTGTGTGTATATATGACATGGTGTAGTAGTGTATGTACTGGGCTGTGTGTATATATGACATGGTGTAGTAGTGTATGTACTGGGCTGTGTGTATATATGACATGGTGTAGTAGTGTATGTACTGGGCTGTGTGTGTATATATGACATGGTGTAGTAGTGTATGTACTGGGCTGTGTGTGTATATATGACATGGTGTAGTAGTGTATGTACTGGGCTGTGTGTGTATATATGACATGGTGTAGTAGTGTATGTACTGGGCTGTGTGTGTATATATGACATGGTGTAGTAGTGTATGTACTGGGCTGTGTGTATATATGACATGGTGTAGTAGTGTATGTACTGGGCTGTGTGTGTATATATGACATGGTGTAGTAGTGTCTGTACTGGGCTGTATGTGTATATATGACATGGTGTAGTAGTGTATGTACTGGGCTGTGTGTGTATATATGACATGGTGTAGTAGTGTCTGTACTGGGCTGTATGTGTATATATGACATGGTGTAGTAGTGTATGTACTGGGCTGTGTGTGTGTATATATGACATGGTGTAGTAGTGTCTGTACTGGGCTGTGTGTGTATATATGACATGGTGTAGTAGTGTATGTACTGGGCTGTGTGTATATATGACATGGTGTAGTAGTGTATGTACTGGGCTGTGTGTGTGTATATATGACATGGTGTAGTAGTGTATGTACTGGGCTGTGTGTGTGTATATGACATGGTGTAGTAGTGTATGTACTGGGCTGTGTGTGTATATATGACATGGTGTAGTAGTGTATGTACTGGGCTGTATGTGTATATATGACATGGTGTAGTAGTGTATGTACTGGGCTGTGTGTGTGTATATATGACATGGTGTAGTAGTGTCTGTACTGGGCTGTGTGTGTATATATGACATGGTGTAGTAGTGTATGTACTGGGCTGTGTGTATATATGACATGGTGTAGTAGTGTATGTACTGGGCTGTGTGTGTGTATATATAACATGGTGTAGTAGTGTATGTACTGGGCTGTGTGTGTGTATATGACATGGTGTAGTAGTGTATGTACTGGGCTGTGTGTGTATATATGACATGGTGTAGTAGTGTATGTACTGGGCTGTGTGTGTGTATATGACATGGTGTAGTAGTGTATGTACTGGGCTGTGTGTGTCTATATATGATATGGTGTAGTAGTGTATGTACTGGGCTGTGTGTGTATATATGACATGGTGTAGTAGTGTATGTACTGGGCTGTGTGTATATAAGACATGGTGTAGTAGTGTCTTTACTGGGCTGTGTGTGTATATATGACATAGTGTAGTAGTGTCTGTACTGGGCTGTGTGTGTATATATGACATAGTGTAGTAGTGTATGTACTGGGCTGTGTGTGTGTATATATGACATAGTGTAGTAGTGTATGTACTGGGCTGTGTGTGTATATATGACATGGTGTAGTAGTGTATGTACTGGGCTGTGTGTGTGTATATATGACATGGTGTAGTAGTGTATGTACTGGGCTGTGTGTGTGTATATATGACATGGTGTAGTAGTGTATGTACTGGGCTGTGTGTGTATATATGACATGGTGTAGTAGTGTATGTACTGGGCTGTGTGTATATATGACATGGTGTAGTAGTGTATGTACTGGGCTGTGTGTATATATGACATGGTGTAGTAGTGTATGTACTGGGCTGTGTGTGTATATATGACATGGTGTAGTAGTGTCTGTACTGGGCTGTGTGTGTATATATGACATGGTGTAGTAGTGTATGTACTGGGCTGTGTGTATATATGACATGGTGTAGTAGTGTATGTACTGGGCTGTGTGTATATATGACATGGTGTAGTAGTGTATGTACTGGGCTGTGTGTGTATATATGACATGGTGTAGTAGTGTATGTACTGGGCTGTGTGTGTATATATGACATGGTGTAGTAGTGTATGTACTGGGCTGTGTGTGTATATATGACATGGTGTAGTAGTGTATGTACTGGGCTGTGTGTGTATATATGACATGGTGTAGTAGTGTATGTACTGGGCTGTGTGTATATATGACATGGTGTAGTAGTGTATGTACTGGGCTGTGTGTGTATATATGACATGGTGTAGTAGTGTCTGTACTGGGCTGTATGTGTATATATGACATGGTGTAGTAGTGTATGTACTGGGCTGTGTGTGTATATATGACATGGTGTAGTAGTGTCTGTACTGGGCTGTATGTGTATATATGACATGGTGTAGTAGTGTATGTACTGGGCTGTGTGTGTGTATATATGACATGGTGTAGTAGTGTCTGTACTGGGCTGTGTGTGTGTATATATGACATGGTGTAGTAGTGTCTGTACTGGGCTGTGTGTATATATGACATGGTGTAGTAGTGTATGTACTGGGCTGTGTGTATATATGACATGGTGTAGTAGTGTATGTACTGGGCTGTGTGTGTGTATATATGACATGGTGTAGTAGTGTATGTACTGGGCTGTGTGTGTGTATATATGACATGGTGTAGTAGTGTATGTACTGGGCTGTGTGTGTGTATATATGACATGGTGTAGTAGTGTATGTACTGGGCTGTGTGTGTGTATATATGACATGGTGTAGTAGTGTATGTACTGGGCTGTGTGTGTGTGTATATATGACATGGTGTAGTAGTGTATGTACTGGGCTGTGTGTGTATATATGACATGGTGTAGTAGTGTATGTACTGGGCTGTGTGTGTGTATATGACATGGTGTAGTAGTGTATGTACTGGGCTGTGTGTGTCTATATATGACATGGTGTAGTAGTGTATGTACTGAGCTGTGTGTGTATATATGACATGGTGTAGTAGTGTCTGTACTGGGCTGTGTGTGTATATATGACATGGTGTAGTAGTGTATGTACTGGGCTGTGTGTATATATGACATGGTGTAGTAGTGTATGTACTGGGCTGTGTGTGTGTATATATGACATGGTGTAGTAGTGTATGTACTGGGCTGTGTGTGTATATATGACATGGTGTAGTAGTGTCTGTACTGGGCTGTGTGTGTATATATGACATGGTGTAGTAGTGTATGTACTGGGCTGTGTGTATATATGACATGGTGTAGTAGTGTATGTACTGGGCTGTGTGTATATATGACATGGTGTAGTAGTGTATGTACTGGGCTGTGTGTGTGTATATATGACATGGTGTAGTAGTGTATGTACTGGGCTGTGTGTGTGTATATATGACATGGTGTAGTAGTGTCTGTACTGGGCTGTGTGTGTATATATGACATGGTGTAGTAGTGTATGTACTGGGCTGTGTGTGTCTATATATGACATGGTGTAGTAGTGTATGTACTGAGCTGTGTGTGTATATATGACATGGTGTAGTAGTGTATGTACTGGGCTGTGTGTGTATATATGACATGGTGTAGTAGTGTATGTACTGGGCTGTGTGTGTATATATGACATGGTGTAGTAGTGTCTGTACTGGGCTGTGTGTGTATATATGACATGGTGTAGTAGTGTATGTACTGGGCTGTGTGTGTATATATGACATGGTGTAGTAGTGTATGTACTGGGCTGTGTGTGTATATATGACATGGTGTAGTAGTGTCTGTACTGGGCTGTGTGTGTATATATGACATGGTGTAGTAGTGTATGTACTGGGCTGTGTGTGTATATATGACATGGTGTAGTAGTGTATGTACTGGGCTGTGTGTATATATGACATGGTGTAGTAGTGTATGTACTGGGCTGTGTGTGTATATATGACATGGTGTAGTAGTGTATGTACTGGGCTGTGTGTATATATGACATGGTGTAGTAGTGTATGTACTGGGCTGTGTGTGTGTATATGACATGGTGTAGTAGTGTATGTACTGGGCTGTGTGTGTATATATGACATGGTGTAGTAGTGTATGTACTGGGCTGTGTGTGTGTATATGACATGGTGTAGTAGTGTATGTACTGAGCTGTGTGTGTATATATGACATGGTGTAGTAGTGTATGTACTGGGCTGTGTGTGTATATATGACATGGTGTAGTAGTGTCTGTACTGGGCTGTGTGTGTATATATGACATGGTGTAGTAGTGTATGTACTGGGCTGTGTGTATATATGACATGGTGTAGTAGTGTATGTACTGGGCTGTGTGTATATATGACATGGTGTAGTAGTGTATGTACTGGGCTGTGTGTATATATGACATGGTGTAGTAGTGTATGTACTGGGCTGTGTGTATATATGACATGGTGTAGTAGTGTATGTACTGGGCTGTGTGTGTGTATATATGACATGGTGTAGTAGTGTATGTACTGGGCTGTGTGTGTGTATATATGACATGGTGTAGTAGTGTATGTACTGGGCTGTGTGTGTGTATATATGACATGGTGTAGTAGTGTATGTACTGGGCTGTGTGTGTGTGTATATATGACATGGTGTAGTAGTGTATGTACTGGGCTGTGTGTGTATATATGACATGGTGTAGTAGTGTATGTACTGGGCTGTGTGTGTGTATATGACATGGTGTAGTAGTGTATGTACTGGGCTGTGTGTGTCTATATATGACATGGTGTAGTAGTGTATGTACTGAGCTGTGTGTGTATATATGACATGGTGTAGTAGTGTATGTACTTGGCTGTGTGTGTATATATGACATGGTGTAGTAGTGTCTGTACTGGCTGTGTGTGTATATATGACATGGTGTAGTAGTGTATGTACTGGGCTGTGTGTGTATATATGACATGGTGTAGTAGTGTATGTACTGGGCTGTGTGTATATATGACATGGTGTAGTAGTGTATGTACTGGGCTGTGTGTATATATGACATGGTGTAGTAGTGTATGTACTGGGCTGTGTGTGTATATATGACATGGTGTAGTAGTGTATGTACTGGGCTGTGTGTGTGTATATATGACATGGTGTAGTAGTGTATGTACTGGGCTGTGTGTGTGTATATATGACATGGTGTAGTAGTGTATGTACTGGGCTGTGTGTGTGTATATGACATGGTGTAGTAGTGTATGTACTGGGCTGTGTGTGTGTATATATGACATGGTGTAGTAGTGTATGTACTGGGCTGTGTGTGTGTATATATGACATGGTGTAGTAGTGTATGTACTGGGCTGTGTGTGTGTATATATGACATGGTGTAGTAGTGTATGTACTGGGCTGTGTGTGTGTATATATGACATGGTGTAGTAGTGTATGTACTGGGCTGTGTGTGTGTATATGACATGGTGTAGTAGTGTATGTACTGGGCTGTGTGTGTATATATGACATGGTGTAGTAGTGTATGTACTGGGCTGTGTGTGTGTATATGACATGGTGTAGTAGTGTATGTACTGGGCTGTGTGTGTATATATGACATGGTGTAGTAGTGTATGTACTGGGCTGTGTGTGTATATGACATGGTGTAGTAGTGTATGTACTGGGCTGTGTGTGTATATATGACATGGTGTAGTAGTGTATGTACTGGGCTGTGTGTGTATATATGACATGGTGTAGTAGTGTATGTACTGGGCTGTGTGTGTGTATATGACATGGTGTAGTAGTGTATGTACTGGGCTGTGTGTGTATATATGACATGGTGTAGTAGTGTATGTACTGAGCTGTGTGTGTATATATGACATGGTGTAGTAGTGTATGTACTGGGCTGTGTGTATATATGACATGGTGTAGTAGTGTCTGTACTGGGCTGTGTGTGTATATATGACATGGTGTAGTAGTGTATGTACTGGGCACTGGGCTGTGTGTATATATGACATGGTGTAGTAGTGTATGTACTGGGCTGTGTGTATATATGACATGGTGTAGTAGTGTATGTACTGGGCTGTGTGTATATATGACATGGTGTAGTAGTGTATGTACTGGGCTGTGTGTGTGTATATATGACATGGTGTAGTAGTGTATGTACTGGGCTGTGTGTGTGTATATATGACATGGTGTAGTAGTGTATGTACTGGGCTGTGTGTGTGTATATATGACATGGTGTAGTAGTGTATGTACTGGGCTGTGTGTGTGTGTATATATGACATGGTGTAGTAGTGTATGTACTGGGCTGTGTGTGTGTATATATGACATGGTGTAGTAGTGTATGTACTGGGCTGTGTGTGTGTATATGACATGGTGTAGTAGTGTATGTACTGGGCTGTGTGTGTCTATATATGACATGGTGTAGTAGTGTATGTACTGAGCTGTGTGTGTATATATGACATGGTGTAGTAGTGTATGTACTGGGCTGTGTGTGTCTATATATGACATGGTGTAGTAGTGTATGTACTGAGCTGTGTGTGTATATATGACATGGTGTAGTAGTGTATGTACTGGGCTGTGTGTGTATATATGACATGGTGTAGTAGTGTCTGTACTGGGCTGTGTGTGTATATATGACATGGTGTAGTAGTGTATGTACTGGGCTGTGTGTATATATGACATGGTGTAGTAGTGTATGTACTGGGCTGTGTGTATATATGACATGGTGTAGTAGTGTATGTACTGGGCTGTGTGTATATATGACATGGTGTAGTAGTGTATGTACTGGGCTGTGTGTATATATGACATGGTGTAGTAGTGTATGTACTGGGCTGTGTGTGTGTATATATGACATGGTGTAGTAGTGTATGTACTGGGTTGTGTGTGTATATAAGACATGGTGTAGTAGTGTATGTACTGGGCTGTGTGTGTATATATGACATGGTGTAGTAGTGTCTGTACTGGGCTGTGTGTGTATATATGACATGGTGTAGTAGTGTCTGTACTGGGCTGTGTGTGTATATATGACATGGTGTAGTAGTGTATGTTCTGGGCTGTGTGTGTATATATGACATGGTGTAGTAGTGTATGTACTGGGCTGTGTGTGTATATATGACATGGTGTAGTAGTGTATGTTCTGGGCTGTGTGTGTATATATGACATGGTGTAGTAGTGTATGTACTGGGCTGTGTGTGTGTATATATGACATGGTGTAGTAGTGTATGTACTGGGCTGTGTGTATATATGACATGGTGTAGTAGTGTATGTACTGGGCTGTGTGTGTATATATGACATGGTGTAGTAGTGTATGTTCTGGGCTGTGTGTGTATATATGACATGGTGTAGTAGTGTATGTACTGGGCTGTGTGTGTATATATATGACATGGTGTAGTAGTGTATGTACTGGGCTGTGTGTATATATGACATGGTGTAGTAGTGTATGTACTGGGCTGTGTGTGTATATATGACATGGTGTAGTAGTGTCTGTACTGGGCTGTGTATATATATGACATGGTGTAGTAGTGTATGTACTGGGCTGTGTGTGTATATATGACATGGTGTAGTAGTGTATGTACTGGGCTGTGCGTATATATGACATGGTGTAGTAGTGTATGTAATGGGCTGTGTGTGTATATATGACATGGTGTAGTAGTGTATGTACTGGGCTGTGTGTGTGTATATATGACATGGTGTAGCAGTGTATGTACTGGGCTGTGTGTGTGTATAGATGACATGGTGTAGTAGTGTCTGTACTGTGCTGTGTGTATATATGACATGGTGTAGTAGTGTATGTACTGGGCTGTGTGTGTGTATATATGACATGGTGTAGTAGTGTCTGTACTGTGCTGTGTGTATATATGACATGGTGTAGTACTGTATGTACTGGGCTGTGTGTGTATATATATGACATGGTGTAGTAGTGTCTGTACTGTGCTGTGTGTATATATGACATGGTGTAGTACTGTATGTACTGGGCTGTGTGTGTGTATATATGACATGGTGTAGTAGTGTATGTACTGGGCTGTGTGTGTGTGTATATATGACATGGTGTAGTAGTGTATGTACTGGGCTGTGTGTGTGTATATGACATGGTGTAGTAGTGTATGTACTGGGCTGTGTGTGTATATATGACATGGTGTAGTAGTGTATGTACTGGGCTGTGTGTGTGTATATGACATGGTGTAGTAGTGTATGTACTGGGCTGTGTGTGTCTATATATGACATGGTGTAGTAGTGTATGTACTGAGCTGTGTGTGTATATATGACATGGTGTAGTAGTGTATGTACTGGGCTGTGTGTATATATATGACATGGTGTAGTAGTGTCTGTACTGGGCTGTGTGTGTATATATGACATTGTGTAGTAGTGTATGTACTGGGCTGTGTGTATATATGACATGTTGTAGTAGTGTATGTACTGGGCTGTGTGTATATATGACATGGTGTAGTAGTGTATGTACTGGGCTGTGTGTATATATGACATGGTGTAGTAGTGTATGTACTGGGCTGTGTGTGTGTATATATGACATGGTGTAGTAGTGTATGTACTGGGCTGTGTGTGTGTATATATGACATGGTGTAGTAGTGTATGTACTGGGCTGTGTGTGTGTATATGACATGGTGTAGTAGTGTATGTACTGGGCTGTGTGTGTATATATGACATGGTGTAGTAGTGTCTGTACTGCGCTGTGTGTGTGTATATATATATGACATGGTGTAGTAGTGTATGTACTGGGCTGTGTGTGTGTATATGACATGGTGTAGTAGTGTATGTACTGGGCTGTGTGTGTATATATGACATGGTGTAGTAGTGTATGTACTGGGCTGTGTGTGTATATATGACATGGTGTAGTAGTGTCTGTACTGGGCTGTGTGTGTATATATGACATGGTGTAGTAGTGTATGTACTGGGCTGTGTGTATATATGACATGGTGTAGTAGTGTATGTACTGGGCTGTGTGTATATATGACATGGTGTAGTAGTGTATGTACTGGGCTGTGTGTATATATGACATGGTGTAGTAGTGTATGTACTGGGCTGTGTGTGTGTGTATATATGACATGGTGTAGTAGTGTCAGTACTGGGCTGTGTGTGTATATGTGACATGGTGTAGTAGTGTATGTACTGGGCTGTGTGTGTGTGTATATATGACATGGTGTAGTAGTGTATGTACTGGGCTGTGTGTATATATATGACATGGTGTAGTAGTGTATGTACTGGGCTGTGTGTGTATATATGATATGGTGTAGTAGTGTATGTACTGGGCTGTGTGTGTATATATGACATGGTGTAGTAGTGTATGTACTGGGCTGTGTGTATATATATGACATGGTGTAGTAGTGTATGTACTGGGCTGTGTGTGTGTATATATGACATGGTGTAGTAGTGTATGTACTGGGCTGTGTGTGTGTATATATGACATGGTGTAGTAGTGTATGTACTGGGCTGTGTGTGTGTATATAAGACATGGTGTAGTAGTGTATGTACTGGGCTGTGTGTGTATATATGACATGGTGTAGTAGTGTCTGTACTGGGCTGTGTGTGTATATATGACATGGTGTAGTAGTGTATGTACTGGGCTGTGTGTGTATATATGACATGGTGTAGTAGTGTATGTACTGGGCTGTGTGTGTATATATGACATGGTGTAGTAGTGTATGTTCTGGGCTGTGTGTATATATGACATGGTGTAGTAGTGTATGTACTGGGCTGTGTGTGTGTATATATGACATGGTGTTGTAGTGTATGTACTGGGCTGTGTGTATATATGACATGGTGTAGTAGTGTATGTACTGGGCTGTGTGTATATATGACATGGTGTAGTAGTGTCTGTACTGGGCTGTGTGTGTATATATGACATGGTGTAGTAGTGTATGTACTGGGCTGTGTGTGTATATATGACATGGTGTAGTAGTGTATGTACTGGGCTGTGTGTGTATATATGACATGGTGTAGTAGTGTATGTTCTGGGCTGTGTGTGTATATATGACATGGTGTTGTAGTGTATGTACTGGGCTGTGTGTGTATATGTGACATGGTGTAGTAGTGTCTGTACTGGGCTGTGTATATATATGACATGGTGTAGTAGTGTATGTACTGGGCTGTGTGTGTATATATGACATGGTGTAGTAGTGTATGTACTGGGCTGTGCGTATATATGACATGGTGTAGTAGTGTATGTAATGGGCTGTGTGTGTATATATGACATGGTGTAGTAGTGTATGTACTGGGCTGTGTGTGTGTATATATGACATGGTGTAGCAGTGTATGTACTGGGCTGTGTGTGTGTATATATGACATGATGTAGTAGTGTATGTACTGGGCTGTGTGTGTATAGATGACATGGTGTAGTAGTGTCTGTACTGTGCTGTGTGTATATATGACATGGTGTAGTACTGTATGTACTGGGCTGTGTGTGTGTATATATGACATGGTGTAGTAGTGTATGTACTGGGCTGTGTGTGTATATATGACATGGTGTAGTAGTGTATGTACTGGGCTGTGTGTGTGTATATATGACATGGTGTAGTAGTGTATGTACTGGGCTGTGTGTGTGTATATATGACATGGTGTAGTAGTGTATGTTCTGGGCTGTGTGTGTATATATGACATGGTGTAGTAGTGTCTGTACTGGGCTGTGTGTGTGTATATATGACATGGTGTAGTAGTGTATGTACTGGGCTGTGTGTGTGTATATATGACATGGTATAGTAGTGTCTGTACTGGGCTGTGTGTGTGTATATATGACATGGTGTAGTAGTGTCTGTACTGGGCTGTGTGTGTATATATGACATGGTGTAGTAGTGTATGTACTGGGCTGTGTGTGTATATATGACATGGTGTAGTAGTGTATGTACTGGGCTGTGTGTGTGTATATATGACATGGTGTAGTAGTGTATGTACTGGGCTGTGTGTGTGTATATGACATGGTGTAGTAGTGTATGTACTGGGCTGTGTGTGTGTATATATGACATGGTGTAGTAGTGTATGTACTGGGCTGTGTGTATATATGACATGGTGTAGTAGTGTATGTACTGGGCTGTGTGTATATGACATGGTGTAGTAGTGTATGTACTGGGCTGTGTGTGTGTGTATATATATGACATGGTGTAGTAGTGTATGTACTGGGCTGTGTGTGTATATATATGACATGGTGTAGTAGTGTATGTACTGGCCTGTGCGTATGTATGACATGGTGTAGTAGTGTATGTAATGGGCTGTGTGTGTATATATGACATGGTGTAGTAGTGTATGTACTGGGCTGTGTGTGTGTATATATGACATGGTGTAGTAGTGTCTGTACTGGGCTGTGTGTGTGTATATATATGACATGGTGTAGTAGTGTATGTACTGGGCTGTGTGTGTGTATATGACATGGTGTAGTAGTGTCTGTACTGGGCTGTGTGTGTGTATATATGACATGGTGTAGTAGTGTATGTACTGGGCTGTGTGTGTGTATATATGTCATGGTGTAGTAGTGTCTGTACTGGGCTGTGTGTGTATATATGACATGGTGTAGTAGTGTATGTACTGGGATGTGTGTGTGTGTATATATGACATGGTGTAGTAGTGTATGTACTGGGCTGTGTGTGTGTGTATATATGACATGGTGTAGTAGTGTATGTACTGGGCTGTGTGTGTGTATATATATGACATGGTGTAGTAGTGTATAGTGGGTTGTGTATGTATATATGACATGGTGTAGTAGTGTATGTACTGGGCTGTGTGTATATATGACATGGTGTAGTAGTGTATGTACTGGGCTGTGTGTATATATGACATGGTGTAGTAGTGTATGTACTGGGCTGTGTGTATATATGACATGGTGTAGTAGTGTATGTACTGGGCTGTGTGTGTATATATGACATGGTGTAGTAGTGTCTGTACTGGGCTGTGTGTGTATATATGACATGGTGTAGTAGTGTATGTACTGGGCTGTGTGTATATATGACATGGTGTAGTAGTGTATGTACTGGGCTGTGTGTATATATGACATGGTGTAGTAGTGTATGTACTGGGCTGTGTGTGTATATATGACATGGTGTAGTAGTGTATGTACTGGGCTGTGTGTGTATATATGACATGGTGTAGTAGTGTATGTACTGGGCTGTGTGTGTATATATGACATGGTGTAGTAGTGTATGTACTGGGCTGTGTGTGTATATATGACATGGTGTAGTAGTGTATGTACTGGGCTGTGTGTATATATGACATGGTGTAGTAGTGTATGTACTGGGCTGTGTGTGTATATATGACATGGTGTAGTAGTGTATGTACTGGGCTGTGTGTGTATATATGACATGGTGTAGTAGTGTATGTACTGGGCTGTGTGTGTGTATATATGACATGGTGTAGTAGTGTATGTACTGGGCTGTGTGTGTATATATGACATGGTGTAGTAGTGTATGTACTGGGCTGTGTGTATATATGACATGGTGTAGTAGTGTATGTACTGGGCTGTGTGTATATATGACATGGTGTAGTAGTGTATGTACTGGGCTGTGTGTGTGTATATATGACATGGTGTAGTAGTGTATGTACTGGGCTGTGTGTGTGTATATATGACATGGTGTAGTAGTGTATGTACTGGGCTGTGTGTGTGTATATGACATGGTGTAGTAGTGTATGTACTGGGCTGTGTGTATATATGACATGGTGTAGTAGTGTATGTACTGGGCTGTGTGTATATATGACATGGTGTAGTAGTGTATGTACTGGGCTGTGTGTATATATGACATGGTGTAGTAGTGTATGTACTGGGCTGTGTGTGTATATATGACATGGTGTAGTAGTGTATGTACTGGGCTGTGTGTGTGTATATATGACATGGTGTAGTAGTGTATGTACTGGGCTGTGTGTGTGTATATATGACATGGTGTAGTAGTGTATATATGACATGATGTAGTAGTGTATGTACTGGGCTGTGTGTGTGTATATGACATGGTGTAGTAGTGTATGTACTGGGCTGTGTGTGTATATATGACATGGTGTAGTAGTGTATGTACTGGGCTGTGTGTGTGTATATGACATGGTGTAGTAGTGTATGTACTGGGCTGTGTGTGTATATATGACATGGTGTAGTAGTGTATGTACTGGGCTGTGTGTGTGTATATGACATGGTGTAGTAGTGTATGTACTGGGCTGTGTGTGTCTATATATGACATGGTGTAGTAGTGTATGTACTGAGCTGTGTGTGTATATATGACATGGTGTAGTAGTGTATGTACTGGGCTGTGTGTGTATATATGACATGGTGTAGTAGTGTCTGTACTGGGCTGTGTGTGTATATATGACATGGTGTAGTAGTGTATGTACTGGGCTGTGTGTATATATGACATGGTGTAGTAGTGTATGTACTGGGCTGTGTGTGTATATATGACATGGTGTAGTAGTGTATGTACTGGGCTGTGTGTGTATATATGACATGGTGTAGTAGTGTATGTACTGGGCTGTGTGTGTATATATGACATGGTGTAGTAGTGTATGTACTGGGCTGTGTGTGTATATATGACATGGTGTAGTAGTGTATGTACTGGGCTGTGTGTCTATATATGACATGGTGTAGTAGTGTATGTACTGGGCTGTGTGTATATATGACATGGTGTAGTAGTGTATGTACTGGGCTGTGTGTATATATGACATGGTGTAGTAGTGTATGTACTGGGCTGTGTGTATATATGACATGGTGTAGTAGTGTATGTACTGGGCTGTGTGTGTGTATATATGACATGGTGTAGTAGTGTATGTACTGGGCTGTGTGTGTGTATATATGACATGGTGTAGTAGTGTATGTACTGGGCTGTGTGTGTGTATATGACATGGTGTAGTAGTGTATGTACTGGGCTGTGTGTGTATATATGACATGGTGTAGTAGTGTATGTACTGGGCTGTGTGTGTGTATATGACATGGTGTAGTAGTGTATGTACTGGGCTGTGTGTGTGTGTATATGACATGGTGTAGTAGTGTATGTACTGGGCTGTGTGTGTATATATGACATGGTGTAGTAGTGTATGTACTGGGCTGTGTGTGTGTATATATGACATGGTGTAGTAGTGTATGTACTGGGCTGTGTGTGTGTATATGACATGGTGTAGTAGTGTATGTACTGGGCTGTGTGTGTATATATGACATGGTGTAGTAGTGTATGTACTGGGCTGTGTGTGTGTATATGACATGGTGTAGTAGTGTCTGTACTGAGCTGTGTGTGTATATATGACATGGTGTAGTAGTGTCTGTACTGGGCTGTGTGTGTATATATGACATGGTGTAGTAGTGTATGTACTGGGCTGTGTGTGTATATATGACATGGTGTAGTAGTGTATGTACTGGGCTGTGTGTATATATGACATGGTGTAGTAGTGTATGTACTGGGCTGTGTGTATATATGACATGGTGTAGTAGTGTATGTACTGGGCTGTGTGTATATATGACATGGTGTAGTAGTGTATGTACTGGGCTGTGTGTGTGTATATATGACATGGTGTAGTAGTGTATGTACTGGGCTGTGTGTGTGTATATATGACATGGTGTAGTAGTGTATGTACTGGGCTGTGTGTGTGTATATATGACATGGTGTAGTAGTGTATGTACTGGGCTGTGTGTGTGTGTATATATGACATGGTGTAGTAGTGTATGTACTGGGCTGTGTGTGTATATATGACATGGTGTAGTAGTGTATGTACTTGGCTGTGTGTGTATATATGACATGGTGTAGTAGTGTCTGTACTGGGCTGTGTGTGTATATATGACATGGTGTAGTAGTGTATGTACTGGGCTGTGTGTATATATGACATGGTGTAGTAGTGTATGTACTGGGCTGTGTGTATATATGACATGGTGTAGTAGTGTATGTACTGGGCTGTGTGTGTGTATATATGACATGGTGTAGTAGTGTATGTACTGGGCTGTGTGTATATATGACATGGTGTAGTAGTGTATGTACTGGGCTGTGTGTATATATGACATGGTGTAGTAGTGTATGTACTGGGCTGTGTGTGTATATATGACATGGTGTAGTAGTGTCTGTACTGGGCTGTGTGTGTATATATGACATGGTGTAGTAGTGTATGTACTGGGCTGTGTGTATATATGACATGGTGTAGTAGTGTATGTACTGGGCTGTGTGTGTATATATGACATGGTGTAGTAGTGTATGTACTGGGCTGTGTGTGTATATATGACATGGTGTAGTAGTGTATGTACTGGGCTGTGTGTATATATGACATGGTGTAGTAGTGTATGTACTGGGCTGTGTGTATATATGACATGGTGTAGTAGTGTATGTACTGGGCTGTGTGTGTGTATATATGACATGGTGTAGTAGTGTATGTACTGGGCTGTGTGTGTGTATATATGACATGGTGTAGTAGTGTATGTACTGGGCTGTGTGTGTGTATATGACATGGTGTAGTAGTGTATGTACTGGGCTGTGTGTGTGTATATGACATGGTGTAGTAGTGTATGTACTGGGCTGTGTATGTGTATATGACATGGTGTAGTAGTGTATGTACTGGGCTGTGTGTGTCTATATATGACATGGTGTAGTAGTGTATGTACTGAGCTGTGTGTGTATATATGACATGGTGTAGTAGTGTATGTACTGGGCTGTGTGTGTGTGTATATATGACATGGTGTAGTAGTGTATGTACTGGGCTGTGTGTGTGTATATATGACATGGTGTAGTAGTGTATGTACTGGGCTGTGTGTGTGTATATGACATGGTGTAGTAGTGTATGTACTGGGCTGTGTGTGTATATATGACATGGTGTAGTAGTGTATGTACTGGGCTGTGTGTGTGTATTTGACATGGTGTAGTAGTGTATGTACTGGGCTGTGTGTGTCTATATATGACATGGTGTAGTAGTGTATGTACTGAGCTGTGTGTGTATATATGACATGGTGTAGTAGTGTATGTACTGGGCTGTGTGTGTATATATGACATGGTGTAGTAGTGTCTGTACTGGGCTGTGTGTGTATATATGACATGGTGTAGTAGTGTATGTACTGGGCTGTGTGTATATATGACATGGTGTAGTAGTGTATGTACTGGGCTGTGTGTATATATGACATGGTGTAGTAGTGTATGTACTGGGCTGTGTGTATATATGACATGGTGTAGTAGTGTATGTACTGGGCTGTGTGTATATATGACATGGTGTAGTAGTGTATGTACTGGGCTGTGTGTGTGTGTATATATGACATGGTGTAGTAGTGTCTGTACTGGGCTGTGTGTGTATATGTGACATGGTGTAGTAGTGTATGTACTGGGCTGTGTGTGTATATATGACATGGTGTAGTAGTGTATGTACTGGGCTGTGTGTATATATATGACATGGTGTAGTAGTGTATGTACTGGGCTGTGTGTGTGTATATATGACATGGTGTAGTAGTGTATGTACTGGGCTGTGTGTGTGTATATATGACATGGTGTAGTAGTGTATGTACTGGGCTGTGTGTGTGTATATGACATGGTGTAGTAGTGTATGTACTGGGCTGTGTGTGTATATATGACATGGTGTAGTAGTGTCTGTACTGCGCTGTGTGTGTGTATATATATATATGACATGGTGTAGTAGTGTATGTACTGGGCTGTGTGTGTGTATATGACATGGTGTAGTAGTGTATGTACTGGGCTGTGTGTGTATATATGACATGGTGTAGTAGTGTATGTACTGAGCTGTGTGTGTATATATGACATGGTGTAGTAGTGTATGTACTGGGCTGTGTGTGTATATATGACATGGTGTAGTAGTGTCTGTACTGGGCTGTGTGTGTATATATGACATGGTGTAGTAGTGTATGTACTGGGCTGTGTGTATATATGACATGGTGTAGTAGTGTATGTACTGGGCTGTGTGTATATATGACATGGTGTAGTAGTGTATGTACTGGGCTGTGTGTATATATGACATGGTGTAGTAGTGTATGTACTGGGCTGTGTGTGTGTGTATATATGACATGGTGTAGTAGTGTCAGTACTGGGCTGTGTGTGTATATGTGACATGGTGTAGTAGTGTATGTACTGGGCTGTGTGTGTGTGTATATATGACATGGTGTAGTAGTGTATGTACTGGGCTGTGTGTATATATATGACATGGTGTAGTAGTGTATGTACTGGGCTGTGTGTGTATATATGATATGGTGTAGTAGTGTATGTACTGGGCTGTGTGTGTATATATGACATGGTGTAGTAGTGTATGTACTGGGCTGTGTGTATATATATGACATGGTGTAGTAGTGTATGTACTGGGCTGTGTGTGTGTATATATGACATGGTGTAGTAGTGTATGTACTGGGCTGTGTGTGTGTATATATGACATGGTGTAGTAGTGTATGTACTGGGCTCTGTGTGTGTATATAAGACATGGTGTAGTAGTGTATGTACTGGGCTGTGTGTGTATATATGACATGGTGTAGTAGTGTCTGTACTGGGCTGTGTGTGTATATATGACATGGTGTAGTAGTGTATGTACTGGGCTGTGTGTGTATATATGACATGGTGTAGTAGTGTATGTACTGGGCTGTGTGTGTATATATGACATGGTGTAGTAGTGTATGTTCTGGGCTGTGTGTGTATATATGACATGGTGTAGTAGTGTATGTTCTGGGCTGTGTGTATATATGACATGGTGTAGTAGTGTATGTACTGGGCTGTGTGTGTGTATATATGACATGGTGTTGTAGTGTATGTACTGGGCTGTGTGTATATATGACATGGTGTAGTAGTGTATGTACTGGGCTGTGTGTGTATATATGACATGGTGTAGTAGTGTATGTACTGGGCTGTGCGTATATATGACATGGTGTAGTAGTGTATGTAATGGGCTGTGTGTGTATATATGACATGGTGTAGTAGTGTATGTACTGGGCTGTGTGTGTGTATATATGACATGGTGTAGCAGTGTATGTACTGGGCTGTGTGTGTGTATATATGACATGATGTAGTAGTGTATGTACTGGGCTGTGTGTGTATAGATGACATGGTGTAGTAGTGTATGTACTGGGCTGTGTGTGTATATATATGACATGGTGTAGTAGTGTCTGTACTGTGCTGTGTGTATATATGACATGGTGTAGTACTGTATGTACTGGGCTGTGTGTGTGTATATATGACATGGTGTAGTAGTGTATGTACTGGGCTGTGTGTGTATATATGACATGGTGTAGTAGTGTATGTACTGGGCTGTGTGTGTGTATATATGACATGGTGTAGTAGTGTATGTTCTGGGCTGTGTGTGTATATATGACATGGTGTAGTAGTGTCTGTACTGGGCTGTGTGTGTGTATATATGACATGGTGTAGTAGTGTATGTACTGGGCTGTGTGTGTGTATATATGACATGGTGTAGTAGTGTCTGTACTGGGCTGTGTGTGTGTATATATGACATGGTGTAGTAGTGTCTGTACTGGGCTGTGTGTGTATATATGACATGGTGTAGTAGTGTATGTACTGGGCTGTGTGTGTATATATGACATGGTGTAGTAGTGTATGTACTGGGCTGTGTGTGTGTATATATGACATGGTGTAGTAGTGTATGTACTGGGCTGTGTGTGTGTATATGACATGGTGTAGTAGTGTATGTACTGGGCTGTGTGTGTGTATATATGACATGGTGTAGTAGTGTATGTACTGGGGCTGTGTGTATATATGACATGGTGTAGTAGTGTATGTACTGGGCTGTGTGTATATGACATGGTGTAGTAGTGTATGTACTGGGCTGTGTGTGTGTGTATATATATGACATG
Organism: Taudactylus pleione; assembly: GCA_031769625.1. Classification (NCBI taxonomy): domain Eukaryota; kingdom Metazoa; phylum Chordata; class Amphibia; order Anura; family Myobatrachidae; genus Taudactylus; species Taudactylus pleione. The sequence goes on along the minus strand of JAUIMM010003146.1, from coordinate 208,384 downwards.
GTGTAGTAGTGTATGTACTGGGCTGTGTGTGTATATATATGACATGGTGTAGTAGTGTATGTACTGGGCTGTGCGTATATATGACATGGTGTAGTAGTGTATGTAATGGGCTGTGTGTGTATATATGACATGGTGTAGTAGTGTATGTACTGGGCTGTGTGTGTGTATATATGACATGGTGTAGTAGTGTCTGTACTGGGCTGTGTGTGTGTATATATATGACATGGTGTAGTAGTGTATGTACTGGGCTGTGTGTGTGTATATGACATGGTGTAGTAGTGTCTGTACTGGGCTGTGTGTGTGTATATATGACATGGTGTAGTAGTGTATGTACTGGGCTGTGTGTGTGTATATATGTCATGGTGTAGTAGTGTCTGTACTGGGCTGTGTGTGTATATATGACATGGTGTAGTAGTGTATGTACTGGGATGTGTGTGTGTGTATATATGACATGGTGTAGTAGTGTATGTACTGGGCTGTGTGTGTGTGTATATATGACATGGTGTAGTAGTGTATGTACTGGGCTGTGTGTGTGTATATATATGACATGGTGTAGTAGTGTATTAGTGGGTTGTGTATGTATATATGACATGGTGTAGTAGTGTATATATGACATGGTGTAGTAGTATATTTACTGGGCTGTGTGTGTATATATGACATGATGTAGTAGTGTATGTACTGGGCTGTGTGTGTATATATGACATGGTGTAGTAGTGTATGTACTGGGCTGTGTGTGTGTATATATGACATGGTGTAGTAGTATATGTACTGGGCTGTGTGTGTATATATGACATGGTGTAGTAGTGTCTGTACTGGGCTGTGTGTGTGTATATATGACATGGTGTAGTAGTGTCTGTACTGGGCTGTGTGTGTGTATATATGACATGGTGTAGTAGTATATGTACTGGGCTGTGTGTGTGTATATATGACATGGTGTAGTAGTGTATGTACTGGGCTGTGTGTGTATATATGACATAGTGTAGTAGTGTCTGTACTGGGCTGTGTGTGTGTATATATGACATGGTGTAGTAGTGTATGTACTGGGCTGTGTGTGTGTATATATGACATGGTGTAGTAGTGTATGTACTGGGCTGTGCGTATATATGACATGGTGTAGTAGTGTATGTAATGGGCTGTGTGTGTATATATGACATGGTGTAGTAGTGTATGTACTGGGCTGTGTGTGTGTATATATGACATGGTGTAGTAGTGTCTGTACTGGGCTGTGTGTGTGTATATATATGACATGGTGTAGTAGTGTATACTGGGTTGTGTATGTATATATGACATGGTGTAGTAGTATATGTACTGGGCTGTGTGTGTGTATATATGACATGGTGTAGTAGTGTCTGTACTGGGCTGTGTGTGTATATATGACATGGTGTATTAGTGTATGTACTGGGCTGTGTGTGTGTATATATGACATGGTGTAGTAGTGTATGTACTGGGCTGTGTGTGTATATATGACATGGTGTAGTAGTGTATGTACTGGGCTGTGTGTGTGTATATATGATATGGTGTAGTAGTGTCTGTACTGGGCTGTGTGTGTATATATGACATGGTGTAGTAGTGTATGTACTGGGCTGTGTGTGTGTATGTATATATGACATGGTGTAGTAGTGTATGTACTGGGCTGTGTGTGTATATATGACATGGTGTAGTAGTGTATGTACTAGGCTGTGTGTGTGTATATATGACATGGTGTAGTAGTATATGTACTGGGCTGTGTGTGTATATATGACATGGTGTAGTAGTGTCTGTACTGGGCTGTGTGTATATATGACATGGTGTAGTAGTGTCTGTACCGGGCTCTGTGTGTGTGTGTATATGACATGGTGTAGTAGTGTATGTACTGGGCTGTGTGTGTATATATATGACATGGTGTAGTAGTGTATGTACTGGGCTGTGTGTGTATATATGACATGGTGTAGTAGTGTCTGTACTGGGCTGTGTATATATGACATGGTGTAGTAGTGTCTGTACTGGGCTGTGTGTATATATGACATGGTGTAGTAGTGTCTGTACCGGGCTCTGTGTGTGTGTGTATATGACATGGTGTAGTAGTGTATGTACTGGGCTGTGTGTATATATGACATGGTGTAGTAGTGTCTGTACCGGGCTCTGTGTGTGTGTGTATATGACATGGTGTAGTAGTGTCTGTACTGGGCTGTGTGTATATATGACATGGTGTAGTAGTGTATGTACTGGGCTGTGTGTGTGTGTGTATATGACATGGTGTAGTAGTGTATGTACTGGGCTGTGTGTGTATATATGACATGGTGTAGTAGTGTATGTACTGGGCTGTGTGTGTGTATATATGACATGGTGTAGTAGTGTATGTACTGGGCTGTGTGTGTATATATGACATGGTGTAGTAGTGTATGTACTGGGCTGTGTGTGTATATATGACATGGTGTAGTAGTGTCTGTACTGGGCTGTGTGTGTGTATATATGACATGGTGTAGTAGTGTATGTACTGGGCTGTGTGTGTGTATATATGACATGGTGTAGTAGTGTATGTACTGGGCTGTGTGTGTGTATATGACATGGTGTAGTAGTGTATGTACTGTGCTGTGTGTGTGTATATGACATGGTGTAGTAGTGTATGTACTGGGCTGTGTGTGTGTATAGATGACATGGTGTAGTAGTGTATATACTGGGCTGTGTGTGTGTATATATGACATGGTGTAGTAGTGTATGTACTGGGTTGTGTATGTATATATGACATGGTGTAGTAGTATATGTACTGGGCTGTGTGTGTATATATGACATGGTGTAGTAGTGTATGTACTGGGCTGTGTGTGTATATATGACATGGTGTAGTAGTGTATGTACTGGGCTGTGTGTGTATATATATGACATGGTGTAGTAGTGTATGTACTGTGCTGTGTGTGTATATATGACATGGTGTAGTAGTGTATGTACTGGGCTGTGTATGTATATATGGCATGGTGTAGTAGTATATGTACTGGGCTGTGTGTGTGTATATGACATGGTGTAGTAGTGTATGTACTGGGCTGTGTGTGTGTATATATGACATGGTGTAGTAGTGTATGTACTGGGCTGTGTGTATATATGACATGGTGTAGTAGTGTATGTACTGGGCTGTGTGTATATATATATGACATGGTGTAGTAGTGTATGTACTGGGCTGTGTGTGTGTATATATGACATGGTGTAGTAGTGTCAGTACTGGGCTGTGTGTGTATATATGACATGGTGTAGTAGTGTATGTACTGGGCTGTGTGTGTGTATATATGACATGGTGTAGTAGTGTCTGTACTAGGATGTGTGTGTATATATGACATGGTGTAGTAGTGTATGTACTGGGCTGTGTGTGTGTATATATGACATGGTGTAGTAGTGTATGTACTGGGCTGTGTGTGTATATATATGACATGGTGTAGTAGTGTCTGTACTGGGCTGTGTATATATATATGACATGGTGTAGTAGTGTCTGTACTGGGCTGTGTGTGTATATAGGACATGGTGTAGTAGTGTATGTACTGGGCTGTGTGTGTGTGTATATGACATGGTGTAGTAGTGTATGTACTGGGCTGTGTGTGTATATATGACATGGTGTAGTAGTGTATGTACTGGGCTGTGTGTGTATATATGACATGGTGTAGTAGTGTATGTACTGGGCTGTGTGTATATATATATGACATGGTGTAGTAGTGTATGTACTGGGCTGTGTGTGTGTATATATGACATGGTGTAGTAGTGTATGTACTGGGCTGTGTGTGTATATATGACATGTACTGGGCTGTGTGTGTATATATGACATGGTGTAGTAGTGTATGTCCTGGGCTGTGTGTGTGTATATGACATGGGGTAGTAGTGTATGTACTGGGCTGTGTATGTATATATGACATGGTGTAGTAGTGTATGTACTGGGCTGTGTGTGTATATGACATGGTGTAGTAGTGTATGTACTGGGCTGTGTGTATATATATGACATGGTGTAGTAGTGTATGTACTGGGCTGTGTGTGTGTATATATGACATGGTGTAGTAGTGTATGTACTGGGCTGTGTGTGTGTGTATATGACATGGTGTAGTAGTGTCTGTACTGGGCTGTGTGTGTATATATGACATGGTGTAGTAGTGTACTGGGCTGTGTGTGTAATATATGACATGGTGTAGTAGTGTATGTATTGGGCTGTGTGTGTGTGTATATATGACATGGTGTAGTAGTGTCTGGGCTGTGAGTGTGTATATGACATGGTGTAGTAGTGTATGTACAGGGCTGTGTGTGTGTATATATGACATGGTGTAGTAGTGTATGTACAGGGCTGTGTGTGTATATATGACATGGTGTAGTAGTGTCTGTACTGGGCTGTGTGTGTGTATATATGACATGGTGTAGTAGTGTATGTACTGTGCTGTGTGTGTGTCTATGACATGGTGTAGTAGTGTATGTACTGGGCTGTGTGTGTGTGTATATATGACATGGTGTAGTAGTGTATGTACTGGGCTGTGTGTGTGTATATATGACATGGTGTAGTAGTGTATGTACTGGGCTGTGTGTGTGTATATATGACATGGTGTAGTAGTGTATGTACTGGGCTGTGTGTGTATATATGACATGGTGTAGTAGTGTATGTACTGGGCTGTGTGTGTGTATATATGACATGGTGTAGCAGTGTATGTACTGGTCTGTGTGTGTGTATATGACATGGTGTAGTAGTGTATGTACTGGGCTGTGTGTATATATGACATGGTGTAGTAGTGTATGTACTGGGCTGTGTGTGTATATATGACATGGTGTAGTAGTGTATGTACTGGGCTGTGTGTGTGTATATATGACATGGTGTAGTAGTGTATGTACTGGGCTGTGTGTGTGTGTATATATGACATGGTGTAGTAGTGTCTCTACTGGGCTGTGTGTGTATATATGACATGGTGTAGTAGTGTATGTACTTGGCTGTGTGTGTATATATGACATGGTGTAGTAGTGTATGTACTGGGCTGTGTGTGAGTATATATGACATGGTGTAGTAGTGTATGTACTGGGCTGTGTGTGTATATGACATGGTGTAGTAGTGTATGTACTGGGCTGTGTGTGTAATATATGACATGGTGTAGTAGTGTATGTACTGGGCTGTGTGTGTGTATATGACATGGTGTAGTAGTGTATGTACTGGGCTGTGTGTGTAATATATGACATGGTGTAGTAGTGTATGTACTGGGCTGTGTGTGTATATATGACATGGTGTAGTAGTGTATGTACTGGGCTGTGTGTGTATATATGGCATGGTGTAGTAGTGTATGTACTGGGCTGTGTGTGTGTATATATGACATGGTGTAGTAGTGTATGTACTGGGCTGTGTGTATATATGACATGGTGTAGTAGTGTCTGTACTGGGCTGTGTGTGTGTATATATGACATGGTGTAGTAGTGTATGTACTGGGCTGTGTGTGTATATATGACATGGTGTAGTAGTGTATGTATTGGGTTGTGTATGTATATATGACATGGTGTAGTAGTGTATGTACTGGGCTGTGTGTGTATATATGACATGGTGTAGTAGTGTATGTACTGGGCTGTGTGTGTATATATGACATGGTGTAGTAGTGTATGTACTGGGCTGTGTGTGTATATATGACATGGTGTAGTAGTGTATGTACTGGGCTGTGTGTGTATATATGACATTGTGTAGTAGTGTATGTACTGGGCTGTGTGTGTATATATGACATGGTGTAATAGTGTCTGTACTGGGCTGTGTGTGTATATATGACATGGTGTAGTAGTGTATGTACTGGGCTGTGTGTATATATATGACATGGTGTAGTAGTGCCTGTACTGGGTTGTGTATGTATATATGACATGGTGTAGTAGTGCCTGTACTGGGCTGTGTGTGTATATATGACATGGTGTAGTAGTGTATGTACTGGGCTGTGTGTATATATATGACATGGTGTAGTAGTGCCTGTACTGGGTTGTGTATGTATATATGACATGGTGTAGTAGTGTCAGTACTGGGCTGTGTGTGTATATATGACATGGTGTAGTAGTGTATGTACTGGGCTGTGTGTGTATATATGACATGGTGTAGTAGTGTCTGTACTGGGCTGTGTGTGTATATATGACATGGTGTAGTAGTGTCTGTACTGGGCTGTGTGTGTATATAAGACATGTTGTAGTAGTGTATGTACTGGGCTGTGTGTGTATATATGACATGGTGTAGTAGTGTATGTACTGGGCTGTGTGTGTATATATGACATGGTGTAGTAGTGTCTGTACTGGGCTGTGTGTGTGTATATATGACATGGTGTAGTAGTGTCTGTACTGGGCTGTGTGTGTATATATGACATGGTGTAGTAGTGTATGTACTGGGCTGTGTGTATATATATGACATGGTGTAGTAGTGTATGTACTGGGCTGTGTGTGTGTATATATGACATGGTGTAGTAGTGTATGTACCTGGGCTGTGTGTGTGTATATGACATGGTGTAGTAGTGTATGTACTGGGCTGTGTGTGTATATATGACATGGTGTAGTAGTGTCTGTACTGGGCTGTGTGTGTATATATGACATGGTGTAGTAGTGTCTGTACTGGGCTGTGTGTGTATATATGACATGGTGTAGTAGTGTATGTACTGGGCTGTATGTGTATATATATATGACATGGTGTAGTAGTGTATGTACTGGGCTGTGTGTGTGTGTATATATGACATGGTGTAGTAGTGTATGTACTGGGCTGTGTGTGTATATATGACATGGTGTAGTAGTGTATGTACTGGGCTGTGTGTGTGTATATATGACATGGTGTAGTTGTGTATGTACTGGGCTGTGTGTGTGTATATATGACATGGTGTAGTAGTGTATGTACTGTGCTGTGTGTGTATATATGACATGGTGTAGTAGTGTATGTACTGGGCTGTGTGTGTATATATGACATGGTGTAGTAGTGTATGTACTGGGCTGTGTGTGTGTGTATATGACATGGTGTAGTAGTGTATGTACTGGGCTGTGTGTGTATATATGACATGGTGTAGTAGTGTCTGTACTGGGCTGTGTGTGTATATATGACATGGTGTAGTAGTGTATGTACTGGGCTGTGTGTGTATATATGACACGGTGTAGTAGTGTATGTACTGGACTGTGTGTATATATGACACGGTGTAGTAGTGGATGTAATGGGCTGTGTGTATATATGACATGGTGTAGTAGTGTATGTACTGGGCTGTGTGTGTATATATGACATGTTGTAGTAGTGTCTGTACTGGGCTGTGTGTGTATATATGACATGGTGTAGTAGTGTATGTACTGGGCTGTGTGTATATATGACATGGTGTAGTAGTGTATGTACTGGGCTGTGTGTGTATATATGACATGGTGTAGTAGTGTATGTACTGGGCTGTGTGTATATATGACATGGTGTAGTAGTGTATGTACTGGGCTGTGTGTGTATATAGGACATGGTGCAGTAGTGTATGTACTGGGCTGTGTGTGTGTGTATATATGACATGGTGTAGTAGTGTATGTACTGGGCTGTGTGTGTGTATATATGACATGGTGTAGTAGTGTATGTACTGGGCTGTGTGTGTGTATATATATGACATGGTGTAGTAGTGTATGTACTGGGCTGTGTGTATATATGACATGGTGTAGTAGTGAATGTACTGGGCTGTGTGTGTGTATATGACATGGTGTAGTAGTGTATGTACTGGGCTGTGTGTGTATATATGACATGTTGTAGTAGTGTCTGTACTGGGCTGTGTGTGTATATATGACATGGTGTAGTAGTGTATGTACTGGGCTGTGTATATATGACATGGTGTAGTAGTGTATGTACTGGGCTGTGTGTGTATATATGACATGGTGTAGTAGTGTATGTACTGGGCTGTGTGTATATATGACATGGTGTAGTAGTGTATGTACTGGGCTGTGTGTGTATATAGGACATGGTGCAGTAGTGTATGTACTGGGCTGTGTGTGTGTGTATATATGACATGGTGTAGTAGTGTATGTACTGGGCTGTGTGTGTGTATATATGACATGGTGTAGTAGTGTATGTACTGGGCTGTGTGTGTGTATATATATGACATGGTGTAGTAGTGTATGTACTGGGCTGTGTGTATATATGACATGGTGTAGTAGTGAATGTACTGGGCTGTGTGTGTGTATATGACATGGTGTAGTAGTGTATGTACTGGGCTGTGTGTGTATATATGACATGGTGTAGTAGTGTATGTACTGGGCTGTGTGTGTATATATGACATGGTGTAGTAGTATATGTACTGGGCTGTGTGTGTATATATGACATGGTGCAGTAGTGTATGTACTGGGCTGTGTGTGTATATATGACATGGTGTAGTAGTGTATGTACTGGGCTGTGTGTGTGTATATATGACATGGTGTAGTAGTATATGTACTGGGCTGTGTGTGTATATATGACATGGTGTAGTAGTGTCTGTACTGGGCTGTGTGTGTGTATATATGACATGGTGTAGTAGTATATGTACTGGGCTGTGTGTGTAATATATGACATGGTGTAGTAGTGTATGTACTGGGCTGTGTGTGTATATATGACATAGTGTAGTAGTGTCTGTACTGGGCTGTGTGTGTGTATATATGACATGGTGTAGTAGTGTATGTACTGGGCTGTGTGTGTGTATATATGACATGGTGTAGTAGTGTCTGTACTGGGCTGTGTGTGTGTATATATGACATGGTGTAGTAGTGTATGTACTGGGCTGTGTGTGTATATATGACATGGTGTAGTAGTGTATGTACTGGGCTGTGTGTGTATATATGACATGGTGTAGTAGTGTATGTACTGAGCTGTGTGTGTGTATATATGACATGGTGTAGTAGTGTATGTACTGAGCTGTGTGTGTGTATATATGACATGATGTAGTAGTGTATGTACTGGGCTGTGTGTGTATATATGACATGGTGTAGTAGTGTCTGTACTGGGCTGTGTGTGTGTATATATGACATGGTGTAGTAGTGTATGTACTGGGCTGTGTGTGTATATATGACATGGTGTAGTAGTGTCTGTACTGGGCTGTGTGTGTGTATATATGACATGATGTAGTAGTGTATGTACTGGGCTGTGTGTGTATATATGACATGGTGTAGTAGTGTCTGTACTGGGCTGTGTGTGTGTATATATGACATGGTGTAGTAGTGTCTGTACTGGGCTGTGTGTGTGTATATATGACATGGTGTAGTAGTGTCTGTACTGGGCTGTGTGTGTATATATGACATGGTGTAGTAGTGTATGTACTGGGCTGTGTGTATATATGACATGGTGTAGTAGTGTATGTACTGGGCTGTGTGTGTATATATGGCATGGTGTAGTAGTGTCTATACTGGGTTGTGTGCTGTTACTGATCTATACTGATTGTCTCTCCTTGCAGGAGACTGGAGACCCCCTCATGTCGCTCACATACGTTGTGTCGTCAGCATGTAATGGACTGATTGGTGCCCAGTTGCTTTATTACTGGAATGTGAGCTCTATGGGCAAAAAAAAAAGAAGCTAGAGCTGACATTTCTCTGTGAGTCATTCCTGTGGCCACGATGCTGGTGTTTCTGTACATACTACTCCCCATCACGCTGCGCTGCATCCGGCAATGAATTATGCTATGAGTTTTCTTTTTAATGTGTTTGTGATTTATTGAGATTTCTTTATATCTTACTGTAATTGTGCAATTGTGTAGAATATTATACTAGAGCCTCCCATCTCTCCTGCCTGCAGCCTCCCATCTCTCCTGCCTGCTGCCTCCCATCTCTCCTGCCTGCAGCCTCCCATCTCTCCTGCCTGCAGCCTCCCATCTCTCCTGCCTGCAGCCTCCCATCTCTCCTGCCTGCAGCCTCCCATCTTTCCTGCCTGCAGCCTACCATCTCTCCTGCCTGCAGCCTCCCATCTCTCCTGCCTGCAGCCTCCCATCTCTCCTGCCTGCTGCCTCCCATCTCTCCTGCCTGCAGCCTCCCATCTCTCCTGCCTGCAGCCTCCCATCTCTCCTGCCTGCTGCCTCCCATCTCTCCTGCCTGCTGCCTCCCATCTCTCCTGCCTGCTGCCTCCCATCTCTCCTGCCTGCAGCCTCCCATCTCTCCTGCCTGCAGCCTCCCATCTCTCCTCCCCTCCCCTGTGCAGCCTCCCATCTCTGCCCCCCTCCCTTGTGCTGCCTCCCCCTTCCCTATCTGCTGCAGTCTTCCCTCTTTCCGTACACTGCCTCCCATCTCTCCTCCCTGCCCCCCTCCCCTGTCTGCCGCCTCCCATCTTCTCCTTGCCCCCCTCCCCTGTCTGTAGCCTCCCTATTCCTCCTCTCCTTCACTACTCCCCTTTCCTGCCTCCCATATCTCCTACCTGCTGCAGCCTCCCTATTCCCCCTCTCCCTCGCTACTCCCCTCTCCTGCCTCCCATATCTCCCACCTGCTGCAACCTCCCTATTCCTCCTCTCCCTCGCTTCTCCCCTCTCCTGCCTCCCATATCTCCTACCTGCTGTAGCCTCCCTATTCCTCCTCTCCCGCGCTACTCCCCTCTCCTGCCTCCCATATCTCCTACCTGCTGCAGCCTCCCTATTCCTCCTCTCCCGCGCTACTCCCCTCTCCTGCCTCCCATATCTCCTACCTGCTGTAGCCTCCCTATTCCTCCTCTCCCTCGCTACTCCCTCTCCTGCCTCCCATATTTCTCACCTGCTGTTGCCTCCCTATTCCTCCTCTCCCGCGCTACTCCCCTCTCCTGCCTCCCATATCTCCCACCTGCTGCAGCCTCCCTATTCCTCCTCTCCCTCGCTACTCCCCTCTCCTGCCTCCCATATCTCCCACCTGCTGCAGCTCCCTTTTCCCCCTCTCCCTCGCTACTCCCCTCTCCTGCCTCCCATATCTCTCACCTGCTGCAGCCTCCCTATTCCTCCTCTCCCTCGCTACTCCCCTCTCCTGCCTCCCATATCTCCCACCTGCTGTAGCCTCCCTATTCCTCCTCTCCCTCGCTACTCCCCTTTCCTGCCTCCCATATCTCCTACCTGCTGTAGCCTCCCTATTCCTCCTCTCCCTCGCTGCCTCCCTCTCCTGCCTCCCATATCTCCCACCTGCTGTAGCCTCCCTATTCCTCCTCTCCCTCGCTGCCTCCCTCTCCTGCCTCCCATATCTCCTACCTGCTGTAGCCTCCCTATTCCTCCTCTCCCTCGCTGCCTCCCTCTCCTGCCTCCCATATCTCCCACCTGCTGTAGCCTCCCTATTCCTCCTCTCCCTCGCTGCCTCCCTCTCCTGCCTCCCATATCTCTCACCTGCTGTAGCCTCCCTATTCCTCCTCTCCCTCTCCTGCCTCCCATCTCCTGCCTCCCATCTCCACACTCCTCCTTGAGCAAAGCAAAGTAGAGACACAAAAGCCAAAGGAAAGTTGATGGTGAGGGCGGAGGCGGAGAGGTCAGGGGAAGGGAAGAAAGGAAGAGTCTGAACCCAGGAGAGGGACAGGAAGTCTTTACACAATGGTAGCTGTACAAAGGAAAATGGTTGTATTGCTATTATGCTATAAAGGACAAGTCTCTCTCTCCTCCCATCTTCCATTTAGTCACTGACTGGTAAATGAACACTGGTGTGCAGCAAGCTGGTCCTGTCGCTGGCTAGGTCATACTCATTACCGGCCTATGTAACACACAACTACTGACACAAGTAATGGACAGTAAGGGTTAGAGGTTTATTAGCATCGTCAGGTAACATTACTTTATATCACGCTGGTGGTAGGAGCTGAGTGACGGACAGATGTCATTTTTATGTCTCAGTTCTTTCTATACAGCAGGAATATCCTGATTACAATTAGAGGCAGGGGCTTCACGGCCCCCTCAGTGTACAAGCCATGGCCGAGAAGTCTCGTAGTAGGTGATGCGGGATTGATTAACCCTTTACGTGTCAGTTCATCTTAGGTAGAATTGTTTTCTCTCCGTAAGGTGGAGGTCGTCGGTGCAGGCAGGGGGCGCTCTTGTCATTTATTTGGAGTTTCTCATTAGTCAGCAGCCAGAGCGTTGTCCAGTGACTGCAGTCAGGGAAGGTGGAGAAGATCATCCCGTGCTGGGACTCGTTACCAGTGAGATATGCCTGGAAATACCAAGGGAAACACAGAGCGTTAGACCGGACTGGGTGCAGGGTCTGCCATTATTATACAGAGCATGCTTCTAAGGGACCTGGGCTGTAACCGTGATCTCTGAGGGGGGCCTGGGCTGTAATAGTGATCTCTGAGGGGGACCTGGGCTATAACCGTGATCTCTAAGGGGGACCTGAGCTATAACAGTGATCTCTGAGGGGGACCTGGGCTGTAACAGTGATCTCTGAGGGGGACCTGGGCTGTAACAGTGATCTCTGAGGGGGACCTGGGCTGTAACAGTGATCTCTGAGGGGGACCTGGGCTGTAACAGTGATCTCTGAGGGGGACCTGGGCTGTAACAGTGATCTCTGAGGGGGACCTGGGCTGTAACAGTGATCTCTGAGGGGGACCTGGGCTGTAACAGTGATCTCTGAGGGGGACCTGGGCTGTAACAGTGATCTCTGAGGGGGACCTGGGCTGTAACAGTGATCTCTGAGGGGGACCTGGGCTGTAACAGTGATCTCTGAGGGGGACCTGGGCTGTAACAGTGATCTCTGAGGGGGACCTGGGCTGTAACAGTGATCTCTGAGGGGGACCTGGGCTGTAACAGTGATCTCTGAGGGGGACCTGGGCTGTAACAGTGATCTCTGAGGGGGACCTGGGCTGTAACAGTGATCTCTGAGGGGGACCTGGGCTGTAACAGTGATCTCTGAGGGGGACCTGGGCTGTAACAGTGATCTCTGAGGGGGACCTGGGCTATAACAGTGATCTCTGTGGGGGACCTGGGCTATAACAGTGATCTCTGAGGGGGATCTGGGCTATAACAGTGATCTCTGAGGGGGATCTGGGCTATAACAGTGATCTCTGAGGGGGACCTGGGCTATAACTGATCTCTGAGGGAGTCTGAGCTGTAACGGTGATCTCTGAGAGGATCTGGGCTGTAACAGTGATCTCTGAGGGGGATCTGGGCTATAACCGTGATCTCTGAGGGGGATCTGGGCTATAAAAGTGATCTCTGAGGGGGATCTGGTCTAGCATGTGATCTCTGAGCGGGTCTGAGCTGTGACTGTGATCTCTGTGGGTGATTTCTGAGGGGGATCTAGGCTTGGGTGGTGATTTCTTAAGGGGATCTAGGCTTGGGTGGTGATCTCTGAGGGGGATTTGGGCTACTGCAGTGATCTCAGGGGGATCTGGGCTACTGCGGTGATTTCGGAGGGGGATCTCGGCTAGGGCGTTAATCTCTGAGCGGGACCTGGTCTAGTACAGTGATCTCTGAGGGGGATCTGGGCTGTGACGGTGATCTCTGAGGGGGATCTGGGCTGTGACGGTGATCTCTGAGGGGGATCTGATCTAGGATGGTGATCTCTAAGGGGGATCTAGGCCGTGATGGTGATCTCTGAGCGGGACCTGGTCTAGTACAGTGATCTCTGAGGGGGATCTGGGCTGTGACGGTGATCTCTGAGGGGGATCTGGGCTGTGACGGTGATCTCTGAGGGGGATCTGGGCTGTGACGGTGATCTTTGAGGGGGATCTGGGCTAAGGTGGTGATCTCTGAGAGGGATCTGGTCTAGGATGGTGATCTCTGAGGGGGATCTGGGCTGTGACTGTGATCTCTGAGGGGGACCTGGGCTGTAGCGGTGAGTATCTGTGGCTTCATGTATATGTGTAAGATCGGCCTCACCTGGTGTCAGCACCCCAATCCACTCATGCTTCCAATCCGTTCCAATTTCATCCCAAAACATCCACGGATGGTTCCCGATTTCTTTGTGCGCCCCCTAAATTTCTTCTGGTTGTTCATGAAGTCGCTGAAGATGCGGAGCCAAGCGCGATTGGTGGGCACCTGGGCAGAGTCCGGTGGCAGCAGCGTGTCTCTGGGACGGGGGCCCGTGGCTGGCAGCCCCATATCATCCACACTTTCCAGGAGCAGTAACTCCTCAGAAGAAGAGAGGTCATGGGACAGGAGTTCTATTAGAGACTGGGGGGAGAGGGACTTGGGGTTACACACGGCGGGTAGAATACGGGCTGACCGTAGACGGTCACACGTTATCTAACCACATACACCCTACAAATAACAGCTTTACAAAACAAAACCCCAAGAGCTGACAATCTGTCTGGGTCCATTTTGTTCGATTAAAAATCGATCAACTTTGATGTTGTGTCCCAGGGGCTAAATCACACCGTTACTAATATCAATTTTTAAATGTTAGTAAATGTGCTATTTAGCCCCGAAACACAACATCGATGTTTAATCGACTAAAACCATCCGTTAGTAAATTTACCACTAAATCTAATGACAAATGGGATTCCTCTACATAGTAGCGGGATTTACTTTATGCTACAATTTTACTAAATAGAGCAGGGGTTCCCAACCACGGTCCTCAAGGCACACTAACAGTCCAGGTTTTAAGGATAGCCATAGTTGAGCACAGGTGACTTAATTAGTACCTCAGGTATTTTGATTTAACCATCTGTGCACAATCATGGATATCACTAAAACCAGGACTGTTAGTGTGCCTTGAGGACCGAGTTTGGGTATCGCTGATACAGACACATGCAATATATATTATTATTATTATTATCATCATTTATACAACTTTGTCACTTCACTAATATCTGTGCAACCTCCCTACAGATAACCAGACAAAGGTCTGTAACACACACTAAATACATACACTATATATATATATATATATATATACACACATACACGCACGCTACTTACTTACCTTAAGGTGTTTCAGTTGGGGAGAGGGTCTGGCAGAACCCCCCACAATTAGTAGGGTCACCACAGTCACTGCTGAAATGACTTTCATCTCGGGGTGAGATTTGTGAATGATTTCGGGGATGTGTAGCCCTAAGGGTCTCCGTAGGGTCAGTCGAGATGGTGAGGTTACACTGCAGAGCGTTGCGGGCCGGTTGCGTGGTCTGTTCTAGTTACAGAGGTTGCAGAAGATTTGTGGGTGTCTGTCCTGATAGTGCAGGACTGGTCAGTTCTGGAGGCTGGTGGGCTCAGCAGATATATATATGGAAGGGAGTTGGGGGGGGTCTGTTTTATTTAGGAGTGAACGAGGAGTGTTACCCAGGGAGACACCCTCACCCCATTAGAGGGGGCTATGGAATGTCACCCCCTCCCCACACCCTATTGAAGCACGCACAGAGACTTACAGGAGGTGCGATTGCCACCGTATGACCGACGGAGAAATAGAATATCTGGAAGACAGCAGCTTTACACATTGCTACCTAACATATACTGATCAGCTCTGTGTCAGTAAGGGAGAGGCACGGCACAGCGCGCCAGTAAGGTGGATGCTCTGTACATTGCGCCAGTAAGGGGGATGCTCTGTACAGCGCGTCAGTAAGGGGGATGCTCTGTACAGCGCGTCAGTAAGGGGATGCTCTGTACAGCGCGCCAGTAAGGGGGATGCTCTATACAGCACACGAGTAAGGGGGATGCTCGGCACAGCGTGTCAGTAAGGGGGATGCTCGGCACAGCGTGTCAGTAAGGGGGGATGCTCGGCACAGCGTGTCAGTAAGGGGGATGCTCGGCACAGCGTGTCAGTAAGGGGGATGCTCTGTACAGCGCGTCAGTAAGGGGGATGCTCGGCACAGCGTGTCAGTAAGGGGGATGCTCGGCACAGCGTGTCAGTAAGGGGGATGCTCGGCACAGCGTGTCAGTAAGGGGGATGCTCTGTACAGCGTGTCAGTAAGGGGGGATGCTCGGCACAGCGTGTCAGTAAGGGGGATGCTCGGCACAGCGTGTCAGTAAGGGGGATGCTCTGTACAGCACGTCAGTAAGGGGGATGCTCTGTACAGCGCGTCAGTAAGGAGGATGCTCTGTACAGCGCGTCAGTAAGGGGATGCTCTGTACAGCGCGTCAGTAAGGGGGATGCTCTGTACAGCGCGTCAGTAAGGGGGATGCTCGCTCTGTACAGCGCGTCAGTAAGGGGGATGCTCTGTACAACTAGTCAGTAAGGGGCGGTGCTCTGTACAACTAGTCAGTAAGGGGCGGTGCTCTGTACAGCGAGTCAGTAAGGGCCGTTGCTCTGTACAGCGCGCCAGTAAGGGGGATGCTCTGTACAGCGCGCCAGTAAGGGGGATGCTCTGAACAGTGAGTCAGTAAGGGGGATGCTCTGTACAGAACGCCAGTAAGGGGGATGCTCTGTACAGCGCGTCAGTAAAGTGGGATGCTCGGCACAGCGCTTCAGTAAGGGGGATGCTCGGCACAGCGCTTCAGTAAGGGGGATGCTCGGCACAGCGCTTCAGTAAGGGGGATGCTCTGTACAGCGCTTCAGTAAGGGGGATGCTCTGTACAGCGCGTCAGTAAGGGGGATGCTCTGTACAGTGCGTCAGTAAGGGAGATGCTCTGTATAGCGTGTCAGTAAGGGGGATGCTCTGTACAGCGAGTCAGTAAGGGGGATGCTCGGCACAGCGCGTCAGTAAGGGGGATGCTCGGCACAGCGCGTCAGTAAAGGGGGATGCTCGGCACAGCGCGTCAGTAAAGGGGGATGCTCGGCACAGCGCGTCAGTAAGGGGGATGCTCGGCACAGCGCGTCAGTAAGGGGGATGCTCGGCACAGCGCGTCAGAAAGGGGGAGGCACGGCACAGCGAGTCAGTAAGGGGGAGGCTCGGCACAGCGCGTCAGTAAGGGGGAGGCTCGGCACAGCGCGTCAGTAAGGGGGATGCTCGGCACAGCGCGTCAGTAAGGGGGATGCTCGGCACAGCGCGTCAGTAAGGGGGATGCTCGGCACAGCGCGTCAGTAAGGGGGATGCTCGGCACAGCGCGTCAGTAAGGGATGCTCGGCACCGCGTGTCAGTAAGGGGGATGCTCGGCACAGCGTGTCAGTAAGGGGGATGCTCGGCACAGCGCGTCAGTAAGGGGGATGCTCGGCACAGCTCGTCAGTAAGGGGGATGCTCAGCACAGTGCGTCAGTAAAGGGGGTGCTCAGCACAGTGCGTCAGTAAAGGGGGTGCTCAGCACAGTATCAGTAAGAGTTCACGGTCGTCCAGTGATACAGGTCAAGGTGTCAGTAAGAGGTCTGTTTCTGTCATTGATATAATACATGTCAGTAAGAGGTCACCGGCTGTTTGCGATACGGTATCATGTGTCAGTAAGAGGTCATCGACTGTCAGTGAATACAGTACAATGTGTCAGTAAGTTAGTGAATACAGTACAATGTGTCAGTAAGATGTCACAGATGGCCAGTGATATAGGACCTTGTGTCAGCAAGGGGTCATATGCGGTCTGTGATATGGAACAATGTGTCAGTAAGAGGTTACAGCTGTTTAATGATATAGGAAAATGTGTCAGTAAGGGCTCACCTGCTAGTGATACACAGGACAGTATGTCAGTAAGGGCTCACTTGCAGTCAGTGATATAGTACAATGTCCGTAAGGGCTCACCTGCTGCTAGTGATACACAGTACAATGTGTCAGTAAGAGGTCAGCTGCAGTCAGTGATACGGTACATGTCAGTAAGAATGTGTCAGTAACACGCACTGTAGTTGGACATGAAGCAGGATGAACGCATTACATAGGGGTACGGGAAGGGTTACTTTTCTACTGCCTCGTACAGTGGATTAACACACTTCAGCCCCATCCTCTCATTAGCTCAGGGCCACACTAATTACTCCTGACTGTAATACTGGGGATAAATGTAAAATAATCCCTCTATACATCACCTGGGAGATGGACGGGGGAGTGTTCTGAGTGGGAGCACTATAGACGTCTGTTACTAAAGACTGGACGGTGGGTGAGGTGTAAGGGAGACAGGACGGTGGGTGAGGTATAAGGGAGACAGGACAGTGGGTGAGGTATAAGAGAGACAGGACAGCGGGTGAGGTATAAGAGACATGACAGCGGGTGAGGTATATGGGAGACAGGACAGTGGGTGAGGTATAAGACAGGAACAGTGGGTGAGGTATAAGAGACAGGACAGTGGGTGAGGTATAAGGGAGACAGGACAGTGGGTGAGGTATATGGGAGACAGGACGGTGGGTGAGGTATAAGAGACAGGACAGTGGGTGAGGTATAAGAGAGACAGGACAGTGGGTGAGGTATAAGAGAGACAGGACAGTGGGTGAGGTATAAGAGAGAGGACAGTGGGTGAGGTATAAGGGATACAGGGACAGTGGGTGAGGTATAAGGGAGACAGGGACAGTGGGTGAGGTATAAGAGAGACAGGACGGTGGGTGAGGTGTAAGAGAGACAGGACGGTGGGTGAGGTATAAGAGACAGGACAGTGGGTGAGGTATAAGAGAGACAGGACAGTGGGTGAGGTATAAGAGAGACAGGACAGTTGGTGAGGTATAAGAGAGAGGACAGTGGGTGAGGTATAAGGGATACAGGGACAGTGGGTGAGGTATAAGGGAGACAGGGACAGTGGGTGAGGTATAAGAGAGACAGGACGGTGGGTGAGGTGTAAGAGAGACAGGACGGTGGGTGAGGTATAAGAGACAGGACAGTGAGTGAGGTATAAGAGACAGGACAGTAGGTGAGGTATAAGAGAGACAGGACAGTGGCTGAGGTATAAGAGAGACAGGACGATGGGTGAGGTATAAGAGAGACAGGACGGTGGCTGAGGTATAAGAGAGACAGGACGGTGGGTGAGGTATAAGAGAGACAGGACAGTAGGTGAGGTATAAGACAGACAGGACAGTGGGTGAGGTATATGGGAGACAGGACGGTGGGTGAGGTATAAGATACAGGACGGTGGGTGAGGTATAAGAGACAGGACAGTGGGTGAGGTATAAGGGAGACAGGACGGTGGGTGAGGTATAAGAGACAGGACGGTGGGTGAGGTATAAGAGAGACAGGATGGTGGGTGAGGTATAGGGGAGACAGGACGGTGGGTGAGGTATAAGACGAGATAGGACAGTGGGTCTCATTCAGACCCGCTCGCGAGCGCAGGACGTTCGCAAGCGGGTCGATGACACCCAAATGCGCATGCGCACGACGGTGGGTGAGGTACAAGAGAGAGGACAGTGGGTGAGTTATAAGAGACAGGACAGTGGGTGAGGTATAAGAGACAGGACAGTGGCTGAGGTATAAGAGACATGACAGTGGGTGAGGTATAAGGGAGACAGGACAGTGGGTGAGGTATAAGGGAGACAGGACAGTGGGTGAGGTATAAGAGAGACTGGACAGTGGGGGAGGTATAAGAGAGACAGGACGGTGGGTGAGGTATAAGAGAGACAGGACAGTGGGTGAGGTATAAGGGAGACAGGACGGTGGGTGAGGTATAAGGGAGACAGGACGGTGGGTGAGGTATAAGAGAGACAGGACGGTGGCTGAGGTATAAGAGAGACAGGACGGTGGGTGAGGTACAAGAGAAACGACAGTGGCTGAGGTATAAGACAGACAGGACAGTGGGTGAGGTATATGGGAGACAGGACGGTGGGTGAGGTATAAGATACAGGACAGTGGGTGAGGTATAAGAGACAGGACGGTGGGTGAGGTATAAGGGAGACAGGACGGTGGGTGAGGTATAAGAGACAGGACGGTGGGTGAGGTATAAGAGAGACAAGACAGTGGGTGAGGTATATGGGAGACAGGACGGTGGGTGAGGTATAAGAGAGACAAGACAGTGGGTGAGGTATATGGGAGACATGACAGTGGGTGAGGTATAAGAGAGACAAGACAGTGGGTGAGGTATATGGGAGACAGGACAGTGGGTGAGGTATAAGAGACAGTACAGTGGGTGAGGTATAAGGGAGACCGGACAGTGGGTGAAGTATGAGAGACAGGACAGTAGGTGAGGTATAAGAGACAGGACAGTGGGTGAGGTATAAGGGAGACAGGACAGTGGGTGAGGTATAAGAGAGACAGGACAGTGGGTGAGGTATAAGAGAGACAGGACAGTGGGTGAGGTATAAGAGAGACAGGACGGTGGGTGAGGTATAAGACAGGACAGTGGGTGAGGTATAAGAGACAGTACAGTGGTTGAGGTATAAGAGACAGTACAGTGGGTGAGGTATAAGAGACAGGACAGTGGCTGAGGTATAAGAGACAGGACAGTGGCTGAGGTATAAGGGAGACATGACAGTGGGTGGGGTATAAGGGAGACATGACAGTGGGTGGGGTATAAGAGAGACTGGACAGTGGGTGAGGTATAAGAGAGACTGGACAGTGGGTGAGGTATAAGGGAGACTGGACAGTGGGTGAGGTATAAGAGAGACAGGACAGTGGCTGAGGTATAAGAGAGACAGGACGGTGGGTGAGGTACAAGAGAAACGACAGTGGGTGAGTTATAAGACAGACAGGACAGTTTGTGAGGTATAAGGGAGACAGGACGGTGGGTGAGGTATAAGACAGTACCGTGGGTGAGGTATAAGGGAGACAGGACAGTGGGTGAGGTATAAGGGAGACAGGACAGTGGGTGAGGTATAAGAGAGACAGGACAGTGGGTGAGGTATAAGAGAGACAGGACAGTGGGTGAGGTATAAGGGAGACAGAACAGTGGGTGAGGTATAAGGGAGACAGGACAGTGGGTGAGGTATAAGAGAGACAGGACAGTGGGTGAGGTATAAGAGAGACAGGACAGTGGGTGAGGTATAAGAGAGACAGGACAGTGGTGAGGTACAAGAGAGACAGGACAGTGGGTGAGGTATAAGAGAGACAGGACAGTGGGTGAGGTATAAGAGAGAGGACAGTGGGTGAGGTATAAGAGAGGGGGACAGTGGGTGAGTATGGGGAAGAGGGGGACAGTGGGTAAGTATGGGGGAGAGGGGGACAGTGGGTAAGTAATGCTGGAGAGGGGGACAGTGGGTGAGTATGGGGGAGAGGGGGACAGTGGGTGAGTATGTGGAAGAGGGGGGGACAGTGGTTGAATATGGGGGAGAGGGGGACAGTGGGTGAGTATGGGGGAGAGGGGGACAGTGGTTGAATATGGGGGAGAGGGGGACAGTGGGTGAGTATGGGGGAGAGGGGGACAGTGGGTGAGTATGGGGAAGAGAGGGGGACAGTGGGTGAGTATGGGGAAGAGAGGGGGACAGTGGGTGAGTATGGGGAAGAGAGGGGAACTGGGTGAGTATGGGGGAGAGGGGGACAATGGGTGAGTATGGGGGAGAGGGGGACAGTGGGTGAGTATGGGGGAGAGGGTGACAGTGGGTGAGTATGTGGAAGAGGGGGACAGTGGGTGAGTATGTGGAAGAGGGGGACAGTGGTTGAGTATGGGGAAGAGAGGGGGAAAGTGGGTGAGTATGAGGGAGAGGGGGACAGTGGGTGAGTATGAGGGAGAGGGGGACAGTGGGTGAGTATGAGGGAGAGGGGGACAATGGGTGAGTATGGGGGAGAGGGGGACAGTGGTTGAGTATGGGGGAGAGGGGGGACAGTGGTTGAGTATGTGGAAGAGGGGGACAGTGGGTGAGTATGGGGAGAGGGGGACAGTGGGTGAGTATGGGGGACAGTGGGTGAGTATGTGGAAGAGGGGGACAGTGGGTGAGTATGTAGAAGAGGGGGACAGTGGGTGAGTATGTAGAAGAGGAGGACAGTGGGTGAGTATGTAGAAGAGGGGGACAGTGGGTGAGTATGTGGAAGAGGGGGACAGTGGGTGAGTATGGGGGAGAGGGGGACAGTGGGTGAGTATGGGGGAGAGGGGGACAGTGGGTGAGTATGGGGAGAGGGGGACAGTGGGTGAGTATGGGAGACAGTGGGTGAGTATTTGGAAGAGGGGGACAGTGGGTGAGTATGTAGAAGAGGGGGACAGTGGGTGAGTAAGTGGAAGAGGGGGACAGTGGGTGAGTATGGGGGAGAGGGGGACAGTGGGTGAGTATGTGGAAGAGAGGGGGACAGTGGGTGAGCATGGGGGAGAGGGGGACAGTGGGTGAGGGGCTTACACCTATGTTCCCGGCCATTGTATGCTGGCAGAGAGGGGGCTTACACCTATGTTCCCGGCCATTGTATGCTTGCAGAGAGGGGGCTTACACCTATGTCCCCGGCCATTGTATGCTGTCAGTCAGAGATAAGGTCCTCTACGCTATGTGTGATACCCACAAACATGCTGTATCTTGTAGCGTCATATAATAGACCCAAATACAGGATATCTGCGGTATATAGGTATATTTCCAACATATCCCCCCCCCAACCCATCCGCAGGACCAGGAATTTATCTCCATCCTCTCCAGTGCTGAAGAGGGGGACAGTGGGTGAGTATGAGGGAGAGGGGGACAGTGGGTGAGTATGTGGAAGAGGGGGACAGTGGGTGAGTATGGGGGAAAGGGGCAGTGGGTGAGTATGGGGAAGAGAGGGGGACAGTGGGTGAGTATGTGGAAGAGGACAGTGGGTGAGTATGGGGGAGGGGGGGGACAGTGGGTGAGTATGTGGAAGAGGGGACAGTGGGTGAGTATTTGGAAGAGGGTGAGTATGGGGGAGAGGGGGACAGTGGGTGAGTACGTGGAAGAGGGGGACAGTGGGTGAGTATGGGGAAGAGAGGGAGACAGTGGGTGAGTATGGGGAAGAGGGTGACAGTGGGTGAGTATGGGGGAGGGGGTGGACAGTGGGTGAGTATGGGGGAGAGGGGGACAGTGGGTGAGTATGTGGAAGAGGGGGACAGTGGGTGAGTATGTGGAAGAGGGGGACAGTGGGAGAGTATGGGGGAGAGGGGGACAGTGGGTGAGTATGGGGGAGAGGGGGACAGGGGGTGAGTATGTGGAAGAGGGGGACAGTGGGTGAGTATAAGCGATAGACTGACAATGAGTGAGACAGGACTGTGGGGGTTGACAATGGGTGATGCGGACATCGAGGGCAGCCAGAGAGGGGAAACTGAGGTGGGGGTCTTTATTTTTCACTGCCCTATTACTGTAAACTTTCCTAAAGGTATTGGGAGTTAAGCAGACAGCCCCCATTATTCGGCCCCCACGTCAGCGATGACGTTCACTGAGGAATGTGCTCTGAATGAAATGCAACCGGACAAAAGGGTCCCCATAAATCTCTGCCGCTTCTGCTGACGGCTAAAGAACAGTCTTTATGGTGACAATAGGGGGGAGTCTGGCCTAGTAACCATCCATTGTCCATCGGCTATATTTAACCATGTAAGGTGATGGATGACAGGACATAATGCAGCCCCCTACATCACAGGAAGGGGGATGAAAAGTGCAATTACTGCGGGGTGAGAACACAGGGCACTGGCGGAGAGGGGCTTACACCTATGTACCCGGCCATGGTATGCTGGCAGAGAGGGGCTTACACCTATGTTCCCGGCCATTGTATGCTGGCACAGAGGGGCTTACACCTATGTTCCCGGCCATTGTATGCTGGCAGAGAGGGACTTACACCTATGTTCCCGGCCATTGTATGCTTGCAGAGAGGGACTTACACCTATGTTCCCGGCCATTGTATGCTTGCAGAGAGGGGCTTACACCTATGTTCCCGGCCATTGTATGCTGGCAGAGAGGGGCTTACACCTATGTTCCCGGCCATTGTATGCTGGCAGAGAGGGGCTTACACCTATGTTCCCGGCCATTGTATGCTGGCAGAGAGGGGCTTACACCTATGTCCCCGGCCATTGTATGCTGGCAGAGAGGGGCTTACACCTATGTCCCCGGCCATTGTATGCTGGCAGAGAGGGGCTTACACCTATGTCCCCGGCCATTGTATGCTGGCAGAGAGGGGCTTACACCTATGTCCCCGGCCATTGTATGCTGGCAGAGAGGGGCTTACACCTACGTTCCCGGCCAGTGTATGCTGGCAGAGAGGGGCTTACACCTACGTTCCCGGCCATTGTATGCTGGCAGAGAGGGGCTTACACCTACGTTCCCCGGCCAGTGTATGCTGGCAGAGAGGGGCTTACACCTACGTCCCCGGCCATTGTATGCTGGCAGAGAGGGGCTTACACCTATGTTCCCGGCCATTGTATGCTGGCAGAGAGGGGCTTACACCTACGTTCCCGGCCATTGTATGCTGGCAGAGAGGGGCTTACACCTACGTTCCCGGCCATTGTATGCTGGCAGAGAGGGGCTTACACCTACGTTCCCGGCCATTGTATGCTGGCAGAGAGGGGCTTACACCTATGTTCCCGGCCATTGTATGCTGGCAGAGAGGGGGCTTACACCTATGTTCCCGGCCATTGTATGCTGGCAGAGAGGGGGCTTACACCTATGTCCCCGGCCATTGTATGCTGTCAGTCAGAGATAAGGTCCTCTACGCTATGTGTGATACCCACAAACATGCTGTATCTTGTAGCGCCATATAATAGACCCAAATACAGGATATCTGCGGTATATAGGTATATTTCCAACATATCCCCCCCCAACCCATCCGCAGGACCAGGAATTTATCTCCATCCTCTCCAGTGCTGAGGAAACCTATATATTGTCAGCATTACTGAATTTTGGGAGAATTGCAAATTTGTCTCCTTGGCTGTTGGGAACCCCCACCCCTGCTTCCAATCTCACAACAGCTGAAAGGCTTTCTCAACTAGGCTGAGCTGAGGCCCTCTACCACCCCCGGGTGTGCAGCATATTGTCAGACTAGTATTTGTTTGTGAACCCAGTGTCTGATATTCGTCTGTGTTGGTGTCTGGAGGCGTGTATAGAAAGCTGACAGGCCTAATGAGACCTCCTGGCATGTAGTGAAGAACACTTCCCTGACCGGGAAACGAACCCGGGTCTCGGCGGAGAGATGCCAGAACGTCCCCACTGGAGCAGGTACCAGGAACATCTACCATGTAGTGAGAATGGTATACACAAGCGAATTGTAGGTTCGGATAACTGAAACAGGTAGTTCTCTGTGCAGCTAGTGGGATAGCTGCTTCAGGCATAGACAGAACCGGATACTGACCGGGCACCGGAATGGATAGTGGATGCTGATACCAGGAGCGGCATCAATAGTGCAGGAACACTCACAATGCAATGAGAATGGTATACATAGGTGAGTTGCAGGTTTGGATAGCTGCAACAGGTAGAGATTTTCTGGGCAGCCAGTGGAATAGCTGCACCAGGTGTAGATCACTTGCAGGAGTCCATATAGCAGAAGGAAGCAAAACTGCACAAACTGGATACAAGTAAGCAACAGGCGCTCAGTATAGCTCACTCAGTAGGAACTGAGATTAGACATTGTACTGGCAATTATGTAGAGTCAGGAGCTGGGATATATACCCCTGGGTTACCTGGGATAGGCTGAGCAGAGTCAGGTGGTACGGTGAGGCTCAGGCTATCACTTGATTGGCTGTTGCAAACAGGTGATCGAGACTTGTCACTGCAGTACTCTGTAGCAGGCTTAGATCTTGCTTGAGGCCTAGCAGGCTGAGAAATACTGAAGCCTTTGCGTCTGGGATGTGATAGACTGTTGGCAGAATCGGTAAGTGATCCGGCGGCAGGGAAAACAGGTCCGGGTTGCGATCGTACCCCCTCCTTGAGGAGTGGCCTCTTTGGCTTCCCAGGAAGCTTGGCGTGAAAGCTGGAAACAAGACGAGGAGCATTAACATCTTCAGAACTCACCCAGGATCTCTCCACCTTTCCAATGGACCAGATATTGGAGTTTCCCATAACGACATTGAGCGTCGACAATGTTCTCAATCTCAAATTCAACCCCTTGCTGGGTCTTGACTGGAGGAAGTTGTGGTGGAGAAGATTGGAACCTGTTGAGAATAAGAGGTTTGAGGAGAGACACATGAAAGGAATTGGGGATCTTGAGTGATGGAGGAAGCTGTAAACGGTACGCCAGTGGATTGATGATCTTGATAATAGGGAATGGACCAATAAAACGAGGAGCAAACTTCATAGATGGAACTGGAAGTCTGAGGTTACATGTGGATAGCCAGACACGATCGCCCACTTTAAGATATAGATTGGCCCTTCTATTTCTGTCAGCAAAGATTTTGTAACGAGCTGAAGATTTTTACAAAAAGTGGCATGAACCTCCTTCCAGATGCTTGAGAAATATTGCAGAGATGCTTTGGCGGTACATCAAATGTCAGAAGAGACTGAAACTCAGGGATACGAGGATGTTGCACATAGACTGTTAGGGAGTGGTTCCAGATGAAGTGTGAGTTATTATGGGCGAATTCAGCCCATGGCATTAAACCATTCCAATCATCCTAAGAGGAAGTAATATACATACGGAGGAAGGTCTTGAGATCCTGGTTGACCTCAGTTTGCCCATTGGCCTGCGGGTGATACGCTGTGGAAAACTTTAATTGAATCTGTAAGGAAGAACAGAGAGCTCACCAGAAATGAGCAACGAACTGTGACCCTCTGTCCGAAACTATTTCTTTGGGTAAACCATGGAGACAAAATATTTTGGCACTGAAGAGCTGAGAGAGATGTGGAGCAGATGGTAATTCTGATAGAGGTATGAAGTGTGCCATCTTCGAAAACCTGTCAACTACAACCCATATGGTGGTAAATCCCTTGGAGACCGGAAGGTCGGTAACAAAATCCATGGATATATGGGTCCATCGTTGTAGTGGAATGGGCAGAGGCTGTAATGGTCCAACAGGCAGCTGGCAAGAAATCTTATGCTGGGCACACTGAGAGCATGAGGATACAATCTCTTGTACATCAGATCGCATAGAAGGCTACCAATTGGATCTTTTGATAAGTTTCAGAGTCTTTTTGACGCCTGTATGGCTGGAAAACTTGGAGGCATGAGCCCATAGTAGTAGCTGTTTACGAAGTTGAGGTGACACAAAAGTTTTCCCTAGAGGAGTTGTAACCACATCAGTAGCAGCAAACACAGTAGGGTTTAACATGGGATATTGTTCAGGAGCTTCTGCTTGGTCCTCTGGGTTCATGGACCAAGATAAGGCATCTGTCTTACAGTTGCAAGAGCCAGGACGGAAGGACATTTTTTTTCACAAATTCTTTATTTTCAAAGTTATTTTTGTATGTGTTTCAATAAACATATACGATAGCAGAACAGAGAAAAAGAAAGACTGAACAAACAATGTCATTCAATATAATAAACAAGATCCACAAAAAGACACCAGTGCGACATCCAATATGTATATATCCATAAAACTGAAAAAAAAAATAATAATACAATCAAAAACATATAAACATAATACAAGACAAACAGGGATACACAAGGGAAAAAGGAGGGAGGGACGGGGGGGCATAAAGAATGATCTAGAGCAGAACACATATCTAATATATAATAAGAATAAAAGTATGTGGCCATTCAAGATCTATTTGGCAAATATATAACCAAAGCTACATATTACAGCCCAGGAAAACAGTTACTTATACTTGATCTCGGGGTAACAAATCCTTATAGGAAGAAGAAGATTTGAAGTCCATCAATCCAAACCAGTGCGTCACATAATCAGAATGCTTTTCAGGGGTCGAATCAAAAAATTTCATCCATTGACATCTGATGCCAAGGCCATAATCTTTTTCCAAAACGGGACAATCAATGGGCAGTCCCACCATATATGGAATAACGAATCCCTGTCCTGATGACATCGCCAGCAGCGCGATGACAATCCTGGAGAAAATGTATATAATGTAAACGGGCATCGATACCACCTCGACAGTACTTTATATTGTGTTCCCACAACTTCCAGACTTGAAGAACAGGCACTAGCAGTCTGATACACCTTCTCCCAATTAAACTAGATACCCCTACAATTAATTTCCTGTTCCCAAACATCTTGGAATGCCGGACTATCAGGTAAATGGGATGTCAGAAATACAGTCCGGTCCATAAATATTGGGACATTGACAGAATTTTCAGATTTTGGCCTCTATTCACCACCACAATGGCTTTGAAATGAAATAAACAAGATGTGATTTACCTGCAGACTTTCAGATTTAATTTGAGGGTAATTACATCCAAATCGGGTGAACGGTGTAGGAACGCCCCCGTCAGGGAGGCACGCCCCCGGCACGCCCACCAAAGGGCGTGCTGTCAATCAACATCGACAGCACGCCTCCTTTGATCAGACACAATGAGCGAAGGACTTTCCTTCGCTCGTCGCGTCTGGCGCATGTGCACAACGGAGCTCCCTCCGTCGTGCGCATGCTCAGTGCAGAACATAGACCCACTTGCGAGCGGACAGCCGCTTGCGAGTGGGTCTGAATCAGGGCCATAGTCTCTAAAGGAGTCATGTCTCTATTGAATTTAGCAAGACCTCCCAGAGAAGAAGCAAAATTATGGATCTGTAGGTAGAACCAGTAGTCATGAGTGCATAAATTTGATTCAGCCGACAAATCTCTAAAAGACTTAAATGCACCACCCGAAATCAAGTGTCCCATTCTAGTAATACCTGCCTTTGACCAGGAGTAAAGAGGAGGTTATGTACAATGGGTGTAAGTGGATACACCACCAAGGAAATACCAGGTTTTGAGCGCAGCCTCCTCCACAGTGATAGCGTAGGACCCACTGTTGGGTGGTCCGAGTGAGACACCTTAGTACACCACGATAGAAATTATAAACGGAGATTTGTGGAATAAGACTCCAAGTCCACCCACTGCTTCTCCCCAGGACTCCTGGTCCAATCCAGAATCCTACTTAGCATTGTTGCTTGATGGTAAGCAGAGATCATAGGAAGCCGTCTACCACCCTGCGATTTCCGTCGAAAGAATCTGGTGTTTAAACCTAGGTCGTCTGCCACCCCATACAAACTCACAATATACATTATGTTCATTGGACAGAAAGCGAGGTGGGAGCTCTATAGGAATTGTTGTAAACCGATATAGGAGTCTAGGGAGCACATTAATTTTAATTATGTTCATCCGACCTAACCATGAAAATTTCTGAGGGATCGAATGGGTCAATTCCTTGCGAAACTTGCTAAGCATGGGAACATGATTTAAAACAAATAGCTGATTAAGTCTGTTTGGTATCTGTACACCTAAATACTGTATATGGGATGGGCACCATTTGAAAGGAAAAGAGGAGCTAAGAGCCGAAAGTCTCTGTAGAGGCTGTGACATTAAGAGCCATTGAATAAATCGATTAAATTCTTGCAGAAGATTTTGAAGGGATATAACCAGATTCATTAGAATAGCCAATAAAACATCAGCAAAAAGAGTAAGATGATATTTTCGCCTCCCTACACATAAACCAGAAATATTCGGCTTAGCCCTAATCGCCCTCGCCAAGGCCTCCATGCAGAGCCAAAGACCAATGGCGAGAGGGGGCACCCCCGTCGTGTACCATTTGCAATATGGATTGTGTTAGACAGAATTCCGTTAACCCGAACCTGCGCTGAGGGAGCCTGGTATAGAGAGAGTATCTTCTGGATAAACGCATCACTCAAACCCAACCGCACCAATACCGTCGCCATGAAGCCCCAACCTACCCGATCAAAAGCCTTTTCTGCATCTGTAGAGCGGAGAATCATCGGAGTGTTAGTTGCCTAAAATATCAATAACTTTTGTAGTATTGTCCCTGGCTTCTCTACCAGGGACAAAGCCCACTTGATCGGAGTAGATAACTCTCCCGGGATCAGCGGCTTGAGGCGATTGGCCACAAGCTTCGCGTACAATTTAACATCCAAATTCAAAAGGGAAATTGGCCTATAACTGGCGGGAAAACACGGATCTTTCCCCTCTTTTGGAATCACTGTTATATGTGCATTAAGGGATTGGTCAGAAAATGGAGTTTGCTGCGATACAGCGTTACAAGCTCGGAGGAGAAGGGGAACAAGTTTATCTTTAAAAGCCTTATAGTTAGAGATGGGGAAACCATCTGGTGCCGGGCTTTATCCATTTGGAGATGTCTTTAGGGCATCTAACAATTCCAGTTCTGTAAAGAGTAAATCTAATGCCTGAGTCACCGCCACGGGGAGAGTCGGGAAATCAATGTCTTCTAAATAATCCTTTATCGCCAATTGAGCAGAATGTGAGCGAGCCTGCGTTAAATTATATAAGTCAGAGTAATAGTCTTGAAGTATTTGTGCAATTTCTGTATCAGTGGCATGTATGGCCCCTGTGGGATCCTTAAGTTTTAGAATGTAAGTCAGAGACCGCTGTGCCCTAAGTGCCCTCGCCAGCATCTTACCAGGCTTATTGCCCCACTATCTATATTGGCAGCGCCAGAATGCTCTCTTATCCCCTTCATTAAGCAAAGCATTGAGGGACGTTCTAGCGGTTTGCAATTCTACTAGAGTGTCGGGAGAGGAGGTAGTCTTATGGGCCTGTACTAGCAGTTTTATTTGAGATAGCAATGCCTCCCTACATTCCGTTTTCTGTTTCTTGAGGAATGAACCCAACTGAATACAGAGACCTCGTAGAACACACTCGTGGGCCTCCCACACAGACACTGGTGTAACAGTCAGTCACATTGGAAGAGATATATTCATCTATAAACTCAGAAAGTTGGGCCCTACAATGGGAATCTGAGTAATTGCTTGTTAAACTTCCAATGCCAGTGGCGAGGTGGGAGGTGGCGAATGCACAAGGACAATGAAATAGGGGCATGATCTGATCCTGTAATCCGGCCTATGGTTGCATTTAACAATAGGTCAAGATGAGCATGACTGACACAAAAGTAGTCTATGCGGGAGTATGTGCCATGTGGAGGAGAATAAAAGGTATAGTCCCTCTCAGCTGGATGGAGCAGCCTCCAAGTATCAGCTAGCTGATGATCATGAAGAATTGACCAAAACCGTCGTGCATCCTTAAGGGAAACCGGAGAAGCCCCAGAAGAGGTGTCTAAAGGAGGTTCAAGTCCCCACACATTCCTTCTATATGATGTTCAATAGATTCTAAAGCTTCTCGAAGATACCATATCTGACCCTGATTGGGCAGGTAGAAATTCACAAAAGTATACCTTTGGTTGGCTATGGTAGACTTCACCAGCAAGCCCCTACCAATGGAAGCAAATTTTAAAATTGAATTGGGAGAACAACGCCCACTGGGCTTGTCTGGGCTTGAGGCATTGGGCAGTCTTTAGAAACAGCAGATTTTTGTGGTCGGTGAATACTGATATTGGGAAACGGGCACCTTCCAGCAGGTAATGCCATTCTTCAAAGGCCAATTTGATGGCTAAGAGTTCTTTCTCACCAATGGGGTAGTTTTTTTCGGCAGGCAAGACTTTTTGGGAGAAAAATCCACATGGGTGTAATTTTTTTTCAGATCTTTGTGATAACACTGCCCCTACTCCTTCAGAGGAGGCGTCCACCTCAAGGATAAAAGGTTGAGTGACGTCAGGTTGGCAGAATACCGGAGAAGAAATTAATGACTGCTTTAATAACTGGAAGGCTGACTTTGCTTCTGGAGACCATTGCGTTGGCTTGGCACCCTTACGAGTTAATTCAGAGATAGGAACTGCCAAGGTAGAAAATCCTTTAATGAATTTCCTGTAGTAGTTGGCGGAACCCAGGAATATTTGGATGGCTTTTAAGGAATTGGGTTCAGCCCAGGAAAGTACTGCTTGAACCTTTTTGGGATCCATCTTGAGGCCGGTACCTGAAATTATGTACCCTAGAAAAGGAATGTCCGGTACTTCAGACACACATTTCTCAATTTTACAATAAAGCTGGTTAGAACTTAGGGCCTGATTCAGACCCACTCGCGAGCGGCTGTCCGCTCGCAAGTGGGTCGATGTTATGGACTGAGCATGCGCACGACGGAGGGAGCTCCGTCGTGCGCATGCGCCAGACGCGACGAGCGAAGGAAAGTCCTTCGCTCGTTGTGTCCGATCAAAGGGGGCGTGCTGTCAATGTTGATTGACAGCACGCCCCCTTTGGTGGGCGTGCCTCCCTGACGGGGGCGTTCCCACGGGAACGCCTCCCGTCAGAAGCCGGCCCACTGACATCACTAGTGATGTCAGTGGGAGTGATTTTGGCTCTGATAGAGCCAAAATCACTCCGGAGCTTGCGGTTGAAAACCTCAACCGCAGGCTCCGACTCGCAATTTCGATGGTCGCGATGGTCTCGACCATCGCGGCCATCACAATGCACGCTCGTATAGCCTGTGGGTGGTGACCCACAGCTATACGAGCGTCCAGGAGGACGCTCCATGAAAATGGAGCCCGGCCCTCATTCAGAGCGTGCGCTCTGCTCAGAGCGTACGGCTCTGAAAGAGGGCCTTAGTCTTCAGAGGACTTTTTTCCCTTGGTCACGAGTAACAAGATCACTGGAAAATATAAGGATATCAGCCAGGTATACAACCATTGAGTAGTACAGGAGGTCATGAAAAATTTTGTTTACGATATGTTGAAATACGGCTGGGGCATGCTCAGACCAAAGGGCATGACGAGTATGGGCATGACAAGGTATTCATAGTGCCCATCTCTAGTGTTGAATGCCGTTTTCCATTCGTCACCCAAGCGAATACGGATTAAAAATTGTATGCACCCCTTAGATCCGATTTCGTGAAGACCGTAGACCTGTTCACCTTATCAAAGAGCTCTGTGATCAGTGGTAATGGGTAGTCATTTTTGATGGTAATGTCTTGGAGTCCCCTATAATCAATACAGGGGAGAAGTCTGCCATCTTTTTTCTTAACGAAGAAGAACCCTGCATCGGCAGGAGAAGATGAAGGTCGAATGAAACCTTTCGCAAGATTCTCTTGAATGTACTCGGTCATTGATTTTGTCTCTGGCAGGGATAACGGATTAGTCTAACCCGGGAGACGTTTTTCCAGGTATTAACTCTATTGGACAATCCCATTCCCTGGGGGGAGTCAAAATATCAGCCCCCTGTTTGCTGAAAATTTCCAGATAAGAATGGTATTGGGATGGTAGTTTCTCAGCCAGAGCAGTATCAGAGACCCGAATGGGAACCACTTTCTCCAGACATGCTTTAGCACAGTTCTTACCCCAAGACAGGATATGCATGGTAGACCAATCGACCTGCGGGTTGTGCTTCTGTAGCCAAGGAAGTCCCTGAGTACAATGGCATGGGTAGCCTTAGGAATGACAAGAAATTAAATTTCTTCAGAGTGCAATGCTCCTACCTGGAGTTTAACAGTTGACGTGCAGTCAGTGATGGAGCCATGAGGAATCAAGACTGCCATCCACAGCCGACAGTGATATTGGATGGGACAAAGTCACAGTGGGAATATGAAGCCATAATATGTCTCTAGAAGCTGATGTAGATCTTCCAGGCTTGTTAAATATCTTACGGAAAGTGGCACTAAAGTCAGTATAAACAGACAGTAGTGGGTCGGCTCGTTCCCATAATGGGGATACTCAATCCAGAGATGGACCCAAGAGCAGGGAGACAATGTAAGCAATCTTGGTTTTCTCTGATGGAAAAATGGCAGGTTGCAGGGTAAAGTACACATCACATTGGTTTAAGAACAAGCGACACAACTTGGGGTTCCCGTCAAATGTATTAGGAGTTGGTCGGTGAAGTCTGGGTGCAGGAGGAATAGTCAATGCGGTCCTGCCGTAGAATTTAGGATCATATCCTGACGAGTGGAGATTTCCTGAAGATTTCCAGACGTCACGCAATATTGCTGAGGAGGTCCGGTGTAAGACTAATTCTTTGGACCGGATCCATGTGGCCAGTACAAACTGTCAGACTATTATTTGTTTGGTGTCTGGAGGAGTGTACAGAAAGCTGGCAGGCCTAAGGAGACTTCCTGGCATGTAGTGAAGAACACTTCCCTGACTGGGAATCGAACCCAGGTCTCGGCGGAGAGATGCCGGATCGTACCCACTAGACCACCAGGGACGTCAGTGTTGAAGACAAGTTATGTGCAATCAGAGGAGAGTGTGGCAGTAGTGTGACCAGGCTGATACTGGATTAGTACTGTAGAAATATAATATAACACTGTTATTACTGTAACCGGAATGCTGGAGTGGTAGATCTTGGCAACGCACTCACTAGGCTGGAACTGGGTTGTCGCTGTAGGCCAGGATCCAGGAGAACTCAGATGATAGCAGGACCGGATGCAGACAAAACACCGGAATGGGTAGTAGGTGATGATACCAGGAACGGCATCAAAGGGAGCAGGAACCGGGAACACTCACCATGTAGTGACAATGGTATACACAGGCGAGTTGTAGGTTCGGATAACAGGATCAGGAAAGTATTCTCTGTGCAACTAGTGGGATAGCTGCCTCAGGCATAGAAAGGCATATACAGAATCGGATGCTGACCAGACACTGGAATGGATAGTGGATGATGACACCAGGGACGGCATCAATGGTGCAGGAATCAGGAACACTCACCATGCTATGAGAATGGTATACATAGGCGAGTTGTAGGTTCAGATAACAGGATCAGGTAGGTATTCACTGTGCAACTAGTGAGATAGCTGCCTCGGGCATAGAAAGGCATAGACAGAACCGGATTCAGACTGGACACCGGAATGGATAGTGGATGATATTACCTGGAACAGCATCAACGGTGCAGGAACCAGGAACACTCACCATGCTATGAGAATGGTATACATAGGCGAGTTGTAGGCTCGTATAACAGGAACAGGTAAGTATTCACTGTGCAACTAGTGAGATAGCTGCCTCGGGCATAGACAGAATCGGATGCTGACCGGACACTGGAATGGATAGTGGATGATGACACCAGGGACGGCATCAATGGTGCAGGAACACTCACCATGCTATGAGAATGGTATACATAGGTGAGTTGTAGGTTCGGATAACAGGATCAGGTAGGTATTCACTGTGCAACTAGTGGGATAGCTGCCTCGGGCATAGACAGAACCGGATTCAGACCGGACACCGGAATGGATAGTGGATGATGATACTAGGAACAGCATCAACGGTGCAGGAACCAGGAACACTCACCGTGCTATGAGAATGGTATACATAGGCGAATTGTAGGCTCGTATAAGAGGAATAGGTAGGTATTCACTGTGCAACTAGTGGGATAGCTGCCTCGGGCACAGACAGAACCGGATTCAGACCGGACACCGGAATGGATAGTGGATGATGATACTAGGAACAGCATCAACGGTGCAGGAACCAGGAACACTCATCATGCAAAGAGAATGTCGGATATCAGGAACAGGCTGAGATTCTCTGTGCAGCCAGTGGAATAGCTGCCCCAGGTGTAGATCACTTGCAGGAATCCGTGTAGCAGAAGGAAGCAAAACTGCACAAACACGATACAAGCAAGCAACAGGCGCTCAGTATAGCTCACTCATCTGGGATGTGATCGAGAACGCTGGCAGAATCGGTAAGTGACCCGGTGGCAGGGGAAACAGACCCGGGTTGTGACACAAATGAAACGGCACAAAATGGGCGGCTTGAAATAATCAGCGCACCTGGTCCCTGCAGCTTAAATGGTGACGCTCCACGCCTAATTCGCCAGAGGACCGCGCAAAATCGTTCCCATTCAGTGCTGGAACCTGTATCCTCACAATGGCGTCATACAATTACATACAAAACAAAGAAAAACAACTATAGCACAATAGGAACATTCAAAATAAACTTATGGAGCTGAGACAGTCCACCCTTCTGTGTAATAGATCTTGTGACGGAATGTTGAGTTTATCCGTCTCCAAGCAAAGAGGAAACGTAGATCCGCCACACGCCAACTGGTCTGTGCACCCTTACTTGGTGTAATAGGGACAAAGGTCTCAAGTGGTCTATTGCTGCCACGTGACAGTATAGCTACATGGCGACCGTGTGCCTACATGGCCCTCCCACAAAACACAACAGTTCCGTGTGATCGCATGGTTGCCGACCAGTTCCCGTTCGGAAAATGTTCATTTCACGTAAAGACTTCCGCTCAAGATCCTTCGGAGTCAGCTGGAGATTTCACTTCTGCGCATTCACTGTGTGATAAAAGCCGCCATTAGCGTCCGTGAAAAGGGTTGTGTCCGACTTCCAATATGTTCAAAAGTCTATGTGCCAAATATAACTGCCCGGATTCCGGCAAGTTAGCGGCAAATGTTTAGTAAGACAAAACCCTCCGACTGTGTTACTGCTGACTCACTGAGATCTCAGCCCTTCCACGGACCCTCACCCTGGGCCTGGGCCAGAGATGTGCGCTAATGTACACAGCGGCTGAGTGAAAATACGCAAAAGGACAAAAGCAAAATCCTGTCATGCGCAACGCTAACAAGGTCATGGCCAATGTCACCTTGGGAGGGGTCACCCAGGAGGATTGTGGGAGCCTGGCAGGGGCACCATTTGCTGCATCGCCAGTTCCAGATGAACCAGGCCCTACATCTGCCATGTTTCCAATGCTCCCCCTATCAATCAGCTCTGATCCTGTCTGTCTGCCCTCCTATAGCACTGCTTCCCTGCTGCTATCACAGTGACCAGCATGTTATATTCTACAGTGACCGGCACGTTATACTCAGCCTACAGTGACCAGCACATTATACTCACCTTACAGTGACCGGCACGTTATACTCAGCCTACAGTGACCAGCATGTTATATTCTACAGTGACCGGCACGTTATACTCATCTTACTGTGACCGGCACGTTATACTCAGCCTACAGTGACCAGCATGTTATATTCTACAGTGACCGGAACGTTATACTCACCTTACAGTGACCGGCACGTTATACTCACCTTACAGTGACCGACATGTTATACTCACCTTAGAGTGAGCGGCACTTTATACTCAGCCTACAGTGACCAGCATGTTATATTCTACAGTCACCGGCATGTTATACTCGCCTTACAGTGACCGGCATGTTATACTCACCTTACAGTGACCAGCATGTTATACTCAGCATACAGTGACCGGCACGTTATACTCAGCCTACAGTGACCAGCATGTTATATTCTACAGTGACCGGCACGTTATACTCAGCCTACAGTGACCGGCATGTTATATTCTACAGTGACCGGCATGTTATACTCACCTTACAGTGACCGGCATGTTATACTCAGCCAACAGTGACTGGAATGTTATATTCTACAGTCACCAGCATGTTCTACTCACCTTACAGTGACCGGCACGTTATATTCTACAGTGCCGGCATTTTATACTCGGCCTACAGTGACCTACCGTCACCGGCATGTTATACTCACCTTACAGTCACCGGCATGTTATACTCACCCTACAGTGACTGGCACGTTATACTCATTCTACAGTGAGCGGCACGTTATACTCACTCTACAGTGACCGGCACATTATACTCACCCTACAGTGATAAACTCACCCTACAGTGACCAGCACGTTATACTCACCCTAGAGTGACCGGCATGTTATACTCAGCCAACAGTGACCGGCATGTTATACTCACCTTACAGAGATCAGCACGTTATACTCAGCCTACAGTGACATACTCACCCTACAGTGACCAGCATGTTATATTCTACAGTGACCGGCACGTTATACTCACCCTAGAGTGACCAGCATGTTATATTCTGCAGTGACCGGCACATTATACTCACTCTACAGTGACTGGTACGTTATACTCACTCTACAGTGACTGGCATATTATACTCACTCTACAGTGACCGGCAGATTATACTCACTCTACAGTGACCGGCATGTTATATTCTACAGTCACCGGCATGTTATACTCAGCCAACAGTTACTGGCATGTTATATTCTACAGTCACCGGCATGTTATGCTCAGCCAACAGTGACCGGCATGTTATACTCACCTTACAGTGACCTAGCACGTTATACTCAGCCTACAGTGACCGGCATGTTCTACTCACCCTAGAGTGACCGGCACGTTATACTCACCCTAGAGTGACCGGCACATTATACTCACTCTACAGTGACTGGCACGTTATACTCACTCTACAGTGACCGGCATGTTATACTCACCTTAGAGTGACCAGCATGTTATATTCAACCGACAGTGACCGGCACGTTACATTCACTATACAGTGAGCGTCAAGTAATATTTTACAGTGACTGGCACGTTATACTCACCCTACAGTGACCGGTGTGTTATGCTCACTCTACAGTGACCGGCACGCTTACTCTACAGTGACCGGCATGTTATGCTCACTTTACAGTGACCGCCACTTTATACTCACCCTACAGTGACCGGCATATTATATTCTACAGTGACCGGCACATTATGCTCACTCTACAGTGACCGGCACGTTATGCTCACTTTACAGTGACCGGTGTGTTATACTCACTCTACAGTGACCGGCACGCTTACTCTACAGTGACCGGCACGTTATGCTCACTTTACAGTGACCGGTGTGTTATACTCACTCTACAGTGACCGGCATGTTATGCTTACTCTATAGTGACAGCACGTTATGCTCACTCTACAGTGACCGTCATTTTAAACTCACCGTGCAGTGACCGGCATGTTATTCTACAGTGTTGGCACGTTATACTCACACTACAGTGACCGGCACAATATACTCACTCTAAAGTGACCGGCACATTATACTCACTGTACAGTGACCGGCACGTTATGCTCACTCTACAGTGACCGGCACATTATACTCACCCTACAGTGAGCGGTACGTTATACTCACCCTACTGTGCCCGGCATATTGTACTCACTCTACAGTGACCGGCACATTATGCTCACTCTACAGTGACCGGCACATTATGCTCACTCTACAGTGACAGGCACGTTATGCTCACTCTACAGTGACAGGCACGTTATGCTCACTCTACAGTGACAGGCACGTTATGCTCACTCTACAGTGACCGTTATGTTATAGTTACTCTACAGTGACAGGTACGTTATACCCACTCTACAGTGACCAGTACGTTATACGCACTCTACAGTGACCGGCACGTTATACCCACTCTACAGTGACCGGCACATTTTGCTCACTCTACAGTGACCGGCACGTTATGTTCACTCTACAGTGACCGGCACATTATACTCACCCTACTGTGAGCGGTACGTTATACTCACCCTACAGTGACCAACATGTTATATTGTACAGTGACCGGTACGTTATACTCACCCTAGAGTGACCGGCATATTGTACTCACCCTATAGTGACCGGCATTTTATACTCACTCTACAGTGACCGGCACGTTATATTCTACAGTGACCGGCACGTTATGTTCACTCTGCAGTGACCGCCACGTTATGCTCACTCTGCAGTGACCGCCACGTTATGCTCACTCTACAGTGACCGGCACGTTATGCCCACTCTGCAGTGACCGGTACGTTATCCCCATTCTGCAGTGACCGGTACGTTATACCCATTCTACAGTGACCGGTACGTTATACTCACTCTATAGTGACCGGTACGTTATACTCACTCTATAGTGACCGGCACGTTATACCCACTCTACAGTGACCGGCACGTTATACCCACTCTACAGTGACCGGCATTTTATACTCACTCTGAGAGGGATAAGCAGTGACTTGCTAAGATGCAGTGATGCTCTGCAGGATATGAGTGGATATGAGCGATGATCTGCATTGAAAGGAGGATACCATACTCTGCAGAGCAGATGAACATTAGTGTGATGAGAAGTGATTTATCCCAGGTGGGTGGAGATGCTCTGCAGATCAGACTAGTAGGGAGTGATGTTCTGGAAGTAAGACTGATGGGAAGTAATGCTCTGCAGATCAGACTGGTGGGCAGTGATTCTCTACAAATCCAAGTGGAGAGGAGTGATACTTTGCAGATTTGGGGATCAGGAGTAATGTTCTTCTGGTGGTGAGGAGTGATAGTTGGCAGATTTGGGGATGAGGAGTAATGGTCTTCAGGTGGTGAGGAGTGAAGCGTTGCAGGACAGGAGATGTATTCTGTAAAGTGGTTCTCTGAGACAATGGAAGGTGAATATTAAAATGCTCTGCAGATCAGAGTATGTGGAAAGCAATACTCTGCAGTGTAGGAAGTGAGTGTGATGCGCTGCAGTGTAGGGGTAAGAGTGATGATAAGCTGGCAGAGGGAGAGTGATACTCTGCAGTTAGCTGGAGGTGTGATGCATTGCAGAGTAGAGGGAAGAGTTGCTCTGTAATAAAGGAGAGGAATGATGCTCTGCGTGGGAGGAGTGATGCTTTATAGCAGGGGTGAGGAACCTTTTTTCTGCCGAGGGTCATTTTGAGATGTATATAACATTATTCGCGGGCCCGGTGCAGGTCACGCCCCCTCCACGTGACATCACATGGGGGCAGGGCCACAATCGCCAGTGATTACTGCAATGCCTGGAGCATCCTGAGGATGCTCCGGGGAGCTGTAAGGACACTCCAGGCTGCACTGCTGCATAGATTCTGGCCGCCGGGTGCCATCCTAGGCAGATGAGGTAGCAGGAAAGGCTCAGAGGGCCAGACCAAATGATTCCGGGGGCCTTATACGGCGTCCGGGCCTGAGGTTCCCCATCCCTGCTTTATAGGAAGGTGGGGGTGTGATGATGCTCTGCAAATGGGGAAGTGATGCTCTGCAGTGTAGGGAAAGAGTGTTTTCTCTGCAGCGTAGGGAAAGGAGTGATGCTCTGCAGGCAGGGGGTGGACTAATGCTCTGCAGAGTGTGAGCTCTGCTGCCCTGCTGAGTATTTGGGTAGTATGACAGCTGATGCAGTGATTTGTGTATATCATATACCTGATGCGGCGCTGCGGAGCCCCTGTGGCGCCATTATCACTAAAGGATCATAAGGGTAATAAGGAAAAAGTTGGACTCTTCTCAGTGCCGGGGAAGAGAGATGCTCTGCAGTGTAGGGGAGAGTGATGCTCTGCAGTGCAGGGGAGGAGAGATGCTCTGCAGATTATGGTAGGAGAGATGCTCTGCAGGGTAGGGGAGGAGTGATGCTCTGCAGTGTAGGGGAGAGTGATACTCTGCAGAGTAGGGTAGGAGAGATGCTCTGCAGGGTAGGGGAGGTGATGCTCTGCAGAGTAGGGGAGGAAAGATGCTCTACAGAGTAGGAGAGGAGAGATGCTCTGTAGGGTAGGGGAGTAGTGATACTCTGTGGTGTAAGGGCAGGAGTGATATGCTCTGCAGGGAAGGGAAGGAGTAATGCTCTGCAGTGTAGGGTAGAGAGGCGTGATGCTCTGCAGTGATTTCTGTGGGCGTTCCTCATATTATTCAGACACTTTGGCCGCGTGACGTCGGAGGCGGAGATTGTAGCATAGCTCCGCCCCTGTGTCTTTGCAGCCAATCGCCGCACAAACACGCTGCTATTTTTGTAGCTTGCCCTTATAAGTTTCTGTTTCCATAACAACGGCACTCGCCCAATCAACGAGCAGGAATTCTATATCTCCGCCCATTTGAGCTGTTTCTCCACGCCTGTCAAGTTACTGCGCATGTGTTACGCTGTCCAATAGTCTGTGTCTATTGGATTCCGGCAGCCAATCGACAGCATGGATGTCACATGTGACACAGGGGACTATTGATTGGTGGACTATAACGTGCTAACAAATCGGCATCAGTCAGATCCTACTTGTAGCCAATCACGTGAGAGACTGACCCTACAGTGCACCAATCAGAGAACAGATACGGGTCTGTCCTCTCACATGAACACTAGAGCTGGCAGCAGCATGGACGGGATAGAGGTGGAAGTGCGGGGACCCAGCGGCGCCTTCTACACGGTGAGCCCCGGGTATACCACCCATGTCATCCCTATATACCACCCCCATCACTGTTACCCCCTTTATACCGCCCTCTGTTACTGTTACCCCTATATAACGCCTTCCCGTCACTGCCACCCCCTATATACCACCCCTCATCCCTGTCACCCCTATATACCGCCCCTCATCCCTGTCACCCCTATATACCGCCCCTCATCCCTGTCACCCCCTATATAACGCCCTCCCGTCACTGTCACCCTCTATATACCTACCCCATTACTGTTACCCCCTTTATACCGCCTTCTATTACTGTTACTCCTATATAACGCCCTCCCTTCACTGCCACCCCCTGTATACCACCCATGTCACCCCTATATACCACCCCTCATCCCTGTCACCCCCTATATACCGCCCTCCCGTCACTGTCACCCTCTATATACCACCCCTCATCCCTGTCACCCCCTATATACCGCCCCTCATCCCTGTCACCCCCTATATACCACCCTTCATTCCTGTCACCCCCTATATACCACCCCTCATCCCTGTCACCCCTATATACCGCCCCTCATCCCTGTCACCCCTATATACCACCCCTCATCCCTGTCACCCCTATATACCGCCCCTCATCCCTGTCACCCCCTATATACCGCCCCCTCATCCCTGTCACCCCCTATATACCGCCCCTCATCCCTGTCACCCCTATATACCGCCCCTCATCCCTGTCACCCCCTATATACCGCCCCTCATCCCTGTCACCCCCTATATAACGCCCTCCCCTCACTGTCACCCTCTATATACCACCCATGTCATCCCTATATACCTACCCCATTACTGTTACCCCCTTTATACCGCCTTCTATTACTGTTACTCCTATATAACGCCCTCCCTTCACTGCCACCCCCTGTATACCACCCATGTCACCCCTATATACCACCCCTCATCCCTGTCACCCCCTATATACCGCCCTCCCGTCACTGTCACCCTCTATATACCACCCCTCATCCCTGTCACCCCCTATATACCGCCCCTCATCCCTGTCACCCCCTATATACCACCCTTCATTCCTGTCACCCCCTATATACCACCCCTCATCCCTGTCACCCCTATATACCGCCCCTCATCCCTGTCACCCCTATATACCACCCCTCATCCCTGTCACCCCTATATACCGCCCCTCATCCCTGTCACCCCCTATATACCGCCCCTCATCCCTGTCACCCCCTATATACCGCCCCTCATCCCTGTCACCCCTATATACCGCCCCTCATCCCTGTCACCCCCTATATACCGCCCCTCATCCCTGTCACCCCCTATATACCGCCCTCCCGTCACTGTCACCCTCTATATACCACCCCTCATCCCTGTCACCCCCCTATATACCGCCCCTCATCCCTGTCACCCCCTATATACCACCCTTCATTCCTGTCACCCCCTATATACCACCCTTCATTCCTGTCACCCCCTATATACCACCCCTCATCCCTGTCACCCCCTATATACCACCCCTCATCCCTGTCACCCCCTATATACCGCCCTCCCGTCACTGTCACCCCCTATATACCGCCCCTCATCCCTGTCACCCCCTATATACCGCCCTCCCGTCACTGTCACCCTCTATATACCACCCATGTCATCCCTATATACCTACCCCATTACTGTTACCCCCCTTTATACCGCCTTCTATTACTGTTACTCCTATATAACGCCCTCCCTTCACTGCCACCCCCTGTATACCACCCATGTCACCCCTATATACCACCCCTCATCCCTGTCACCCCCTATATACCGCCCTCCCGTCACTGTCACCCTCTATATACCACCCCTCATCCCTGTCACCCCCTATATACCGCCCCTCATCCCTGTCACCCCCTATATACCACCCTTCATTCCTGTCACCCCCTATATACCACCCTTCATTCCTGTCACCCCCTATATACCACAGTTCATCCCTGTCACCCCCTATATACCACCATTCATTCCTGTCACCCCCTATATACCACCCCTCATCCCTGTCACCCCCTATATACCGCCCTCCCGTCACTGTCACCCTCTATATACCACCCCTCATCCCTGTCACCCCCTATATACCGCCCCTCATCCCTGTCACCCCCTATATACCACCCTTCATTCCTGTCACCCCCTATATACCACCCTTCATTCCTGTCACCCCCTATATACCACAGTTCATCCCTGTCACCCCCTATATACCACCCCTCATCCCTGTCACCCCCTATATACCGCCCTCCCGTCACTGTCACCCCCTATATACCGCCCCTCATCCCTGTCACCCCCTATATACCGCCCTCCCGTCACTGTCACCCTCTATATACCACCCATGTCATCCCTATATACCTACCCCATTACTGTTACCCCCTTTATACCGCCTTCTATTACTGTTACTCCTATATAACGCCCTCCCTTCACTGCCACCCCCTGTATACCACCCATGTCACCCCTATATACCACCCCTCATCCCTGTCACCCCCTATATACCGCCCTCCCGTCACTGTCACCCTCTATATACCACCCCTCATCCCTGTCACCCCCTATATACCGCCCCTCATCCCTGTCACCCCCTATATACCACCCTTCATTCCTGTCACCCCCTATATACCACCCTTCATTCCTGTCACCCCCTATATACCACAGTTCATCCCTGTCACCCCCTATATACCACCCTTCATTCCTGTCACCCCCTATATACCACCCCTCATCCCTGTCACCCCCTATATACCGCCCTCCCGTCAGTGTCACCCTCTATATACCACCCATGTCACCCTCTATATACCACCCATGTCACTCTCTATATACCACCCATGTCACCCATATATACCACCCATGTCATCCCTATAAACCACCCTTCATCCCTGTCACCCCCTATATACCGCCCTCCCGTCACTGTCACCCCCTATATACCACCCCTCATCCCTGTCACCCCCTATATACCGCCCCTCATCCCTGTCACCCCCTATATACCACCCCTCATCCCTGTCACCCCCTATATACCGCCCCTCATCCCTGTCACCCCCTATATACCACCCTTCATCCCTGTCACCCCCCTATATACCACCCTTCATCCCTGTCACCCCCTATATACCACCCTTCATCCCTGTCACCCCCTATATACCACCCCTCATCCCTGTCACCCCCTATATACCACCCCTCATCCCTGTCACCCCCTATATACCGCCCTCCCGTCACTGTCACCCTCTATATACCACCCATGTCACCCTCTATATACCACCCATGTCACCCTCTATATACCACCCATGTCACCCATATATACCACCCATGTCATCCCTATAAACCACCCTTCATCCCTGTCACCCCCTATATACCGCCCTCCCGTCACTGTCACCCTCTATATACCACCCCTC
This sequence comes from Taudactylus pleione, assembly GCA_031769625.1. NCBI lineage: Eukaryota > Metazoa > Chordata > Amphibia > Anura > Myobatrachidae > Taudactylus > Taudactylus pleione. The sequence goes on along the minus strand of JAUIMM010003146.1, from coordinate 163,704 downwards.
ATCCCTGTCACCCCCTATATACCGCCCCTCATCCCTGTCACCCCCTATATACCACCCCTCATCCCTGTCACCCCCTATATACCGCCCCTCATCCCTGACCCCCTATATACCACCCTTCATCCCTGTCACCCCCTATATACCACCCTTCATCCCTGTCACCCCCTATATACCACCCTTCATCCCTGTCACCCCCTATATACCACCCTTCATCCCTGTCACCCCCTATATACCACCCCTCATCCCTGTCACCCCCTATATACCGCCCTCCCGTCACTGTCACCCTCTATATACCACCCATGTCACCCTCTATATACCACCCATGTCACACTCTATATACCACCCATGTCACCCTCTATATACCACCCATGTCATCCCTATAAACCACCCTTCATCCCTGTCACCCCCTATATACCGCCCTCCCGTCACTGTCACCCTCTATATACCACCCCTCATCCCTGTCACCCCCTATATACCGCCCCTCATCCCTGTCACCCCCTATATACCACCCCTCATCCCTGTCACCCCCTATATACCGCCCCTCATCCCTGTCACCCCCTATATACCACCCCTCATCCCTGTCACCCCCTATATACCACCCTTCATCCCTGTCACCCCCTATATACCACCCTTCATCCCTGTCACCCCCTATATACCACCCTTCATCCCTGTCACCCCCTATATACCACCCCTCATCCCTGTCACCCTCTATATACCACCCATGTCACCCTCTATATACCACCCATGTCACCCTCTATATACCACCCATGTCACCCATATATACCACCCATGTCATCCCTATAAACCACCCTTCATCCCTGTCACCCCCTATATACCGCCCCTCATCCCTGTCACCCCCTATATACCGCCCTCCCGTCACTGTCACCCTCTATATACCACCCATGTCACCCTCTATATACCACCCATGTCACCCTCTATATACCACCCATGTCACCCTCTATATACCACCCATGTCACCCTCTATATACCACCCATGTCACCCCTATATACCACCCATGTCACCCCTATATACCACCCATGTTATCCCTATATACCTCCCCCATTACTGTTACCCCCTTTATACCGCCTTCTATTACTGTTACTCCTATATAACGCCCTCCCTTCACTGCCATCCCCTGTATACCGCCCATGTCACCCCTATATACCACCCCTCATCCCTGTCACCCCCTATATACCGCCCTCCCGTCACTGTCACCCTCTATATACCACCCCTCATCACTGTCACCCTCTATATACCGCCCCTCATTCCTGTCACCCTCTATATACCACCCCTCATCCCTGTCACCCCCTGTATACCACCCCTCATCATTGTCACCCCCTATATCCCGCTCCTCATCCCTGTCACCCCCTATATACCGCCCTCCTGTCACTGTCACCCCTATATACCACCCTTCTTCCCTGTCACCCCTATATACCACCCCCATCCCTGTCACCCCCTATATACCACTCCCCATCCCTGTCACCCCTATATACCACTCCCCATCCCTGTCACCCCCTATATACCACCCCTCATCCCTGTCACCCCCTATATACCACCCCTCATCCCTGTCACCCCCTATATACCACCCCTCATCCCTGTCACCCCCTATATACCACCCCTCATCCCTGTCACCCTCTATATACCACCCCTCATCCCTGTCACCCCCTGTATACCGCCCCATCACTGTCACCCCCCCTATATACTGCCCCCATCACTGTCACCCCCCTATATGCCGCCCCTCTTCCCTGTCACCCCCTATATGCCGCCCCTCTTCCCTGTCACCCCCTATATGCCGCCCCTCTTCCCTGTCACCCCCTATATGCCGCCCCTCCTCCCTGTCACCCCCTATATGCCGCCCCTCCTCCCTGTCACCCCCTATATGCCGCCCCTCCTCCCTGTCACCCCCTATATGCCGCCCCTCCTCCCTGTCACCCCCTATATGCCGCCCCTCCTCCCTGTCACCCCCTATATGCCGCCCCTCCTCCCTGTCACCCCCTATATGCCGCCCCTCCTCCCTGTCACCCCCTATATGCCGCCCCTCCTCCCTGTCACCCCCTATATGTCACCCCTCCTCCCTGTTACCCCTGTATGCCACCCCTCCTCCCTGTCACCCCCTGTATACCGCCTCTCCTCCCTGTCACCCCCTGTATACCGCCCCCCATCACTGTCATCCTCTGTATACCACCCCTTATCACTGTCACCCCCTATATACCACTCCCCATCACTGTCACCCCCTATTTCTACCTCAGGGTCCATAGGGGGTCCACAGGGTTGACCTTGGGGTATAGGTTGGGAACCAAATCCGGGCACCACGCAGTTAAAGCTTTTAGCTCCCAGGAAGCACTGGGTCCACTCTTCCTATAACCCCACCCCCAAGCCAGAGGCACTTCAGTTTATGTTGGTGCCCGGCTGGAGTCGGGTAACCTTTAGCACAGGGGGTGGGCTGATTAGCAGCCCCTAAGCTTATTTTTATTTTACTGTTGGACTCCTCAGAGCGGCAGCGTCGCACTGTCCATAGGACGTCCAAGCTGCCGCTCCGTCACCCCGGGTCTGAATGAGGCCCTAAATCTGTTAAGTCTTTTGGTCCTCAGGGTCAGCCTAAAGGCCTGTTTTTTCCTAGGCTGTCGGCCTCCACGGGGCCACCATATCCAGTACCGAGCAGACCTGGACTTCCAAACGACCCTGCTTCTAAACCGGAGGATAAACCTTCAGCCTGACGGGACAGGTCTACATCTGGGGGATTCCAGAGTGAGATACCGACTTTCTCAGTTCACCCAGTGCTGGTGTCAAGTCACCGTGGATGCTTGCGTAGGAGTTGTAATCTCTCACGGGTACGGCTTCTCATTGCTCAGGTGGCCTCCTTACAGGCGTTGTTACACGGGCCCTTCTTCAGACCCGATCAGGGCCTTACAAATCCAGAGAGCTATACAGTCTTTGCGGTAAGCAGAGCTATTTAGGCCAGCCTCACTATGTCAGCGAGGGACTGGTTGTTCTACTTTCCTTCTGGAGCAGTGACCGACTGGTCCTCATTTGCCTATCCTCTGTCTCAAATCCCTATATCAGATTCTAAGGGTTCCTGGACTCAGGAGGAGTCCACCATGCTCCATCATCCGATGTTTGGAACCTGGGGACTTTATGGTATCCCTGAATATTCAGGACTCGTACCTACGGGTACATATAGAGCCCTCTCATCAGCATGGGCTCAGGTTTGCTGTGCCACAGCAACACTTGCAATAGTCAGGCTCTGCCTTTTGGACTGTCCTCAGCCCCACCGGGGTTTACCAACTTTATGGATTTTCTGACCGTTCACCTGTTCAGTGTATCCGACTGCTCCAGTGTCTGGTTGGCCTCCTGCTCTTAGCAGGATCACCGAGGTACTTTACAGCCAGGTCAGGATAACCGTGGCTTCTTCACAGCACAGATGATTAATCAACGTGGAGAAAGTCCTTCCTGCATCCCTCACAGGGTATACTTCATCTGGGAGCCCTGCTGGATTCTCAGAATCTGAGAACTCTTCTGTAGTAAGACAAGATCTCCACTCTTCAACTAGGAGTGCGCGGATGTCTACGCAGTCGACATATGTCATTACTCTCTGTAATGCGCGGTCGAATATCCAGAGTGTCTACCTTTGGAAGGGTGGAATATGCTCAATTCCATTCCAGGCCTTTCCATAATTGGCTCATCTCCAGATGGAACAAGTTTTTTTTTCCATCGGATCACTGTTCAGACGATGATGCGCTCTCCGGGTGGCTATGGCCATCTTGTCCAGGGTTTTCTTTGCTACGGACAGAGTCTGGTCCACATTCGTTTTGGGGCAGTTGGACGTCTGTCGATTCCGCCCTGACAATTAACTTTTTGGAACTTTAGGTGGTCTGGGGCCTTCGCTCTGGCCTAACACATTTCACGGTAAAACCGGGAAAGGTTCAGTCCGACAGTGTCACAACAGTGGCTTCCATCTAGGAGACACTGGTCTATGGGTAGCAATGAAAGGAATGTAACATATTCTGACATAGTCCAAGGGTCTCCTCCTGGCCAACTCTGCAGTGTTCATTCCGGGAGCTCTCCATTGGGAAGCGGGCTTCCTCAGCCGTCACGACGTGCATCCTGGGGACTAGTCTCTTTACCAACAGAGGTTTCAACTCCTAGTGAGCAGAGGGGGCCTCCCTGAGGTGATCTTCATGGCCTTCTGACTCTGTCCCTCACTACTGGTGTTAGAGTCCAGCTCTAGAGGTACTGAAGCAACCTTCAGTGACTCTTTGTCAGTGGAGTGGACCTTCCACTTTGGGTACCTGTGTCCTCTGGTCTCGCTTCTTCCTCGAGGTCTTCGGAGGTTTAATTTGAGACGGAGGGGCTTTCCTTCTGGTGGCTCCAGACGTCACTGGTACTTGGATTTTTGGAGTCTCCCCATCGATGCACTGTTCCTGCTGCTTCACTATCTGGACCTGTGGTCTCAGGGTCCTTGTTTTTCCTTGGACCTGGATAGTTTGTCTTCGATTGCATAAATACTGTGGTCCTAAGGCTTCCCTGGCTCTGGGATCTACCACAGACTGTGGCATACATACTTCTTACGGTATCGTACCTGTCGCTATGATCCTCCGGTGATTAGGATTTTCAGAAGTTCTGGCATTCCTTCCAGCCGGCTTGGGTCTCGCCCTCCATGTGGCCTTCCTGAGAGTGCGGATCTCTGCACTGTCAGTATGGTTCGGATGTGGAATTGCTCCACTCCCGTGTATCCAGACCCTCCTTAAGGGTGTTTTCTGGATTCTACATCCCTTTATCCCCCCTCGGGGCTCCTTGGGATTTGGCAGTGGTTTTTCGTGCCCTCCTGGGGCCTCCATTTGAACCACTAGCTTTGATAGCCATTACATGGTCTATAGCTTAGGCTCTCTCTCTCTTATGGCGTTTGCATCTGCCAGGAGAGTGTCGTAATTGGGAGCGTTCTCAGGTGGCTCCCTCTACTGGATAGTTCACCATGTCAGGGGTGTGAGTTGCACTCGTCCGTGTCTCTTCCTAGAGTGGTTTTTAAGTTCCATAATATTGTTCTGGAACTTATGGTACTGACATTTCAGTCTCCAGTCCTATCGGCTGGTGTGGCCTCTTTGAATGTGTTCCGGCCTCTCCAGATTTATGTGATCCGTTCAGGAAATCGGACTCCTTATTTGTGGTCTTTGGATTTCATAGGAAAGGATGGCCGGCCAATAATTTGACATTGGCTAGATGACTTTGTCTGTCTATCTCAGGGGCCTACACCTAGGATAGGCCTTTCTATTTCTGTTGATGCTTATTCTACTCGAGCTGTGGGTGGCTCGCTGTGGCGCCTCGGCTGTTCTGCCTTGCAAGGTGGCCACGTGCTATTCTGTCCACATCTTTTTTTCTATGCATTGGTTTCCTTTGCCTCTCAGGATGCTTCCTTTGGGCGACGGATTCTCCTCTCAGCCCTTAGCTGAACTGCTTTGGGACATCCCCAAGATCAACCCTGTGGATCCCCTATGGACCCTGAAATAGAAAACAAGAGATATGGTAAGAACTTACCTTTTATCTCTGTTTCTATGAAGTCCATAGGGTCCACCGGGCACCCGCCCTGACGCACCTGGCTTCATATGGGCTGTGTGGCTGGTCACCGGTTTTCCATCTCCTTCTCTATGAGTATGGTTCTTGTGTGTTCCAGTCTTTTCTCTCTTTCCTCCTTTGGCTACTTACAAACTGAGGTGCCTCTGGCTAGGGGGCGGGGCTATAGGGAGAGTGGACCCAGTGCATCCTGGGAGCTAAAAGCTTTAACTGCGTGGTGCCCGGATTTGGTTCCCAACCTATACCCCAAGGTCAACCCTGTGGACCCTATGGACTTCGTAGAAACAGAGATAACAAAGGTAAGTTCTTACCATATCTCTTGTTATACCACCCCCATCACTGTCACCTCCCTATATACCACACCTCATCACTGTCACCTCCCTATATACCACCCCCCATCACTGTCACCTCCCTATATACCACCCCCCATCACTGTCACCTCCCTATATACCACCCCCCATCACTGTCACCTCCCTATATACCACCCCCCATCACTGTCACCCCCTATATACCGCCCCTCATCACTGTTACCCCCTATATACCGCCCCCCATCACTGTCACCTCCCTATATACCGCCCCCCCATCACTGTCACCTCCCTATATACCGCCCCCCATCACTGTCACCTCCCTATATACCACCCCCCATCACTGTCACCTCCCTATATACCACCCCCCATCACTGTCACCTCCCTATATACCACCCCCCATCACTGTCACCTCCCTATATACCACCCCCCATCACTGTCACCTCCCTATATACCACCCCCCATCACTGTCACCTCCCTATATACCACCCCCCATCACTGTCACCTCCCTATATACCACCCCCCATCACTGTCACCCCCTATATACCGCCCCCCATCACTGTCACCTCCCTATATACCGCCCCCCATCACTGTCACCTCCCTATATACCGCCCCCCATCACTGTCACCTCCCTATATACCGCCCCCCATCACTGTCACCTCCCTATATACCGCCCCCCATCACTGTCACCTCCCTATATACCGCCCCCCATCACTGTCACCTCCCTATATACCACCCCCCATCACTGTCACCTCCCTATATACCACCCCCCATCACTGTCACCTCCCTATATACCACCCCCCCATCACTGTCACCTCCCTATATACCACCCCCCCATCACTGTCACCTCCCTATATACCACCCCCCCATCACTGTCACCTCCCTATATACCGCCCCCCCATCCCTGTCACCTCCCTATATACCGCCCCCCATCCCTGTCACCTCCCTATATACCGCCCCCCATCCCTGTCACCTCCCTATATACCGCCCCCCATCACTGTCACCTCCCTATATACCACCCCCCATCACTGTCACCTCCCCATATACCGCCCCTCCTCCCTGTCGCCCCCCCATATACCTCCCCTCCTCCCTGTCGCCCCCCCATATACCGCCCCTCCTCCCTGTCGCCCCCCATATACCGCCCCCCCCAAACCTGACACCCTCCTTCCACACCTGAAATCCCATACTACCCCATCCCTGTCATCCCCTTATGTACCATTCTCCAATCACTGTCACCGCTATATACCACCCCCATATTTGCCACCCCCTATATAACGCCCCCTTCACTGTCACCCCCCCTATATACTACCCCCCCGTCACTCTCACCTTCTGAATTGCATCCTCCCATCAGTCACCCCCATATCACGCCCCATCCCTGTTTCCCCTATATATCGGCCTCTCAACACTGTCAAACCCTATATACCACCCCGTGTAATACCCACTTCACTGTCAACCCCCCCAATATACCATCCCTCCATCACTGTCACCCCCTATATAACTCCCCCCTATATACCTACCCTATTAATGTCCCCCCCCTATATACTGCCCCATCACGGTCCCTCCCCAATGTGCCGCTCCCCCATCACGGTCCCTCCCCAATGTGCCGCTCCCCCATCACGGTCCCTCCCCAATGTGCCGCTCCCCCATCTCGGTCGCTCCCCAATGTGCCACTCCCCCCTATATTACCGCTCCTGCATCACTGTCACTCCCTCATATACCGCCCTTCCATTACCGTCACCTCCAATATACCGCCACTGGTTACAGTCCGTTGTGCTCATCAATGTGTGTCTGCTATTTAGGGCTATGTACAGGATGTTCATGAGGACACCGTCAGTATCGTGTTCCAGAACAAGTGAGTAATAACCTGCACATGCGCAGACTATCTCTTCTCTCTCGCACTGATAATAATCAGGTGTTAGTGGCTGATGGGTCCAGTAACATCACATCCTGTGAACGGGCCCCTAATGCGCTTTGGTGAACGTGTTCCCACCTCTTTCCCCTCGCGCTCTGCGCTTTTTATGTAAAAGATGTGCAATTTTTTTCACCACATTCAGTTCTAATATTTAATCCTGGGACAGCTGCCTGCCGGAGAGACGAGTCCCCTTCTGTGACGTGAGGCTACCACCCCCACCTACCTGTGCAAAGGAGATATCCGAGGGAGACCCAGTGGAGGTACGCATCCAGCTAACACTGTGCTGCAGGAGTATCCGGATACTAGAGAGATACAGGACAGGATGGAGGTGTAGTGACAGCTGTGTGTGTGTAGGGTCAGTACAGGAATAGCAGAGTGATACAGGACAGGATGGAGGTGTAGTGACAGAGCTGTGTGTGTGGTCAGTACAGGAGTAGTAGAGAGATACAGGACAGGATGGACGTGTAGTGACAGAGCTGTGTATGTGTATGAGGGGTCAGTACAGGAATAGTAGAGAGATACAGGACAGGATGGAGGTGTAGTGACAGAGCTGTGTGTGTGGTCAGTACAGGAATAGTAGAGAGATACAGGATGGAGGTGTAGTGAAACCATAAATTGCACTATAGCAGTCTCCTCATTGGTGTTAGAAGTGGGATGTCCTTGCTGTAGTTGCTAATCATGGTGGTAATTACAGGTATATTCCCGTGCTAATGAACAGGAGGCTTCCGGCTGGTGGTCTGCTCATGTTCGAATGATTAAAGGCGATGTGAGTATGAGTGCTCCCTCAGTGTAGGCTATGAGCGTATTATAATCCTGTACGCATTCTCTTACACTCTCTCAGTTTTATGTGATAGAATATTCCGTCTCCGACTCACCGTACAATGAGATTGTCAGCCACAGTCGCCTGCGACCTCTCAACCAGAATGAGATGGCAACAAGCGAAACGTTCTTCAAATACAGCGTGCCGCTGCCCGAGGACCTCTGCAAAATGTAGGTGTCGTGGGTGGCCGTGGTTGCCGGTGGCACGTGCGGGTGTGGGCTTGAGCCGGTGGCTGAATTCTACTTTCCTGTTCGCAGTTCCGCTAACGTGGACGCTCACAGGGAATTTAAGAAAGTGGTTGGAGCCGGCTGCGTCTTCCTGGACAAAACTGGAACGGAGCTGGTTATCCTGGTGAGATTGGCTCATTGGGGTGATGTCCAGGGAGGGAGGGAAGTACCCGGGGGTGGCTGTACCAGAGCGCTACATTTCTCTGCTTTGTCTGTCAGTCCACGGACCAGTCCGTCATCAAACGCTCATCACTCCTGAGCGACCTCCATCTGCGAGCTCTCCGGACCAAACTCAGGCTCATCACTCAGAACGAGAGGGCAGCTAAACAGCTGGAGGTGAGGTGATACGTGGGTAACGCAGATAAACGGGAGCTGTCAGGCTGCCCCCCATGGGGTGACGATGGTAGATGGAGCAATGAGTTGCCCTCTGTATTACAGGTCAGTAAGCAGATCGCTGTTGCGTATAGGGAGGAGTTCCAGGTGCGGGAAGATCTTATCGGACTCGCCATCGGAGCGCACGGGGTGAATATCCAGCAGGCTCGGAAGGTGCCGGGGGTTACAGCTATTGAACTGGATGAAGAGACGTTTACATTCCGGGTGTATGGAGAGGTAAGGTGGGTGCAGGTATCTGGCCGGGTGCTAGCTGGTACCGCTGGTTATTGATGCCACTTGTATCGCTGTCTGGTCCGCAGACTCCGGAAGCTGTGCGGATGGCCCGCGGATACCTGGAGTTTTCAGAGGGATCCATGCAGGTTCCCAGGTCCTTTGTGGGTGAGTGTGAGCTGGGCTAGAGGGGCATTTACCTCCATTGGTGAATGAGTAAGACTCTTACTGGTAATAACCTGGTTAGAATGAATGGGCATCGCCCAGCTCCGCCCTATTCAACATTTGTCTCTTTGCAGGAAAAGTCATTGGAAAGAACGGGAACGTAATCCAGGATATTGTGGATAAATCTGGGATTGTCCGCGTGAGAGTGGAGGCCGACGGAGACAGGACGGATCAGAATGAAGAGGTGACCGGGTCTCTGAGCTGCCTTTTGGGTTCTTATTGGCAGGAAACGAACGGATATGACTGAACTGCCGCTTGTGTCCCCCTTACTAGTCCTGTACCCAGGACACGGCCTCCGCTGCGGCGGGTGTCAGATGGGCCTCCGCTGTGCCATGTATAAGGGGATAGGGTATAGAGAGCTGTAATACGTGCTATGGTAATAATGAGACCCTCCCCCCCCCCCCCCCCCCCAGGCCATCTGTAAATGAGGAGAGGGGAGGGTATAAAGCAGACTGCCAGGATAGTTGTGCGCTCGGGCCGGGTGTCGGGCACGTTATTGTAGTCAGGTGATAGCTATTACCCGTTGGCAGCATCCTTAGCCAGTCGGTGGCCACTCCTGTTGCCGTCGCCAGCCAAGCTGGCAACTCACCATCTGCAAGTGTCAAGTGGGCCGTGTTGTGGTGCCCCAAGGAGGGTATCGCTGCCACTTGGAACCACCTGCGTCTGTGGGTTTTGTGTGTAGCCGCTGGATTCAGCCAGGCGAGGGAGTAGGCGGCTACTTAGGGTTCTTAGTCAAGGTGTCTATAGCTCTCAGGAAGGCAGCGATGGGCACGCCTCTGGAAGGCAGCAATGGGCACGCCTCTGGAAGGCAGCGATGGGCACGCCTCTGGAAGGCAGCAATGGGCACACAGAGACACACTTGAACTCAACCAATCCCAGGGGTGATGTGAGCAGGGTGACTCAATTCTAATCCGCACTAGAACTGAATGAGCCGGTGAACAGGAACAGCCCCTATGTCATGCGTTCTCCGCTAGTCAGATCCCAGCCTTCCCTCTGTGAGCGCAGCGATATAGCCCAGTAATGGCTGGCACTGGGGTGCCGGCCTGAGCACAGGGAACGGCTGGTTATAGATGGGATTTAGTATCGGTCTAGGGAGCGTCCAGCTATTGACACATCTTCTATCTCTTCCAGGGGCTGGTGCCATTCCTGTTTGTGGGGACTCAGGACAGTATCAGTAACGCTCTGGCCCTTCTGGAGTATCAGATCTCACATCTGCAGGTCTGTCTGTCTCTCTCCTCCTACACTGTACAGCGGTCTGTCCCCATAGTCTGTGTGTGAGCCTCATCCCCCAATAACCACCGCGTATGTCTTATGGCTAGTGTCTCCCCAACAGCAGCTGCTTCATTCTTTTGTGTATTGTTAAAGTTTTTTTTAAAGATGATTTATTTGCTGTTTTGTCTTTCTCTGCCCTGTGCCTCTCTGCCCTGTGCCTCTCTGGCTCCCCCCCCCCCATATCTTTCTTCCCACCTATCTCCTGACTGTTACTCCCCACTCCTGCTTCTCTCTCCCTCTTCTTACCCCCTCCCCCATCCCCACTCACCTGCCATACACACCCCTCCCCTGCACCCGTACTTTTCTGGCCCTATCTCCCCAGGACTTGGAGCAGCTGCGGCTGGAGCGCCTTCTCATTGAGGGTCAGCTGAAGAGCGTCGGAGGAGCGTTGCGCACAGTCTCCACCAGGGAAGAAAAGGATAAAGGTGGGGTACAGACCGACAGCGATTCCCCCTCTGCCCCAGTTATCACTAGAGGCCGAAGAGGCCACGGTGAGTGTTAAGGCTGATGAGCGGAGTATAACTCCCATCGTCCTGTATAGCCTCATACTTATCATCTCCCTGTCCTGGGTCCTGTTCCCAACACTGCTTCTGTCCTCCCATTATAATATCACATCCAGCATATAGCGTGGCTGCAGGCAGTGAGTTATAGTGTAGCAGTTATTCCTATATGATGTGGCTGCAGGCAGTGAGTTATAGTGTAACAGTTATTCCCATATGGTGTGGCTGCAGGCAGTGAGTTATAGTGTAACAGTTATTCCCATATGGCGTGGCTGCAGGCAGTGAGTTATAGTGTAGCTATATGACGTGGCTGCAGGCAGTGAGTTATAGTGTAGCTATATGACGTGGCTGCAGGCAGTGAGTTATAGTGTAACAGTTATTCCTATATGGCGTGGCTGCAGGCAGTGAGTTATAGTGTAGCTATATGACGTGGCTGCAGGCAGTGAGTTATAGTGTAACCGTTATTCCTATATGACGTGGCTGCAGGCAGTGAGTTATAGTGTAACCGTTCTTCCCATATGGTGTGGCTGCAGACAGTGAGTTATAGTGTAGCTATATGATGCGGCTGCAGACAGTGAGTTGTAGTGTAACCGTTATTCCCATATGGTGTGGCTGCAGACAGTGAGTTATAGTGTAGCTATATGACGTGGCTGCAGACAGTGAGTTATAGTGTAACCGATATTCCTATATGGCGTGGCTGCAGGCAGTGAGTTATAGTGTAGCTATATGACATGGCTGCAGGCAGTGAGTTATAGTGTAGCTATATGACGTGGCTGCAGGCAGTGAGTTATAGTGTAGCTATATGACATGGCTGCAGGCAGTGAGTTGTAGTGTAGCTATATGATGTGGCTGCAGACAGTGAGTTATAGTGTAAACGTTATTCCTATATGACGTGGCTGCAGGCAGTGAGTTAGTGTAACCGTTATTCCTATATGACGTGGCTGCAGGCAGTGAGTTATAGTGTAACAGTTATTGCTATATGACGGCTGCAGGCAGTGAGTTATAGTGTAACCGTTATTCTTATATGGTGTGGCTGCAGACAGTGAGTTATAGTGTAGCTATATGGTGTGGCTGCAGACATTGAGTTATAGTGTAGCTATATGACGTGGCTGAAGACAGTGAGTTATAGTGTAGCTATATGACGTGGCTGAAGACAGTGAGTTATAGTGTAGCTATATGACGTGGCTGAAGACAGTGAGTTATAGTATAGCTATATGACGTGGCTGCAGACAGTGAGTTATAGTGTAGCTATATGGTGTGGCTGCAGACATTGAGTTATAGTGTAGCTATATGACGTGGCTGCAGGCAGTGAGTTATAGTGTAGCTATGACGTGGCTGCAGACCATGAATAAGGGAATATGTAGGGGGAATGATCCCACAGTAAATGTAATCTGTATGGAGACTAATGTCCATCCCTTTTATAGTAAGTGGAAAATGACTTGGTGCAGCCTGCGAGGGAACCAGGGATGTGCATAGCCCCAGGTACCCTTCCTGTCTCCTACCGGCCTTCCCGGTACCTCCAGTATTTCTCAGTGCACACAATAATACCTGGGGTGTCAGTATAATGCATATACCTCACCTGTCCCTTTTGGCAGGGACTGAGCACAATGGGTACCGGGTACACTCTGTAACAAAGTCCTTGGCTTGCAGCCTATCTATTCTTGCCCTGCGATCAGTCCAACCAGACTGTAACCCTGTGTCAGACCTTTCCAGCAGAGGGCCTGTCTCCTTAATCCCCCTCCCATGCTTCCACCAGGTTCCGCCCACTGCCATCCACAACTCAATTCTAGGCACCCTGCATTGTGTGGCTCCAGCATGTCTGCTAAATCAGGATGCAACTCAATGGGATGCCCGCTGCCTACATACTGACTCAGTAGCCAGCATGTATATCACAGTAGCAAGCAAAAGGAATGTTGTAGTAGTGTTTGTAATGGTGTAGTGTGTATATACATAGAGAGAGAGAGAGTTATATATATGGCATGGTGTAGCAGTGTCTGTACTGAACTGTTAGTACATGCCATCACCAATAATCATGTTGCTTTTGTTTGACCCTAGACGCTCAGGGGCCCAGTGATGTTACACAGAACGGAGGTGGTATGTCACAGCGACAGAGGGTGTCACGCCGGCGGGTGACGGACGATCAGGGCAATGTTCCAGATGTACAAGAAATGGGGCGCAGCAGGAATCCGTGTCAGAACGGACAAGGTGAGAGGGGTCCGGAGACCTGAGTTTGTTGTGGGGATGATCATACACAGACCATATATATGATGACATAGGTTAGTGTTACCCTGAATGTTTATATATTCCGGCGTCTAAGCTGTAAGCTAGGACCCTGATTTATTCCTCCATTGGTGCAGGACACCCACATTAGGGAGTTAACAGGAGTGTTCCACCCTGCGGGCTGAGGAGGGTGTTACCTGTTCTAGTAATGGGGTGTGCGAGAGTAACAGCGCCTCTTACCCCGATAATATCTAACTGTTACCCCAGATAATGACTCTAGGACACAGACCTGGTAGGGCGACGGACACGGGCGGGTGAGAGTACATCCAGTGATATCGGGTCTAATACTCAGTCAGAGGGGATGTGAGACAGTGACAGAGAGGGAACGTCCGGGTGTCTGTGTGACCTGTATTATATATGGGGGATGTGACCTGTATTCTATATGGGGGATGTGAGACAGTGACAGAGAGGGAACGTCCGGGTGTCTGTATGACCTGTATTATATATGGGGGATGTGACCTGTATTATATATGGGGGATGTGAGACAGTGACAGAGAGGGAACGTCCGGGTGTCTGTATGACCTGTATTATATATGGGGGATGTGACCTGTATTATATATGGGGGATGTGACCTGTATTCTATATGGGGGATGTGAGACCGTGACAGAGGGGGAGTGTCCGGGTGTCTGTGTGACCTGTATTATATATGGGGGATGTGACCTGTATTATATATGGGGGATGTGACCTGTATTATATATGGGGGATTTGAGACAGTGACAGAGGGGGAACGTCCGGGTGTCTGTGTGACCTGTATTATATATGGGGGATGTGACCTGTATTATATATGGGGGATGTGAGACAGTGACAGAGGTCTCACATGACCTGTATATATGGGGTGATGTGACCTGTATTATATATGGGGGATGTGAGACAGTGACAGAGGGGGAACGTCCGGGTGTCTGTGTGACCTGTATTATATATGGGGGATGTGACCTGTATTAGATATGGGGGATGTGACCTGTATTATATATGGGGGATGTGAGACAGTGACAGGGGGGGAACGTCCGGGTGTCTGTGTGACCTGTATTATATATGGGGGATGTGACCTGTATTATATATGGGGGATGTGACCTGTATTATATATATTTCTACTTCAGGGTCCATAGGGGGTCCACAGGGTTGACCTTGGGGTTATAGCTGGAACAGGATCCATGGGCACCACACAGTTAAGCTTTTAGCTCCCAGGATGCACTTGGGTCCTCCTCTATACCCCGCCCCCGAGCCACAGGCACCTCAGTGTAAGCTGGTGCCCGGCCGGAGTCGGTCACCGCGCAGGGGGGCTGCAGGAGCAGCCCCCAAAAGCTTTTATTTTAAGTTAAATTTTATTTATTTTTAATCTATTTTTACTACAGACGGCAGTGAAGGGCTGTCTGTACAGACGCCCACGCTGCCGCTCTGATCCCCGACTGGCGCCGCGACGCCAGTACTGATCTGGGGATCGCGGCGGGAGGGCAGAGTCCGTACTAGCCGGACTCTGTCTACCTCCCAGGACTGCTGCCGGAGTCGCCGGGGATTCAGGTAAGCCGCGCGTCGCTGGCTAGCGGCGGCGCGCGGAATGCCTTAAATGCAGTCCTTTAGCCTCCGGTCCGGGGGACAGACCAGAGGCTGCTGGCAGTGGCGGCGGGCCCCCCCATAACCCGTGGGACCACTAGACCACCAGTAATAACCGGCAAGCGGGAAGCCAGCATCCCTGGGGTTAATGGCCAGCCAGGGGAGGAAGCCTTCCCTGTCAGCGGCTCCTCCCCTCAGCTCAGCGCGCCTTTCAGCACGCAGTCTGGCGTCGCTGAGCTGCAGATTCCTCGGCCACTCCTCCTCTGAGGTCTCCAGCGGCCATTTTCTCACAGTGGCAGCGCAGATCTCAGGGAGCACGCGGACCGGTCCCCCTGTGTACCTCTCCCCTGATTAAGGACAGCGTACACAGCACTATAGCCCTCCCAGACACTGAATCTGGGCAGGTTGATTGTAGTGTAAAGGTGCAGTGAGTATATCTTCCTGCATGGTATGTGACTTTTGCTAGTGCTGCCTGTCTGTGCTTATTTTCCGCTTACTGTCAGCTTATACCTATCCCTTTACTTCTCCTACAAGCCCTACAGGTGTGTGGGGGAGGGGCGTTTCTACTGACCTCACTTATATAGATCACGTATTTGTGAGGTCCGTCACTTACAGTTGTGTGCTACTCAGTGCCATATTGTGGGCTGTTGTTCAGCACACCGGTGAGTGCGTTTTACTTCTACCCTGGTGCCAGATATATAATATATTCTGTCATGTCAGACGAGGAGGTTGAGCGCTCAGTGGCTCCGGTGTTGGCCTCCTGCGGACGCTGTTCTGCAGGAGTAGATAGGGAGGATTTGTCACAGGATGGCCTGTGTAGTCGATGCCAGGTGGCTCCTGGCCCATCCAGACCTTCTCTGGCGCAGGAACCACCGTGGGCGATGTTTTCTCAAGTGCTGGTGTCTATTGCGGACCGTCTGTCGGTCCCGACTGCTCTCCCTACTAGGGCGGTGCCCCAGCCGACCATCCCCCATTCCCCGGGTGTCCCGCAGTTATTGCGGAGTCCTCCTGGGTCTCAATCAGTTGGTCCCTATGCGGGGTTGCCTATGTATATACAGGCTTCCCCTGTGCCGCAGCAGCCTGTGGTACCTTTTCAGGCCCCTATGGCGACGCCTCCACCATGGGTGGATGTGCTCTCCAACTCCGTGCAAAATTTGGCGGCCGCTTCCTCGGCTTTTCAGTCAATGTTGCAGACTGACATGCCTTCTAGGATTTCTAAACGCCCACTCATGACACTGGCTGCTCAGGTATCGGACTCAGAGGGTTCCTCAGATGATGGGGAGGTCCCTGATGACACTGACTCGGACGCCTCGGTCCAGGAAATGGATACCAAGTCGTCCATTAATGTGCGAGCACTAGTTAGGGCGGTGCGAGCTATTCTTCTTATAGAGGATGAGGCACCGGTTCCTAGGTCGAAGTTTCCTAGTTTCAAAAAAACTAAGGTGGCTTCTGCGGTGTTTCCCCTGTCGGATCAGTTGACGGATCATATGGCGGTAGCTTGGCAGGCGCCCAGTAAGAGATTCCTTCCTCAGAAGCGGTTGGCTTCTAATTACCCCTTTCCTGAGGCACATTGTAAAAAATGGGAAACTCCACCGGCGGTGGATTCCCATGTCACCCGTTTAACTCGGGGCGCCACCTTACCATTACCGTCGATATCTTCGCTGAAGGATCCCACGGACAGGAAAGTTGAGACTTGCTTAAAGTCTATTTACTCCCTCTCCGGGGCGGTGGCCCGACCGTCCATGGCCATTTCCTGGGTGGCCAAGGCCATTGAGGGGTGGGCCAATGCATTGGAAGATACCTTCCCGGACGACGCTCCGGATGTCCAGCGGGCGTTGTTGGGACAAATGAGGGACGCCGCTTCTTACATTGGAGAAGCTTCTTTAGATGCTAGTCTGCTGACCTCGCGGGTATCGGCTGCAGCGGTGTCTGCCCGCCAATCCTTATGGTTGCGGTCCTGGAGAGCGGACTCTGATTCAAAGAAAGGTCTGGAGGCCTTACCTTTCAATGGGGAATTACTATTTGGTCCGGACTTGGACAAAATAGTGGACACCCTGGCTAAATCCAAGTCGGCCTTCCTCCCTTCGGCGGCACTGCCTGCTAAGGTTCGGAGTTCGGCTTTTCGTTCCTTTCGGGTTCAGGGTAAGGCGAAAGGTCAGTCCTTCCCGAGACAGTCTGCGAGTAAGACGGCCTCTAAACCCAAGAAGCAAGCCTGGAGTGCTCGGCGCCCTTCTTCCAAGCAGGAAGATAAACCTACGGCCTGATGGGACGGGCCTCCCTCTGGGGGACCTCAGAGTGGGAGGCCGACTTCTTCTATTTGCCCAGTGCTGGCACAATACCACCACGGATGCCTGGGTTCGAGAAGTGGTCTCCCAGGGGTACGCCCTGTCTTTTCGGCACAGACCACCCCACCAGTTTTTCTGCACAAGTCCTTCTCAGAACAAGACCAAGGCGTTACAGGTTCAGGAGGCTATAGAGTCCTTGCTGAAAGCAGGGGTCATTGTTCCCGTTCCTCTATCACAACGAGGGACGGGGTATTATTCGTCTCTGTTTCTGGTGCAGAAACCCAATGGTTCTCATCGCCCTATCCTCAACTTGAAGTCTCTGAACAAATTCCTCAGAGTTCCCAAGTTCAGGATGGAAACGTTACGTTCCATCATTCTGGCGATGGAACCGGGGGATTACATGGTGTCCCTGGACATCCAGGACGCCTACCTCCATGTTCCGATAGCATCTTCACACCAGCGGTATCTGAGGTTCGCTATCCTTCAACACCACTATCAGTTCCGGGCGCTACCCTTTGGTCTCTCCACGGCACCGAGGGTGTTCACGAAGATTATGGCGGTCATGGCCGCACATCTTCGGAACCAGAATGTACGGCTGCTGCCGTACCTGGACGACCTCCTGTTGCTGGCGAGCTCCCCGGAGGTACTGCTTCAACATCTCCACCTGACGATCGCTTGCCTGCAAGCACACGGGTGGTTGATAAATTGGAAAAAGTTCTCTCTGATTCCATCACAGCGGATGGTTCATTTGGGAGCCCTGCTGGATTCGCGTCAGCAAAGGATCTTCCTGACTCCGGAGAAGGTCCCCTCACTACAGCTGCGGATACGCAGTTGCCTGAGCCGTTGCCGCCTGTCGGTCCATTCGGCTATGAGAGTTCTCGGGTCCATGGTGTCGACATTCGACATGGTGGAATTTGCCCAGTTCCATTCCCGGCCCCTGCAGGGGCTGATTCTATCAGAATGGAACGGGTTACCTCACCGGATCCGCTCTCAGGTGCTGGTGTTGTCTCCGGACGTTCGGCTATCTTTGGCTTGGTGGCTTCAGACAGCTCATCTGGTCGAGGGACGCCCATTTTGGGTCCCGGACTGGGTCCTGCTCACGACGGATGCCAGTCTCCGGGGTTGGGGGGCAGTGACCGGCTCTTTGTCGCTTCAGGGTCGTTGGTCAGCGGAAGAAGCACTTCTCCCCATCAACATCCTGGAACTGCGGGCAGTATACAAGGCCCTGCAGTCGTCCGGCCCCGCTCTTCACGGAAGGGCGGTACAGGTGCAGTCCGACAACGCCACCACGGTGGCGTATATCAATCACCAAGGCGGAACTCGCAGTCAGGCAGCGATGTCGGAGGTGTCTCGTATCCTGTCTTGGGCGGAGGGTCACATTCCAGCGATCTCGGCGGTCTTCATCCCCGGAGTCCTCAATTGGGAGGCGGACTTCCTCAGCCGTCACGACGTGCATCCCGGGGAATGGTCGCTTCACCCAGAGGTGTTTCAGCTACTCGTGGACAGGTGGGGACTGCCGGAGCTGGACTTGATGGCCTCCCGTCACAATCACAAGTTGCCCGTTTACGGGTCAAGGACAAGAGACGCAGGTGCAAGTCTGGTGGACGCGCTGTCGGTGACATGGACGTTTCACCTGGCGTATCTGTTTCCTCCGATATCCCTGCTTCCTCGGGTTCTGCGGAAATTCAAGCAGGACGGCGGCATGCTCGTGCTGGTAGCTCCGGCGTGGCCCAGACGTCCTTGGTACTCCGATCTGAGGAGCCTCTCCATCGACGCTCCGTACCTTCTTCCTCAACGTCGGGACCTGTTGTCTCAGGGGCCCTGCCTTTACCCGGATCTGGGTCGGCTGTCTTTGACGGCGTGGCTCTTGAGACAGCCGTCTTGAGGTCTCGGGGCTTCTCCAGTTCGGTTATTGGTACGATGCTCAGGGCACGCAAGCCTGCTTCAGCACGGATTTATCACAGAGTGTGGCACACTTACTTTCAGTGGTGTGAGTCCAGACTTTATGATCCTCAGGTGTTCCGAGTTTCTAGGATCTTGGAATTTCTTCAGTCAGGATTGGATCTCGGCTTACGCCTTGCATCTCTGAAGGTTCATGTGTCCGCCTTGTCCGTGTGGTTTCAACGGCGGATTGCAATACTACCAGACGTTCACACCTTTTTCCAAGGTGTTCTCAGGATCCAGCCTCCCTTTGTGCCTCCTGTTGCTCCTTGGGACTTGGCGGTGGTGCTACGGGTCCTGCAGGGTCCTCCGTTTGAGCCTCTTGAGGCGGTGGAGCTCAAGTGGCTGACATTTAAGACGGTTTTTCTCCTGGCAATTGCTTCGGCCAGGAGGGTGTCTGAATTGGGGGCGCTTTCCTGTCGCCCTCCTTTCCTGATTTTTCACCAGGACAGAGCGGTGCTCCGCACTCGTCCTGAGTTTTTGCCCAAAGTGGTCTCGAAGTTCCATATTAATCAGGAACTTGTTGTGCCAGCTTTTCAGTCCCCTGATCTTTCAGCTGGTGAGACTTCCTTAGATGTGGTCCGGGCGCTTAGAATTTATGTAGACCGGACGGCTTCGGTTAGGAAGTCTGATTCCTTGTTTATCCTCTTTGGTTTTCACAAGAGGGGTTGGCCTGCCAACAAACAAACGTTAGCCCGTTGGCTTCGTTCCGTTATTTGTGAGGCTTATGCACAGGAGGGCTTACCTGTGCCAACCTCTGTTAAGGCTCATTCCACTCGTTCTGTGGGTCCCTCTTGGGCTGCTAGACGTGGCGCTTCTGCTGTTCAGCTGTGTAGGGCGGCCACTTGGTCTTCAATTCAAACGTTTTTGAGGTTCTATGCGTTTGACACCTTTGCCTCTCAGGATGCATCCTTTGGGCGCCGGGTACTCCTTTCAGCACAGGAGCGTCCCCGCCCTTAGTTGTACTGCTTTGGGACATCCCCAAGGTCAACCCTGTGGACCCCCTATGGACCCTGAAGTAGAAAACAAGAGATATGGTAAGAACTTACCTTTGTTATCTCTGTTTCTACGAAGTCCATAGGGTCCACAGGGCGCCCGCCCTGACGCACCTGGCTTCAAATGGGCTGTGTGGCTGGTCACCGGTTTTCCGTCTCCTATTGCTGTGAGTATGGTTTCTTGTGTGTTCCAGTCTTCCTTCTCTCTGTTCCATATTCTCCTCCGGCCTAGGCTGCTTACCAACTGAGGTGCCTGTGGCTCGGGGGCGGGGTATAGAGGAGGACCCAAGTGCATCCTGGGAGCTAAAAGCTTAACTGTGTGGTGCCCATGGATCCTGTTCCAGCTATAACCCCCAAGGTCAACCCTGTGGACCCTATGGACTTCGTAGAAACAGAGATAACAAAGGTAAGTTCTTACCATATCTCTTGTTATATGGGGGATGTGACCTGTATTATATATTGGGATGTGACCTGTATTATATATGGGGGATGTGCGACCGTGACAGAGGGGAACGTCCGGGTGTCTGTGTGACCTGTATTATATATGGGGGATGTGACCTGTATTATATATGGGGGATGTGACCTGTATTATATATGGGGGATGTGAGACAGTGACAGAGGGGGAACGTCCGGGTGTCTGTGTGACCTGTATTATATATGGGGGATGTGACCTGTATTATATATGGGGGATGTGACCTGTATTATATATTTCTACTTCAGGGTCCATAGGGGGTCCACAGGGTTGACCTTGGGGTATAGGTTGGGAACCAAATCCGGGCACCACGCAGTTAAAGCTTTTAGCTCCCAGGATGCACTGGGTCCACTCTCCCTATAACCCCACCCCCAAGCCAGAGGCACCTCAGTTTAAGTTGGTGCCCGGCCGGAGTCGGGTCACCGTTAGCGCAGGGGGAGCTGATTAGCAGCCCCTAAGCTTATTTTATTTTTTTAGGGACAAAGTTTTTTCATGGACTTTGGACTCTTCAGAGCGGCAGCGTCGGACTGTCCATAGGACGTCTAAGCTGCCGCTCCGTCACCCCGCTGGCGCTGAGACGCCAGTACAGATCTGGGGATCTCAGCGGGACCCCAGAGTCTGTACTAGCCGGACTCTGCGGGCGCCCAGGACTGCTGCCGGATCCACGGGGAGCAGGTAAGGTCGCGGATCACCGCTTGCGGTGATCCGCGCATTTCAAATGCAGTCCTGTGCCTCCGGTCTCAGGGGACAGACCGGAGGCGCCGGCAGTGGCGGCGGGCCCCCCATACCCCGTGTGTCCACTAGACCACCAGGGACTTAACGATCGGTGCAGGGAGCCGGCGTCCCGGGGGTTAATAGCCGGCCAGGGGAGGCAGCCTTCCCTGTTACAGCGGCTCCTCCCCTCAGCTCAGCGCGCCTTTCAGTATCCATAGTCTGGCGTCGCTGAGCTGCTTCCTCCGCGGGCCACGCTTCCTCTGAGGTCTCCAGCGGCCATTTTATCTCTGTGGTGCAGCAGAAATCTCTCAGGATGGCAGTGAGTCCAGTCCCCCTGCGTACCTCACCATCAGGTCAGTGTACACAGCGCTGTAGCCTTCCCAGACACTGAATCTGGGCAGTTGAATGCAGTGTAATAGTGCAGTATATTATATGACATGTTTATGTATATATGTATATATCTGCATTGTATGTGACTTATGCTAGTGCTGACTGTACTTTATTCTCTCACCTGTCAGTGTATATCTATCCCTTTTCTTTATCTGCCCTAATACAGCTGTACTTAGGGTGGTTCTGAGACCTCACATTTATATACTTGTTAATATTTGTGTGGTTTGTCACATACTGTTGCGTGCTGCACGTTGCCATATTTTAGATGGAACTGTGTGTTGCATACGCTGAAAATGGGTCCCTGCAGCTATTTTTGGCATCAGTCAGGACCAGTATAGTGCTGCTTAATATTTCCGCCAAGATGGGTCAGATATGTCTGACCAGGAGATAGAGCGTTATACTGCACCCATTTTTACTATCCTGCAAGTCATGTGCTGCAGGTGTTAGTGCGGAGGATTTGACTCATAAAGGGTTCTGTATGTGGCGTCATCTGGTGCCGGCCTCTTTCACGACCCCCTTGGGCGGTTTGTTTTCTCGGGATCCTCTCAATTGCGGATCGCCGGGCGGGCCCCATTGTTGTACCTCACTTGGGGTTACTTCACCATACTGCCCTTTTCATCTCAGGGTATCTCGCAGCTTCTTGCACTCTTCCCCTGTGACACAGACTACCGCTCCCTGCAGGGGTTTTTTGCAGTATATGAATTCCCCCTGGTGCCACAATAGTCTGTCATTCCCCTTGCAGGGATTACCACAACAGCCACCCTGGGTGGATGTCGTTTTCTACGAAACGCTAATTGGCGTGGTTGACGCCCTGTGGTTACTTCCCAGTTGGCTCTGCCGTGAACTGGGTACTGTTCGGGGCTCTTTCCCTCTTACACGGGGGGAAGCCTATTTCAGGTATTATTATCCCTGCTTTAGGGCTGGTAGCAGGTCCATTCTGGTTAGAGTGAATGTTGACCTGCACCTGTATCATACACCCTCAGTATTGCGTGCCTTCGGGTTACCTGTTGCTGACTAGCGGGTGGATCGCATAGCGGGACTCTGGCTGTTGCCAGATAGGAGGTGTTACAACAGTGTTTGGCCTCCTGTCCCAAATTCCCTGAGGGTCATCACGAGCCCCTCCTGGGGGGGATGGGCGTGTTACTCGTCTGATTACAGACGTTACTACGCCTCCCATTCCTGCGTGGTCGGATTCTTCGGATCCGTAGGTGGTAACTCTGCCTGAAATCAGTATACTTGCTTTCGGGAGTTGTTACCCATCCTACCATGGCTATAGCATGGTTGGTTAATACTATTGCATATTGGGTTGATGCATTTGTAACGTTTTTTCCCCTCCAACACGTCGGGGGTTCAAATGTATTTGGTCGCTCATGTAATATATGCAGTTGTCATAGGTGGAAATGCCTATATTGGATACCAGTCTCCTAACTTTCAGAGTTCCGGCTGCGACTGTATCCTCCGTAATACCCTATGGCTGCGCTCTGAGAATGCAGAGGTGCAGATACCATCTTTAGGGTTGATATTGTTTGGTCCTGACCTTGACAAGATTGTAGTAACATTGGCAGTATTACTAACGACAAGTTTACCGCTTTCAGCTATGCACACTACAAGGCCTCAGACTAAGTCTGTTAAGTCTTTTTTGTCCTCTCGGTCAGCCTAAAGGTCTGTTTCTTCGTAGACTGTCGGCATCTACAAGGGCCGACATATCCAGTACCGAGCAGGCCTGGACTGCCAGCCGATCCTGCTTCTGAACCTACGGATATCTCTTCAGTCTGACGGGACAGGCCTACAACTGGGAGATACCGATTTTCTCAGTTCGCCCGGTATTAGTGTCAAGTTGCCGCGGCTACGTGGGTAGGAGGGTACGCCCTCTTTACAAGGGCCTTACAGATCCAGAAAGCTATGCAGTTGTTGGGGTAAGCGGAGCTAATTGGGCCATCCCCACTATCTCAGTGAGGGACTGGTTGTTCTGTTTTCTTTCTGGTGCGGTGGCTGAATGGTCCTCTTTGGCCTGTTCTCTGTCTCAATTCCCTGAACCAGTTCCTAAAGCTACCTGGGCTCAGGAGGAAATCCCTATGCTCCATCATACGATGTTTGGAACCTGGGGACTTTAGGGTATCACTGGATATACAGGACGCGTGCCTACGGGTACTTACAGAGACCTTTCCTCAGCATGGGCTGAGGTTTGCTGTATCACAGCAACACTTACAATTTTTCGGGCTCTGCCTGTTGGGACTGTCCTCAGCCCCACAGGGGTTTACCAGCGTTTTGGATTTTCTGACAGTTCTTCTGTTCAGTATATCCCAATGCTCCTGTACCTGGACGGCCTCCTGCTCTTAGCGGGATCACCGGGGTACTTTACGGCCAGGTCAGGATGACTGTGGCTTCTTCAGGGTGCAGACGTTTAATCAACGGGGAAAAAGTCCTCCCTGCATCCCTCTCTGGGTATTCTTCATCTAGGATCCCTGCTGGATTCTCAGAATCTGAGAATTCTTCTGGCGTAAGACGGAATCTCCTCTCTTCCATTAGGAGTACATGGTTGTCTGCGCAGTCGACAGATGTCTTTACACTCTGGGATGCATGGTGGAATGGGCTCAGTTCCATTCCAGGCCTTTCCATAATTGGCTCATCTCCAGATGGAATGAGTTTTTTCTGTCGGATAACTGTTCAAACGATGATGCTCTCTCCGGAGGCAAGTCGGTCCCTGTCCGGGTGGCTATGGCCATCTCGTCCAGGGTTTTCTTTGCTAGGGACAGTGTCTGGACCGAATCCTTTTCAGTGCAGTTGGACGTCTGTCGATTCCACCCTGTCAATTAACTTACTCTGGCATAACTCTTGTTTCCCGGTGAACCTGAAAAGGTTCAGTCCGACAGGGTCAGGACAGTGGCTTCCTTTTTAGCAACACTGTTCGTTGGGTGGCAATGACAGGTATGTCACATATTCGGACATAGTCCGAGGGTCTCCTCCCGACCATCTCGGCAGCGTTCATTTCAGGAGCTCTCCATTGGGAAGCGGGAGTCCTCAGCCGTCACGACGTGCATCCCGGGGACTAGTCTCTTCCCCAAGAGAGGTTTCATCTCCTGGTGAGCAGGGGGGGCCCCCCTGAGGTGACCCTCATGGCCTTCTGACTTTATCACACTAGGGTGTTACAGTTCAGCTCTGGGGATTCTGAAGCAAACTTCAGCGACTTTGTCGGTGAAGTGGTCCTTCCACTTTGTGTACCTGTGTTCTCCGGTCTCCCTTCTTCCTCGAGGTCTTTGGAAGTGTTTTCAATCGAGACGGAGATGCTTTCCTGCTGGTGGCTCCTGATTGCCCCAGATGTCAGGGGTACTTGGATCTTCGGAGTCTCTACATCGATACTCCATCCCTGATGCTTCACTGCCCGGACCTGTTGTCTCAGGGTCCTTGGTTTTGCCTTGGACCTGGGTCGTTTGTCTTTGACTGTGTCCTTACAGTGGTCTTACGGCTTCCCTGGCTTTGCCATCGTTGGAATGATTAGAGCACATGGATCAGCTTTTGCTGGGACCTACCACAAACTGTGGCAGCCATAAATCTTATGGTATTGTACCTGTCGATACAATCCTCCGGTGTCCAGGATTTCCAGATATTCTGGCATTCCTTCCGGCTGGCTTGGGTTTCACACTTGGCCTGGTCTTCCTGACAGTGCGGATCTCTACACTGTCAGTATGGTTAAGATATGGAATTGCTTCACTCTGGTATCCAGTTCATCCTTTGGAGTGTTTTCTTGATTATGCCTCCATTTGTCCTCCCTAGGGACTCCTTGGGAGTAAGTAGTGGTTCTTCGTTACCTCCGGGGACAGTCAATGGAACCGCTGGTTGTGATAGCCATTACATGGTCTATTGCTTAGGCTCTCTCTTTCTCTCAGGGTGTTTATATCAACCAGGAGAGTGTCTGAATTGGGAGCGTTCTCATGTGGCTCCCTCTTCTGGAGGGCATCATGTCAGGGTGGGAGTTGCTCTCGCCCTGTGTTTCTTCTTAGTGGTTTTCAGGTTCCATATTATTCTGGAACTTATGGTACGGCCATTCTGTCCCCAGTCCTCTCGGCTGGTGTGGCCTCATTGACTGTGGTCTGGCCTCTTTGGATTTATGTGATCCGTTCAGGTTCCTTACGGAAATCGGACTCCTTATTGGTGGTCTGAGATTTCTGGTTTTCACAGGAAAGGATGGCCGGCCTATAACCAAATGTTGACTTGGATGGCCTCGTAGGTCTTCCTCAGGGGCCTACCCATGGGTAGGCCTTCCTGTTGTTGATGCTTGTTTTTTCTCGGGCCATGTGACCCTCGTGTGCGGCTCGCTGTGGCGCCTCGGCTGTTTTGCCTTACTAGGTGGCCACGTGGTCTTCTGTCCACACCTTTTTAAGGTTCTAGGCATTGGTTTCCTTTGCCTCTCAGGATGCTTCCTTTTTGGCGACGGATTCTCCTCTCAGCACAGGAGCGTCCCCACCCTTGGTTGAACTGCTTTGGGACATCCCCAAGGTCAACCCTGTGGACCCCCTATGGACCCTGAAGTAGAAAACAAGAGATATGGTAAGAACTTACCTTTGTTATCTCTGTTTCTACGAAGTCCATAGGGTCCACAGGGCGCCCGCCCTGACGCACCTGGCTTCATATGGGCTGTGTGGCTGGTCACCGGTTTTCCGTCTCCCATTTCGGTGAGTATGGTTATTGAGTGTTCCAGTTTTCTCTCTCTTTTTCTCTCCTCCTCCGGCCTTTGGCTACTTACAAACTGAGGTGCCTCTGGCTTGGGGGTGGGGTTATAGGGAGAGTGGACCCAGTGCATCCTGGGAGCTAAAAGCTTTAACTGCGTGGTGCCCGGATTTGGTTCCCAACCTATACCCCAAGGTCAACCCTGTGGACCCTATGGACTTCGTAGAAACAGAGATAACAAAGGTAAGTTCTTACCATATCTCTTGTTATATGGGGGATGTGACCTGTATTATATATTGGGATGTGACCTGTATTATATATGGGGGATGTGAGACCGTGACAGAGGGGAACGTCCGGGTGTCTGTGTGACCTGTATTATATATGGGGGATGTGACCTGTATTATATATGGGGGATGTGACCTGTATTATATATGGGGGATGTGACCTGTATTCTATATGGGGGATGTGAGACAGTGACAGAGGGGAACGTCCGGGTGTCTGTGTGACCTGTATTATAGATGGGGGATGTGACCTGTATTATAGATGGGGGATGTGACCTGTATTATATATGGGGGATGTGAGACAGTGACAGAGGGGGAACGTCCGGGTGTCTGTGTGACCTGTATTATAGATGGGGGATGTGACCTGTATTATAGATGGGGGATGTGACCTGTATTATAGATGGGGGATGTGACCTGTATTATATATGGGGGATGTGACCTGTATTATATATGGGGGATGTGACCTGTATTATATATGGGGGATGTGAGACAGTGACAGAGGGGAACGTCCGGGTGTCTGTGTGACCTGTATTATAGATGGGGGATGTGACCTGTATTATAGATGGGGGATGTGACCTGTATTATATATGGGGGATGTGAGACAGTGACAGAGGGGGAACGTCCGGGTGTCTGTGTGACCTGTATTATATATGGGGGATGTGACCTGTATTATATATGGGGGATGTGAGACAGTGACAGAGAGGGAACGTCCGGGTGTCTGTATGACCTGTATTATATATGGGGGATGTGACCTGTATTATATATGGGGGATGTGACCTGTATTATATATGGGGGATGTGACCTGTATTATATATGGGGGATGTGAGACAGTGACAGAGGGGGAACGTCCGGGTGTCTGTATGACCTGTATTATATATGGGGGATGTGACCTGTATTATATATGGGGGATGTGACCTGTATTATATATGGGGGATGTGACCTGTATTATATATGGGGGATGTGAGACAGTGACAGAGGGGGAACGTCCGGGTGTCTGTGTGACCTGTATTATATATGGGGGATGTGACCTGTATTATATATATGGGGGATGTGACCTATATTATATATGGGGGATGTGACCTGTATTATATATGGGGGATGTGACCTGTATTATATATGGGGGATGTGACCTGTATTATATATGGGGGATGTGAGACAGTGACAGAGGGGAACGTCCGGGTGTCTGTGTGACCTGTATTATAGATGGGGGATGTGACCTGTATTATAGATGGGGGATGTGACCTGTATTATATATGGGGGATGTGACCTGTATTATATATGGGGGATGTGACCTGTATTATATATGGGGGATGTGAGACAGTGACAGAGGGGGAGTGTCCGGGTGTCTGTGTGACCTGTATTATATATGGGGGATGTGACCTGTATTATATATGGGGGATGTGACCTGTATTATATATGGGGGATGTGACCTGTATTATATATGGGGGATGTGACCTGTATTATATATGGGGGATGTGACCTGTATTATATATGGGGGATGTGACCTGTATTATATATGGGGGATGTGACCTGTATTATATATGGGGGATGTGACCTGTATTATATATGGGGGATGTGACCTGTATTATATATGGGGGATGTGAGACCGTGACAGAGGGGAACGTCCGGGTGTCTGTGTGACCTGTATTATATATGGGGGATGTGACCTGTATTATATATGGGGGATGTGACCTGTATTATATATATGGGGGATGTGACCTGTATTATATATGGGGGATGTGACCTGTATTATATATGGGGGATGTGACCTTGTATTATATATGGGGGATGTGAGACAGTGACAGAGAGGGAACGTCCGGGTGTCTGTGTGACCTGTATTATATATATGGGGGATGTGACCTGTATTATATATGGGGGATGTGACCTTGTATTATATATGGGGGATGTGAGACCGTGACAGAGGGGAACGTCCGGGTGTCTGTGTGACCTGTATTATATATGGTGGATGTGACCTGTATTATATATGGGGGATGTGACCTGTATTATATATGGGGGATGTGACCTGTATTATATATGGGGGATGTGAGACAGTGACAGAGGGGGAACGTCCAGGTTCCTGTGTGACCTGTATTATATATGGGGGATGTGACCTGTATTATATATGGGGGATGTGACCTGTATTATATATGGGGGGATGTGACCTGTATTATATATGGGGGATGTGAGACAGTGACAGAGGGGGAACGTCCAGGTTCCTGTGTGACCTGTATTATTTATGGGGGATGTGAGACAGTGACAGAGGGGGAACGTCCGGGTGTCTGTGTGACCTGTATTATATATGGGGGATGTGACCTGTATTATATATGGGGGATGTGACCTGTATTCTATATGGGGGATGTGAGACAGTGACAGAGGGGGAACGTCCAGGTTCCTGTGTGACCTGTATTATTTATGGGGGATGTGAGACAGTGACAGAGGGGAACGTCCGGGTGTCTGTGTGACCTGTATTATAGATGGGGGATGTGACCTGTATTATAGATGGGGGATGTGACCTGTATTATATATGGGGGATGTGACCTGTATTATATATGGGGGATGTGACCTGTATTATGTATGGGGGATGTGACCTGTATTATATATGGGGGATGTGAGACAGTGACAGAGGGGGAACGTCCAGGTTCCTGTGTGACCTGTATTATTTATGGGGGATGTGAGACAGTGACAGAGGGGAACGTCCGGGTGTCTGTGTGACCTGTATTATAGATGGGGGATGTGACCTGTATTATATATGGGGGATGTGACCTGTATTATATATGGGGGATGTGAGACAGTGACAGAGAGGGAACGTCCGGGTGTCTGTATGACCTGTATTATATATGGGGGATGTGACCTGTATTATATATATGGGGGATGTGACCTATATTATATATGGGGGATGTGACCTGTATTATATATGGGGGATGTGACATGTATTATATATGGGGGATGTGACCTGTATTATATATGGGGGATGTGAGACAGTGACAGAGAGGGAACGTCCGGGTGTCTGTGTGACCTGTATTATATATGGGGGATGTGACCTGTATTATATATGGGGGATGTGACCTGTATTATATATGGGGGATGTGACCTGTATTATATATGGGGGATGTGATCTGTATTATATATGGGGGATGTGACCTATATTATATATGAGGGATGTGAGACAGTGACAGAGGGGGAGCGTCCGGGTGTCTGTGTGACCTGTATTATATATGGGGGATGTGACCTGTATTATATATGGGGGATGTGACATGTATTATATATGGGGGATGTGACCTGTATTCTATATGGGGGATGTGACCTGTATTATATATGGGGGATGTGACCTGTATTATATATGGGGGATGTGACCTGTATTATATATGGGGGATGTGACCTTGTATTATATATGGGGGATGTGACCTGTATTATATATGGGGGATGTGACCTGTATTATATATGGGGGATGTGACCTTGTATTATATATGGGGGATGTGAGACCGTGACAGAGGGGAACGTCCGGGTGTCTGTGTGACCTGTATTATATATGGGGGATGTGACCTGTATTATATATGGGGGATGTGACCTTGTATTATATATGGGGGATGTGACCTGTATTATATATGGGGGATGTGACCTGTATTATATATGGGGGATGTGACATGTATTATATATGGGGGATGTGACCTGTATTATATATGGGGGATGTGACCTGTATTATACATGGGGGATGTGACCTTGTATTATATATGGGGGATGTGAGACAGTGACAGAGAGGGAACGTCCGGGTGTCTGTGTGACCTGTATTATATATATGGGGGATGTGACCTGTATTATATATGGGGGATGTGACCTGTATTATATATGGGGGATGTGAGACAGTGACAGAGGGGGAACGTCCGGGTGTCTGTGTGACCTGTATTATATATGGGGGATGTGACCTGTATTATATATGGGGGATGTGACCTGTATTATATATATATGGGGGATGTGACCTGTATTATATATTGGGATGTGACCTGTATTATATATGGGGGATGTGAGACCGTGACAGAGGGGAACGTCCGGGTGTCTGTGTGACCTGTATTATATATGGGGGATGTGACCTGTATTATATATGGGGGATGTGACCTGTATTATATATGGGGGATGTGACCTGTATTCTATATGGGGGATGTGAGACAGTGACAGAGGGGAACGTCCGGGTGTCTGTGTGACCTGTATTATAGATGGGGGATGTGACCTGTATTATAGATGGGGGATGTGACCTGTATTATATATGGGGGATGTGACCTGTATTATATATGGGGGATGTGACCTGTATTATGTATGGGGGATGTGACCTGTATTATATATGGGGGATGTGACCTGTATTATATATGGGGGATGTGACCTGTATTATATATGGGGGATGTGAGACATTGACAGAGGGGAGCGTCCGGGTGTCTGTGTGACCTGTATTATATATGGTGGATGTGACCTGTATTATATATGGGGGATGTGACCTGTATTATATATGGGGGATGTGACCTGTATTATATATGGGGGATGTGACCTGTATTATATATGGGGGATGTGAGACAGTGACAGAGGGGGAACGTCCAGGTTCCTGTGTGACCTGTATTATTTATGGGGGATGTGAGACAGTGACAGAGGGGGAACGTCCGGGTGTCTGTGTGACCTGTATTATATATGGGGGATGTGACCTGTATTATATATGGGGGATGTGACCTGTATTATATATGGGGGATGTGAGACAGTGACAGAGGGGGAACGTCCAGGTTCCTGTGTGACCTGTATTATATGCGAGCGGCCCTCGGTTTAGGCAGTGATGTACCGATAGGCCCCGATTAGGCTCGTGATGTAACGAGAGTCCACGGTTTGGGCCTTGATGTAACGAGCTGGTCTGAGTGATCCTGGTAAAAATTATTATTCGGGAAAGATCTCCCCGGACAATGGTGCCTCAATAGTGACCTAGTGAAGTGCTGGGCGACCTCCTAGAAATGCATTGTTGTCAGAGGTTGGTCTCCTAGGATAGTGACCAAGCACAATCTAATTGGGGAACATCATAACAAGGAAACCTCATATTCTAATGATTCTCAGCGTCTAAATAAAATGTATGTATGTTCCTATTCACGGTGCAGTGAGGGAGGGGTAATATGGCAGTTGGATGTCATGCAGTGCTGAGTGTGATATCAGGGGGGTTCTCATGCAGTGGGGGGGGTATACGGGGGTAATATGGCAGTTGGATGTCATGCAGTGCTGAGTGTGATATCAGGGGGGTTCTCATGCAGTGGGGGGGGTAATATGGCAGTTGGATGTCATGCAGTGCTGAGTGTGATATCAGGGGGGTTCTCATGCAGTGTGGGGGGGTATACGGGGGTAATATGGCAGTTGGATGTCATGCAGTGCTGAGTGTGATATCAGGGGGGTTCTCATGCAGTGTGGGGGGGTATACGGGGGTAATATGGCAGTTGGATGTCATGCAGTGCTGAGTGTGATATCAGGGGGGTTCTCATGCAGTGTGGGGGGGTATACGGGGGTAATATGGCAGTTGGATGTCATGCAGTGCTGAGTGTGATATCAGGGGGGTTTTCATGCAGTGTGGGGGTATACGGGGGCCATGTGGCAGTTGGATGATACTTTTCTCTTCTCTGCATCAGATCCAGTTTCAAGAACAGATTCTCTGGTACCAAAGCCGGATTCCAGAGCGCGACACCCGCGGGGCAGCAGTGTAAAGGTGAGCGGGAAAGGTCACAGGTGGGGAAGATATTATGTGAGCAGCCTAATGCATAATTACCCGTCATTTGTATGCTGCATAGAAAATAGAATATGCCTGTATGCCCCTCCCACCACATTGCTACGCTGCGGAGCATTGTCCATTTATTATATAGTGCCAACGTATCACGCAGCACTTTACCCGATCATCTACCTACGTGTGTGTATGACTACATGTATGTATACTTCATAATATTATACACTTATTACTCCCCCGTCCCCCCCACATCCCAGAGGTGCTGTATTATACTGAGATCTGGGGACTGTGACGGCTGCACATTCATGCTGCGGATCCCCCGTCCCCCCACATCCCAGAGGTGCTGTATTGTACTGAGATCTGGGGACTGTGACGGCTGCACATTCATGCTGCGGATCCCGCGTCCCCCCCACATCCCAGAGGTGCTGTATTATACTGAGATCTGGGGACTGTGATGCTGCACATTCATGCTGCGGATCCCCCGTCCCCCCCCCCCACATCCCAGAGGTGCTGTATTGTACTGAGATCTGGGGACTGTGACGGCTGCACATTCATGCTGCGTATCCCCCGTCCCCCCACATCCCAGAGGTGCTGTATTGTACTGAGATCTGGGGACTGTGACGGCTGCACATTCATGCTGCGTATCCCCCGTCCCCCCACATCCCAGAGGTGCTGTATTGTACTGAGATCTGGGGACTGTGACGGCTGCACATTCATGCTGCGGATCCCCCGTCCCCCCACATCCCAGAGGTGCTGTATTATACTGAGATCTGGGGACTGTGACATCTGCACATTCATGCTGCGTTTCCCCCGTCCCCCCACATCCCAGAGGTGCTGTATTATACTGAGATCTGGGGACTGTGACATCTGCACATTCATGCTGCGTATCCCCCGTCCCCCCCACATCCCAGAGGTGCTGTATTGTACTGAGATCTGGGGACTGTGACGGCTGCACATTCATGCTGCGGATCCCCCGTCCCCCCCACATCCCAGAGGTGCTGTATTATACTGAGATCTGGGGACTGTGACGGCTGCACATTCATGCTGCGTATCCCCCGTCCCCCCCCACATCCCAGAGGTGCTGTATTATACTGAGATCTGGGGACTGTGACGCTGCACATTTATGCTGCGTATCCCCCGTCCCCCCCACATCCCAGAGGTGCTGTATTGTACTGAGATCTGGGGACTGTGACGGTTGCACATTCATGCTGCGTATCCCCCGTCCCCCCACATCCCAGAGGTGCTGTATTATACTGAGATCTGGGGACTGTGACGGCTGCACATTCATGCTGCGTATCCCCCGTCCCCCCACATCCCAGAGGTACTGTATTATACTGAGATCTGGGGACTGTGACGCTCCACATTCATGCTGCGGATCCCCGTCCCCCCACATCCCAGAGGTGCTGTATTATACTGAGATCTGGGGACTGTGACGGCTGCACATTCATGCTGCGGATCCCCCGTCCCCCCCCACATCCCAGAGGTGCTGTATTGTACTGAGATCTGGGGACTGTGACGCTGCACATTCATGCTGCGGATCCCCCGTCCCCCCACATCCCAGAGGTGCTGTATTATACTGAGATCTGGGGACTGTGATGATGCACATTCATGCTACGTATCCCCCGTCCCCCCACATCCCAGAGGTGCTGTATTGTACTGAGATCTGGGGACTGTGACGGCTGCACATTCATGCTGCGTATCCCCCGTCCCCCCACATCCCAGAGGTGCTGTTTTACACTGAGATCTGGGGACTGTGATGCTGCACATTCATGCTGCGGATCCCCCGTCCCCCCCCACATCCCAGAGGTGCTGTATTATACTGAGATCTGGGGACTGTGACGGCTGCACATTCATGCTGCGTATCCCCCGTCCCCCCCACATCCCAGAGGTGCTGTATTGTACTGAGATCTGGGGACTGTGACGGCTGCACATTCATGCTGCGTATCCCCCGTCCCCCCCCACATCCCAGAGGTGCTGTATTGTACTGAGATCTGGGGACTGTGACGGCTGCACATTCATGCTGCGAATCCCCCGTCCCCCCACATCCGAGAGGTGCTGTATTATACTGAGATCTGGGGACTGTGACGGCTGCACATTCATGCTGCGTATCCCCCGTCCCCCCCCACATCCCAGAGGTGCTGTATTGTACTGAGATCTGGGGACTGTGACGGCTGCACATTCATGCTGCGTATCCCCCGTCCCCCCGCACATCCCAGAGGTGCTGTATTGTACTGAGATCTGGGGACTGTGACGGCTGCACATTCATGCTGCGTATCCCCCGTCCCCCCCCACATCCCAGAGGTGCTGTATTATACTGAGATCTGGGGACTGTGACGGCTGCACATTCATGCTGCGTATCCCCCGTCCCCCCACATCCCAGAGGTGCTGTATTATACTGAGATCTGGGGACTGTGACGCTGCACATTCATGCTGCGGATCCCCCGTCCCCCCCACATCCCAGAGGTGCTGTATTATACTGAGATCTGGGGACTGTGACGGCTGCACATTCATGCTGCGGATCCCCCGTCCCCCCCACATCCCAGAGGTGCTGTATTATACTGAGATCTGGGGACTGTGACGGCTGCACATTCATGTTGCGGATCCCCCGTCCCCCGTCCCCCCCCACATCCCAGAGGTGCTGTATTATACTGAGATCTGGGGACTGTGACGGCTGCACATTCATGCTGCGGATCCCTCGTCCCCCCCACATCCCAGAGGTGCTGTATTATACTGAGATCTGGGGACTGTGACGGCTGCACATTCATGTTGCGGATCCCCCGTCCCCCGTCCCCCCCCACATCCCAGAGGTGCTGTATTATACTGAGATCTGGGGACTGTGACGGCTGCACATTCATGCTGCGGATCCCCCGTCTCCCCCACATCCCAGAGGTGCTGTATTGTACTGAGATCTGGGGACTGTGATGGCTTTTGGGAGGGGCTCATTTTCATGCACACGCAGAGCCGGCCCTAGGCATAGACAAATTAGGCAAATGCCTCGGGGCCCTGGTTGCCCTGCCACGATCGGAGCTGTCAGCCGTGGTCCGATTGATCGGCAGCTCATACAGCTGGCAGCAGCCGGTGTGTGGGCAGAAGTGCAGTAACAAAAATGGCCACTGGAGGAAGGTTGCTGCGCATGCCCAACCGCAGCAACTCCTCCTCTGATAGGCTGAGGCTGTTGGACTCCGCAAAGGCCAATCTACAGGGAGACGCACAGTGCTGACACTGACGAGCTGAGTATAGAGTGAGGACCGCAAGCATGGCGGTTTCAATATTTGCAAAGTCCTGGCAGGCTGAGGTTATTGGCCTGGTGAATGCTGTGCAGGGAGATTGGGGTGTAATAATGTGTGGCGTAGTGTGTAAAGGGGCATTACTGTGTGGCGTAGTGTGTAAAGGGGCATTACTGTGTGGCGTAGTGTGTAAAGGGGCATTACTGTGTGGCGTAGTGTGTAAAGGGGCATTACTGTGTGGCGTAGTGTGTAAGGGGCATTACTGAGTGGCTTAGTGTGTCCAGGGCATTACTGTGTGGCATAGTGTGAATACGGGACACTATGCCTGATTCATTACGGATGACTATAGCGATCGCTGCTGCGATTACGCACACAGTTCTGCTGCGAAAATATGTTCATGTCTGCAACAGCTCAGCCAACATAGAGACGCCCACTACCGCTATCTTGCATCCATAAGATCTCGCAGTTCTGCGGTAACATCGGCCCCTCGCGCAGAATTACAGCAGCTCTGACCTCTCCCAGAAATTGCAAGTCTCGCCGTACACAGTGAGTACTCAAGCTGTGAATGGCGTTGCAGTGGCTATTTTATACACGCCCAGGAAACGACGTTCAAACGGACAGTCACGCTTGAGTTTCTCAGACCACTTCGCCATCACCACCTCCAAACCCTGATGTCCTGTCACTCACTCTGCGATGGCTTTGCGTGGTCGCAGTGCAGTCTCAATGCTGACCGGCGCATGGGGA
Organism: Taudactylus pleione; assembly: GCA_031769625.1. Lineage (NCBI taxonomy): Eukaryota > Metazoa > Chordata > Amphibia > Anura > Myobatrachidae > Taudactylus > Taudactylus pleione. The sequence continues at coordinate 126,989 of JAUIMM010003146.1, read as the reverse complement.
GGTGGGGAAACCAGTGCTCTTGCTGGCACAGGACACCAAAATGTCTAGTTACAGCTCCGTGGATGAGGATTGCAGTTGGACGAGGGGTGATGGGTGTTGCTGGCTGCTGCTGTGATCTGTGCTGCTGGGTGATGGGTGCTGTGCTGGGTCAGAGGCAGAACTGACAATAGTGCTAGGGGGCACCAGCCAAAATCTTGCCTAGGGCATCACATTGGTTAGGGCCGGCTCTGTGCACATGGGACCAGCGTGAGACGACGTGTGCTGTATGATATGATACATTATCCTGCTGGAAGTGGCCATTAGACAGACTGTGACCATAAAGGCATATAGTACACGATACTCGGATTGTGGCATTTAAATGATGTTCAGCTGGTATTAAGGGGCCTCATGAGTGCCAAGAATACATCCCCCGCCATTACACCTCCACCACCCTCTGACACAAGCAATCCATCACATTCTGACCCCAACATCTGCAGGTGGCAGGAGACCCTGACGTCCTGGCATCTGCCCAGTGTGGGTGACCTGTGCCCACTGCAGCCTCAGTGCCCTGGTATTAGCTGACTGGAGTGGCAGCCGGTGTGGCCTTCTGGTGCTAATGCCCACCACTGCAAGGCTTGCTGCATGGTCAGAGACGCCCTTCTGCGTACATCTAGTATAACGTGGCTATCGGAGTCTGGTCATCTTCCTCTGATCTCTCTCATTACAAGGAGTTTTCTCGCACAGAACAGACGCTCTCTGGATACGTTTTGTTTTGAGCACCATTTACTGCACATCCTATTAAAAGTTGTGCAAGAAAATCCCAGGAGATCCGCAGTTTGAGATACTTCTACCACCCGGTGTGACCCCAGAAATCATTCCAGGGTCTCTGAGATCACATTTCCCCATTGTGGTGTTTGATCTGAGCAGCAGCTGAACAACTTTTTTTCATTGAGTTGCTATCACATGATTTGTTGATGAGATTTTTGCATTAACGAGCAAGCTCAATGCAGTGTGTGGCTCCAGCATGTCTGCTAAAGCAGGATGTGGCTCCAGCATGTCTGCTAAAGCAGGATGTGTCTCAGGCATGTTTACACAGTAGTAGCAGTGTATTCAACTACACCGGGCAACATTTCATAATTGTCCTGTGTTTATCATGGATGGAGCATAGGGCAATCAAGCTGTTAAATACAGTTTTGGGAATTACGGGGCCTCCAGCAGACCAAACCCTTACTTCCAAGGTCCTGACACCCACGTTCCATCCATTCCTTGCTGTGCAGAGATCCTTTTGCATGTTCCTCATCAGTCTTAAATGTGCCTCTGTTCTCGGTAGGTAAGTGACCACTTACGGCTTGGTACTGGAATTCCTCAGCCAGATCATGCTGTCACCCAACTTCCTGTTAGTCACAGCCAACTACTACTGAGCTTCCTGGCTAACAGTGAGATCTGCAGAACATGTGCCTCAATATTACTAGTCCTCTCGTCACACAAATCCCAGGTTCTTTTCCTTAGGCCATGGTTACTGCCAGTTCCAGGCCTTGTCACTTGTCTGGGTTTAAGAGCAAAGTAATGTTTCTCCAAGTGTTCATCTCCTCCTTATAGGTATCCTGTGTGTGTGACACTATTATCCCATCATAGATTTCACTGACCCTATAACTTATAGCTATTCTGTGTGTGTGACACTATTATCCCATCAGAGGAGTCACTGACCCTATAACTTATAGGTATCCTGTGTGTGTGACACTATTATCCCACCAGAGGAGTCACTGACCCTATAACTTATAGGTATCCTGTGTATGTGACACTATTATCCCATCAGAGGAGTCACTGACCCTATAACTTATAGGTATCCTGTGTGTGTGACACTATTATCCCATCAGAGGAGTCACTGACCCTATAACTTATAGGTATCCTGTGTGTGTGACACTATTATCCCATCAGAGGGGTCACTGACCCTATAACTTATAGGTATCCTGTGTGTGTGTGACACTATTATCCCATCAGAGGGGTCACTGACCCTATAACTTATAGCTATCGTGTGTGTGTGTGTGTGTGACACTATTATCCCATCAGAGGAGTCACTGACCCTATAAATTATAGGTATCCTGTGTATGTGATACTATTATCCCATCAGAGGGGTCAGTGACCCTATAACTTATAGGTATCCTGTGTGTGTGTGACACTATTATCCCATCAGAGGAGTCACTGACCCTATAACTTATAGGTATCCTGTGTGTGTGACACTATTATCCCATCAGAGGGGTCACTGACCCTATAACTTATAGCTATCGTGTGTGTGTGTGTGTGTGTGTGTGTGTGACACTATTATCCCATCAGAGGAGTCACTGACCCTATAAATTATAGGTATCCTGTGTATGTGATACTATTATCCCATCAGAGGGGTCAGTGACCCTATAACTTATAGGTATCCTGTGTGTGTGTGACACTATTATCCCATCAGAGGAGTCACTGACCCTATAACTTATAGGTATCCTGTGTGTGTGACACTATTATCCCATCAGAGGAGTCACTGACCCTATAACTTACAGGTATCCTGTGTGTGTGACACTATTATCCCATCAGAGGAGTCACTGACCCTATAACTTACAGGTATCCTGTGTGTGTGTGACACTATTATCCCATCAGAGGAGTCACTGACCCTATAACTTATAGGTATCCTGTGTGTGTGACACTATTATCCCATCAGAGGAGTCACTGACCCTATAAATTATAGGTATCCTGTGTGTGTGACACTATTATCCCATCAGAGGGATCACTGACCCTATAACTTATAGGTATCCTGTGTGTGTGACACTATTATCCCATCAGAGGAGTCACTGACCCTATAAATTATAGGTATCCTGTGTGTGTGATACTATTATCCCATCAGAGGAGTCACTGACCCTATAACTTATAGGTATCCTGTGTGTGTGACACTATTATCCCACCAGAGGAGTCACTGACCCTATAACTTATAGGTATCCTGTGTATGTGACACTATTATCCCATCAGAGGAGTCACTGACCCTATAACTTATAGGTATCCTGTGTGTGTGACACTATTATCCCATCAGAGGAGTCACTGACCCTATAACTTATAGGTATCCTGTGTGTGTGACACTATTATCCCATCAGAGGGGTCACTGACCCTATAACTTATAGGTATCCTGTGTGTGTGTGACACTATTATCCCATCAGAGGGGTCACTGACCCTATAACTTATAGCTATCGTGTGTGTGTGTGTGTGTGACACTATTATCCCATCAGAGGAGTCACTGACCCTATAAATTATAGGTATCCTGTGTATGTGATACTATTATCCCATCAGAGGGGTCAGTGACCCTATAACTTATAGGTATCCTGTGTGTGTGTGACACTATTATCCCATCAGAGGAGTCACTGACCCTATAACTTATAGGTATCCTGTGTGTGTGACACTATTATCCCATCAGAGGAGTCACTGACCCTATAACTTATAGGTATCCTGTGTGTGTGACACTATTATCCCATCAGAGGAGTCACTGACCCTATAACTTATAGGTATCCTGTGTGTGTGACACTATTATCCCATCAGAGGGGTCACTGACCCTATAACTTATAGGTATCCTGTGTGTGTGTGACACTATTATCCCATCAGAGGGGTCACTGACCCTATAACTTATAGGTATCCTGTGTGTGTGACACTATTATCCCATCAGAGGAGTCACTGACCCTATAACTTATAGGTATCCTGTGTGTGTGACACTATTATCCCATCAGAGGAGTCACTGACCCTACAACTTATAGGTATCCTGTGTGTGTGACACTATTATCCCATCAGAGGAGTCACTGACCCTATAACTTATAGGTATCCTGTGTGTGTGTGACACTATTATCCCATCAGAGGAGTCACTGACCCTATAACTTATAGGTATCCTGTGTGTGTGTGACATTATTATCCCATCAGAGGAGTCACTGACCCTATAACTTATAGGTATCCTGTGTGTGTGACACTATTATCCCATCAGAGGAGTCACTGACCCTATAACTTATAGGTATCCTGTGTGTGTGACACTATTATCCCATCAGAGGGGTCACTAACCCTATAACTTATAGGTATCCTGTGTGTGTGACACTATTATCCCATCAGAGGGGTCACTAACCCTATAACTTATAGGTATCCTGTGTGTGTGACACTATTATCCCATCAGAGGAGTCACTGACCCTATAACTTATAGGTATCCTGTGTGTGTGTGTGTGACACTATTATCCCATCAGAGGAGTCACTGACCCTATAAATTATAGGTATCCTGTGTATGTGATACTATTATCCCATCAGAGGGGTCAGTGACCCTATAACTTATAGGTATCCTGTGTGTGTGTGACACTATTATCCCATCAGAGGAGTCACTGACCCTATAACTTATAGGTATCCTGTGTGTGTGACACTATTATCCCATCAGAGGAGTCACTGACCCTATAACTTATAGGTATCCTGTGTGTGTGACACTATTATCCCATCAGAGGAGTCACTGACCCTATAACTTATAGGTATCCTGTGTGTGTGACACTATTATCCCATCAGAGGGGTCACTGACCCTATAACTTATAGGTATCCTGTGTGTGTGTGACACTATTATCCCATCAGAGGGGTCACTGACCCTATAACTTATAGGTATCCTGTGTGTGTGACACTATTATCCCATCAGAGGAGTCACTGACCCTATAACTTATAGGTATCCTGTGTGTGTGACACTATTATCCCATCAGAGGAGTCACTGACCCTACAACTTATAGGTATCCTGTGTGTGTGACACTATTATCCCATCAGAGGAGTCACTGACCCTATAACTTATAGGTATCCTGTGTGTGTGTGACACTATTATCCCATCAGAGGAGTCACTGACCCTATAACTTATAGGTATCCTGTGTGTGTGTGACATTATTATCCCATCAGAGGAGTCACTGACCCTATAACTTATAGGTATCCTGTGTGTGTGACACTATTATCCCATCAGAGGAGTCACTGACCCTATAACTTATAGGTATCCTGTGTGTGTGACACTATTATCCCATCAGAGGGGTCACTAACCCTATAACTTATAGGTATCCTGTGTGTGTGACACTATTATCCCATCAGAGGGGTCACTAACCCTGTAACTTATAGGTATCCTGTGTGTGTGACACTATTATCCCATCAGAGGAGTCACTGACCCTATAACTTATAGGTATCCTGTGTGTGACACTATTATCCCATCAGAGGAGTCACTGACCCTATAACTTATAGGTATCCTGTGTGTGTGACACTATTATCCCATCAGAGGAGTCACTGACCCTATAACTTATAGGTATCCTGTGTGTGTGACACTATTATCCCATCAGAGGGGTCACTGACCCTATAACTTATAGGTATCCTGTGTGTGTGACACTATTATCCCATCAGAGGGGTCACTGACCCTATAACTTATAGGTATCCTGTGTGTGTGACACTATTATCCCATCAGAGGAGTCACTGACCCTATAACTTATAGGTATCCTGTGTGTGTGACACTATTATCCCATCAGAGGAGTCACTGACCCTATAACTTATAGGTATCCTGTGTGTGACACTATTATCCCATCAGAGGAGTCACTGACACTATAACTTATAGGTATCCTGTGTGTGTGACACTATTATCCCATCAGAGGGGTCACTGATCCTATAACTTATAGGTATCCTGTGTGTGTGACACTATTATCCCGTCAGAGGAGTCACTGACCCTATAAATTATAGGTATCCTGTGTGTGTGATACTATTATCCCGTCAGAGGAGTCACTGACCCTATAACTTATAGGTATCCTGTGTGTGTGACACTATTATCCCATCAGAGGAGTCACTGACGCTATAACTTATAGGTATCCTGTGTGTGTGACACTATTATCCCATCAGAGGAGTCACTGACCCTATAACTTATAGCTATTCTGTGTGTGTGACACTATTATCCCATCAGAGGAGTCACTGACCCTATAACTTACAGGTATCCTGTGTGTGTGTGACACTATTATCCCATCAGAGGAGTCACTGACCCTATAACTTACAGGTATCCTGTGTGTGTGACACTATTATCCCATCAGAGGAGTCACTGACCCTATAACTTATAGGTATCCTGTGTGTGTGACACTATTATCCCATCAGAGGGGTCACTGACCCTATAACTTATAGGTATCCTGTGTGTGTGACACTATTATCCCATCAGAGGAGTCACTGACCCTATAACTTATAGGTATCCTGTGTGTGTGACACTATTATCCCATCAGAGGAGTCACTGACCCTACAACTTATAGGTATCCTGTGTGTGTGACACTATTATCCCATCAGAGGAGTCACTGACCCTATAACTTATAGGTATCCTGTGTGTGTGTGACACTATTATCCCATCAGAGGAGTCACTGACCCTATAACTTATAGGTATCCTGTGTGTGTGTGACATTATTATCCCATCAGAGGAGTCACTGACCCTATAACTTATAGGTATCCTGTGTGTGTGACACTATTATCCCATCAGAGGAGTCACTGACCCTATAACTTATAGGTATCCTGTGTGTGTGACACTATTATCCCATCAGAGGGGTCACTAACCCTATAACTTATAGGTATCCTGTGTGTGTGACACTATTATCCCATCAGAGGGGTCACTAACCCTATAACTTATAGGTATCCTGTGTGTGTGACACTATTATCCCATCAGAGGAGTCACTGACCCTATAACTTATAGGTATCCTGTGTGTGTGTGTGTGTGACACTATTATCCCATCAGAGGAGTCACTGACCCTATAAATTATAGGTATCCTGTGTATGTGATACTATTATCCCATCAGAGGGGTCAGTGACCCTATAACTTATAGGTATCCTGTGTGTGTGTGACACTATTATCCCATCAGAGGAGTCACTGACCCTATAACTTATAGGTATCCTGTGTGTGTGACACTATTATCCCATCAGAGGAGTCACTGACCCTATAACTTATAGGTATCCTGTGTGTGTGACACTATTATCCCATCAGAGGAGTCACTGACCCTATAACTTATAGGTATCCTGTGTGTGTGACACTATTATCCCATCAGAGGGGTCACTGACCCTATAACTTATAGGTATCCTGTGTGTGTGTGACACTATTATCCCATCAGAGGGGTCACTGACCCTATAACTTATAGGTATCCTGTGTGTGTGACACTATTATCCCATCAGAGGAGTCACTGACCCTATAACTTATAGGTATCCTGTGTGTGTGACACTATTATCCCATCAGAGGAGTCACTGACCCTACAACTTATAGGTATCCTGTGTGTGTGACACTATTATCCCATCAGAGGAGTCACTGACCCTATAACTTATAGGTATCCTGTGTGTGTGTGACACTATTATCCCATCAGAGGAGTCACTGACCCTATAACTTATAGGTATCCTGTGTGTGTGTGACATTATTATCCCATCAGAGGAGTCACTGACCCTATAACTTATAGGTATCCTGTGTGTGTGACACTATTATCCCATCAGAGGAGTCACTGACCCTATAACTTATAGGTATCCTGTGTGTGTGACACTATTATCCCATCAGAGGGGTCACTAACCCTATAACTTATAGGTATCCTGTGTGTGTGACACTATTATCCCATCAGAGGGGTCACTAACCCTATAACTTATAGGTATCCTGTGTGTGTGACACTATTATCCCATCAGAGGAGTCACTGACCCTATAACTTATAGGTATCCTGTGTGTGACACTATTATCCCATCAGAGGAGTCACTGACCCTATAACTTATAGGTATCCTGTGTGTGTGACACTATTATCCCATCAGAGGAGTCACTGACCCTATAACTTATAGGTATCCTGTGTGTGTGACACTATTATCCCATCAGAGGGGTCACTGACCCTATAACTTATAGGTATCCTGTGTGTGTGACACTATTATCCCATCAGAGGGGTCACTGACCCTATAACTTATAGGTATCCTGTGTGTGTGACACTATTATCCCATCAGAGGAGTCACTGACCCTATAACTTATAGGTATCCTGTGTGTGTGACACTATTATCCCGTCAGAGGAGTCACTGACCCTATAACTTATAGGTATCCTGTGTGTGTGACACTATTATCCCATCAGAGGAGTCACTGACGCTATAACTTATAGGTATCCTGTGTGTGTGACACTATTATCCCATCAGAGGAGTCACTGACCCTATAACTTATAGCTATTCTGTGTGTGTGACACTATTATCCCATCAGAGGAGTCACTGACCCTATAACTTACAGGTATCCTGTGTGTGTGTGACACTATTATCCCATCAGAGGGGTCACTGACCCTATAACTTATAGGTATCCTGTGTGTGTGACACTATTATCCCATCAGAGGAGTCACTGACCCTATAAATTATAGGTATCCTGTGTGTGTGACACTATTATCCCATCAGAGGGGTCACTGACCCTATAACTTATAGGTATCCTGTGTGTGTGACACTATTATCCCATCAGAGGGATCACTGACCCTATAACTTATAGGTATCCTGTGTGTGTGACACTATTATCCCATCAGAGGAGTCACTAACCCTATAAATTATAGGTATCCTGTGTGTGTGATACTATTATCCCATCAGAGGAGTCACTGACCCTATAACTTATAGGTATCCTGTGTGTGTGACACTATTATCCCACCAGAGGAGTCACTGACCCTATAACTTATAGGTATCCTGTGTGTGTGACACTATTATCCCATCAGAGGAGTCACTGACCCTATAACTTATAGGTATCCTGTGTGTGTGACACTATTATCCCATCAGAGGGGTCACTGACCCTATAACTTATAGGTATCCTGTGTGTGTGACACTATTATCCCATCAGAGGAGTCACTGACCCTATAACTTATAGGTATCCTGTGTGTGTGACACTATTATCCCATCAGAGGAGTCACTGACCCTATAACTTATAGGTATCCTGTGTGTGTGACACTATTATCCCATCAGAGGGGTCACTGACCCTATAACTTATAGGTATCCTGTGTGTGACACTATTATCCCATCAGAGGAGTCACTGACCCTATAACTTATAGGTATCCTGTGTGTGTGACACTATTATCCCATCAGAGGGGTCACTGATCCTATAACTTATAGGTATCCTGTGTGTGTGACACTATTATCCCGTCAGAGGAGTCACTGACCCTATAAATTATAGGTATCCTGTGTATGTGATACTATTATCCCATCAGAGGAGTCACTGACCCTATAACTTATAGGTATCCTGTGTGTGTGACACTATTATCCCATCAGAGGAGTCACTGACCCTATAACTTATAGGTATCCTGTGTGTGTGACACTATTATCCCATCAGAGGAGTCACTGACCCTATAAATTATAGGTATCCTGTGTGTGTGACACTATTATCCCATCAGAGGGTCACTGACCCTATAACTTATAGGTATCCTGTGTGTGTGACACTATTATCCAATCAGAGGAGTCACTGACCCTATAACTTATAGGTATCCTGTGTGTGTGACACTATTATCCCGTCAGAGGAGTCACTGACCCTATAAATTATAGGTATCCTGTGTATGTCATACTATTATCCCATCAGAGTAGTCACTGACACTATAACTTATAGGTATCCTGTGTGTGTGTGACACTATTATCCCATCAGAGGAGTCACTGACCCTATAACTTATAGGTATCCTGTGTGTGTGACACTATTATCCCATCAGAGGAGTCACTGACCCTATAACTTATAGGTATCCTGTGTGTGTGACACTATTATCCAATCAGAGGAGTCACTGACCCTATAACTTATAGGTATCCTGTGTGTGTGACACTATTATCCCATCAGAGGAGCCACTGACCCTATAACTTATAGGTATCCTGTGTGTGTGACACTATTATCCCATCAGAGGAGCCACTGACCCTATAACTTATAGGTATCCTGTGTGTGTGACACTATTATCCCATCAGAGGGGTCACTGACCCTATAACTTATAGGTATCCTGTGTGTGTGACACTATTATCCCATCAGAGGGGTCACTGACCCTATAACTTATAGCTATTCTGTGTGTGTGACACTATTATCCCATCAGAGGAGTCACTGACCCTATAACTTACAGGTATCCTGTGTGTGTGACACTATTATCCCATCAGAGGAGTCACTGACCCTATAAATTATAGGTATCCTGTGTGTGTGACACTATTATCCCATCAGAGGGATCACTGACCCTATAACTTATAGGTATCCTGTGTGTGTGACACTATTATCCCATCAGAGGAGTCACTAACCCTATAAATTATAGGTATCCTGTGTGTGTGATACTATTATCCCATCAGAGGAGTCACTGACCCTATAACTTATAGGTATCCTGTGTGTGTGACACTATTATCCCACCAGAGGAGTCACTGACCCTATAACTTATAGGTATCCTGTGTGTGTGACACTATTATCCCATCAGAGGAGTCACTGACCCTATAACTTATAGGTATCCTGTGTGTGTGACACTATTATCCCATCAGAGGGGTCACTGACCCTATAACTTATAGGTATCATGTGTGTGTGTGTGACACTATTATCCCATCAGAGGAGTCACTGACCCTATAACTTATAGGTATCCTGTGTGTGTGACACTATTATCCCATCAGAGGAGACACTGACCCTATAAATTATAGGTATCCTGTGTGTGTGACACTATTATCCCATCAGAGGGTCACTGACCCTATAACTTATAGGTATCCTGTGTGTGTGACACTATTATCCCATCAGAGGAGTCACTGACCCTATAACTTATAGGTATCCTGTGTATGTGATACTATTATCCCATCAGAGTAGTCACTGACACTATAACTTATAGGTATCCTGTGTGTGTGTGACACTATTATCCCATCAGAGGAGTCACTGACCCTATAACTTATAGGTATCCTGTGTGTGTGACACTATTATCCCATCAGAGGAGTCACTGACCCTATAACTTATAGGTATCCTGTGTGTGTGACACTATTATCCAATCAGAGGAGTCACTGACCCTATAACTTATAGGTATCCTGTGTGTGTGACACTATTATCCCATCAGAGGAGCCACTGACCCTATAACTTATAGGTATCCTGTGTGTGTGACACTATTATCCCATCAGAGGGGTCACTGACCCTATAACTTATAGGTATCCTGTGTGTGTGACACTATTATCCCATCAGAGGGGTCACTGACCCTATAACTTATAGCTATTCTGTGTGTGTGACACTATTATCCCATCAGAGGAGTCACTGACCCTATAACTTACAGGTATCCTGTGTGTGTGACACTATTATCCCATCAGAGGAGTCACTGACCCTATAACTTATAGGTATCCTGTGTGTGTGACACTATTATCCCATCAGAGGAGTCACTGACCCTATAAATTATAGGTATCCTGTGTGTGTGACACTATTATCCCATCAGAGGGATCACTGACCCTATAACTTATAGGTATCCTGTGTGTGTGACACTATTATCCCATCAGAGGAGTCACTAACCCTATAAATTATAGGTATCCTGTGTGTGTGATACTATTATCCCATCAGAGGAGTCACTGACCCTATAACTTATAGGTATCCTGTGTGTGTGACACTATTATCCCACCAGAGGAGTCACTGACCCTATAACTTACAGGTATCCTGTGTGTGTGACACTATTATCCCATCAGAGGAGTCACTGACCCTATAACTTATAGGTATCCTGTGTGTGTGACACTATTATCCCATCAGAGGGGTCACTGACCCTATAACTTATAGGTATCCTGTGTGTGTGTGACACTATTATCCCATCAGAGGAGTCACTGACCCTATAACTTATAGGTATCCTGTGTGTGTGACACTATTATCCCATCAGAGGGGTCACTGACCCTATAACTTATAGGTATCCTGTGTGTGTGACACTATGATCCCATCAGAGGGATCACTGACCCTATACCTTATAGGTATCCTGTGTGTGACACTATTATCCCATCAGAGGAGTCACTGACACTATAACTTATAGGTATCCTGTGTGTGTGACACTATTATCCCATCAGAGGGGTCACTGATCCTATAACTTATAGGTATCCTGTGTGTGTGACACTATTATCCCGTCAGAGGAGTCACTGACCCTATAACTTATAGGTATCCTGTGTGTGTGACACTATTATCCCATCAGAGGGATCACTGACCCTATAACTTATAGGTATCCTGTGTGTGTGACACTATTATCCCATCAGAGGGGGCACTGACCCTATAACTTATAGGTATCCTGTGTGTGTGTGACACTATTATCCCATCAGAGGAGTCACTGACCCTATAACTTATAGGTATCCTGTGTGTGACACTATTATCCCATCAGAGGGGTCAGTGACCCTATAACTTATAGGTATCCTGTGTGTGTGACACTATTATCCCATCAGAGGAGTCACTGACCCTATAAATTATAGGTATCCTGTGTGTGTGACACTATTATCCCGTCAGAGGAGTCACTGACCCTATAACTTATAGGTATCCTGTGTGTGTGACACTATTATCCCATCAGAGGAGTCACTGACCCTATAACTTATAGGTATCCTGTGTGTGTGACACTATTATCCCATCAGAGGGATCACTGACCCTATAACTTATAGGTATCCTGTGTGTGTGACACTATTATCCCATCAGAGGGGTCACTGATCCTATAACTTATAGGTATCCTGTGTGTGTGACACTATTATCCCGTCAGAGGAGTCACTGACCCTATAAATTATAGGTATCCTGTGTATGTGATACTATTATCCCATCAGAGGAGTCACTGACCCTATAACTTATAGGTATCCTGTGTGTGTGACACTATTATCCCATCAGAGGAGTCACTGACCCTATAACTTATAGGTATCCTGTGTGTGTGACACTATTATCCAATCAGAGGAGTCACTGACCCTATAACTTATAGGTATCCTGTGTGTGTGACACTATTATCCCATCAGAGGAGCCACTGACCCTATAACTTATAGGTATCCTGTGTGTGACACTATTATCCCATCAGAGGGGTCACTGACCCTATAACTTATAGGTATCCTGTGTGTGACACTATTATCCCATCAGAGGGGTCACTGACCCTATAACTTATAGGTATCCTGTGTGTGTGACACTATTATCCCATCAGAGGGGTCACTGACCCTATAACTTATAGGTATCCTGTGTGTGTGACACTATTATCCCATCAGAGGGGTCACTGACCCTATAACTTATAGCTATTCTGTGTGTGTGACACTATTATCCCATCAGAGGAGTCACTGACCCTATAACTTACAGGTATCCTGTGTGTGTGACACTATTATCCCATCAGAGGAGTCACTGACCCTATAACTTATAGGTATCCTGTGTGTGTGACACTATTATCCCATCAGAGGAGTCACTGACCCTATAAATTATAGGTATCCTGTGTGTGTGACACTATTATCCCATCAGAGGGATCACTGACCCTATAACTTATAGGTATCCTGTGTGTGTGACACTATTATCCCATCAGAGGAGTCACTAACCCTATAAATTATAGGTATCCTGTGTGTGTGATACTATTATCCCATCAGAGGAGTCACTGACCCTATAACTTATAGGTATCCTGTGTGTGTGACACTATTATCCCACCAGAGGAGTCACTGACCCTATAACTTACAGGTATCCTGTGTGTGTGACACTATTATCCCATCAGAGGAGTCACTGACCCTATAACTTATAGGTATCCTGTGTGTGTGACACTATTATCCCATCAGAGGGGTCACTGACCCTATAACTTATAGGTATCCTGTGTGTGTGTGACACTATTATCCCATCAGAGGAGTCACTGACCCTATAACTTATAGGTATCCTGTGTGTGTGACACTATTATCCCATCAGAGGAGTCACTGACCCTATAACTTATAGGTATCCTGTGTGTGTGACACTATTATCCCATCAGAGGGGTCACTGACCCTATAACTTATAGGTATCCTGTGTGTGTGACACTATGATCCCATCAGAGGGATCACTGACCCTATACCTTATAGGTATCCCGTGTGTGACACTATTATCCCATCAGAGGAGTCACTGACACTATAACTTATAGGTATCCTGTGTGTGTGACACTATTATCCCATCAGAGGGGTCACTGATCCTATAACTTATAGGTATCCTGTGTGTGTGACACTATTATCCCGTCAGAGGAGTCACTGACCCTATAACTTATAGGTATCCTGTGTGTGTGACACTATTATCCCATCAGAGGAGTCACTGACCCTATAAATTATAGGTATCCTGTGTGTGTGACACTATTATCCCATCAGAGGGATCACTGACCCTATAACTTATAGGTATCCTGTGTGTGTGACACTATTATCCCATCAGAGGAGTCACTGACCCTATAAATTATAGGTATCCTGTGTGTGTGATACTATTATCCCATCAGAGGAGTCACTGACCCTATAACTTATAGGTATCCTGTGTGTGTGACACTATTATCCCATCAGAGGAGTCACTGACCCTATAACTTATAGGTATTCTGTGTGTGTGACACTATTATCCCATCAGAGGAGTCACTGACCCTATAACTTATAGGTATCCTCTATGTGTGACACTATTATCCCATCAGAGGGGTCACTGACCCTCTAACTTATAGGTATCCTGTGTGTGACACTATTATCCCATCAGAGGGGTCAGTGACCCTATAACTTATAGGTATCCTGTGTGTGTGACACTATTATCCCATCAGAGGAGTCACTGACCCTATAAATTATAGGTATCCTGTGTGTGTGACACTATTATCCCGTCAGAGGAGTCACTGACCCTATAACTTATAGGTATCCTGTGTGTGTGACACTATTATCCCATCAGAGGAGTCACTGACCCTATAACTTATAGGTATCCTGTGTGTGTGACACTATTATCCCATCAGAGGGATCACTGACCCTATAACTTATAGGTATCCTGTGTGTGTGACACTATTATCCCATCAGAGGAGTCACTGACCCTATAACTTATAGGTATCCTGTGTGTGTGACACTATTATCCCATCAGAGGAGTCACTGACCCTATAACTTATAGGTATCCTGTGTGTGTGACACTATTATCCCATCAGAGGAGTCACTGACCCTATAACTTATAGGTATCCTGTGTGTGTGACACTATTATCCCATCAGAGGGGTCACTGACCCTATAACTTATAGGTATCCTGTGTGTGACACTATTATCCCATCAGAGGGGTCACTGACCCTATAACTTATAGGTATCCTGTGTGTGTGACACTATTATCCCATCAGAGGAGTCACTGACCCTATAACTTATAGGTATCCTGTGTGTGTGACACTATTATCCCATCAGGGGGGTCACTGACCCTATAACTTATAGGTATCCTGTCTGTGACACTATTATCCCATCAGAGGGGTCACTGACCCTATAACTTATAGGTATCCTGTGTGTGTGACACTATTATCCCATCAGAGGGGTCACTGACCCTATAACTTATAGGTATCCTGTGTGTGTGACACTATTATCCCATCAGAGGAGTCACTGACCCTATAACTTATAGGTATCCTGTGTGTGTGACACTATTATCCCATCAGAGGAGTCACTGACCCTATAACTTATAGGTATCATGAGTATATTTTCCTTTTGAATGTGAGATCTGGAATATAATGTTGTTTTTATCTTCTTTTATGCTTAGGAAACTGTTGGATGACAGAAGATCAGATCTCATGGACACTGGACAATTTGTCAACATCTATCTACTGACCTCAACTATAATTACATAATTAATGTATAATTCTCTATGTATCAACGTACATCCTGTACTGACCCCACACACAGCTCTGTCACTACACCTCCATCCTGTCCTGTATCTCTCTACTATTCCTGTACTGACCTCACACACACAGCTCTGTCACTACACCTCCATCCTGTCCTGTATCTCTCTACTATTCCTGTACTGACCTCACACACACAGCTCTGTCACTACACCTCCATCCTGTCCTGTATCTCTCTACTATTCCTGTACTGACCCCACACACACACAGCTCTGTCACTACACCTCCATCCTGTCCTGTATCTCTCTACTATTCCTGTACTGACCTCACACACACAGCTCTGTCACTACACCTCCATCCTGTCCTGTATCTCTCTACTATTCCTGTACTGACCTCACACACAGCTCTGTCACTACACCTCCATCCTGTCCTGTATCTCTCTACTATTCCTGTACTGACCTCACACACATCCTCTCTTTGCTACACTTGGAGTTTGTTCTTTAGTTGATGATGGGCCCCGGCCTATGGATGGAGGTGGATACAGCAGTGCCTGGCCTGGTACATGAGTTCCTCCGAGCATTCTCCCATTGTATAATGAATTTGGTTATACTTTCCTGCGGGGTGGTAGCCGTTTTGGATCATTATTTAACTTGCTGGGTGATAGAGGTGGAAGCCCAGAACATGGATTGGCCTCACATGCAGATCTTTACTTTCCAGATTACTTTATTTATTTCATTTTATATAAATCAAGGATGGGGAACGGCTGTCTGGCGCTTCCATAGTATAAGTAATCCGGTATGTACTCTGTGCGAGTGCTGTCACCGGGCACGAGGGATGTTCTGCCGCCCAGGAGCATGAAATGGGCCTCCGCCTTATTCTGACGTACCGGTGTGATGGAGGGTTTGTTTGTGTGACCGCGCCATGAGCTCTGCCAAGTGATTGGTCATTGTATCCGCTTACGCTCTGCTGTAAAATAAAGTGACCTAACAGTGCAGCCAACATGG
Source organism: Taudactylus pleione (assembly GCA_031769625.1). Taxonomy (NCBI): domain Eukaryota; kingdom Metazoa; phylum Chordata; class Amphibia; order Anura; family Myobatrachidae; genus Taudactylus; species Taudactylus pleione. The sequence continues at coordinate 110,268 of JAUIMM010003146.1, read as the reverse complement.
AGTATGATATTTGGGGAAAGTAGCCAGAGGGCGCCGCAGCGGGTGACCCGAAGGAAAGGTCATTCAGCGTAATCCTCAATGGCCGCAGTGTGGTGGGTTTATAGGGATGTCCAGTATTCTGTGTATTGTAACGTCACCATTATTGTTAGAAGTACAGTATGTCCGGCTAATGGGGTAACTGGTGGCATAATCATCTATGCCTTCAACATCTGGTCTATCCTTGTAGAGAGCGCTCTGAAGTTGGTGGGTGGGGATCGCTGCTGCAGGGGGTCATGGAAGGTGGGGGATCGCTGCTGCAGGGGGTCATGGAAGGTGGGGGATCGCTGCTGCAGGGGGTCGTGGAAGGTGGGGGATCGCTGCTGCAGGGGGTCGTGGAAGGTGGGGGATCGCTGCTGAAGGGAGTCGTGAAAGGTGGGGGATCGCTGCTGAAGGGAGTCGTGAAAGGTGGGGGATCGCTGCTGAAGGGGGTCGTGAAAGGTGGGGGATCGCTGCTGAAGGGAGTCGTGAAAGGTGGGGGATCGCTGCTGAAGGGGGTCGTGAAAGGTGGGGGATCGCTGCTGAAGGGAGTCGTGAAAGGTGGGGGATCGCTGCTGAAGGGGGTCGTGAAAGGTGGGGGATCGCTGCTGCAGGGGGTCGTGGAAGGTGGGGGATCGCTGCTGCAGGGGGTCGTGGAAGGTGGGGGATCGCTGCTGCAGGGGGTCGTAAAAGGTGGGGGATCGCTGCTGAAGGGGGTCGTGGAAGGTGGGGGATCGCTGCTGCAGGGGGTCGTGGAAGGTGGGGGATCGCTGCTGCAGGGGGTCATGGAAGGTGGGGGATCGCTGCTGCAGGGGGTCATGGAAGGTGGGGGATCGCTGCTGCAGGGGAACATGTATGGAGAGGGGAAAGCACATGCTGCGTAGTATGGGGCACACTTGTATACTATAACTTTCAAGGTGGAATCACACAAGGAGCAATTAAATACAATTCGGATACGGTCCAAATCGGGTAAGGGTTGAAGGGGCTGAAGGGCAATTGGTTGTAGTGTTCTCATATTTTGGTCCCAGTAGCTGGAGGTTGGAGCAGTGAGCCAGAGGTGAAGACCGCTTACCCAGCTCAGCTACTGTTACCAAGCCCACAGGGCATTGCTATAAGGCACCGCACAGTCTGTGCCGCGCTGTACACGGTCTACATGCAAAATGGCAGGGTATCGAAGCGTAAATACTGACCGTCTCACACAGCCTGGGTATGACAGGTGTAATGTCCCTGGTTAGTGCTAGGTAGAAGAGAGTGTGGAGGGCCCTGCTCGTAAGATCTTGCATATTAAGGGGATTGGATAATTTGGGTGAACTGGGAATTCTTATATGTAGGAGGGGTAGAGCAGAATTGTGCCGAGTTGTCAGGTGGGCTGGTAAGCTTTGCCTGAAGGGTATGGTTTAAGGCTGGGGAGAGTTCCAGATAATGGGGGAACCTCTAGGGAAGTCTTGGAGGTGAGTGTGAGAGGAAGTGATCGGTGTGGGGGAGGCTGAGGAGGTGAAGAGGGAGATAAGGGGGATGAGAGCAGACACTTTGGGAACACCAACAGGTAGAGGATGTGAAGACAGAAGAAGAGCAGTGGGTGAGGTAGGCGCGGGGGGTGATAGAGGCGGAGATAGACAATCCTCTCAAGGTGCGCGGCGGCATAAGAGAGGAGAAAGAGTGCTCTAGTTAGTGATGGTCCAGTGAGGGTTTCTAAAGGATGGGTGAGACTAGGGCAAGTTTGAAGGAAGTGGGGACAGAGGAGAGACAGGTTAGAGAGATGGGTGAGGAAAGGAATAGGGGCAAGTGGCAGGGGGATATAAAGAAATTAGGATATGGACTTTATCCCTCATGGTGTGAGAGAAGGATGAGGAGATTGCGGTGTGTGGTTGGCTGTTGGCAGAGAAGCAGGTGGCAAGTTTAGGGGCAGAGGGAGGAGGGTGTTGGAGGATGGTGAGGAGATAAGACATTTGAGGTAGGATCGTATCACATGAGGCAGCAGAACATGAAGTGAGATGGAGGTGGTCAGCGTAAAGGCATGATTGCCTCCAATGCTGCTCAGCTGTCCAGGAGCATTTCTGAAGGTATTGTGTGAGAGTAGAGCGCCAGGGGTGGGGAACAGACCAGATGGGAGTGATGGAGCAGCAGAGAGGAGGTTTAAGTAATAGAGTGAGACAGCTTGGTCGGGGCAGGAGAAGGCTGAGATGGGAGAGTGGAGGAGAAGTTGGAATTGTCTAGGGCTGCAGTGAGTAGTGTTGTAGAAGGTTGGATGGGGCTGAGATGGTCAGTGTAAGGCTAGTCCGGGATCCATTTGATCACAGCCGTCTTTCCTTCTGCCTCGGCTGTGCACAGACAACTGGAGGACTGAGGCTGAGAAGATGAAGATGCCCTACACATGGGAAAACGCAACAGTGATGGAGTCACCTTGGTCTGTGCAGCTTCCATCCTGACAGTGACACTGGAGATCCCCGAACACGGAGCTTTCAGTGCATCTTCCATGAACCACCAGACCCTGATGTACACTCATTTGGCAGATCAGTGTTGCTCAACTTCAGTCCTCGGGGACTACTAACAGGGCATGTTTTCTACATTTCCTAGTTGGCGCACAGGTGAAGCTAATTATTTTACTTGTGATACTGAAGAGATCTGTAAAACATGCATTGCTAGCTGCGCAGCCTGCACACTACGTTACATCTATAGATTGCCATGTAATCCATTCTCTGACTCCCCATAATGGATTACAGATGGAAAGAGATGATTTGAGACTGACCTGATGATTCACTATTCTGTGGTGACTACTCTGTGGCCTCATTCTGTAGTGACTCACCATTCTGTGGCCTCATTCAGTAGTGACTCACCATTCTGTGGCCTCATTCAGTAGTGACTCACCATTCTGTGGCCTCATTCTGTAGGGCCTCACCATTCTGTGGCCTCATTCAGTAGTGACTCACCATTCTGTGGCCTCATTCTGTAGTGACTCACCATTCTGTGGCCTCATTCAGTAGTGACTCACCATTCTGTGGCCTCATTCAGTAGTGATTAACTACTCTGTGGCCTCATTCTGTAGTGACTCACCATTCTGTGGCCTCATTCTGTAGTGATTATTCGGTGACATCATTCTGCAGTGATTGACTATTATGTGACCGCATTCCCTGGTGACTCACCATTCTGTGGCCTCATTCTGTAGTGACTATGCTGTGGCCTCATTCTGTAGTGCATATCCATTCTGTGACCTCATTCTGTAGTGATTATTCTGTGGCCTCATTCTGTAGTGACTCACCATTCTGTGGCCTCATTCTGTAGTGACTCACCATTCTGTGGCCTCATTCTGTAGTGACTCACCATTCTGTGGCCTCATTCTGTAGTGACTCACCATTCTGTGGCCTTATTTTTTGGTGATTCATGAGTCCGTGGCTGCATTTCCTGCTGATTTACCAGTCCGTGGCTGCATTTCCTGCTGGTTCAACAGTCTGTGGCCGCATTCATCCCTCTGAGGACCTGAGAACCATTGCTTTAAGAGAACAAACCTATCTTGCACCCCCTCCTTAGTGGGGGGGACTGGCCCCTAATGTCTGGGAGAGCACCAGGAAAGCGTGGCTCCCCCTATGATGAGACTTAGTACAACAGGAGATATAGGTGCTGCTCTGGGTGTCTATCCGTGTATTCTCTCTCTTCCCCCCCCACCCCCTCCATATCATTTGAAATCTGTGATTGAGGTAAACAGGTGCCACCACTGGATTTGTTGTGAGGGGATGGGTACAGGATGCTGGCACTCAGGATCCCGATGGTCCGAATCCTGACGGGGTTAGAATACCGACACGTCGGTCAGTATTCTACCCTACCCCCTACTTAGTGCCTAACCCTCTCCCAACCCCACTACTTACCTTCGTCATTCTGGCACCGGTATTCTGAGGGCCGGATCCCCGCGGTTAGGATATTGACCGCATCCCATTGTGAGAATCCTGTTTATAGCTGTACAAAGATTTTCACTTTCCTGGCCGGAAGCCACCTTGTGGCCACACCTGTTATTGCAGGGCATTGATACATTACTCTGTACACATTCATTTATCAAGTTATAAATGTATAAGAACCTTACTAGTATGTTTTTGAATTGTGGGAAGAAACCGAAGCACCCAAAGAAAACCCACACAAGCACGGGGAGAATATACAAACTCCACGTATGCAGGGCTGCAGAGGGAATCTAACCCAGGGATGGTGTGGCGTTAATGCCAACCACTACGCCAATTGTGCTGCCCAATCTGCAGCTGGGAGTCTTTTAAATCATTTCCTGAAGTGCTGCAATAAAGCCCAGAACTACCCCGGAGGTCACTTAATATACCAATGTTGAGATGAGTGCTGATTTCATGTGTTGTGTGACACAGCATCAGCACCAGTCAGTATACTTTATATAACACAAGTCTTTAGTTACTATGAGCTGCCGTTACTGTACCCAGAGTCCCTCTCCAGCCAGGGGCTTGTGCTTGGCATGCCATAGAAGTAGGGCAGCAGCTTTGTGGGTGCTCGATCCACTGCCAGACACATCTCCAAAACCTAAGACAGAAACATTACGCACTAGAAACTTCTCACTAATAATTGTGCGCCAGGCACTCCTCGTGCGCTAAACACAGCACTCCTCATGCGCCAGGCACTCCTCGTGCGCTAGACACACAGCACTCCTCAGGCACCAGGCACTCCTCACTCCTTGTGCGCTAGACACACAGCACTCCTCACTACTCGTGCACTAGACACACAGCACTCCTCGTGCGCCAGGCACTCCTCACTACTCGTGCACTAGACACACAGCACTCCTCAGGCACCAGGCATTCCTCACTCCTTGTGCGCTAGACACAGCACTCGTGTGCCACTCACTCCTCGTGCACTAGACACACAGCACTCCTCGTGCGCCAGGCACTCCTCACTACTTGTGCACTAGACACACAGCACTCCTCAGGCACTCTTCACTCCTCGTACGCTAGACACAGCACTCCTCGGCACCAGGTACTCCTCACTACTCGTGCGCTAGACACACAGCACTCCTCAGGCACCAGGCACTCCTCACTGCTTGTGCACTAGACACACAGCACTCCTCGTGCGCCAGGCACTCCTCACTCCTTGTGCACTAGACACACAGCACTCCTCGTGCGCCAGGCACTCCTCACTCCTTGTGCACTAGACACACGGCACTCCTCGTCAGGCACTCCTCACTCGTGCACTAGACACACAGCACTCCTCATGCGCCAGGCACTCCTCCTTGTGCGCTTGACACACAGCACTTCTCCTCAGGCACTCCTCACTCCTCGTGCACTAGACACACAGCACTCCTCGTGCGCCAGGCACTCCTCGCTCCTTGTGCGCTAGACACAGCACTCCTCAGGCACCAGGCACTCCTCACTACTCGTGCACTAGACACACAGCACTCCTCCTCGTGCGCCAGGCACTCCTCACTCCTTGTGCGCTTGACACACAGCACTCCTCCTCAGGCACTCCTCACTCCCCGTGCGCTAGACACACAGCACTCCTCGTGCGCCAGGCACTCCTCACTACTCGTGCACTAGACACAGCACTCCTCCTCAGGCACTCCTCACTACTCATGCACTAGACACACAGCACTCCTCGTGCGCCAGGCACTCCTCCTTGTGCGCTAGACACAGCACTCCTCCTCAGGCACTCCTCACTCCTTGTGCGCTAGACACACAGCACTCCTCCTCAGGCACTCCTCACTACTCGTGCACTAGACACAGCACTCCTCCTCAGGCACTCCTCACTACTCGTGCACTAGACACACAGCACTCCTCACTCCTTGTGCGCCAGGCACTCCTCACTCCTTGTGCGCTAGACACACAGCACTCCTCGTGCGCCAGGCACTCCTCACTACTCGTGCACTAGACACAGCACTCCTCGTGCGCCAGGCACTCCTCACTACTCGTGCACTAGACACAACACTCCTCGTGCGCCAGGCACTCCTCACTCCTTGTGCGCTAGACACTCTGCACTCATCCTTGTGACGCCTAATCTGGGAGGCACTAAGCTGCTGTCTCGTCTTCACACCTTTGACACCTGAATGTTAGGTACCGTGAGGAGGTCAGGAAATGTGTCACTGTGGTCCCCAATGCGCGTGTCACAGATAGTATTATCCTTCTACATTCTTATTAGTCTGTTATATTTGCCTTCTGTTTATGGGCCTTATAAAAGGATATTTCATTTGTATCTCAATTACATTTTAAGGCAGTAAATGGTTCAGACCAGCCTGATTGGCGCTTGTTCCTTTATGTGGGCACAAGAGCTAGCACTCTCTGGACCTCATTCAGAGTCGGTCGTTGCGGCCGCACGGTCGTAAGGTAAAAGGGGCCGGATATGCAAATTTTGCGCTCAGAAGTTGCGTCGTTAAGATGGGATCGTTAGCTGGACGAGCGAGGGGAGGATGCAGCCGTAAGACTAAAAATACGCCCCCTTCTCGTTCATTACACGTCATCTCCGGGCATATAAGGATTAATCGAGATCATCGGGAACCATCGGAGCTGTTTGTAGAGCTTTAAGGTTGACCATACCCTCTCTTAAGCACTACGATCATGTCAGTGTAAAAACCTCCCATGTCACATGTGCCATGACACTACTTAGTTAATTATGCACTCCCATAATCCGTATGCACTCCCATAAACCGTATGCACTCCCATAAACCGTATGCACTCCCATAAAACGCCCTTTGCATAGTCAGGCACGCCTGCGTTCGGATCTCCACTCCCCCGTTCACAAGCACCTTCCCCTGTTACCACCCACAAACGCCTCATCCCGTCACTCAAACTAACGACCTGGCTGTGTTCAAGGAGAGAGCAATTTCTGATCGTAGCCGCTAGTTTGCGCGCGCTTATTGCAAATTTTACGCATGCGCAGTTTAGCGAACATCGGTGACGTGTGACCGAGCGGCTGCAACGATCGACTCTGAATGAGGTCCTCTGTCCCTTAGATTCTCTGTTGCGGCCAGTACCATTGTACCCGGCTGTGCTAGGACTGGGCCTACTGGGAATTGGCACAGTATAATTCTGGGGTTTGCCTGTGACACTGAGCACCTAGGACCTCATTCAGAGGCGGTCGTTAGTTGCAAGCGGTCGCCCTGAATCAGGGCGGCTGCTTGCATCCTGAACGACCGCCTCCTTGTCGATCGCTAAGCTGTGGGTTAACACCCACAGCTCTAGTGACCGACATGGGTGATGGTCAAGACCATCGGGGCTTATGACCAGACCCTAAGGTTGGGTCTGGGCACTCGTAAGCCCCAGGGAGCTTCCTCCTCTGATCGAGCAAGAAGCCGCCCACTGACATCAGCAATGATGTCAGTGGGGCCGCCCCCAAACGGCAAGCGTTCCGGCGGGAACGCCTCCGTTGGGGCAGGCACGCCCCCTGCCCATCTCCCATCGACAGCTCGCCCCGTCTGCTGCAAGACCCCTAGCGACGAAGCATCCGTCGCTAGCCGGGTTTCGTGCATGCGCACAACGGAGCCGGCACTGCCGTGCGCATGGCCAGAGGGGCAACATCGAGTCGGTTGCGAGCGCTCAGCGTATGCGACTGACTCTGAATGACCCCCTAGTGCCTGATTCACTACGGATGGTTATGGCGATCACAGCTGCGATTACGCCCGGAGGTCTGCTGTGAAAATATGCTAATGACTGCAATCACAAAGCCGTCGCACAGCCAGCATAGACACATCCACTACTGCTATCTCACATCTGTAATACCTCACAGTCCTGTGTATACATCTGTAACATCAGCCACAGCACAGCCAGCATATAGACACCCACTACTGCTATCTCACATCTGTAATACCTCACAGTCCTGTGTATACATCTGTAACATCAGCCACAGCTCAGCCAGCATAGACACCCACTACTGCTACCTCACATCTGTAATACCTCACAGTCCTGTGTATACATCTGTAACATCAGCCACAGCACAGCCAGCACAGAGACACCCACTACTGCTATCTCACATCTGTAATACCTCACAGTCCTGTGTATACATCTGTAACATCAGCCACAGCTCAGCCAGCATAGAGACACCCACTACTGCTATCTCACATCTGTAATACCTCACAGTCCTGTGTATACATCTGTAACATCAGCCACCACTACTGCTATCTCACATCTGTAATACCTCACAGTCCTGTGTATACATCTGTAACATCAGCCACAGCTCAGCCAACATAGAGACACCCACTACTACTATCTCACATCTGTAATACCTCACAGTCCTGTGTATACATCTGTAACATCAGCCACAGCACAGCCAGCATAGAGACACCCACTACTACTATCTCACATCTGTAATACCTCGCAGTCCTGTGTATACATCTGTAACATCAGCCACAGCACAGCCAGCATAGAGACACCCACTACTGCTATCTCACATCTGTAATACCTCACAGTCCTGTGTATACATCTGTAACATCAGCCACAGCTCAGCCAGCATAGAGACCCCACTACTGCTATCTCACATCTGTAACACCTCACAGTCCTGTGTATACATCTGTAACATCAGCCACAGCACAGCCAGCATAGAGACACCACTACTGCTATCTCACATCTGTAATACCTCACAGTCCTGTGTATACATCTGTAACATCAGCCACAGCACAGCCAGCATAGAGACACCCACTACTGCTATCTCACATCTGTAATACCTCACAGTCCTGTGTATACATCTGTAACATCAGCCACAGCACAGACAGCATAGAGACACCCACTACCTCTATCTCACATCTGTAATACCTCACAGTCCTGTGTATACATCTGTAACATCAGCCACCACTACTGCTATCTCACATCTGTAATACCTCACAGTCCTGTGTATACATCTGTAACATCAGCCACAGCACAGCCAGCATAGACGCCCACTACTGCTATCTCACATCTGTAATACCTCACAGTCCTGTGTATACATCTGTAACATCAGCCACAGCACAGCCAGCATAGAGACACCCACTACTGCTATCTCACATCTGTAATACCTCACAGTCCTGTGTATACATCTGTGACATCAGCCACAGCACAACCAGCATAGAGACACCCACTACTGCTATCTCACATCTGTAATACCTCACAGTCCTGTGTATACAACTGTAACATCAGCCACAGCACAGCCAGCATAGAGACACCCACTACTGCTATCTCACATCTGTAATACCTCACAGTCCTGTGTATACATCTGTAACATCAGACACAGCACAGCCAGCATAGAGACACCCACTACTGCTATCTCACATCTGTAATACCTCACAGTCCTGTGTATACATGTGTAACATCAGCCACAGCACAGCCAGCATAGAGACCCCACTACTGCTATCTCACATCTGTAATACCTCACAGTCCTGTATATACATCTGTAACATCAGTCACAGCACAGCCAGCATAGAGACACCCACTACTGCTATCTCACCTCTGTAATATACCTGTGTATACATCTGTAACATCAGCCACAGCTCAGCCAGCATAGAGACCCCACTACTGCTATCTCACATCTATAATACCTCACAGTCCTGTGTATACATCTGTAACATTAGCCACAGCTCAGCCAGCATAGAGACACCCACTACTGCTATCTCACATCTGTAATACCTCACAGTCCTGTGTATACATCAGTAACATCAGCCACAGCTCAGCCAGCATAGAGATGCCCAAAATTGCTATCTCACATATGTAATCCCTCACAGTCCTGTGTATACATCTGTAACATCAGCCACAGCACAGCCAGCATAGAGACACCCACTACTGCTATCTCACATCTGTAATACCTCACAGTCCTGTGTATACATCAGTAACATCAGCCACAGCTCAGCCAGCATAGATACACCCACTACTGCTATCTCACATCCGTAATACCTCACAGTCCTGTGTATACATCTGTAACATCAGCCACAGCTCAGACAGCATAGAGACACCCACTACTGCTATCTCACATCTGTAATACCTCACAGTCCTGTGTATACATCTGTAACATCAGCCACAGCACAGCCAGCATAGAGACACCCACTACGGCTATCTCACATCTGTAATACCTCACAGTCCTGTGTATACATCTGTAACATCAGCCACCACTACTGCTATCTCACATCTGTAATACCTCACAGTCCTGTGTATACAACTGTAACATCAGCCACAGCACAGCCAGCATAGAGACACCCACTACTGCTATCTCACATCTGTAATACCTCACAGTCCTGTGTATACATCAGTAACATCAGCCACAGCTCAGCCAGCATAGAGATGCCCAAAACTGCTATCTCACATCTGTAATACCTCACAGTCCTGTGTATACATCAGTAACATCAGCCACAGCTCAGCCAGCATAGAGATGCCCAAAACTGCTATCTCACATATGTAATCCCTCACAGTCCTGTGTATACATCTGTAACATCAGCCACAGCACAGCCAGCATAGAGACACCCACTACTGCTATCTCACATCTGTAATACCTCACAGTCCTGTGTATACATCAGTAACATCAGCCACAGCTCAGCCAGCATAGATACACCCACTACTGCTATCTCACATCCGTAATACCTCACAGTCCTGTGTATACATCAGTAACATCAGCCACAGCTCAGACAGCATAGAGACACCCACTACTGCTATCTCACATCTGTAATACCTCACAGTCCTGTGTATACATCTGTAACATCAGCCACAGCACAGCCAGCATAGAGACACCCACTACGGCTATCTCACATCTGTAATACCTCACAGTCCTGTGTATACATCTGTAACATCAGCCACCACTACTGCTATCTCACATCTGTAATACCTCACAGTCCTGTGTATACAACTGTAACATCAGCCACAGCACAGCCAGCATAGAGACACCCACTACTGCTATCTCACATCTGTAATACCTCACAGTCCTGTGTATACATCAGTAACATCAGCCACAGCTCAGCCAGCATAGAGATGCCCAAAACTGCTATCTCACATATGTAATCCCTCACAGTCCTGTGTATACATCTGTAACATCAGCCACAGCACAGCCAGCATAGAGACACCCACTACTGCTATCTCACATCTGTAATACCTCACAGTCCTGTGTATACATCAGTAACGTCAGCCACAGCACAGCCAGCATAGAGACCCCACTACTGCTATCTCACATCTGTAATACCTCACATTCCTGTGTATACATCAGTAACATCAGCCACAGCACAGCCAGCATAGAGACACCCACTACTGCTATCTCACATCTGTAATACCTCACAGTCCTGTGTATACATCAGTAACATCAGCCACAGCTCAGCCAGCATAGATACACCCACTACTGCTATCTCACATCCGTAATACCTCACAGTCCTGTGTATACATCTGTAACATCAGCCACAGCTCAGACAGCATAGAGACACCCACTACTGCTATCTCACATCTGTAATACCTCACAGTCCTATGTATACATCTGTAACATCAGCCACAGCACAGCCAGCATAGAGACACTCACTACTGCTATCTCATATCTGTTATACCTCACAGTCCTGTGTATACATCTGTAACATCAGACACAGCACAGCCAGCATAGAGACACCCACTACTGCTATCTCACATCTGTAATACCTCACAGTCCTGTGTATACATCAGTAACATCAGCCACAGCACAGCCAGCATAGAGACACCCACTACTGCTATCTCACATCTGTAATACCTCACAGTCCTGTGTATACATCTGTAACATCAGCCACCACTACTGCTATCTCACATCTGTAATACCTCACAGTCCTGTGTATACATCTGTAACATCAGCCACAGCACAGCCAGCATAGAGACACCCACTACTGCTATCTCACATCTGTAACACCTCACAGTCCTGTGTATACATCTGTAACATCAGCCACAGCACAGCCAGCATAGAGACACCCATTACTGCTATCTCACATCTGTAATACCTCACAGTCCTGTGTATACATCTGTAACATCAGCCACCACTACTGCTATCTCACATCTGTAATACCTCACAGTCCTGTGTATACATCTGTAACATCAGCCACAGCTAAGCCAGCATAGAGACGCCCACTACTGCTATCTCACATCTGTAATACCTCACAGTCCTGTGTATACATCTGTAACATCAGCCACAGCACAGACAGCATAGAGACACCCACTACTGCTATCTCACATCTGTAATACCTCACAGTCCTGTGTATACATCTGTAACATCAGCCACAGCACAGCCAGCATAGAGACACCCACTACTGCTATCTCACATCTGTAATACCTCACAGTCCTGTGTATACATCTGTAACATCAGCCACAGCACAGCCAGCATAGAGACACCCACTACTGCTATCTCACATCTGTAATACCTCACAGTCCTGTGTATACATCAGTAACATCAGCCACAGCACAGCCAGCATAGAGACACCCACTACCTCTATCTCACATCTGTAATACCTCACAGTCCTGTGTATACATCTGTAACATCAGCCACCACTACTGCTATCTCACATCTGTAATACCTCACAGTCCTGTGTATACATCTGTAACATCAGCCACAGCACAGCCAGCATAGACGCCCACTACTGCTATCTCACATCTGTAATACCTCACAGTCCTGTGTATATATCTGTAACATCAGCCACAGCTCAGCCAGCATAGAGACACCCACTACTGCTATCTCACATCTGTAATACCTCACAGTCCTGTGTATACATCTGTAACATCAGCCACAGAACAGCCAGCATAGAGACACCCACTACTGCTATCTCACATCTGTAATACCTCACAGTCCTGTGTATACATCTGTAACATCAGCCACAACACAGCCAGCACAGAGACACCCACTACTGCTATCTCACATCTGTAATACCTCACAGTCCTGTGTATACATCAGTAACATCAGCCACAGCACAGCCAGCATAGAGACACCCACTACCTCTATCTCACATCTGTAATACCTCACAGTCCTGTGTATACATCTGTAACATCAGCCACCACTACTGCTATCTCACATCTGTAATACCTCACAGTCCTGTGTATACATCTGTAACATCAGCCACAGCACAGCCAGCATAGACGCCCACTACTGCTATCTCACATCTGTAATACCTCACAGTCCTGTGTATACATCTGTAACATCAGCCACAGCACAGCCAGCATAGAGACACCCACTACTGCTATCTCACATCTGTAATACCTCACAGTCCTGTGTATACATCTGTAACATCAGCCACAGCACAACCAGCATAGAGACACCCACTACTGCTATCTCACATCTGTAATACCTCACAGTCCTGTGTATACAACTGTAACATCAGCCACAGCACAGCCAGCATAGAGACACCCACTACTGCTATCTCACATCTGTAATACCTCACAGTCCTGTGTATACATCTGTAACATCAGACACAGCACAGCCAGCATAGAGACACCCACTACTGCTATCTCACATCTGTAATACCTCACAGTCCTGTGTATACATGTGTAACATCAGCCACAGCACAGCCAGCATAGAGACCCCACTACTGCTATCTCACATCTGTAATACCTCACAGTCCTGTATATACATCTGTAACATCAGTCACAGCACAGCCAGCATAGAGACACCCACTACTGCTATCTCACCTCTGTAATATCTCACAGTCCTGTGTATACATCTGTAACATCAGCCACAGCTCAGCCAGCATAGAGACCCCACTACTGCTATCTCACATCTATAATACCTCACAGTCCTGTGTATACATCAGTAACATCAGCCACAGCTCAGCCAGCATAGAGATGCCCAAAACTGCTATCTCACATATGTAATCCCTCACAGTCCTGTGTATACATCTGTAACATCAGCCACAGCACAGCCAGCATAGAGACACCCACTACTGCTATCTCACATCTGTAATACCTCACAGTCCTGTGTATACATCAGTAACATCAGCCACAGCTCAGCCAGCATAGATACACCCACTACTGCTATCTCACATCCGTAATACCTCACAGTCCTGTGTATACATCTGTAACATCAGCCACAGCTCAGACAGCATAGAGACACCCACTACTGCTATCTCACATCTGTAATACCTCACAGTCCTGTGTATACATCTGTAACATCAGCCACAGCACAGCCAGCATAGAGACACCCACTACGGCTATCTCACATCTGTAATACCTCACAGTCCTGTGTATACATCTGTAACATCAGCCACCACTACTGCTATCTCACATCTGTAATACCTCACAGTCCTGTGTATACAACTGTAACATCAGCCACAGCACAGCCAGCATAGAGACACCCACTACTGCTATCTCACATCTGTAATACCTCACAGTCCTGTGTATACATCAGTAACATCAGCCACAGCTCAGCCATCATAGAGATGCTCAAAACTGCTATCTCACATCTGTAATACCTCACAGTCCTGTGTATACATCAGTAACATCAGCCACAGCACAGCCAGCATAGAGACACCCACTACCTCTATCTCACATCTGTAATACCTCACAGTCCTGTGTATACATCTGTAACATCAGCCACCACTACTGCTATCTCACATCTGTAATACCTCACAGTCCTGTGTATACATCTGTAACATCAGCCACAGCACAGCCAGCATAGACGCCCACTACTGCTATCTCACATCTGTAATACCTCACAGTCCTGTGTATATATCTGTAACATCAGCCACAGCTCAGCCAGCATAGAGACACCCACTACTGCTATCTCACATCTGTAATACCTCACAGTCCTGTGTATACATCTGTAACATCAGCCACAACACAGCCAGCACAGAGACACCCACTACTGCTATCTCACATCTGTAATACCTCACAGTCCTGTGTATACATCAGTAACATCAGCCACAGCACAGCCAGCATAGAGACACCCACTACCTCTATCTCACATCTGTAATACCTCACAGTCCTGTGTATACATCTGTAACATCAGCCACCACTACTGCTATCTCACATCTGTAATACCTCACAGTCATGTGTATACATCTGTAACATCAGCCACAGCACAGCCAGCATAGACGCCCACTACTGCTATCTCACATCTGTAATACCTCACAGTCCTGTGTATACATCTGTAACATCAGCCACAGCACAGCCAGCATAGAGACACCCACTACTGCTATCTCACATCTGTAATACCTCACAGTCCTGTGTATACATCTGTAACATCAGCCACAGCACAACCAGCATAGAGACACCCACTACTGCTATCTCACATCTGTAATACCTCACAGTCCTGTGTATACAACTGTAACATCAGCCACAGCACAGCCAGCATAGAGACACCCACTACTGCTATCTCACATCTGTAATACCTCACAGTCCTGTGTATACATCTGTAACATCAGACACAGCACAGCCAGCATAGAGACACCCACTACTGCTATCTCACATCTGTAATACCTCACAGTCCGGTGTACACATGTGTAACATCAGCCACAGCACAGCCAGCATAGAGACCCCACTACTGCTATCTCACATCTGTAATACCTCACAGTCCTGTATATACATCTGTAACATCAGTCACAGCACAGCCAGCATAGAGACACCCACTACTGCTATCTCACCTCTGTAATATCTCACAGTCCTGTGTATACATCTGTAACATCAGCCACAGCTCAGCCAGCATAGAGACCCCACTACTGCTATCTCACATCTATAATACCTCACAGTCCTGTGTATACATCTGTAACATTAGCCACAGCTCAGCCAGCATAGAGACACCCACTACTGCTATCTCACATCTGTAATACCTCACAGTCCTGTGTATACATCAGTAACATCAGCCACAGCTCAGCCAGCATAGATGCCCAAAACTGCTATCTCACATATGTAATCCCTCACAGTCCTGTGTATACATCTGTAACATCAGCCACAGCACAGCCAGCATAGAGACACCCACTACTGCGATCTCACATCTGTAATACCTCACAGTCCTGTGTATACATCAGTAACATCAGCCACAGCTCAACCAGCATAGATACACCCACTACTGCTATCTCACATCCGTAATACCTCACAGTCCTGTGTATACATCTGTAACATCAGCCACAGCTCAGACAGCATAGAGACACCCACTACTGCTATCTCACATCTGTAATACCTCACAGTCCTGTGTATACATCTGTAACATCAGCCACAGCACAGCCAGCATAGAGACACCCACTACGGCTATCTCACATCTGTAATACCTCACAGTCCTGTGTATACATCTGTAACATCAGCCACCACTACTGCTATCTCACATCTGTAATACCTCACAGTCCTGTGTATACAACTGTAACATCAGCCACAGCACAGCCAGCATAGAGACACCCACTACTGCTATCTCACATCTGTAATACCTCACAGTCCTGTGTATACATCAGTAACATCAGCCACAGCTCAGCCATCATAGAGATGCTCAAAACTGCTATCTCACATCTGTAATACCTCACAGTCCTGTGTATACATCAGTAACATCAGCCACAGCTCAGCCAGCATAGAGATGCCCAAAACTGCTATCTCACATATGTAATCCCTCACAGTCCTGTGTATACATCTGTAACATCAGCCACAGCACAGCCAGCATAGAGACACCCACTACTGCTATCTCACATCTGTAATACCTCACAGTCCTGTGTATACATCAGTAACATCAGCCACAGCTCAGCCAGCATAGATACACCCACTACTGCTATCTCACATCCGTAATACCTCACAGTCCTGTGTATACATCTGTAACATCAGCCACAGCTCAGACAGCATAGAGACACCCACTACTGCTATCTCACATCTGTAATACCTCACAGTCCTGTGTATACATCTGTAACATCAGCCACAGCACAGCCAGCATAGAGACACCCACTACGGCTATCTCACATCTGTAATACCTCACAGTCCTGTGTATACATCTGTAACATCAGCCACCACTACTGCTATCTCACATCTGTAATACCTCACAGTCCTGTGTATACAACTGTAACATCAGCCACAGCACAGCCAGCATAGAGACACCCACTACTGCTATCTCACATCTGTAATACCTCACAGTCCTGTGTATACATCAGTAACATCAGCCACAGCTCAGCCAGCATAGAGATGCCCAAAACTGCTATCTCACATATGTAATCCCTCACAGTCCTGTGTATACATCTGTAACATCAGCCACAGCACAGCCAGCATAGAGACACCCACTACTGCTATCTCACATCTGTAATACCTCACAGTCCTGTGTATACATCAGTAACGTCAGCCACAGCAAAGCCAGCATAGAGACCCCACTACTGCTATCTCACATCTGTAATACCTCACATTCCTGTGTATACATCAGTAACATCAGCCACAGCACAGCCAGCATAGAGACACCCACTACTGCTATCTCACATCTGTAATACCTCACAGTCCTGTGTATACATCAGTAACATCAGCCACAGCTCAGCCAGCATAGATACACCCACTACTGCTATCTCACATCCGTAATACCTCACAGTCCTGTGTATACATCTGTAACATCAGCCACCACTACTGCTATCTCACATCTGTAATACCTCACAGTCCTGTGTATACAACTGTAACATCAGCCACAGCACAGCCAGCATAGAGACACCCACTACTGCTATCTCACATCTGTAATACCTCACAGTCCTGTGTATACATCAGTAACATCAGCCACAGCTCAGCCAGCATAGATACACCCACTACTGCTATCTCACATCCGTAATACCTCACAGTCCTGTGTATACATCTGTAACATCAGCCACCACTACTGCTATCTCACATCTGTAATACATCACAGTCCTGTGTATACAACTGTAACATCAGCCACAGCACAGCCAGCATAGAGACACCCACTACTGCTATCTCACATCTGTAATACCTCACAGTCCTGTGTATACATCAGTAACATCAGCCACAGCACAGCCAGCATAGAGACACCCACTACCTCTATCTCACATCTGTAATACCTCACAGTCCTGTGTATACATCTGTAACATCAGCCACCACTACTGCTATCTCACATCTGTAATACCTCACAGTCCTGTGTATACATCTGTAACATCAGCCACAGCACAGCCAGCATAGACGCCCACTACTGCTATCTCACATCTGTAATACCTCACAGTCCTGTGTATACATCTGTAACATCAGCCACAGCACAGCCAGCATAGAGACACCCACTACTGCTATCTCACATCTGTAATACCTCACAGTCCTGTGTATACATTTGTAACATCAGCCACAGCACAACCAGCATAGAGACAACCCACTACTGCTATCTCACATCTGTAATACCTCACAGTCCTGTGTATACAACTGTAACATCAGCCACAGCACAGCCAGCATAGAGACACCCACTACTGCTATCTCACATCTGTAATACCTCACAGTCCTGTGTATACATCTGTAACATCAGACACAGCACAGCCAGCATAGAGACACCCACTACTGCTATCTCACATCTCTAATACCTCACAGTCCTGTGTATACATGTGTAACATCAGCCACAGCACAGCCAGCATAGAGACCCCACTACTGCTATCTCACATCTGTAATACCTCACAGTCCTGTATATACATCTGTAACATCAGTCACAGCACAGCCAGCATAGAGACACCCACTACTGCTATCTCACCTCTGTAATATCTCACAGTCCTGTGTATACATCTGTAACATCAGCCACAGCTCAGCCAGCATAGAGACCCCACTACTGCTATCTCACATCTATAATACCTCACAGTCCTGTGTATACATCTGTAACATCAGCCACAGCTCAGACAGCATAGAGACACCCACTACTGCTATCTCACATCTGTAATACCTCACAGTCCTGTGTATACATCTGTAACATCAGCCACAGCACAGCCAGCATAGAGAAACCCACTACGGCTATCTCACATCTGTAATACCTCACAGTCCTGTGTATACATCTGTAACATCAGCCACCACTACTGCTATCTCACATCTGTAATACCTCACAGTCCTGTGTATACAACTGTAACATCAGCCACAGCACAGCCAGCATAGAGACACCCACTACTGCTATCTCACATCTGTAATACCTCACAGTCCTGTGTATACATCAGTAACATCAGCCACAGCTCAGCCATCATAGAGATGCTCAAAACTGCTATCTCACATCTGTAATACCTCACAGTCCTGTGTATACATCAGTAACATCAGCCACAGCTCAGCCAGCATAGAGATGCCCAAAACTGCTATCTCACATATGTAATCCCTCACAGTCCTGTGTATACATCTGTAACATCAGCCACAGCACAGCCAGCATAGAGACACCCACTACTGCTATCTCACATCTGTAATACCTCACAGTCCTGTGTATACATCAGTAACATCAGCCACAGCTCAGCCAGCATAGATACACCCACTACTGCTATCTCACATCCGTAATACCTCACAGTCCTGTGTATACATCTGTAACATCAGCCACAGCTCAGACAGCATAGAGACACCCACTACTGCTATCTCACATCTGTAATACCTCACAGTCCTGTGTATACATCTGTAACATCAGCCACAGCACAGCCAGCATAGAGACACCCACTACGGCTATCTCACATCTGTAATACCTCACAGTCCTGTGTATACATCTGTAACATCAGCCACCACTACTGCTATCTCACATCTGTAATACCTCACAGTCCTGTGTATACAACTGTAACATCAGCCACAGCACAGCCAGCATAGAGACACCCACTACTGCTATCTCACATCTGTAATACCTCACAGTCCTGTGTATACATCAGTAACATCAGCCACAGCTCAGCCAGCATAGAGATGCCCAAAACTGCTATCTCACATATGTAATCCCTCACAGTCCTGTGTATACATCTGTAACATCAGCCACAGCACAGCCAGCATAGAGACACCCACTACTGCTATCTCACATCTGTAATACCTCACAGTCCTGTGTATACATCAGTAACGTCAGCCACAGCACAGCCAGCATAGAGACCCCACTACTGCTATCTCACATCTGTAATACCTCACATTCCTGTGTGTACATCAGTAACATCAGCCACAGCACAGCCAGCATAGAGACACCCACTACTGCTATCTCACATCTGTAATACCTCACAGTCCTGTGTATACATCAGTAACATCAGCCACAGCTCAGCCAGCATAGATACACCCACTACTGCTATCTCACATCCGTAATACCTCACAGTCCTGTGTATACATCTGTAACATCAGCCACCACTACTGCTATCTCACATCTGTAATACCTCACAGTCCTGTGTATACAACTGTAACATCAGCCACAGCACAGCCAGCATAGAGACACCCACTACTGCTATCTCACATCTGTAATACCTCACAGTCCTGTGTATACATCAGTAAAATCAGCCACAGCTCAGCCATCATAGAGATGCTCAAAACTGCTATCTCACATCTGTAATACCTCACAGTCCTGTGTATACATCAGTAACATCAGCCACAGCTCAGCCAGCATAGAGATGCCCAAAACTGCTATCTCACATATGTAATCCCTCACAGTCCTGTGTATACATCTGTAACATCAGCCACAGCACAGCCAGCATAGAGACACCCACTACTGCTATCTCACATCTGTAATACCTCACAGTCCTGTGTATACATCAGTAACATCAGCCACAGCTCAGCCAGCATAGATACACCCACTACTGCTATCTCACATCCGTAATACCTCACAGTCCTGTGTATACATCTGTAACATCAGCCACAGCTCAGACAGCATAGAGACACCCACTACTGCTATCTCACATCTGTAATACCTCACAGTCCTGTGTATACATCTGTAACATCAGCCACAGCACAGCCAGCATAGAGACACCCACTACGGCTATCTCACATCTGTAATACCTCACAGTCCTGTGTATACATCTGTAACATCAGCCACCACTACTGCTATCTCACATCTGTAATACCTCACAGTCCTGTGTATACATCAGTAACATCAGCCACAGCTCAGCCAGCATAGAGATGCCCAAAACTGCTATCTCACATATGTAATCCCTCACAGTCCTGTGTATACATCTGTAACATCAGCCACAGCACAGCCAGCATAGAGACACCCACTACTGCTATCTCACATCTGTAATACCTCACAGTCCTGTGTATACATCAGTAACGTCAGCCACAGCACAGCCAGCATAGAGACCCCACTACTGCTATCTCACATCTGTAATACCTCACATTCCTGTGTATACATCAGTAACATCAGCCACAGCACAGCCAGCATAGAGACACCCACTACTGCTATCTCACATCTGTAATACCTCACAGTCCTGTGTATACATCAGTAACATCAGCCACAGCTCAGCCAGCATAGATACACCCACTACTGCTATCTCACATCCGTAATACCTCACAGTCCTGTGTATACATCTGTAACATCAGCCACAGCTCAGACAGCATAGAGACACCCACTACTGCTATCTCACATCTGTAATACCTCACAGTCCTATGTATACATCTGTAACATCAGCCACAGCACAGCCAGCATAGAGACACCCACTACTGCTATCTCATATCTGTTATACCTCACAGTCCTGTGTATACATCTGTAACATCAGACACAGCACAGCCAGCATAGAGACACTACTGCTATCTCACATCTGTAATACCTCACAGTCCTGTGTATACATCTGTAACATCAGCCACAGCACAGCCAGCATAGAGACCCCACTACTGCTATCTCACATCTGTAATACCTCACATTCCTGTGTATACATCAGTAACATCAGCCACAGCACAGCCAGCATAGAGACACCCACTACTGCTATCTCACATCTGTAATACCTCACAGTCCTGTGTATACATCAGTAACATCAGCCACAGCTCAGCCAGCATAGATACACCCACTACTGCTATCTCACATCCGTAATACCTCACAGTCCTGTGTATACATCTGTAACATCAGCCACAGCTCAGACAGCATAGAGACACCCACTACTGCTATCTCACATCTGTAATACCTCACAGTCCTATGTATACATCTGTAACATCAGCCACAGCACAGCCAGCATAGAGACACCCACTACTGCTATCTCATATCTGTTATACCTCACAGTCCTGTGTATACATCTGTAACATCAGACACAGCACAGCCAGCATAGAGACACTACTGCTATCTCACATCTGTAATACCTCACAGTCCTGTGTATACATCTGTAACATCAGCCACAGCACAGCCAGCATAGAGACACCCACTACTGCTATCTCACATCTGTAATACCTCACAGTCCTGTGTATACATCTGTAACATCAGCCACAGCTCAGCCAGCATAGAGACACCCACTACTGCTATCTCACATCTGTAATACCTCACAGTCCTGTGTATACATCTGTAACATCAGCCACAGCACAGCCAGCATAGAGACACCCACTACGGCTATCTCACATCTGTAATACCTCACAGTCCTGTGTATACATCTGTAACATCAGCCACAGCCCAGCCAGCATAGAGACGCCCACTACTGCTATCTCACATCTGTATTACCTCACAGTCCTCTATATACATCTGTAACATCAGTCACAGCTCAGACAGCATAGAGACACCCACTACTGCTATCTCACATCTGTAATACCTCACAGTCCTGTGTATACATCTGTAACATCAGCCACAGCACAGCCAGCATAGAGACACCCACTACTGCTATCTCACATCTGTAATACATCACAGTCCTGTGTATACATCTGTAACATCAGCCACAGCACAGCCAGCATAGAGACGCCCACTACTGCTATCTCACATCTGTATTACCTCACAGTCCTCTATATACATCTGTAACATCAGTCACAGCTCAGACAGCATAGAGACACCCACTACTGCTATCTCACATCTGTAATACCTCACAGTCCTGTGTATACATCTGTAACATCAGCCACAGCACAGCCAGCATAGAGACACCCACTACTGCTATCTCACATCTGTAATACATCACAGTCCTGTGTATACATCTGTAACATCAGCCACAGCACAGCCAGCATAGAGACACCCACTACCGCTATCTCACATCTGTAATACCTCACAGTCCTGTGTATACATCTGTAACATCAGCCACCACTACCGCTATCTCACATCTGTAATACCTCACAGTCCTGTGTATACATCTGTAACATCAGCCACAGCACAGCCAGCATAGAGACACCCACTACTGCTATCTCACATCTGTAATACCTCAAAGTCCTGGGTATACATCAGTAACATCAGCCACAGCACAGCCAGCATAGAGACACCCACTACCGCTATCTCACATCTGTAATAACTCACAGTCCTGTGTATACATCTGTAACATCAGCCACAGCACAGCCAGCATAGAGACACCCACTACTGCTATCTCACATCTGTAATACCTCACAGTCCTGTGTATACATCTGTAACATCAGCTGCAGCACAGCCAGCATAGAGACACCCACTACTGCTATCTCACATCTGTAATACCTCACAGTCCTGTGTATACATCAGTAACATCAGCCACAGCTCAGCCATCATAGAGATGCTCAAAACTGCTATCTCACATCTGTAATACCTCACAGTCCTGTGTATACATCAGTAACATCAGCCACAGCTCAGCCAGCATAGAGATGCCCAAAACTGCTATCTCACATATGTAATCCCTCACAGTCCTGTGTATACATCTGTAACATCAGCCACAGCACAGCCAGCATAGAGACACCCACTACTGCTATCTCACATCTGTAATACCTCACAGTCCTGTGTATACATCAGTAACATCAGCCACAGCTCAGCCAGCATAGATACACCCACTACTGCTATCTCACATCCGTAATACCTCACAGTCCTGTGTATACATCTGTAACATCAGCCACAGCTCAGACAGCATAGAGACACCCACTACTGCTATCTCACATCTGTAATACCTCACAGTCCTGTGTATACATCTGTAACATCAGCCACAGCACAGCCAGCATAGAGACACCCACTACGGCTATCTCACATCTGTAATACCTCACAGTCCTGTGTATACATCTGTAACATCAGCCACCACTACTGCTATCTCACATCTGTAATACCTCACAGTCCTGTGTATACATCAGTAACATCAGCCACAGCACAGCCAGCATAGAGACACCCACTACTGCTATCTCACATCTGTAATACCTCACAGTCCTGTGTATACATCAGTAACATCAGCCACAGCTCAGCCAGCATAGATACACCCACTACTGCTATCTCACATCCGTAATACCTCACAGTCCTGTGTATACATCTGTAACATCAGCCACAGCTCAGACAGCATAGAGACACCCACTACTGCTATCTCACATCTGTAATACCTCACAGTCCTATGTATACATCTGTAACATCAGCCACAGCACAGCCAGCATAGAGACACCCACTACTGCTATCTCATATCTGTTATACCTCACAGTCCTGTGTATACATCTGTAACATCAGACACAGCACAGCCAGCATAGAGACACTACTGCTATCTCACATCTGTAATACCTCACAGTCCTGTGTATACATCTGTAACATCAGCCACAGCACAGCCAGCATAGAGACACCCACTACTGCTATCTCACATCTGTAATACCTCACAGTCCTGTGTATACATCTGTAACATCAGCCACAGCACAGCCAGCATAGAGACACCCACTACTGCTATCTCACATCTGTAATACCTCACAGTCCTGTGTATACATCAGTAACATCAGCCACAGCACAGCCAGCATAGAGACACCCACTACCGCTATCTCACATCTGTAATAACTCACAGTCCTGTGTATACATCTGTAACATCAGCCACAGCACAGCCAGCATAGAGACACCCACTACTGCTATCTCACATCTGTAATACCTCACAGTCCTGTGTATACATCTGTAACATCAGCTGCAGCACAGCCAGCATAGATACACCCACTACTGCTATCTCACATCCGTAATACCTCACAGTCCTGTGTATACATCTGTAACATCAGCCACAGCTCAGACAGCATAGAGACACCCACTACTGCTATCTCACATCTGTAATACCTCACAGTCCTGTGTATACATCTGTAACATCAGCCACAGCACAGCCAGCATAGAGACACCCACTACTGCTATCTCACATCTGTTATACCTCACAGTCCTGTGTATACATCAGTAACATCAGCCACAGCTCAGCCAGCATAGATACACCCACTACTGCTATCTCACATCCGTAATACCTCACAGTCCTGTGTATACATCTGTAACATCAGCCACCACTACTGCTATCTCACATCTGTAATACCTCACAGTCCTGTGTATACAACTGTAACATCAGCCACAGCACAGCCAGCATAGAGACACCCACTACTGCTATCTCACATCTGTAATACCTCACAGTCCTGTGTATACATCAGTAACATCAGCCACAGCTCAGCCAGCATAGATACACCCACTACTGCTATCTCACATCCGTAATACCTCACAGTCCTGTGTATACATCTGTAACATCAGCCACCACTACTGCTATCTCACATCTGTAATACATCACAGTCCTGTGTATACAACTGTAACATCAGCCACAGCACAGCCAGCATAGAGACACCCACTACTGCTATCTCACATCTGTAATACCTCACAGTCCTGTGTATACATCAGTAACATCAGCCACAGCACAGCCAGCATAGAGACACCCACTACCTCTATCTCACATCTGTAATACCTCACAGTCCTGTGTATACATCTGTAACATCAGCCACCACTACTGCTATCTCACATCTGTAATACCTCACAGTCCTGTGTATACATCTGTAACATCAGCCACAGCACAGCCAGCATAGACGCCCACTACTGCTATCTCACATCTGTAATACCTCACAGTCCTGTGTATACATCTGTAACATCAGCCACAGCACAGCCAGCATAGAGACACCCACTACTGCTATCTCACATCTGTAATACCTCACAGTCCTGTGTATACATCTGTAACATCAGCCACAGCACAACCAGCATAGAGACACCCACTACTGCTATCTCACATCTGTAATACCTCACAGTCCTGTGTATACATCTGTAACATCAGACACAGCACAGCCAGCATAGAGACACCCACTACTGCTATCTCACATCTCTAATACCTCACAGTCCTGTGTATACATGTGTAACATCAGCCACAGCACAGCCAGCATAGAGACCCCACTACTGCTATCTCACATCTGTAATACCTCACAGTCCTGTATATACATCTGTAACATCAGTCACAGCACAGCCAGCATAGAGACACCCACTACTGCTATCTCACATCTGTAATACCTCACAGTCCTGTGTATACATCAGTAACATCAGCCACAGCTCAGCCAGCATAGAGATGCCCAAAACTGCTATCTCACATATGTAATCCCTCACAGTCCTGTGTATACATCTGTAACATCAGCCACAGCACAGCCAGCATAGAGACACCCACTACTGCTATCTCACATCTGTAATACCTCACAGTCCTGTGTATACATCAGTAACATCAGCCACAGCTCAACCAGCATAGATACACCCACTACTGCTATCTCACATCCGTAATACCTCACAGTCCTGTGTATACATCTGTAACATCAGCCACAGCTCAGACAGCATAGAGACACCCACTACTGCTATCTCACATCTGTAATACCTCACAGTCCTGTGTATACATCTGTAACATCAGCCACAGCACAGCCAGCATAGAGAAACCCACTACGGCTATCTCACATCTGTAATACCTCACAGTCCTGTGTATACATCTGTAACATCAGCCACCACTACTGCTATCTCACATCTGTAATACCTCACAGTCCTGTGTATACAACTGTAACATCAGCCACAGCACAGCCAGCATAGAGACACCCACTACTGCTATCTCACATCTGTAATACCTCACAGTCCTGTGTATACATCAGTAACATCAGCCACAGCTCAGCCATCATAGAGATGCTCAAAACTGCTATCTCACATCTGTAATACCTCACAGTCCTGTGTATACATCAGTAACATCAGCCACAGCTCAGCCAGCATAGAGATGCCCAAAACTGCTATCTCACATATGTAATCCCTCACAGTCCTGTGTATACATCTGTAACATCAGCCACAGCACAGCCAGCATAGAGACACCCACTACTGCTATCTCACATCTGTAATACCTCACAGTCCTGTGTATACATCAGTAACATCAGCCACAGCTCAGCCAGCATAGATACACCCACTACTGCTATCTCACATCCGTAATACCTCACAGTCCTGTGTATACATCTGTAACATCAGCCACAGCTCAGACAGCATAGAGACACCCACTACTGCTATCTCACATCTGTAATACCTCACAGTCCTGTGTATACATCTGTAACATCAGCCACAGCACAGCCAGCATAGAGACACCCACTACGGCTATCTCACATCTGTAATACCTCACAGTCCTGTGTATACATCTGTAACATCAGCCACCACTACTGCTATCTCACATCTGTAATACCTCACAGTCCTGTGTATACAACTGTAACATCAGCCACAGCACAGCCAGCATAGAGACACCCACTACTGCTATCTCACATCTGTAATACCTCACAGTCCTGTGTATACATCAGTAACATCAGCCACAGCTCAGCCAGCATAGAGATGCCCAAAACTGCTATCTCACATATGTAATCCCTCACAGTCCTGTGTATACATCTGTAACATCAGCCACAGCACAGCCAGCATAGAGACACCCACTACTGCTATCTCACATCTGTAATACCTCACAGTCCTGTGTATACATCAGTAACGTCAGCCACAGCACAGCCAGCATAGAGACCCCACTACTGCTATCTCACATCTGTAATACCTCACATTCCTGTGTATACATCAGTAACATCAGCCACAGCACAGCCAGCATAGAGACACCCACTACTGCTATCTCACATCTGTAATACCTCACAGTCCTGTGTATACATCAGTAACATCAGCCACAGCTCAGCCAGCATAGATACACCCACTACTGCTATCTCACATCCGTAATACCTCACAGTCCTGTGTATACATCTGTAACATCAGCCACCACTACTGCTATCTCACATCTGTAATACCTCACAGTCCTGTGTATACAACTGTAACATCAGCCACAGCACAGCCAGCATAGAGACACCCACTACTGCTATCTCACATCTGTAATACCTCACAGTCCTGTGTATACATCAGTAAAATCAGCCACAGCTCAGCCATCATGGAGATGCTCAAAACTGCTATCTCACATCTGTAATACCTCACAGTCCTGTGTATACATCAGTAACATCAGCCACAGCTCAGCCAGCATAGAGATGCCCAAAACTGCTATCTCACATATGTAATCCCTCACAGTCCTGTGTATACATCTGTAACATCAGCCACAGCACAGCCAGCATAGAGACACCCACTACTGCTATCTCACATCTGTAATACCTCACAGTCCTGTGTATACATCAGTAACATCAGCCACAGCTCAGCCAGCATAGATACACCCACTACTGCTATCTCACATCCGTAATACCTCACAGTCCTGTGTATACATCTGTAACATCAGCCACAGCTCAGACAGCATAGAGACACCCACTACTGCTATCTCACATCTGTAATACCTCACAGTCCTGTGTATACATCTGTAACATCAGCCACAGCACAGCCAGCATAGAGACACCCACTACGGCTATCTCACATCTGTAATACCTCACAGTCCTGTGTATACATCTGTA
Organism: Taudactylus pleione; assembly: GCA_031769625.1. NCBI lineage: Eukaryota > Metazoa > Chordata > Amphibia > Anura > Myobatrachidae > Taudactylus > Taudactylus pleione. The sequence goes on along the minus strand of JAUIMM010003146.1, from coordinate 81,655 downwards.
ACATCAGCCACCACTACTGCTATCTCACATCTGTAATACCTCACAGTCCTGTGTATACATCAGTAACATCAGCCACAGCTCAGCCAGCATAGAGATGCCCAAAACTGCTATCTCACATATGTAATCCCTCACAGTCCTGTGTATACATCTGTAACATCAGCCACAGCACAGCCAGCATAGAGACACCCACTACTGCTATCTCACATCTGTAATACCTCACAGTCCTGTGTATACATCAGTAACGTCAGCCACAGCACAGCCAGCATAGAGACCCCACTACTGCTATCTCACATCTGTAATACCTCACATTCCTGTGTATACATCAGTAACATCAGCCACAGCACAGCCAGCATAGAGACACCCACTACTGCTATCTCACATCTGTAATACCTCACAGTCCTGTGTATACATCATTAACATCAGCCACAGCTCAGCCAGCATAGATACACCCACTACTGCTATCTCACATCCGTAATACCTCACAGTCCTGTGTATACATCTGTAACATCAGCCACAGCTCAGACAGCATAGAGACACCCACTACTGCTATCTCACATCTGTAATACCTCACAGTCCTATGTATACATCTGTAACATCAGCCACAGCACAGCCAGCATAGAGACACCCACTACTGCTATCTCATATCTGTTATACCTCACAGTCCTGTGTATACATCTGTAACATCAGACACAGCACAGCCAGCATAGAGACACTACTGCTATCTCACATCTGTAATACCTCACAGTCCTGTGTATACATCTGTAACATCAGCCACAGCACAGCCAGCATAGAGACCCCACTACTGCTATCTCACATCTGTAATACCTCACATTCCTGTGTATACATCAGTAACATCAGCCACAGCACAGCCAGCATAGAGACACCCACTACTGCTATCTCACATCTGTAATACCTCACAGTCCTGTGTATACATCAGTAACATCAGCCACAGCTCAGCCAGCATAGATACACCCACTACTGCTATCTCACATCCGTAATACCTCACAGTCCTGTGTATACATCTGTAACATCAGCCACAGCTCAGACAGCATAGAGACACCCACTACTGCTATCTCACATCTGTAATACCTCACAGTCCTATGTATACATCTGTAACATCAGCCACAGCACAGCCAGCATAGAGACACCCACTACTGCTATCTCATATCTGTTATACCTCACAGTCCTGTGTATACATCTGTAACATCAGACACAGCACAGCCAGCATAGAGACACTACTGCTATCTCACATCTGTAATACCTCACAGTCCTGTGTATACATCTGTAACATCAGCCACAGCACAGCCAGCATAGAGACACCCACTACTGCTATCTCACATCTGTAATACCTCACAGTCCTGTGTATACATCTGTAACATCAGCCACAGCTCAGCCAGCATAGAGACACCCACTACTGCTATCTCACATCTGTAATACCTCACAGTCCTGTGTATACATCTGTAACATCAGCCACAGCACAGCCAGCATAGAGACACCCACTACGGCTATCTCACATCTGTAATACCTCACAGTCCTGTGTATACATCTGTAACATCAGCCACAGCCCAGCCAGCATAGAGACGCCCACTACTGCTATCTCACATCTGTATTACCTCACAGTCCTCTATATACATCTGTAACATCAGTCACAGCTCAGACAGCATAGAGACACCCACTACTGCTATCTCACATCTGTAATACCTCACAGTCCTGTGTATACATCTGTAACATCAGCCACAGCACAGCCAGCATAGAGACACCCACTACTGCTATCTCACATCTGTAATACATCACAGTCCTGTGTATACATCTGTAACATCAGCCACAGCACAGCCAGCATAGAGACACCCACTACTGCTATCTCACATCTGTAATACCTCACAGTCCTGTGTATACATCAGTAACATCAGCCACAGCACAGCCAGCATAGAGACACCCACTACCGCTATCTCACATCTGTAATACCTCACAGTCCTGTGTATACATCTGTAACATCAGCCACCACTACCGCTATCTCACATCTGTAATACCTCACAGTCCTGTGTATACATCTGTAACATCAGCCACAGCACAGCCAGCATAGAGACACCCACTACTGCTATCTCACATCTGTAATACCTCAAAGTCCTGGGTATACATCAGTAACATCAGCCACAGCACAGCCAGCATAGAGACACCCACTACCGCTATCTCACATCTGTAATAACTCACAGTCCTGTGTATACATCTGTAACATCAGCCACAGCACAGCCAGCATAGAGACACCCACTACTGCTATCTCACATCTGTAATACCTCACAGTCCTGTGTATACATCTGTAACATCAGCTGCAGCACAGCCAGCATAGAGACACCCACTACTGCTATCTCACATCTGTAATACCTCACAGTCCTGTGTATACATCAGTAACATCAGCCACAGCTCAGCCATCATAGAGATGCTCAAAACTGCTATCTCACATCTGTAATACCTCACAGTCCTGTGTATACATCAGTAACATCAGCCACAGCTCAGCCAGCATAGAGATGCCCAAAACTGCTATCTCACATATGTAATCCCTCACAGTCCTGTGTATACATCTGTAACATCAGCCACAGCACAGCCAGCATAGAGACACCCACTACTGCTATCTCACATCTGTAATACCTCACAGTCCTGTGTATACATCAGTAACATCAGCCACAGCTCAGCCAGCATAGATACACCCACTACTGCTATCTCACATCCGTAATACCTCACAGTCCTGTGTATACATCTGTAACATCAGCCACAGCTCAGACAGCATAGAGACACCCACTACTGCTATCTCACATCTGTAATACCTCACAGTCCTGTGTATACATCTGTAACATCAGCCACAGCACAGCCAGCATAGAGACACCCACTACGGCTATCTCACATCTGTAATACCTCACAGTCCTGTGTATACATCTGTAACATCAGCCACCACTACTGCTATCTCACATCTGTAATACCTCACAGTCCTGTGTATACAACTGTAACATCAGCCACAGCACAGCCAGCATAGAGACACCCACTACTGCTATCTCACATCTGTAATACCTCACAGTCCTGTGTATACATCAGTAACATCAGCCACAGCTCAGCCAGCATAGAGATGCCCAAAACTGCTATCTCACATATGTAATCCCTCACAGTCCTGTGTATACATCTGTAACATCAGCCACAGCACAGCCAGCATAGAGACACCCACTACTGCTATCTCACATCTGTAATACCTCACAGTCCTGTGTATACATCTGTAACATCAGCCACAGCTCAGCCAGCATAGAGACACCCACTACTGCTATCTCACATCTGTAATACCTCACAGTCCTGTGTATACATCAGTAACGTCAGCCACAGCACAGCCAGCATAGAGACCCCACTACTGCTATCTCACATCTGTAATACCTCACATTCCTGTGTATACATCAGTAACATCAGCCACAGCTCAGCCAGCATAGATACACCCACTACTGCTATCTCACATCCGTAATACCTCACAGTCCTGTGTATACATCTGTAACATCAGCCACAGCTCAGACAGCATAGAGACACCCACTACTGCTATCTCACATCTGTAATACCTCACAGTCCTATGTATACATCTGTAACATCAGCCACAGCACAGCCAGCATAGAGACACCCACTACTGCTATCTCATATCTGTTATACCTCACAGTCCTGTGTATACATCTGTAACATCAGACACAGCACAGCCAGCATAGAGACACTACTGCTATCTCACATCTGTAATACCTCACAGTCCTGTGTATACATCTGTAACATCAGCCACAGCACAGCCAGCATAGAGACACCCACTACTGCTATCTCACATCTGTAATACCTCACAGTCCTGTGTATACATCAGTAACATCAGCCACAGCTCAGCCAGCATAGAGACACCCACTACTGCTATCTCACATCTGTAATACCTCACAGTCCTGTGTATACATCTGTAACATCAGCCACAGCACAGCCAGCATAGAGACACCCACTACTGCTATCTCACATCTGTAATACCTCACAGTCCTGTGTATACATCTGTAACATCAGCCACAGCCCAGCCAGCATAGAGACGCCCACTACTGCTATCTCACATCTGTAATACCTCACAGTCCTCTATATACATCTGTAACATCAGTCACAGCTCAGACAGCATAGAGACACCCACTACTGCTATCTCACATCTGTAATACCTCACAGTCCTGTGTATACATCTGTAACATCAGCCACCACTACTGCTATCTCACATCTGTAATACCTCACAGTCCTGTGTATACATCTGTAACATCAGCCACAGCACAGCCAGCATAGAGACACCCACTACTGCTATCTCACATCTGTAATACCTCACAGTCCTGTGTATACATCAGTAACATCAGCCACAGCACAGCCAGCATAGAGACACCCACTACCGCTATCTCACATCTGTAATAACTCACAGTCCTGTGTATACATCTGTAACATCAGCCACAGCACAGCCAGCATAGAGACACCCACTACTGCTATCTCACATCTGTAATACCTCACAGTCCTGTGTATACATCTGTAACATCAGCTGCAGCACAGCCAGCATAGATACACCCACTACTGCTATCTCACATCCGTAATACCTCACAGTCCTGTGTATACATCTGTAACATCAGCCACAGCTCAGACAGCATAGAGACACCCACTACTGCTATCTCACATCTGTAATACCTCACAGTCCTGTGTATACATCTGTAACATCAGCCACAGCACAGCCAGCATAGAGACACCCACTACTGCTATCTCACATCTGTTATACCTCACAGTCCTGTGTATACATCTGTAACATCAGACACAGCACAGCCAGCATAGAGACACCCACTACTGCTATCTCACATCTGTAATACCTCACAGTCCTGTGTATACATCTGTAACATCAGCTGCAGCACAGCCAGCATAGATACACCCACTACTGCTATCTCACATCCGTAATACCTCACAGTCCTGTGTATACATCTGTAACATCAGCCACAGCTCAGACAGCATAGAGACACCCACTACTGCTATCTCACATCTGTAATACCTCACAGTCCTGTGTATACATCTGTAACATCAGCCACAGCTCAGACAGCATAGAGACACACACTACTGCTATCTCACATCTGTAATACCTCACAGTCCTGTGTATACATCTGTAACATCAGCCACAGCACAGCCAGCATAGAGACACCCACTACTGCTATCTCACATCTGTAATACCTCACAGTCCTGTGTATACATCTGTAACATCAGCCACCACTACTGCTATCTCACATCTGTAATACCTCACAGTCCTGTGTATACATCTGTAACATCAGCCACAGCACAGCCAGCATAGAGACACTACTGCTATCTCACATCTGTAATACCTCACAGTCCTGTGTATACATCTGTAACATCAGCCACAGCACAGCCAGCATAGAGACACCCACTACTGCTATCTCATATCTGTAATACCTCACAGTCCTGTGTATACATCTGTAACATCAGCCACAGCACAGCCAGCATAGAGACACCCACTACTGCTATCTCACATCTGTAATACCTCACAGTCCTGTGTATACATCTGCAACATCAGCCACAGCACAGCCAGCATAGAGACACCCACTACTGCTATCTCACATCTGTAATACCACAGTCCTGTGTATACATCTGTAACATCAGCCACAGCACAGCCAGCATAGAGACACTACTGCTATCTCACATCTGTAATACCTCACAGTCCTGTGTATACATCTGTAACATCAGCCACAGCACAGCCAGCATAGAGACACCACTACTGCTCTCTCACATCTGTAATACCTCACAGTCCTGTGTATACATCTGTAACATCAGCCACAGCTCAGCCAGCATAGAGACACCCACTACTGCTATCTCACATCTGTAATACCTCACAGTCCTGTGTATACATCAGTAACATCAGCCACAGCACAGCCAGCATAGAGACACCCACTACTGCTATCTCACATCTGTAATACCTCACAGTCCTGTGTATACATCAGTAACATCAGCCACAGCTCAGCCAGCATAGATACACCCACTACTGCTATCTCACATCCGTAATACCTCACAGTCCTGTGTATACATCTGTAACATCAGCCACAGCTCAGACAGCATAGAGACACCCACTACTGCTATCTCACATCTGTAATACCTCACAGTCCTATGTATACATCTGTAACATCAGCCACAGCACAGCCAGCATAGAGACACCCACTACTGCTATCTCACATCTGTAATACCTCACAGTCCTGTGTATACATCTGTAACATCAGCCACAGCTCAGCCAGTATAGAGACACCACTACTGCTATCTCACATCTGTAATACCTCACAGTCCTGTGTATACATCTGTAACATCAGCCACAGCACAGCCAGCATAGAGACACCCACTACTGCTATCTCACATCTGTAATACCTCACAGTCCTGTGTATACATCTGTAACGTCAGCCACAGCACAGCCAGCATAGAGACACCCACTACTGCTATCTCACATCTGTAATACCTCACAGTCCTATGTATACATCTGTAACATCAGCCACAGCACAGCCAGCATAGAGACACCCACTACTGCTATCTCACATCTGTAATACCTCACAGTCCTGTGTATACATCTGTAACATCAGCCACAGCTCAGCCAGTATAGAGACACCACTACTGCTATCTCACATCTGTAATACCTCACAGTCCTGTGTATACATCTGTAACATCAGCCACAGCACAGCCAGCATAGAGACACCCACTACTGCTATCTCACATCTGTAATACCTCACAGTCCTGTGTATACATCTGTAACGTCAGCCACAGCACAGCCAGCATAGAGACACCCACTACTGCTATCTCACATCTGTAATACCTCACAGTCCTGTGTATACATCTGTAACATCAGCCACAGCACAGCCAGCATAGACACCCACTACTGCTATCTCACATCCGTAATACCTCACAGTCCTGTGTATACATCTGTAACATCAGCCACAGCTCAGACAGCATAGAGACACCCACTACTGCTATCTCATTCTGTAATACCTCACAGTCCTGTGTATACATCTGTAACATCAGCCACAGCACAGCCAGCATAGAGACACACACTACTGCTATCTCACATCTGTAATACCTCACAGTCCTGTGTATACATCTGTAACATCAGCCACAGCTCAACCAGCATAGAGACACCCACTACTGCTATCTCACATCTGTAATACCTCACAGTCCTGTGTATAACTCTGTAACATCAGCCACAGCTCAGCCAGCATAGAGACACCCACTACTGCTATCTCACATCTGCTATATAGAAGGTGGAGAAATCACTGTCTGTAAGAGGAAACCCAGTGAAGACTCCTAGATGCCCTCTGCCAGGTCACACATCCCCTTCTTCCTCATTGTCCCATAGAACCTCTGTACAGGACACCTACTGGTGTGATTGCAGCGCTGTCCTGGGCTACTGGCCTTTCCAGTCCCAGACCATCACTAAGCACCAACCACCTGGAAACTGTCACCCACTCCCCAGTACAGATGTGACCATACGACTGTGAGATCCTGACAGCCTCCGCTGGTGACATTGCATGGACCTGCTGCTAATTTGGGCTCCCTCTTCCTTGGGTGAGGCTTTAGGTACCCTTTATACCAACATCCAGCCTAAACTGCCTCCGGGGGGGGAACTCTCTCTCTGGGCTGCCAGTGTGTCAGCCACCTGTTGTACTGTACAGCTCTGCCCATGTGGCCAGCCACCTGTTGTACTGTAGCAGAGCAAATGCTTGGGGCAACAAGACCTCTAGGCAGTAGGACAGTGTATTATGCAGGACGCTAGTAGTATCCGGTTGGCATATTGACCGCATCCCGTTTTTAGCTGAACCAAAGTTCTCACTTTCCTGGCCTGAGGCCACCTTGTGGGCACACCTGTTACTGCATGGCATTGATCAAGTTCTAAATATATAAGAAGAACCCTACTAGTGTGTTTTACGTAATAGGGCCGTTTCCTGAGACAAATCTTCTGGCACTGTCGTGATAGGGAACCAGTAAAGGCATAATTGCTGTACCTCCTCCCAGTTACCTGTGCACATGGGAATGACTGCCCTGCAGGCATCAGGCATACACAGTAACCGTTCTCAGCAACTGCAGGTACTGAGAACTACACCCAGCATACTGAGGAGATATGGTACTGTGCGTGTGTCCTTACATACACAGTAACAGCAAGTACTGAGAACTACACCCAGCATACTGAGGAGATATGGTACTGTGCGTGTGTCCTTACATACACAGTAACAGCAAGTACTGAGACCTACACCCAGCATACTGAGGAGATATGGTACTGTGCGTGTGTCCTTACATACACAGTAACACCAAGTACTGAGAACTACACCCAGCATACTGAGGAGATAAGGTACTGTGCGTGTGTCCTTACATACACAGTAACACCAAGTACTGAGAGCTACACCCAGCATACTGAGGAGATATGGTACTGTGCGTGTGTCCTTACATACACAGTAACAGCAAGTACTGAGACCTACACCCAGCATACTGAGGAGATATGGTACTGTGCGTGTGTCCTTACATACACAGTAACACCAAGTACTGAGAACTACACCCAGCATACTGAGGAGATATGGTACTGTGCGTGTGTCCTTACATACACAGTAACAGCAAGTACTGAGAGCTACACCCAGCATACTGAGGAGATATGGTACTGTGCGTGTGTCCTTACATACACAGTAACAGCAAGTACTGAGAACTACACCCAGCATACTGAGGAGATATGGTACTGTGCGTGTGTCCTTACATACACAGTAACAGCAAGTACTGAGACCTACACCCAGCATACTGAGGAGATATGGTACTGTGCGTGTGTCCTTACATACACAGTAACAGCAAGTACTGAGAGCTACACCAAGCATACTGAGGAGATATGGTACTGTGCGTGTGTCCTTACATACACAGTAACAGCAAGTACTGAGACCTACACCCAGCATACTGAGGAGATATGGTACTGTGCGTGTGTCCTTACATACACAGTAACACCAAGTACTGAGAACTACACCCAGCATACTGAGGAGATAAGGTACTGTGCGTGTGTCCTTACATACACAGTAACAGCAAGTACTGAGACCTACACCCAGCATACTGAGGAGATATGGTACTGTGCGTGTGTCCTTACATACACAGTAACACCAAGTACTGAGACCTACACCCAGCATACTGAGGAGATATGGTACTGTGCGTGTGTCCTTACATACACAGTAACAGCAAGTACTGAGAGCTACACCCAGCATACTGAGGAGAAATGGTACTGTGCGTGTGTCCTTACATACACAGTAACACCAAGTACTGAGAACTACACCCAGCATACTGAGGAGATAGGGTACTGTGCGTGTGTCCTTACATACACAGTAACACCAAGCACTGAGAACTACACCCAGCACACTGAGGAGATATGGTACTGTGCGTGTGTCCTTACATACACAGTAACACCAAGTACTGAGAGCTACACCCAGCATACTGAGGAGAAATGGTACTGTGCGTGTGTCCTTACACACACAGTAACACCAAGCACTGAGAGCTACACCCAGCATACTGAGGAGATATGGTACTGTGCGCGTGTCCTTACATACACAGTAACACCAAGTACTGAGAGCTACACCCAGCATACTGAGGAGATATGGTACTGTGCGCGTGTCCTTACATACACAGTAACACCAAGCACTGAGAACTACACCCAGCATACTGAGGAGATATGGTACTGTGCGCGTGTCCTTACATACACAGTAACACCAAGTACTGAGAACTACACCCAGCATACTGAGGAGATATGGTACTGTGCGTGTGTCCTTACATACACAGTAACACCAAGTACTGAGAACTACACCCAGCATACTGAGGAGATATGGTACTGTGCGTGTGTCCTTACATACACAGTAACACCAAGCACTGAGAGCTACACCCAGCATACTGAGGAGAAATGGTACTGTGCGTGTGTCCTTACATACACAGTAACAGCAAGTACTGAGAGCTACACCCAGCATACTGAGGAGATATGGTACTGTGCGTGTGTCCTTACATACACAGTAACACCAAGTACTGAGAACTACACCCAGCATACTGAGGAGATATGGTACTGTGCGTGTGTCCTTACATACACAGTAACAGCAGGTACTGAGAACTACACCCAGCATACTGAGGAGATATGGTACTGTGCGTGTGTCCTTACATACACAGTAACACCAAGTACTGAGACCTACACCCAGCATACTGAGGAGATATGGTACTGTGCGTGTGTCCTTACATACACAGTAACACCAAGTACTGAGAGCTACACCCAGCATACTGAGGACATATGGTACTGTGCGTGTGTCCTTACATACACAGTAACACCAAGCACTGAGAACTACACCCAGCATACTGAGGAGATATGGTACTGTGCGCGTGTCCTTACATACACAGTAACAGCAAGTACTGAGAGCTACACCCAGCACACTGAAGAGATATGGTACTGTGCGTGTGTCCTTACATACACAGTAACACCAAGTACTGAGAGCTACACCCAGCATACTGAGGAGATATGGTACTGTGCGTGTGTCCTTACATACACAGTAACACCAAGTACTGAGAACTACACCCAGCATACTGAGGAGATATGGTACTGTGCGCGTGTCCTTACATACACAGTAACACCAAGTACTGAGAGCTACACCCAGCATACTGAGGAGATATGGTACTGTGCGCGTGTCCTTACATACACAGTAACACCAAGTACTGAGAACTAAACCCAGCATACTGAGGAGATATGGTACTGTGCGCGTGTCCTTACATACACAGTAACAGCAAGTACTGAGAGCTACACCCAGCATACTGAGGAGATATGGTACTGTGCGTGTGTCCTTACATACACAGTAACACCAAGTACTGAGAACTACACCCAGCATACTGAGGAGATAGGGTACTGTGCGTGTGTCCTTACATACACAGTAACAGCAAGTACTGAGAACTACACCCAGCATACTGAGGAGATATGGTACTGTGCGTGTGTCCTTACATACACAGTAACACCAAGTACTGAGAACTACACCCAGCATACTGAGGAGATATGGTACTGTGCGTGTGTCCTTACATACACAGTAACACCAAGTACTGAGAACTACACCCAGCATACTGAGGAGATAGGGTACTGTGCGTGTGTCCTTACATACACAGTAACACCAAGTACTGAGAGCTACACCCAGCATACTGAGGAGATATGGTACTGTGCGTGTGTCCTTACATACACAGTAACACCAAGTACTGAGAACTACACCCAGCATACTGAGGAGATATGGTACTGTGCGTGTGTCCTTACATACACAGTAACACCAAGTACTGAGAACTACACCCAGCATACTGAGGAGATATGGTACTGTGCGTGTGTCCTTACATACACAGTAACACCAAGTACTGAGAACTACACCCAGCATACTGAGGAGATATGGTACTGTGCGCGTGTCCTTACATACACAGTAACACCAAGTACTGAGAGCTACACCCAGCATACTGAGGAGATATGGTACTGTGCGTGTGTCCTTACATACACAGTAACACCAAGTACTGAGAGCTACACCCAGCATACTGAGGAGATATGGTACTGTGCGTGTGTCCTTACATACACAGTAACAGCAAGTACTGAGAGCTACACCCAGCATACTGAGGAGATATGGTACTGTGCGTGTGTCCTTACATACACAGTAACAGCAAGTACTGAGAGCTACACCCAGCATACTGAGGAGATATGGTACTGTGCGTGTGTCCTTACATACACAGTAACACCAAGTACTGAGAGCTACACCCAGCATACTGAGGAGAAATGGTACTGTGCGTGTGTCCTTACATACACAGTAACAGCAAGTACTGAGAGCTACACCCAGCATACTGAGGAGAAATGGTACTGTGCGTGTGTCCTTACATACACAGTAACACCAAGTACTGAGAGCTACACCCAGCATACTGAGGAGAAATGGTACTGTGCGCGTGTCCTTACATACACAGTAACAGCAAGTACTGAGAGCTACACCCAGCATACTGAGGAGATATGGTACTGTGCGCGTGTCCTTACATTCACAGTAACACCAAGTACTGAGAACTACACCCAGCATACTGAGGAGATATGGTACTGTGCGTGTGTCCTTACATACACAGTAACAGCAGGTACTGAGAGCTACACCCAGCATACTGAGGAGATATGGTACTGTGCGCGTGTCCTTACATACACAGTAACAGCAAGTACTGAGAGCTACACCCAGCATACTGAGGAGATATGGTACTGTGCGCGTGTCCTTACATACACTGTAACACCAAGTACTGAGAGCTACACCCAGCATACTGAGGAGATATGGTACTGTGCGTGTGCCCTTACATACACAGTAACACCAAGTACTGAGAGCTACACCCAGCATACTGAGGAGACATGGTACTGTGCGTGTGTCCTTACATACACAGTAACACCAAGTACTGAGAGCTACACCCAGCATACTGAGGAGATATGGTACTGTGCGTGTGTCCTTACATACACAGTAAAAGCAAGTACTGAGAGCTACACCCAGCATACTGAGGAGAAATGGTACTGTGCGTGTGTCCTTACATACACAGTAACACCAAGTACTGAGAGCTACACCCAGCATACTGAGGAGATATGGTACTGTGCGTGTGTCCTTACATACACAGTAACAGCAAGTACTGAGAGCTACACCCAGCATACTGAGGAGATATGGTACTGTGCGCGTGTCCTTACATTCACAGTAACACCAAGTACTGAGAACTACACCCAGCATACTGAGGAGATATGGTACTGTGCGCGTGTCCTTACATACACAGTAACAGCAAGTACTGAGAGCTACACCCAGCATACTGAGGAGATATGGTACTGTGCGCGTGTCCTTACATACACAGTAACAGCAAGTACTGAGAGCTACACCCAGCATACTGAGGAGAAATGGTACTGTGCGTGTGTCCTTACATACACAGTAACAGCAAGTACTGAGAGCTACACCCAGCATACTGAGGAGATATGGTACTGTGCGCGTGTCCTTACATTCACAGTAACACCAAGTACTGAGAACTACACCCAGCATACTGAGGAGATATGGTACTGTGCGCGTGTCCTTACATACACAGTAACAGCAAGTACTGAGAGCTACACCCAGCATACTGAGGAGATATGGTACTGTGCGCGTGTCCTTACATACACTGTAACACCAAGTACTGAGAGCTACACCCAGCATACTGAGGAGATATGGTACTGTGCGCGTGTCCTTACATACACAGTAACAGCAAGTACTGAGAGCTACACCCAGCATACTGAGGAGAAATGGTACTGTGCGTGTGTCCTTACATACACAGTAACAGCAAGTACTGAGAGCTACACCCAGCATACTGAGGAGATATGGTACTGTGCGTGTGTCCTTACATACACAGTAACACCAAGTACTGAGAGCTACACCCAGCATACTGAGGAGATATGGTACTGTGCGCGTGTCCTTACATACACAGTAACAGCAAGTACTGAGAGCTACACCCAGCATACTGAGGAGATATGGTACTGTGCGCGTGTCCTTACATACACAGTAACAGCAAGTACTGAGAGCTACACCCAGCATACTGAGGAGATATGGTACTGTGCGCGTGTCCTTACATACACAGTAACAGCAAGTACTGAGAGCTACACCCAGCATACTGAGGAGATATGGTACTGTGCGCGTGTCCTTACATACACAGTAACACCAAGTACTGAGAGCTACACCCAGCATACTGAGGAGATATGGTACTGTGCGTGTGTCCTTACATACACAGTAACAGCAAGTACTGAGAGCTACACCAAGCATACTGAGGAGATATGGTACTGTGCGTGTGTCCTTACATACACAGTAACACCAAGTACTGAGAACTACACCCAGCATACTGAGGAGATATGGTACTGTGCGTGTGTCCTTACATACACAGTAACACCAAGTACTGAGAACTACACCCAGCATACTGAGGAGATATGGTACTGTGCGTGTGTCCTTACATACACAGTAACACCAAGTACTGAGAACTACACCCAGCACACTGAGGAGATATGGTACTGTGCGTGTGTCCTTACATACACAGTAACACCAAGTACTGAGACCTACACCCAGCACACTGAGGAGATATGGTACTGTGCGTGTGTCCTTACATACACAGTAACACCAAGTACTGAGAGCTACACCCAGCATACTGAGGAGATAGGGTACTGTGCGTGTGTCCTTACATACACAGTAACACCAAGTACTGAGAGCTACACCCAGCATACTGAGGAGAAATGGTACTGTGCGTGTGTCCTTACATACACAGTAACACCAAGTACTGAGAACTACACCCAGCATACTGAGGAGAAATGGTACTGTGCGTGTGTCCTTACATACACAGTAACACCAAGTACTGAGAACTACATCCAGCATACTGAGGAGATATGGTACTGTGCGCGTGTCCTTACATACACAGTAACACCAAGTACTGAGAGCTACACCCAGCATACTGAGGAGATATGGTACTGTGCGCGTGTCCTTACATACACAGTAACACCAAGTACTGAGAGCTACACCCAGCATACTGAGGAGATATGGTACTGTGCGTGTGTCCTTACATACACAGTAACACCAAGCACTGAGAGCTACACCCAGCATACTGAGGAGATATGGTACTGTGCGTGTGTCCTTACATACACAGTAACAGCAAGTACTGAGAACTACACCCAGCATACTGAGGAGATAGGGTACTGTGCGTGTGTCCTTACATACACAGTAACACCAAGTACTGAGAGCTACACCCAGCATACTGAGGAGATATGGTACTGTGCGTGTGTCCTTACATACACAGTAACAGCAAGTACTGAGAACTACACCCAGCATACTGAGGAGAAATGGTACTGTGCGTGTGTCCTTACATACACAGTAACAGCAAGTACTGAGAACTACACCCAGCATACTGAGGAGATATGGTACTGTGCGTGTGTCCTTACATACACAGTAACAGCAAGCACTGAGAACTACACCCAGCATACTGAGGAGATATGGTACTGTGCGTGTGTCCTTACATACACAGTAACACCAAGTACTGAGAACTACACCCAGCATACTGAGGAGATATGGTACTGTGCGTGTGTCCTTACATACACAGTAACACCAAGTACTGAGAACTACACCCAGCATACTGAGGAGATATGGTACTGTGCGTGTGTCCTTACATACACAGTAACAGCAAGTACTGAGAGCTACACCCAGCATACTGAGGAGATATGGTACTGTGCGTGTGTTCTTACATACACAGTAACACCAAGTACTGAGAACTACACCCAGCATACTGAGGAGATATGGTACTGTGCGTGTGTCCTTACATACACAGTAACAGCAGGTACTGAGAACTACACCCAGCATACTGAGGAGATATGGTACTGTGCGTGTGTCCTTACATACACAGTAACACCAAGCACTGAGAACTACACCCAGCATACTGAGGAGATATGGTACTGTGCGTGTGTCCTTACATACACAGTAACACCAAGCACTGAGAACTACACCCAGCATACTCAGGAGAAATGGTACTGTGCGTGTGTCCTTACATACACAGTAACACCAAATACTGAGAACTACACCCAGCATACTGAGGAGATATGGTACTGTGCGTGTGTCCTTACATACACAGTAACACCAAGTACTGAGAGCTACACCCAGCATACTGAGGAGATATGGTACTGTGCGTGTGTCCTTACATACACAGTAACAGCAAGTACTGAGAACTACACCCAGCACACTGAGGAGATATGGTACTGTGCGTGTGTCCTTACATACACAGTAACAGCAAGTACTGAGAGCTACACCCAGCATACTGAGGAGATATGGTACTGTGCGTGTGTCCTTACATACACAGTAACACCAAGCACTGAGCGCTACACCCAGCACACTGAGGAGATATGGTACTGTGCGTGTGTCCTTACATACACAGTAACACCAAGTACTGAGAGCTACACCCAGCACACTGAGGAGATATGGTACTGTGCGTGTGTCCTTACATACACAGTAACAGCAAGTACTGAGAGCTACACCCAGCATACTGAGGAGATAGGGTACTGTGCGTGTGTCCTTACATACACAGTAACACCAAGTACTGAGAGCTACACCCAGCACACTGAGGAGATAGGGTACTGTGCGTGTGTCCTTACATACACAGTAACAGCAAGTACTGAGAGCTACACCCAGCATACTGAGGAGATATGGTACTGTGCGTGTGTCCTTACATACACAGTAACACCAAGCACTGAGAGCTACACCCAGCATACTGAGGAGATAGGGTACTGTGCGTGTGTCCTTACATACACAGTAACACCAAGCACTGAGAACTACACCCAGCATACTGAGGAGATATGGTACTGTGCGTGTGTCCTTACATACACAGTAACACCAAGTACTGAGAACTACACCCAGCATACTGAGGAGAAATGGTACTGTGCGTGTGTCCTTACATCCACAGTAACACCAAGTACTGAGAGCTACACCCAGCATACTGAGGAGATATGGTACTGTGCGTGTGTCCTTACATACACAGTAACACCAAGTACTGAGAGCTACACCCAGCATACTGAGGAGATATGGTACTGTGCGTGTGTCCTTACATACACAGTAACACCAAGTACTGAGAGCTACACCCAGCACACTGAGGAGATATGGTACTGTGCGTGTGTCCTTACATACACAGTAACACCAAGTACTGAGAGCTACACCCAGCACACTGAGGAGATATGGTACTGTGCGCGTGTCCTTACATACACAGTAACACCAAGTACTGAGAACTACACCCAGCATACTGAGGAGAAATGGTACTGTGCGTGTGTCCTTACATACACAGTAACACCAAGTACTGAGAACTACACCCAGCATACTGAGGAGATATGGTACTGTGCGTGTGTCCTTACATCCACAGTAACACCAAGCACTGAGAGCTACACCCAGCATACTGAGGAGATAGGGTACTGTGCGTGTGTCCTTACATACACAGTAACACCAAGTACTGAGAACTACACCCAGCATACTGAGGAGATATGGTACTGTGCGTGTGTCCTTACATACACAGTAACAGCAAGTACTGAGAGCTACACCCAGCTTACTGAGGAGATATGGTACTGTGCGTGTGTCCTTACATACACAGTAACAGCAAGTACTGAGAGCTACACCCAGCATACTGAGGAGATATGGTACTGTGCGTGTGTCCTTACATACACAGTAACACCAAGTACTGAGAACTACACCCAGCATACTGAGGAGAAATGGTACTGTGCGTGTGTCCTTACATACACAGTAACACCAAGTACTGAGAACTACACCCAGCATACTGAGGATATATGGTACTGTGCGTGTGTCCTTACATACACAGTAACACCAAGTACTGAGAACTACACCCAGCATACTGAGGAGATATGGTACTGTGCGTGTGTCCTTACATACACAGTAACACCAAGTACTGAGAACTACACCCAGCATACTGAGGAGATATGGTACTGTGCGCGTGTCCTTACATACACAGTAACACCAAGTACTGAGAGCTACACCCAGCATACTGAGGAGATATGGTACTGTGCGTGTGTCCTTACATACACAGTAACACCAAGTACTGAGAGCTACACCCAGCATACTGAGGAGATATGGTACTGTGCGTGTGTCCTTACATACACAGTAACAGCAAGTACTGAGAGCTACACCCAGCATACTGAGGAGATATGGTACTGTGCGTGTGTCCTTACATACACAGTAACAGCAAGTACTGAGAGCTACACCCAGCATACTGAGGAGAAATGGTACTGTGCGTGTGTCCTTACATACACAGTAACACCAAGTACTGAGAGCTACACCCAGCATACTGAGGAGATATGGTACTGTGCGTGTGTCCTTACATACACAGTAACACCAAGTACTGAGAGCTACACCCAGCATACTGAGGAGAAATGGTACTGTGCGTGTGTCCTTACATACACAGTAACAGCAAGTACTGAGAGCTACACCCAGCATACTGAGGAGATATGGTACTGTGCGTGTGTCCTTACATACACAGTAACACCAAGTACTGAGAGCTACACCCAGCATACTGAGGAGAAATGGTACTGTGCGCGTGTCCTTACATACACAGTAACAGCAAGTACTGAGAGCTACACCCAGCATACTGAGGAGATATGGTACTGTGCGCGTGTCCTTACATTCACAGTAACACCAAGTACTGAGAACTACACCCAGCATACTGAGGAGATATGGTACTGTGCGTGTGTCCTTACATACACAGTAACAGCAGGTACTGAGAGCTACACCCAGCATACTGAGGAGATATGGTACTGTGCGCGTGTCCTTACATACACAGTAACAGCAAGTACTGAGAGCTACACCCAGCATACTGAGGAGATATGGTACTGTGCGCGTGTCCTTACATACACTGTAACACCAAGTACTGAGAGCTACACCCAGCATACTGAGGAGATATGGTACTGTGCGTGTGCCCTTACATACACTGTAACACCAAGTACTGAGAGCTACACCCAGCATACTGAGGAGATATGGTACTGTGCGTGTGCCCTTACATACACAGTAACACCAAGTACTGAGAGCTACACCCAGCATACTGAGGAGACATGGTACTGTGCGTGTGTCCTTACATACACAGTAACAGCAAGTACTGAGAGCTACACCCAGCATACTGAGGAGAAATGGTACTGTGCGTGTGTCCTTACATACACAGTAACAGCAAGTACTGAGAGCTACACCCAGCATACTGAGGAGATATGGTACTGTGCGTGTGTCCTTACATACACAGTAACAGCAAGTACTGAGAGCTACACCCAGCATACTGAGGAGATATGGTACTGTGCGCGTGTCCTTACATTCACAGTAACACCAAGTACTGAGAACTACACCCAGCATACTGAGGAGATATGGTACTGTGCGCGTGTCCTTACATACACAGTAACAGCAAGTACTGAGAGCTACACCCAGCATACTGAGGAGATATGGTACTGTGCGCGTGTCCTTACATACACAGTAACAGCAAGTACTGAGAGCTACACCCAGCATACTGAGGAGATATGGTACTGTGCGTGTGTCCTTACATACACAGTAACACCAAGTACTGAGAACTACACCCAGCATACTGAGGAGAAATGGTACTGTGCGTGTGTCCTTACATACAAAGTAACAGCAAGTACTGAGAACTACACCCAGCATACTGAGGAGATATGGTACTGTGCGTGTGTCCTTACATACACAGTAACATCAAGTACTGAGAACTACACCCAGCATACTGAGGAGATATGGTACTGTGCGTGTGTCCTTACATACACAGTAACACCAAGTACTGAGAACTACACCCAGCATACTGAGGAGATATGGTACTGTGCGTGTGTCCTTACATACACAGTAACACCAAGCACTGAGAGCTACACCCAGCATACTGAGGAGATATGGTACTGTGCGTGTGTCCTTACATACAAAGTAACAGCAAGTACTGAGAGCTACACCCAGCATACTGAGGAGATATGGTACTGTGCGTGTGTCCTTACATACACAGTAACACCAAGCACTGAGAGCTACACCCAGCATACTGAGGAGATATGGTACTGTGCGTGTGCCCTTACATACACAGTAACAGCAAGTACTGAGAACTACACCCAGCATACTGAGGAGATATGGTACTGTGCGTGTGTCCTTACATACACAGTAACACCAAGCACTGAGAACTACACCCAGCATACTGAGGAGATATGGTACTGTGCGTGTGTCCCTACATACACAGTAACAGCAAGCACTGAGAACTACACCCAACATACTGAGGAGATATGGTACTGTGCGTGTGTCCTTACATACACAGTAACACCAAGTACTGAGAACTACACCCAGCATACTGAGGAGATATGGTACTGTGCGTGTGTCCTTACATACACAGTAACACCAAGTACTGAGAACTACACCCAGCATACTGAGGAGATATGGTACTGTGCGTGTGTCCTTACATACACAGTAACAGCAAGTACTGAGAGCTACACCCAGCATACTGAGGAGATATGGTACTGTGCGTGTGTTCTTACATACACAGTAACACCAAGTACTGAGAACTACACCCAGCATACTGAGGAGATATGGTACTGTGCGTGTGTCCTTACATACACAGTAACAGCAGGTACTGAGAACTACACCCAGCATACTGAGGAGATATGGTACTGTGCGTGTGTCCTTACATACACAGTAACACCAAGCACTGAGAACTACACCCAGCATACTGAGGAGATATGGTACTGTGCGTGTGTCCTTACATACACAGTAACACCAAGCACTGAGAACTACACCCAGCATACTCAGGAGAAATGGTACTGTGCGTGTGTCCTTACATAGACACTAACACCAAATACTGAGAACTACACCCAGCATACTGAGGAGATATGGTACTGTGCGTGTGTCCTTACATACACAGTAACACCAAATACTGAGAACTACACCCAGCATACTGAGGAGATATGGTACTGTGCGTGTGTCCTTACATACACAGTAACACCAAGTACTGAGAGCTACACCCAGCATACTGAGGAGATATGGTACTGTGCGTGTGTCCTTACATACACAGTAACAGCAAGTACTGAGAACTACACCCAGCACACTGAGGAGATATGGTACTGTGCGTGTGTCCTTACATACACAGTAACACCAAGTACTGAGAGCTACACCCAGCATACTGAGGAGATATGGTACTGTGCGTGTGTCCTTACATACACAGTAACACCAAGCACTGAGCGCTACACCCAGCACACTGAGGAGATATGGTACTGTGCGTGTGTCCTTACATACACAGTAACACCAAGCACTGAGAGCTACACCCAGCATACTGAGGAGATATGGTACTGTGCGTGTGTCCTTACATACACAGTAACACCAAGTACTGAGAACTACACCCAGCATACTGAGGAGATAGGGTACTGTGCGTGTGTCCTTACATACACAGTAACAGCAAGTACTGAGAGCTACACCCAGCATACTGAGGAGATAGGGTACTGTGCGTGTGTCCTTACATACACAGTA
The DNA here is from genome assembly GCA_031769625.1 of Taudactylus pleione. Classification (NCBI taxonomy): domain Eukaryota; kingdom Metazoa; phylum Chordata; class Amphibia; order Anura; family Myobatrachidae; genus Taudactylus; species Taudactylus pleione. The sequence goes on along the minus strand of JAUIMM010003146.1, from coordinate 60,551 downwards.
ACACCAAGTACTGAGAGCTACACCCAGCACACTGAGGAGATAGGGTACTGTGCGTGTGTCCTTACATACACAGTAACAGCAAGTACTGAGAGCTACACCCAGCATACTGAGGAGATAGGGTACTGTGCGTGTGTCCTTACATACACAGTAACACCAAGCACTGAGAGCTACACCCAGCATACTGAGGAGATAGGGTACTGTGCGTGTGTCCTTACATACACAGTAACACCAAGCACTGAGAACTACACCCAGCATACTGAGGAGATATGGTACTGTGCGTGTGTCCTTACATACACAGTAACACCAAGTACTGAGAACTACACCCAGCATACTGAGGAGAAATGGTACTGTGCGTGTGTCCTTACATCCACAGTAACACCAAGTACTGAGAGCTACACCCAGCATACTGAGGAGATATGGTACTGTGCGTGTGTCCTTACATACACAGTAACACCAAGTACTGAGAGCTACACCCAGCATACTGAGGAGATATGGTACTGTGCGGGTGTCCTTACATACACAGTAACACCAAGTACTGAGAGCTACACCCAGCACACTGAGGAGATATGGTACTGTGCGGGTGTCCTTACATACACAGTAACACCAAGTACTGAGAGCTACACCCAGCACACTGAGGAGATATGGTACTGTGCGTGTGTCCTTACATACACAGTAACACCAAGTACTGAGAGCTACACCCAGCACACTGAGGAGATATGGTACTGTGCGCGTGTCCTTACATACACAGTAACACCAAGTACTGAGAACTACACCCAGCATACTGAGGAGATAGGGTACTGTGCGTGTGTCCTTACATACACAGTAACACCAAGTACTGAGAACTACACCCAGCATACTGAGGAGATATGGTACTGTGCGTGTGTCCTTACATACACAGTAACAGCAAGTACTGAGAGCTACACCCAGCATACTGAGGAGATATGGTACTGTGCGTGTGTCCTTACATACACAGTAACAGCAAGTACTGAGAGCTACACCCAGCATACTGAGGAGATATGGTACTGTGCGTGTGTCCTTACATACACAGTAACACCAAGTACTGAGAACTACACCCAGCATACTGAGGAGAAATGGTACTGTGCGTGTGTCCTTACATACACAGTAACACCAAGTACTGAGAACTACACCCAGCATACTGAGGAGATATGGTACTGTGCGCGTGTCCTTACATACACAGTAACAGCAAGTACTGAGAGCTACACCCAGCATACTGAGGAGATATGGTACTGTGCGTGTGTCCTTACATACACAGTAACACCAAGTACTGAGAACTACACCCAGCATACTGAGGAGATATGGTACTGTGCGTGTGTCCTTACATACACAGTAACACCAAGCACTGAGAGCTACACCCAGCATACTGAGGAGATATGGTACTGTGCGTGTGTCCTTACATACACAGTAACAGCAAGTACTGAGAACTACACCCAGCATACTGAGGAGATATGGTACTGTGCGTGTGTCCTTACATACACAGTAACACCAAGTACTGAGAACTACACCCAGCGCACTGAGGAGATATGGTACTGTGCGTGTGTCCTTACATACACAGTAACATCAAGTACTGAGAGCTACACCCAGCATACTGAGGAGATATGGTACTGTGCGTGTGTCCTTACATACACAGTAACACCAAGTACTGAGAACTACACCCAGCATACTGAGGAGATATGGTACTGTGCGTGTGTCCTTACATACACAGTAACACCAAGTACTGAGAGCTACACCCAGCATACTGAGGAGATATGGTACTGTGCGTGTGTCCTTACATACACAGTAACACCAAGTACTGAGAGCTACACCCAGCATACTGAGGAGATATGGTACTGTGCGTGTGTCCTTACATACACAGTAACAGCAAGTACTGAGAGCTACACCCAGCATACTGAGGACATATGGTACTGTGCGTGTGCCCTTACATACACAGTAACACCAAGTACTGAGAGCTACACCCAGCATACTGAGGAGATATGGTACTGTGCGTGTGCCCTTACATACACAGTAACACCAAGTACTGAGAGCTACACCCAGCATACTGAGGAGATATGGTACTGTGCGTGTGTCCTTACATACACAGTAACACCAAGTACTGAGAGCTACACCCAGCATACTGAGGAGATATGGTACTGTGCGTGTGTCCTTACATACACAGTAACACCAAGTACTGAGAGCTACACCCAGCATACTGAGGAGATATGGTACTGTGCGTGTGTCCTTACATACACAGTAACACCAAGTACTGAGAGCTACACCCAGCATACTGAGGAGATATGGTACTGTGCGTGTGTCCTTACATACACAGTAACACCAAGTACTGAGAGCTACACCCAGCATACTGAGGAGATATGGTACTGTGCGTGTGTCCTTACATACACAGTAACACCAAGTACTGAGAGCTACACCCAGCATACTGAGGAGATATGGTACTGTGCGTGTGTCCTTACATACACAGTAACACCAAGCACTGAGAGCTACACCCAGCATACTGAGGAGATATGGTACTGTGCGTGTGCCCTTACATACACAGTAACACCAAGTACTGAGAGCTACACCCAGCATACTGAGGAGATATGGTACTGTGCGTGTGTCCTTACATACACAGTAGCACCAAGTACTGAGACCTACACCCAGCATACTGAGGAGATATGGTACTGTGCGTGTGTCCTTACATACACAGTAACACCAAGTACTGAGAACTACACCCAGCATACTGAGGAGACATGGTACTGTGCGTGTGTCCTTACATACACAGTAACACCAAGCACTGAGAGCTACACCCAGCATACTGAGGAGATATGGTACTGTGCGTGTGTCCTTACATACACAGTAACACCAAGCACTGAGAGCTACACCCAGCATACTGAGGAGATATGGTACTGTGCGCGTGTCCTTACATACACAGTAACACCAAGCACTGAGAGCTACACCCAGCATACTGAGGAGATATGGTACTGTGCGCGTGTCCTTACATACACAGTAACAGCAAGTACTGAGAACTACACCCAGCATACTGAGGAGATATGGTACTGTGCGCGTGTCCTTACATACACAGTAACACCAAGTACTGAGAACTACACCCAGCATACTGAGGAGATATGGTACTGTGCGTGTGTCCTTACATACACAGTAACACCAAGTACTGAGAACTACACCCAGCACACTGAGGAGATATGGTACTATGCGTGTGTCCTTACATACACAGTAACACCAAGTACTGAGAACTACACCCAGCATACTGAGGAGAAATGGTACTGTGCGTGTGTCCTTACATACACAGTAACACCAAGTACTGAGAAGATATGGTACTGTGCGTGTGTCCTTACATACACAGTAACAGCAAGTACTGAGAGCTACACCCAGCATACTGAGGAGATATGGTACTGTGCGTGTGTCCTTACATACACAGTAACACCAAGTACTGAGAACTACACCCAGTATACTGAGGAGAAATGGTACTGTGCGTGTGTCCTTACATACACAGTAACACCAAGTACTGAGAACTACACCCAGCATACTGAGGAGATATGGTACTGTGCGTGTGTCCTTACATACACAGTAACAGCAAGTACTGAGAGCTACACCCAGCATACTGAGGAGATATGGTACTGTGCGTGTGTCCTTACATACACAGTAACATCAAGTACTGAGAACTACACCCAGCATACTGAGGAGATATGGTACTGTGCGTGTGTCCTTACATACACAGTAACATCAAGTACTGAGAACTACACCCAGCACACTGAGGAGATATGGTACTGTGCGTGTGTCCTTACATACACAGTAACACCAAGTACTGAGAACTACACCCAGCATACTGAGGAGATATGGTACTGTGCGTGTGTCCTTACATACACAGTAACACCAAGCACTGAGAACTACACCCAGCATACTGAGGAGATATGGTACTGTGCGTGTGTCCTTACATACACAGTAACAGCAAGTACTGAGAGCTACACCCAGCATACTGAGGAGATATGGTACTGTGCGTGTGCCCTTACATACACAGTAACAGCAAGTACTGAGAACTACACCCAGCATACTGAGGAGATATGGTACTGTGCGTGTGTCCTTACATACACAGTAACACCAAGCACTGAGAATTACACCCAGCATACTGAGGAGATATGGTACTGTGCGTGTGTCCTTACATACACAGTAACACCAAGCACTGAGAACTACACCCAGCATACTGAGGAGATATGGTACTGTGCGTGTGTCCTTACATACACAGTAACAGCAAGCACTGAGAACTACACCCAGCATACTGAGGAGATATGGTACTGTGCGTGTGTCCTTACATACACAGTAACACCAAGCACTGAGAATTACACCCAGCATACTGAGGAGATATGGTACTGTGCGTGTGTCCTTACATACACAGTAACACCAAGCACTGAGAACTACACCCAGCATACTGAGGAGATATGGTACTGTGCGTGTGTCCTTACATACACAGTAACAGCAAGTACTGAGAGCTACACCCAGCATACTGAGGAGATATGGTACTGTGCGTGTGTCTTTACATACACAGTAACACCAAGTACTGAGAACTACACCCAGCATACTGAGGAGATATGGTACTGTGCGTGTGTCCTTACATACACAGTAACAGCAGGTACTGAGAACTACACCCAGCATACTGAGGAGATATGGTACTGTGCGTGTGTCCTTACATACACAGTAACACCAAGTACTGAGAACTACACCCAGCATACTGAGGAGATATGGTACTGTGCGTGTGTCCTTACATACACAGTAACAGCAAGTACTGAGAACTACACCCAGCATACTGAGGAGATATGGTACTGTGCGTGTGTCCTTACATACACAGTAACAGCAAGTACTGAGAGCTACACCCAGCATACTGAGGAGATATGGTACTGTGCGTGTGTCCTTACATACACAGTAACAGCAAGTACTGAGAACTACACCCACCATACTGAGGAGAAATGGTACTGTGCGTGTGTCCTTACATACACAGTAACACCAAGCACTGAGAACTACACCCAGCATACTGAGGAGATATGGTACTGTGCGTGTGTCCTTACATACACAGTAACACCAAGCACTGAGAGCTACACCCAGCATACTGAGGAGATATGGTACTGTGCGTGTGTCCTTACATACACAGTAACAGCAAGTACTGAGAACTACACCCAGCACACTGAGGAGATATGGTACTGTGCGTGTGTCCTTACATACACAGTAACAGCAAGTACTGAGAGCTACACCCAGCATACTGAGGAGATATGGTACTGTGCGTGTGTCCTTACATACACAGTAACAGCAAGTACTGAGAGCTACACCCAGCATACTGAGGAGATATGGTACTGTGCGCGTGTCCTTACATACACAGTAACAGCAAGTACTGAGAGATACACCCAGCATACTGAGGAGATATGGTACTGTGCGTGTGTCCTTACATACACAGTAACACCAAGCACTGAGAGCTACACCCAGCATACTGAGGAGATATGGTACTGTGCGTGTGTCCTTACATACACAGTAACAGCAAGTACTGAGAGCTACACCCAGCACACTGAGGAGATATGGTACTGTGCGTGTGTCCTTACATACACAGTAACACCAAGTACTGAGAGCTACACCCAGCACACTGAGGAGATATGGTACTGTGCGTGTGTCCTTACATACACAGTAACACCAAGTACTGAGAGCTACACCCAGCACACTGAGGAGATATGGTACTGTGCGTGTGTCCTTACATACACAGTAACACCAAGTACTGAGAGCTACACCCAGCATACTGAGGAGATATGGTACTGTGCGTGTGTCCTTACATACACAGTAACACCAAGTACTGAGAGCTACACCCAGCACACTGAGGAGATAGGGTACTGTGCGTGTGTCCTTACATACACAGTAACAGCAAGTACTGAGAGCTACACCCAGCATACTGAGGAGATATGGTACTGTGCGTGTGTCCTTACATACACAGTAACACCAAGTACTGAGAGCTACACCCAGCATACTGAGGAGATATGGTACTGTGCGTGTGTCCTTACATACACAGTAACACCAAGCACTGAGAACTACACCCAGCATACTGAGGAGATATGGTACTGTGCGTGTGTCCTTACATACACAGTAACACCAAGTACTGAGAACTACACCCAGCATACTGAGGAGAAATGGTACTGTGCGTGTGTCCTTACATCCACAGTAACACCAAGCACTGAGAGCTACACCCAGCATACTGAGGAGATAGGGTACTGTGCGTGTGTCCTTACATACACAGTAACACCAAGTACTGAGAACTACACCCAGCATACTGAGGAGATATGGTACTGTGCGTGTGTCCTTACATACACAGTAACACCAAGTACTGAGAGCTACACCCAGCACACTGAGGAGATAGGATACTGTGCGTGTGTCCTTACATACACAGTAACACCAAGTAATGAGAACTACACCCAGCATACTGAGGAGATATGGTACTGTGCGTGTGTCCTTACATACACAGTAACAGCAAGTACTGAGAGCTACACCCAGCATACTGAGGAGATATGGTACTGTGCGTGTGTCCTTACATACACAGTAACACCAAGTACTGAGAACTACACCCAGCATACTGAGGAGATATGGTACTGTGCGTGTATCCTTACATACACAGTAACACCAAGCACTGAGAACTACACCCAGCATACTGAGGAGATATGGTACTGTGCGTGTGTCCTTACATACACAGTAACACCAAGCACTGAGAGCTAAACCCAGCATACTGAGGAGATATGGTACTGTGCGTGTGTCCTTACATACACAGTAACAGCAAGTACTGAGAGCTACACCCAGCATACTGAGGAGATATGGTACTGTGCGTGTGTCCTTACATACACAGTAACAGCAAGTACTGAGAACTACACCCAGCACACTGAGGAGATATGGTACTGTGCGTGTGTCCTTACATACACAGTAACAGCAAGTACTGAGAGCTACACCCAGCATACTGAGGAGATATGGTACTGTGCGTGTGTCCTTACATACACAGTAACAGCAAGTACTGAGAGCTACACCCAGCATACTGAGGAGATATGGTACTGTGCGTGTGTCCTTACATACACAGTAACAGCAAGTACTGAGAACTACACCCACCATACTGAGGAGAAATGGTACTGTGCGTGTGTCCTTACATACACAGTAACACCAAGCACTGAGAACTACACCCAGCATACTGAGGAGATATGGTACTGTGCGTGTGTCCTTACATACACAGTAACACCAAGCACTGAGAGCTAAACCCAGCATACTGAGGAGATATGGTACTGTGCGTGTGTCCTTACATACACAGTAACAGCAAGTACTGAGAGCTACACCCAGCATACTGAGGAGATATGGTACTGTGCGTGTGTCCTTACATACACAGTAACAGCAAGTACTGAGAACTACACCCAGCACACTGAGGAGATATGGTACTGTGCGTGTGTCCTTACATACACAGTAACAGCAAGTACTGAGAGCTACACCCAGCATACTGAGGAGATATGGTACTGTGCGTGTGTCCTTACATACACAGTAACAGCAAGTACTGAGAGCTACACCCAGCATACTGAGGAGATATGGTACTGTGCGCGTGTCCTTACATACACAGTAACAGCAAGTACTGAGAGCTACACCCAGCATACTGAGGAGATATGGTACTGTGCGTGTGTCCTTACATACACAGTAACACCAAGCACTGAGAGCTACACCCAGCATACTGAGGAGATATGGTACTGTGCGTGTGTCCTTACATACACAGTAACACCAAGCACTGAGAGCTACACCCAGCATACTGAGGAGATATGGTACTGTGCGCGTGTCCTTACATACACAGTAACACCAAGCACTGAGAGCTACACCCAGCATACTGAGGAGATATGGTACTGTGCGCGTGTCCTTACATACACAGTAACAGCAAGTACTGAGAACTACACCCAGCATACTGAGGAGATATGGTACTGTGCGCGTGTCCTTACATACACAGTAACACCAAGTACTGAGAACTACACCCAGCATACTGAGGAGATATGGTACTGTGCGTGTGTCCTTACATACACAGTAACACCAAGTACTGAGAACTACACCCAGCACACTGAGGAGATATGGTACTATGCGTGTGTCCTTACATACACAGTAACACCAAGTACTGAGAACTACACCCAGCATACTGAGGAGAAATGGTACTGTGCGTGTGTCCTTACATACACAGTAACACCAAGTACTGAGAAGATATGGTACTGTGCGTGTGTCCTTACATACACAGTAACAGCAAGTACTGAGAGCTACACCCAGCATACTGAGGAGATATGGTACTGTGCGTGTGTCCTTACATACACAGTAACACCAAGTACTGAGAACTACACCCAGTATACTGAGGAGAAATGGTACTGTGCGTGTGTCCTTACATACACAGTAACACCAAGTACTGAGAACTACACCCAGCATACTGAGGAGATATGGTACTGTGCGTGTGTCCTTACATACACAGTAACAGCAAGTACTGAGAGCTACACCCAGCATACTGAGGAGATATGGTACTGTGCGTGTGTCCTTACATACACAGTAACATCAAGTACTGAGAACTACACCCAGCATACTGAGGAGATATGGTACTGTGCGTGTGTCCTTACATACACAGTAACACCAAGTACTGAGAGCTACACCCAGCATACTGAGGAGATATGGTACTGTGCGTGTGTCCTTACATACACAGTAACACCAAGTACTGAGAACTACACCCAGCATACTGAGGAGATATGGTACTGTGCGTGTGTCCTTACATACACTGTAACACCAAGTACTGAGAGCTACACCCAGCATACTGAGGAGATATGGTACTGTGCGTGTGTCCTTACATACACAGTAACACCAAGTACTGAGAACTACACCCAGCATACTGAGGAGATATGGTACTGTGCGTGTGTCCTTACATACACAGTAACACCAAGTACTGAGAACTACACCCAGCATACTGAGGAGATATGGTACTGTGCGTGTGTCCTTACATACACAGTAACACCAAGTACTGAGAACTACACCCAGCATACTGAGGAGATATGGTACTGTGCGTGTGTCCTTACATACACAGTAACACCAAGTACTGAGAACTACACCCAGCATACTGAGGAGATATGGTACTGTGCGTGTGCCCTTACATACACTGTAACACCAAGTACTGAGAACTACACCCAGCATACTGAGGAGATATGGTACTGTGCGTGTGTCCTTACATACACAGTAAAACCAAGTACTGAGAGCTACACCCAGCATACTGAGGAGATATGGTACTGTGCGTGTGTCCTTACATACACAGTAACAGCAAGTACTGAGAGCTACACCCAGCATACTGAGGAGATATGGTACTGTGCGTGTGTCCTTACATACACAGTAACACCAAGTACTGAGAGCTACACCCAGCATACTGAGGAGATATGGTACTGTGCGTGTGTCCTTACATACACAGTAACACCAAGTACTGAGAACTACACCCAGTATACTGAGGAGATATGGTACTGTGCGTGTGTCCTTACATACACAGTAACACCAAGTACTGAGAACTACACCCAGCATACTGAGGAGATATGGTACTGTGCGTGTGTCCTTACATACACAGTAACACCAAGTACTGAGAACTACACCCAGCATACTGAGGAGATATGGTACTGTGCGTGTGTCCTTACATACACAGTAACACCAAGTACTGAGAACTACACCCAGCATACTGAGGAGATATGGTACTGTGCGTGTGTCCTTACATACACAGTAACACCAAGTACTGAGAGCTACACCCAGCATACTGAGGAGATATGGTACTGTGCGTGTGTCCTTACATACACAGTAACACCAAGTACTGAGAACTACACCCAGCATACTGAGGAGATATGGTACTGTGCGTGTGTCCTTACATACACAGTAACACCAAGTACTGAGAACTACACCCAGCATACTGAGGAGATATGGTACTGTGCGTGTGTCCTTACATACACAGTAACACCAAGTACTGAGAGCTACACCCAGCATACTGAGGAGAAATGGTACTGTGCGTGTGTCCTTACATACACAGTAACACCAAGTACTGAGAGCTACACCCAGCATACTGAGGAGATATGGTACTGTGCGTGTGTCCTTACATACACAGTAACACCAAGTACTGAGAGCTACACCCAGCATACTGAGGAGATATGGTACTGTGCGTGTGTCCTTACATACACAGTAACACCAAGTACTGAGAACTACACCCAGCATACTGAGGAGATATGGTACTGTGCGTGTGTCCTTACATACACAGTAACACCAAGCACTGAGAACTACACCCAGCATACTGAGGAGATATGGTACTGTGCGTGTGTCCTTACATACACAGTAACACCAAGTACTGAGAACTACACCCAGCATACTGAGGAGATATGGTACTGTGCGTGTGTCCTTACATACACAGTAACACCAAGTACTGAGAACTACACCCAGCATACTGAGGAGATATGGTACTGTGCGTGTGTCCTTACATACACAGTAACAGCAAGTACTGAGAACTACACCCAGCATACTGAGGAGATATGGTACTGTGCGTGTGTCCTTACATACACAGTAACAGCAAGTACTGAGAGCTACACCCAGCATACTGAGGAGATATGGTACTGTGCGCGTGTCCTTACATACACAGTAACAGCAAGTACTGAGAGCTACACCCAGCATACTGAGGAGATATGGTACTGTGCGTGTGTCCTTACATACACAGTAACAGCAAGTACTGAGAACTACACCCAGCATACTGAGGAGATATGGTACTGTGCGTGTGTCCTTACATACACAGTAACAGCAAGTACTGAGAACTACACCCAGCATACTGAGGAGATATGGTACTGTGCGTGTGTCCTTACATACACAGTAACAGCAAGTACTGAGAACTACACCCAGCATACTGAGGAGATATGGTACTGTGCGTGTGTCCTTACATACACAGTAACAGCAAGTACTGAGACCTACACCCAGCATACTGAGGAGATATGGTACTGTGCGTGTGTCCTTACATACACAGTAACAGCAAGTACTGAGACCTACACCCAGCATACTGAGGAGATATGGTACTGTGCGTGTGTCCTTACATACACAGTAACAGCAAGTACTGAGAACTACACCCAGCATACTGAGGAGATATGGTACTGTGCGTGTGTCCTTACATACACAGTAACAGCAAGTACTGAGAGCTACACCCAGCATACTGAGGAGATATGGTACTGTGCGTGTGTCCTTACATACACAGTAACACCAAGTACTGAGAACTACACCCAGCATACTGAGGAGATATGGTACTGTGCGTGTGTCCTTACATACACAGTAACAGCAAGTACTGAGACCTACACCCAGCATACTGAGGAGATATGGTACTGTGCGTGTATCCTTACATACACAGTAACAGCAAGTACTGAGAACTACACCCAGCATACTGAGGAGATATGGTACTGTGCGTGTGTCCTTACATACACAGTAACACCAAGTACTGAGAACTACACCCAGCATACTGAGGAGATATGGTACTGTGCGTGTGTCCTTACATACACAGTAACACCAAGTACTGAGAACTACACCCAGCATACTGAGGAGATATGGTACTGTGCGTGTGTCCTTACATACACAGTAACACCAAGCACTGAGAGCTACACCCAGCATACTGAGGAGATATGGTACTGTGCGTGTGCCCTTACATACACAGTAATGGCAGAGAAGAGTCGTGTGTGTGTGTGTAATATAAGGGTAGAGATGTGTGTATGTGTAATATAAGGGTAGAGATGTGTATAATATAAGGGTAGAGATGTGTGTGTGTAATATAAGGGTAGAGATGCGTGTGTATAATATAAGGGTAGAGATGTGTATATATAAGGGCAGAGCCGCCTATGTATAATATAGGGGCAGAGATGCGTGTGTATAATATAAGGGTAGATATGTGTATAATATAAGGGTAGAGATGTGTGCATATATAAGGGCAGAGACGTGTATAAATAATATATATATACTGGTAGGCAGTACTGGTGTGTACTGGCAGTGAATGGGGCTGGGGGAGGGGAGGCTGGGACAGTTGGTAGAACAGCAGCAGAAGCCCCCATCCCCCAGCCCACATCTACAACACAAAGCTGCGACCAGAGGGAGGGGGATACACAGGGGGTCTGTATACAAATGTATATGAGCTGTGCGCATCTGTATATAGGCCTCTGTGTACATCACAATGTACAGAGCACAGCTGTGATATTATCCGGGTGGGGGACAATACAGGGTCTTCTGGCCCCTGAGGGACCCCTAATATCACATACTTATCAATCTGCTGTCTCTAAAGTCTCCAAACACCATAATGGAGCATTACACTGGGGCATAGAGTATTACACTGAGGCATAGAGTATTACACTGGGGCATAGAGCATGGGGCATTACACTGGGGCATAGAGCATTACACTGGGGCATGGAGCATTACACTGGGGCATAGAGCATTACACTGGGGCATGGAGCATTACACTGGGGCATAGAGCATTACACTGGGGCATGGAGCATTACACTGGGGCATAGAGCATGGAGCATTACACTGGGGCATGGAGCATTACACTGGGGCATGGAGCATTACACTGGGGCATAGAGCATGGGGCATTACACTGGGGCATAGAGCATGGGGCATTACACTGGGGCATGGAGCATTACACTGGGGCATAGAGCATTACACTGGGGCATAGAGTATTACACTGGGGCATAGAGCATGGGGCATTACACTGGGGCATGGAGCATTACACTGGGGCATGGAGCATTACACTGGGGCATAGAGCATGGAGCATTACACTGGGACATGGAGCATTACACTGGGGCATGGAGCATTACACTGGGGCATAGAGCATGGGGCATTACACTGGGGCATAGAGCATGGGGCATTACACTGGGGCATGGAGCATTACACTGGGGCATGGAGCATTACACTGGGGCATAGAGCATGGAGCATTACACTGGGGCATGGAGCATTACACTGGGGCATGGAGCATTACACTGGGGCATAGAGCATTACACTGGGGCATGGAGCATTACACTGGGGCATGGAGTATAACACTGGGGCATAGAGTATTACACTGGGGCATAGAGCATGGGGCATTACACTGGGGCATGGAGCATTACACTGGGGCATAGAGCATTACACTGGGGCATGGAGCATTACACTGGGGCATAGAGCATGGAGCATTACACTGGGGCATGGAGCATTACACTGGGGCATGGAGCATTACACTGGGGCATAGAGCATGGGGCATTACACTGGGGCATAGAGCATGGGGCATTACACTGGGGCATGGAGCATTACACTGGGGCATAGAGCATTACACTGGGGCATAGAGTATTACACTGGGGCATAGAGCATGGGGCATTACACTGGGGCATGGAGCATTACACTGGGGCATGGAGCATTACACTGGGGCATAGAGCATGGAGCATTACACTGGGGCATGGAGCATTACACTGGGGCATAGAGCATGGGGCATTACACTGGGGCATAGAGCATGGGGCATTACACTGGGGCATGGAGCATTACACTGGGGCATAGAGCATGGAGCATTACACTGGGGCATGGAGCATTACACTGGGGCATGGAGCATTACACTGGGGCATAGAGCATTACACTGGGGCATGGAGCATTACACTGGGGCATGGAGTATAACACTGGGGCATAGAGTATTACACTGGGGCATAGAGCATGGGGCATTACACTGGGGCATGGAGCATTACACTGGGGCATAGAGCATGGAGCATTACACTGGGGCATGGAGCATTACACTGGGGCATGGAGCATTGCACTGGGGCATAGAGCATTACACTGGGGCATGGAGCATTACACTGGGGCATGGAGTATAACACTGGGGCATAGAGCATGGAGCATTGCACTGGGGCATAGAGCATTACACTGGGGCATGGAGCATTACACTGGGGCATGGAGCATTACACTGGGGCATGGAGTATAACACTGGGGCATAGAGCATGGAGCATTACACTGGGGCATGGAGCATTACACTGGGGCATGGAGCATTACACTGGGGCATAGAGCATTGCACTGGGGCATAGAGTATTACACTGGGGCTTAGAGCATTGCACTGGGGCATAGAGTATTACACTGGGGCATGGAGCAGTACACTGGGGCATGGAGTATTACACTGGGGCATAGAGCATGGAGCATTACACTGGGGCATAGAGTATAACACTGGGGCATAGAGCATCACACTGGGGCATGGAGTATAACACGGGCATGGGGCATTACACCGGGGCATGGAGTATAACACTGGGGCATAGAGTATTGCATTGGGGCATAGAGCATGGAGCATTACACTGGGGCATGGAGCACTACACTGAGGCATAGAGTATTACACCGGGGCATAGAGCATGGAGCATTACACTGGGGCATGGAGCATTACACTGGGGCATAGAGCATTACACTGGGGCATGGAGCATTACACTGGGGCATAGAGCATGGAGCATTACACTGGGGCATGGAGCATTACACTGGGGCATGGAGCATTACACTGGGGCATAGAGCATGGGGCATTACACTGGGGCATAGAGCATGGGGCATTACACTGGGGCATGGAGCATTACACTGGGGCATAGAGCATTACACTGGGGCATAGAGTATTACACTGGGGCATAGAGCATGGGGCATTACACTGGGGCATGGAGCATTACACTGGGGCATGGAGCATTACACTGGGGCATAGAGCATGGAGCATTACACTGGGGCATGGAGCATTACACTGGGGCATAGAGCATGGGGCATTACACTGGGGCATAGAGCATGGGGCATTACACTGGGGCATGGAGCATTACACTGGGGCATGGAGCATTACACTGGGGCATAGAGCATGGAGCATTACACTGGGGCATGGAGCATTACACTGGGGCATGGAGCATTACACTGGGGCATAGAGCATTACACTGGGGCATGGAGCATTACACTGGGGCATGGAGTATAACACTGGGGCATAGAGTATTACACTGGGGCATAGAGCATGGGGCATTACACTGGGGCATGGAGCATTACACTGGGGCATAGAGCATGGAGCATTACACTGGGGCATGGAGCATTACACTGGGGCATGGAGCATTGCACTGGGGCATAGAGCATTACACTGGGGCATGGAGCATTACACTGGGGCATGGAGTATAACACTGGGGCATAGAGCATGGAGCATTGCACTGGGGCATAGAGCATTACACTGGGGCATGGAGCATTACACTGGGGCATGGAGCATTACACTGGGGCATGGAGTATAACACTGGGGCATAGAGCATGGAGCATTACACTGGGGCATGGAGCATTACACTGGGGCATGGAGCATTACACTGGGGCATAGAGCATTGCACTGGGGCATAGAGTATTACACTGGGGCTTAGAGCATTGCACTGGGGCATAGAGTATTACACTGGGGCATGGAGCAGTACACTGGGGCATGGAGTATTACACTGGGGCATAGAGCATGGAGCATTACACTGGGGCATAGAGTATAACACTGGGGCATAGAGCATCACACTGGGGCATGGAGTATAACACGGGCATGGGGCATTACACCGGGGCATGGAGTATAACACTGGGGCATAGAGTATTGCATTGGGGCATAGAGCATGGAGCATTACACTGGGGCATGGAGCACTACACTGAGGCATAGAGTATTACACCGGGGCATAGAGCATGGAGCATTACACTGGGGCACGGAGCATTACACTGTGGCACGGAGCACTGCACTGGGGCACAGAGCACTACACTGGGGCATAGAGCATTACACTAGGGTATGGAGTATAACACTGGGGCATGGAGCATTATACTGGGGCATAGAGTATTACACTGGGGCATAGAGCATGGAGTATAACACTGGGGAATAGAGCATTACACTAGGGCATGGAGTATAACACTGGGGCACGGAGCACTACACTGGGGCACTGAGTATAATACTGTGGCACAGAGCATTACACCTGGGGCACAGAGCATTACACTGGGGCACAGAGCAATACACTGGGGCACGGAGTAGAACACTGGGGCACAGAGCATTACACTGGGGCACAGAGCATTACACTGGGGCACGGAGTAGAACACTGGGGCACAGAGCATTACACTGGGGCACGGAGTATAACACTGGGGCACAGAGCATTACACTGGGGCACGGAGTATAACACTGGGGCACAGAGCATTACACTGGGGCACAGAGCATTACACTGGGGCACAGAGCATTACACTGGGGCACGGAGCAGTACATTGGGGCATGGAGTATTACACTGGGGCACGGAGCATTACACTAGGGCACGGAGTATAACACTGGGGCACAGAGCATTACACTGGGGCACAGAGCATTACACTGGGGCACAGAGCATTACACTGGGGCACGGAGCATTACATTGGGGCACGGAGCATTACATTGGGGCACGGAGCATTACATTGGGGCATGGAGTATTACACTGGGGCACGGAGCATTACACGAGGGCACGGAGTATAACACTGGGCCACGGAGCATTACACTAGGGCATGGAGCATTACACTGGGGAACAGTCAATCTGTTGCCAGGGATTTAAGAGACTATTTCGATTAATGTTGTGCTCCTGTTCATGAATACGCCATGCTTATTTTCCAATTGGCTTGTTTTTGAGATATGCATATGTCTTTAATATTTATGAAAAATTAAATTAAACAATGTTAAATAGATATGTTATCCCTGATATCTTTCTTCCATTACCTGAATATCCTGGTGGAACCGTTCACCCCGTTCTTGGCTTAAATCTCCTAGATTGGACGGGAAGTGATCTAAATAGCTGTACAAAAAATATACTTAAATACTCATGTTGGCACCTACTTTCTGGAAACATTGTAGCATGTTGTGGACTAATTCATGATAGTTTTCTGCCTTGTGATTGCCTACAAATTTTTGTATGACAGACACATAACTCAGCCATGCTTCAGGTTCGGTTTCAGTCATAGACGTGGTAAAATTTGGATCCTTCACCAGTTTCCGTATCTGTGGCCGTCAAAAATTCCTGCCTTTAATTTTTCAATGCGAAGAGATGGAAATGTTCAACAAATATACGTGAAACAATCGCCTGACTTGTCCAATGCTTTTACAAATTGTTTCATTAAACCCAGTGTGATATGGAGAGGCGGCAGGATGATTTTATTCCTGTCGATTAAGGGCTCATGAATGATGTTGGCTTCTCCTACAGTTATAACTTCTCTTGGAGGCCATACGGATTGCCGCCAGTGCTTTTGTTATACATGACTATCATATAAGCATATGTGACAAGGATACTTAGTATATCCACTTTGCTGCCCAAGAAGAAAGTTTTTACCATTTTTAAATTGACACAAACAGACACCGATGCTGAGAATAAGCTATTTTTTTTCTAATGGCGCGTACACATGGTACGAATAAAATGAACGATAACGATATTGATCTTACAGTTATCGTTCATATTGTGCATTTTTTTCGGTGCCCAATGACCTGTGATGCGCGGGTAGGTATGGACGATATTGCATGCAGGCCAACCTGGTCGATAGTGAGCAAATTACTATAGGGACCCGCGATTGTTGATCACGGATCGCTATAGATGTTGGTGGTGTACTGGATGATCGATATCGATCGTCCAGCACACCCAGGAGATCGTACAGCATTATCGTTATCGATCGTCCAATGTGTACGCACCATAAGACTAAACTTGATATTTTCATACTGTTCTTTAAGTTTCGTTGAATGACCGATAGGAATCAAGGCAAATTTATTCCCATTGTGCAGTAATACGCATTTTAAGCTCCTTTTAGAACTATCCAAAAAGAGCCGCCAGGCTTCTGCTCGATATCCTGGTAAACGCATCATCTGGAGAAGTTCCGGAATATTGTTGCAATACACAAGATGGTTATCTTGGCTAGAGAACGGCAGTATGGCTTGCTCTCTATTTCGATACGACGTTATAGTAACATCTCACAAGCGGGTCGATGGTCCCCACTGCACATGCTCCGCCTCCGGCGTGCGCATGCGCGAGACCCGTCCAGCGATGGCAGCTCAGTCGCTACGGGTCTTGCTACAAGACGGAGCTGATGTAGATGGTGAGTGACAGCTCACCCCGTTTTGTAGGCGGGGAGGGGGGGTGGCTTCACAAACGCAGGCGTTCCCTTAGGAACGCCTGATGTTTGCGGGCGGCCCTACTGGCATCACTAGTGCATGAAGTCCACTCGGGTTTGCGGGAGCTGAGACCCTACCACAGGATCTCGTCGCAAGCCCGATGGTCGCGATAATCGCAACGGACTCCAGGCCGCTCACACAAGCTGTGGGTGGTCACACACAGCTTTGCGAGCGGGCTGGAGTAAAAAAAACAAAACGCCCTGATTCAGAGCGAGCGGCTATGAATCAGGCCCTAGGTCCTTTTCGATCACCTTTAGTCCAATTGCGGAGTGATTCCACGCAGGTTTTACAAACTTTGTCAGGCACAGAAATCTTGTCTTGCTGGCTTATGTGACGTAGAATGTAAGCCCGATACGCTTGTTTTACGCATAAAGGGCCTGATTCAGAGCCGGTCACTATTTGCGGTCGTTCGTTCTAAAAATAGGGCTGGCTATTCAAATGAACCGTTCGCTCTTTGTGGTCTGTTCACGCCTCTAGGTCTGAACGAGCGAACAAAACTTGCGGTCGTTTTTTGGGAAACTACGCCCCCTGGCCGCTCGCATCCTACGTCATGTCCGCTATTTATTAGATTAATCGAGTACATCGACCAGCGTATGAACTGCTCGCTATTCTTGTGGTTGGTTTTTGCTACCACAATCTTGCGAGCAGTTCTGGCTATAAAATAACCCAGTGACGTGGTCAATGACGCTGCTGTAATAATTATGCACACCCATAAAACGCCCGTTTTGACCTTTAAGCACGTCTGCGATCGGATCTCCACTCCCCGTTTTCAAGCACCTTCCCCTGTTACCACCCACATACGCCTCCTCCTGTCACTCAAATTATCAGGCATTCGCTAATTTGCGAGCACATGAATTTCGACCGCACTGACTGGTTCGCGCATGCGTATAACGGTCCGTACAGTTTGGCAAACATCGCTCGGAGTGAACGAGCGGCCGCTTACGAGCGGCTCTGAATCAGGCCCAAAGTTATATTTTTTCTTTCTTTTGCAACACTATATTGGCCACAAATATAACAAAAAACATCAGGGATGTTAGTAGACCGTCTCCAAGAAGAACTCATTTTTATGGCGAAAACGTTGTTTCACACTATGGGCCGTATTCAATTAGCGGCGAAAAGCCGCAATCTGCAAAAAAGTATCTCTGATGACATCTTTTCGCCCGGCGGAAACTTTTCGCCGTATTCAAATGCAAAGACTTTTCGCGTACGTGGAAAGTCAATGCAATGTAATAATTCAAAAAAGTTTTGCCTATGAGTACGGAACAGAGCACAGACTTGCGAGTTTGGGGTGCAAAGGTGCGGAAACCACTCTGTACCTTTTGGACAGTTCCCCAAAAGATAACTGTGTCAAAAAAAAAGAGGAACACTCCAAAAAAGCACTTTGTACTTTTTCGACCCCATTTTCAAAGTGGGGATACAAAAGCAAAAACTAGCGAAATAGACTTTTGGGGGGTCTGATAGCATGGGGGTGGCATTTTTTTTATTGCAGGTATTTGCTGAAGGTGCGTTTTTTGCAGCACTTTAAACTTGACTTTAGTGTTAGTCCCCATTTTCATGTACCCCAAATGTGACAGGAATACTTATTTTCACCTAAAAAAAAGGCTTAATGCTATTCTTCACCACTTGTGCAAAGACGCTATTTTGGAGCAATTGACAGCACATAAGTACCCCAAATAGCTTCAGTAGGGCTAATCGGGGACATCTACATTGATCCCCAATGTTAGTGCATCTTTTGGGGGGTGACAGGCCCCAATTCGCCTGTTAGTTTTGCCGGGAAGTGTTTTCGCGTCCTTTGGAATTGAATACGGCAAATAGCGGGGGCGCGCACAATAAGATTCCGCGGCTAAAATATGCGAAGTCGGCGAAAAGTGCAGCATGCAAAAAAGTATCGCGGGTGCAAAACTAATTGAATACGGCCCATTCAGTGCTAACAACCAACACGCCATCATCACTCACAACAATCACACACACCATTGCATGCACCATGACACCCCACTATCACACGCACCACGACACCCCACTATCACACGCACATGATACCTCACATGCACCATGACACCCCACTATCACACGCACCATTGCATGCACCATGACACCCCACTATCACACGCACCATTGCATGCACCATGACACGCCATCATCACACACACCACGACACCCCACAATTACATGCACCACGACACCCCACTATCACACGAACATGATACCTCACATGCACCATGACACGCCATCATCACACACACCACGACACCCCACTATCACACGCACCATGATACGCCATCATCACGTGCACCATGACACCCCACTGTCAAACGCACCATGACACCCCACTATCACACGCACCATGATACGTCATCATCACATGCACCATGACACGCCATCATCACACGCACCATTGCAAACACCATGACATGCCATCATCACACGCACCATTGCAAACACCATGACACCCCACAATCACTTGCACCATGACACCCCACATGCACCATGACACCCCACTATCACACACACCATGACACGCCATCATCACACGCACCATGACACCCCACTATCACATGCAACATGACACCCCACTATCACATGCACCATGACACCCCACATGCACCATGACACGCCATCATCACACGCACTATCACATGCACCATGACACCGCACATGCACCATGACACCCCACTATCACACGCACCATGACACGCCACTATCACACGCACCATGACACGCCTCTATCACACGCACCATGACACGCCACCATCGCAGAGATGCTGAAAGTGCATCTCATCGTTGCACAGTCAGACGCAGGTAACTGCATCAGGAGAGGGGCTGGTACTAGCATTTGCATATTATCGCAGCCGCGCCTCTGTCAATAGGTACACTAGCGGACTCCGCAGCGTCCACCTCTTAATTAGCACATTTGCTATCATTGTCATACTTCTGATTTACTGTGTACAATATACTGTGCCACATAAATCTATGACATCACAGCTTCTCACAGTATATATATTACAGTATACGGTCCCCCTCTCTCCCTATATATTACAGTATACGGTCCCCCTCTCTTTATATATTACAGTATAGTAGTATACGGTCCCCCTCTCTCCTTATGTATTACAGTATACGGTCCCCTCTCTCCCTATATATTACAGTGTACGGTCCCCCTCTCTCTATATATTTCCGTATACGGTCCCCCTCTCCTTATATATTACAGTATACAGTCCACCCTCTCCTTATATATTACAGTATACGGTCCCCCTCTCTCCCTATATATTACAGTATACGGTCCCCCTCTCTCTATATATTTCCGTATACGGTCCCCCTCTCCTTATATATTACAGTATATGGTCCCCCCTCTCCTTATATAATACAGTATACAGTCCCTCTTCTCCTTATATATTACAGTATACAGTACCCCTCTCTTCCTATATATTACAGTATACGGTCCCCTCTCTCCCTATATATTACAGTGTACGGTCCCCCTCTCTCTATATATTTCCGTATACGGTCCCCCTCTCCTTATATATTACAGTATATAGTCCACCCTCTCCTTATATATTACAGTATACGGTCCCCCTCTCTCCCTATATATTACAGTATACGGTACCCCTCTCTCTATATATTTCCGTATACGGTCCCCCTCTCCTTATATATTACAGTATACGGTCCCCCCTCTCCTTATATAATACAGTATACAGTCCCCCCTCTCCTTATATATTACAGTATACAGTACCCCTCTCTTCCTATATATTACAGTATACGGTCCCCCTCTCCCTATATATTTCTGTATACGGTCCCCCCTCTCCTTATATATTACAGTATATGGTCCCCCCTCTCCTTATATATTACAGTATACGGTCCCCCTCTCCTTATATATTACAGTATACGGTCCCCCTCTCCCTATATATTTCTGTATACGGTCCCCCCTCTCCTTATATATTACAGTATATGGTCCCCCCTCTCCTTATATATTACAGTATACAGTCCCCCTCTCTCCCTATATATTACAGTATACGGTCCCCCTCTCTCCATATATATTACAGTATACAGTCCCCCTCTCTCCCTATGTATTACAGTATAAAGTCACCCTCTCTCCTTATATATTACAGTATTCAGTCCCCCCTTTCCTTATATATTAACAGTATACAGTCCCCCTCTCCTTATATATTACAGTATACGGTCCCCCTCTCTTCTTATATATTACAGTATACGGTCCCCCTCTCTCCTTATATATTACAGTATACGGTCCCCCTCTCCTTATATATTACAGTATACAGTCCCCCTCTCTCCTTATATATTACAGTATTCAGTCCCCCCTTTCCTTATATATTACAGTATACAGTCCCCCTCTCTCCCTATATATTACAGTATACGGTCCCCCTCTCTCCCTATATATTACAGTATACGGTCCCCCTCTCTCCCTATATATTACAGTATATGGTCCCCCTCTCCTTATATATTACAGTATACAGTCCCCCTCTCTACTTATATATTACAGTATTCAGTCCCCCCTTTCCTTATATATTACAGTATACAGTCCCCCTCTCCTTATATATTACAGTATACAGTCCCCCTCTCTACTTATATATTACAGTATTCAGTCCCCGCTTTCCTTATATATTACAGTATACAGTCCCCTTCTCCTTATATATTACAGTATACAGTCCCCCTCTCTCCTTATATATTACAGTATACAGTCCTCCTCTCCTTATAAATTACAGTATACGGTCCCCCTCTCTCCCTATATATTATAGTATACAGTCCCCCTCTCTCCTTATACATTATAGTATACGGTCCCCCTATCTCCTTATATATTGCAGTATACGGTCCCCCTCTCTCCCTATATATTACAGTATACGGTCCCCCTCTCCTTATATATTACAGTATACAGTCCCCCTCTCTCCTTATATATTACAGTATACAGTCCCCCTCTCTCTTTATATATTATAGTATACAGTCCACCTCTCCTTATAAATTACAGTATACGGTCCCCCTCTCTCCCTATATATTATAGTATACAGTCCCCCTCTCCTTATAAATTACAGTACACGGTCCCCCTCTCTCCCTATATATTATAGTATACAGTCCCCCTCTCTCCTTATATATTATAGTATACGGTCCCCCTCTCTCTTTATATATTACAGTATACGGTCCCCTCTCTCCCTATATATTACAGTGTACGGTCCACCCTCTCCTTATATATTACAGTATACGGTCCCCCTGTCTTCCTATAAATTACAGTATACGATCCCCCTCTCTCCTTAAATATTACAGTATATGGTCCCCCTGTCTTCCTATAAATTACAGTATACGGTCCCCTCTCTCCTTATATATTACAGTATACGGTCCCCTCTCTCCTTACATATCACAGTATACAGTCCCCCTCTCTCCTTATATATTACAGTATACAGTCCCCCTCTCCTTATATATTACAGTATACGGTCCCCCTCTCTACTTATATATTAGTATAAAGTCCGGCCTCTCCTTATATTACAGTATACAGTCCCCTCTATCCCTATATAATACAGTATACAGTCCCCCCTCTCCTTATATATTACAGTATTCAGTCCCCCCTTTCCTTATATATTACAGTATACAGTCCCCCTCTCTTCTTATATATTACAGTATACGGTCCCCCTCTCTCCCTATATATTACAGTATACGGTCCCCCTCTCCTTATATATTACAGTATACAGTCCCCCTCTCTACTTATATATTACAGTGTTCAGTCCCCCCTTTCCTTATATATTACAGTATACAGTCCCCCTCTCCTTATATATTACAGTATACAGTCCCCCTCTCTCCTTATATATTGCAGTATACAGTCCTCCTCTCCTTATAAATTACAGTATACGGTCCCCCTCTCTCCCTATATATTATAGTATACAGTCCCCCTCTCTCCTTATACATTATAGTATACGGTCCCCCTATCTCCTTATATATTGCAGTATACGGTCCCCCTCTCTCCCTATATATTACAGTATACGGTCCCCCTCTCCTTATATATTACAGTATACAGTCCCCCTCTCTCCTTATAAATTATAGTATACAGTCCACCTCTCCTTATAAATTAGAGTATACGGTCCCCCTCTCTCCCTATATATTATAGTATACAGTCCCCCTCTCATTATAAATTACAGTATACGGTCCCCCTCTCTCCCTATATATTATAGTATACAGTCCCCCTATCTCCTTATATATTACAGGATACATTCCCCCTCTCTCTTTATATATTACAGTATAGTAGTATACGGTCCCCCCTCTCCTTATATATTACAGTATATGGTCCCCTCTCTCCTTATATATTACAGTATACAGTCCCCCATCTCCCTATATATTACAGTATACGGTCCCCCCCTCTCCTTCTATATTACAGTATATGGTCCCCTCTCTCCTTATATATTACAGTATACAGTCCCCCATCTCCCTATATATTACAGTTTACGGTCCCCCCCTCTCCTTCTATATTACAGTATATGGTCCCCTCTCTCCTTATATATTACAGTATACAGTCCCCCCTCTCCCTATATATTACAGTATATGGCCTCTTTCTTTTCTCCTACAATGTCCAGGAGGATCCTGAATTATGGCCAGAAAGTAGACCACACTCTCAGATCCTGTAAACTTCTGCAGCTCACTAGAAATCGGGTTACCATGGTCCCACATCCTGCTGCACGATGAGGCAAGCCACGTGACCATGCACTAGCCCTCTCTGTAACACACTGCCCCCTCTCTCTCCATATATATAACAGTATAAAGTCACCCTCTCTCCTTATATATTACAGTATTCAGTCCCCCCTTTCCTTATATATTAACAGTATACAGTCCCCCTCTCCTTATATATTACAGTATACGGTCCCCCTCTCTTCTTATATATTACAGTATTCGGTACCCCTCTCTCCTTATATATTACAGTATACAGTCCCCGTCTCCTTATATATTACAGTATACAGTCCCCCTCTCTCCTTATATATTACAGTATTCAGTCCCCCCTTTCCTTATATATTACAGTATACAGTCCCCCTCTCTCCTTATATATTACAGTATACGGTCCCCCTCTCTCCCTATATATTACAGTATATGGTCCCCCTCTCCTTATATATTACAGTATACAGTCTCCCTCTCTACTTATATATTACAGTGTTCAGTCCCCCCTTTCCTTATATATTACAGTATACAGTCCCCCTCTCCTTATATATTACAGTATACAGTCCCCCTCTCTCCTTATATATTACAGTATACAGGCCTCCTCTCCTTATAAATTACAGTATACGGTCCCCCTCTCTCCCTATATATTATAGTATACAGTCCCCCTCTCCTTATAAATTACAGTATACGGTCCCCCTCTCTCCCTATATATTATAGTATACAGTCTCCCTCTCCTTATATATTATAGAATACGGTCCCCCTCTCTCCTTATATATTATAGTATACGGTCCACCTATCTCCTTATATATTACAGGATACAGTCCCCCTCTCTCTTTATATATTACAGTATAGTAGTATACGGTCCCCCTCTCTCCTTATGTATTACAGTATACGGTCCCCTCTCTCCCTATATATTACAGTGTACGGTCCACCCTCTCCTTATATATTACAGTACACGGTCCCCCTGTCTTCCTATAAATTACAGTATACGGTCCCCCTCTCTCTTTATATATTACAGTATACGGTCCCCTCTCTCCTTATATATTACAGTATACAGTCCCCCTCTCTCCTTATATATTACAGTATACAGTCCCCCTCTCTCCTTATATATTACAGTATACGGTCCCCCTCTCCTTATATATTACAGTATACGGTCCCCCCTCTCTACTTATATATTAGTATAAAGTCCGGCCTCTCCTTATATTACAGTATACAGTCCCCTCTATCCCTATATAATACAGTATACAGTCCCCCCTCTCCTTATATATTACAGTATACAGTCCCCCTCTCTTCCTATATATTACAGTATACGGTCCCCCTCTCCCTATATATTTCCGTATACGGTCCCCCCTCTCCTTATATATTACAGTATATGGTCCCCCTTCTCCTTATATATTACAGTATACGGTCCCCCTCTCCTTATATATTACAGTATACAGTCCCCCCTCTCCTTATATATTACAGTATACAGTCCCCCCTCTCCTTATATATTACAGTATATGGTCCCCTCTCTCCTTATATATTACAGTATACAGTCCCCCATCTCCCTATATAATACAGTATACGGTCCCCCCCTCTCCTTCTATATTACAGTATATGGTCCCCTCTCTCCTTATATATTACAGTATACAGTCCCCCTCTCTCCTTATATATTACAGTATACGGTCCCCCTCTCCTTATATATTACAGTATACGGTCCCCCCTCTCTACTTATATATTAGTATAAAGTCCGGCCTCTCCTTATATTACAGTATACAGTCCCCTCTATCCCTATATAATACAGTATACAGTCCCCCCTCTCCTTATATATTACAGTATACAGTCCCCCTCTCTTCCTATATATTACAGTATACGGTCCCCCTCTCCCTATATATTTCCGTATACGGTCCCCCCTCTCCTTATATATTACAGTATATGGTCCCCCCTTCTCCTTATATATTACAGTATACGGTCCCCCTCTCCTTATATATTACAGTATACAGTCCCCCCTCTCCTTATATATTACAGTATACAGTCCCCCCTCTCCTTATATATTACAGTATATGGTCCCCTCTCTCCTTATATATTACAGTATACAGTCCCCCATCTCCCTATATAATACAGTATATGGTCCCCCCCTCTCCTTCTATATTACAGTATATGGTCCCCTCTCTCCTTATATATTACAGTATATGGTCCCCCATCTCCCTATATATTACAGTTTACGGTCCGCCCCTCTCCTTCTATATTACAGTATATGGTCCCCCCTCTCCTTATATATTACAGTATACAGTCCCCCTCTCTTCCTATATATTACAGAATACGGTCCCCCTCTCCCTATATATTTCCGTATACGGTCCCCCCTCTCCTTATATATTACAGTATATGGTCCCCCTTCTCCTTATATATTACAGTATACGGTCCCCCTCTCCTTATATATTACAGTATACAGTCCCCCCTCTCCTTATATATTACAGTATACAGTCCCCCCTCTCCTTATATATTACAGTATATGGTCCCCTCTCTCCTTATATATTACAGTATACAGTCCCCCATCTCCCTATATAATACAGTATATGGTCCCCCCCTCTCCTTCTATATTACAGTATATGGTCCCCTCTCTCCTTATATATTAGAGTATATGGTCCCCCATCTCCCTATATATTACAGTTTACGGTCCGCCCCTCTCCTTCTATATTACAGTATATGGTCCCCTCTCTCCTTATATATTACAGTATACAGTCCCCCCTCTCCCTATATATTACAGTATATGGCCTCTTTCTTTTCTCCTACAATGTCCAGGAGGATCCTGAATTATGGCCAGAAAGTAGACCACACTCTCAGATCCTGTAAACTTCTGCAGCTCACTAGAAATCGGGTTACCATGGTCCCACATCCTGCTGCACGATGAGGCAAGCCACGTGATCATGCACTAGCCCTCTCTGTAACATACTGCCCCCTCTCTCTCCATATATATTACAGTATACAGTCCCCCTCTCTCCCTATGTATTACAGTATAAAGTCACCCTCTCTCCTTATATATTACAGTATTCAGTCCCCCCTTTCCTTATATATTAACAGTATACAGTCCCCCTCTCCATATATATTACAGTATACGGTCCCCCTCTCTTCTTATATATTACAGTATACGGTCCCCCTCTCTCCTTATATATTACAGTATACGGTCCCCCTCTCCTTATATATTACAGTATACAGTCCCCTTCTCTCCTTATATATTACAGTATTCAGTCCCCCCTTTCCTGATATATTACAATATACAGTCCCCCTCTCTTCTTATATTTTATAGTATACGGTCCCCCTCTCTCCCTATATATTACAGTATACGGTCCCCCTCTATCCCTATATATTACAGTATACGGTCCCCCTCTCCTTATATATTACAGTATACGGTCCCCCTCTCTACTTATATATTAGTATAAAGTCCGGCCTCTCCTTATATTACAGTATACAGTCCCCTCTATCCCTTTATAATACAGTATACAGTCCCCCCTCTCCTTATATATTACAGTATACAGTCCCCCTCTCTTCCTATATATTACAGTATATGGTCCCCCTCTCCTTATATATTTCCGTATACGGTCCCCCTCTCCTTATATATTACAGTATATGGTCCCCCCTCTCCTTATATAATACAGTATACAGTCCCCCCTCTCCTTATATATTACAGTATACAGTACCCCTCTCTTCCTATATATTACAGTATACGGTCCCCCTCTCCCTATATATTTCCGTATACGGTCCCACCTCTCCTTATATATTACAGTATACGGTCCCCCTTCTCCTTATATATTACAGTATACGGTCCCCCTCTCCTTATATATTACAGTATACAGTCCCCTCTCTCCTTATATATTACAGTATACAGTCCCCCCTCTCCTTATATATTACAGTATATGGTCCCCTCTCTCCTTATATATTACAGTATACAGTCCCCCATCTCCCTATATATTACAGTATACGGTCCCCCCCTCTCCTTCTATATTACAGTATATGGACCCCTCTCTCCTTATATATTACAGTATACAGTCCCCCCTCTCCCTATATATTACAGTATATGGCCTCTTTCTTTTCTCCTACAATGTCCAGGAGGATCCTGAATTATGGCCAGAAAGTAGACCACACTCTCAGATCCTGTAAACTTCTGCAGCTCACTAGAAATCGGGTTACCATGGTCCCACATCCTGCTGCACGATGAGTCAAGCCACGTGACCATGCACTAGCCCTCTCTGTAACATACTGCCCCCTCTCTCTCCATATATATTACAGTATAAAGTCACCCTCTCCTTATATATTACAGTATTCAGTCCCCCCTTTCCTTATATATTAACAGTATACAGTCCCACTCTCCTTATATATTACAGTATACGGTCCCCCTCTCTTCTTATATATTACAGTATACGGTACCCCTCTCTCCTTATATATTACAGTATACAGTCCCCCTCTCCTTATATATTACAGTATACAGTCCCCCTCTCTCCTTATATATTACAGTATTCAGTCCCCCCTTTCCTTATATATTACAGTATACAGTCCCCCTCTCTTCTTATATATTACAGTATACGGTCCCCCTCTCTCCCTATATATTACAGTATATGGTCCCCCTCTCCTTATATATTACAGTATACGGTCCCCCTCTCTACTTATATATTACAGTGTTCAGTCCCCCCTTTCCTTATATATTACAGTATACAGTCCCCCTCTCCTTATATATTACAGTATACAGTCTCCCTCTCTCCTTATATATTACATTATACAGGCCTCCTCTCCTTATAAATTACAGTATACGGTCCCCCTCTCTCCCTATATATTACAGTATACGGTCCCCCCCTCTCCTTCTATATTACAGTATATGGTCCCCTCTCTCCTTATGTATTACAGTATACAGTCCCCCCTCTCCCTATATATTACAGTATATGGCCTCTTTCTTTTCTCCTACAATGTCCAGGAGGATCCTGAATTAAGGCCAGAAAGTAGACCACACTCTCAGATCCTGTAAACTTCTGCAGCTCACTAGAAATCGGGTTACCATGGTCCCACATCCTGCTGCACGATGAGGCAAGCCACGTGACCATGCACTAGCCCTCTCTGTAACATACTGCCCCCTCTTTCTCCATATATATTACAGAATACAGTCCCCCCTCTCCTTATATATTACAGTATACGGTCCCCCTCTCTCCCTATATATTACAGTATACATTCCCCCTCTCTCCTTATATATTACAGTATACAGTCCCCCTCTCCGTATATATTACAGTATACGGTCCCCCTCTCTCCCTATATATTACAGTATACGGTCCCCCTCTCTCCTTATATATTACAGTATACGGTCCACCTCTCTCCCTATATATTACAGTATATGGTCCCCCTCTCCTTATATATTACAGTATACAGTCCCCCTCTCTACTTATATATTACAGTATTCAGTCCCCCCTTTCCTTATATATTACAGTATACAGTCCCCCTCTCCTTATATATTACAGTATACAGTCCCCCTCTCTCCTTATATATTACAGTATACAGTCCTCCTCTCCTTATAAATTACAGTATACGGTCCCCCTCTCTCCCTATATATTATAGTATACAGTCCCCCTCTCTCCTTATACATTATAGTATACGGTCCCCCTATCTCCTTATATATTGCAGTATACGGTCCCCCTCTCTCCCTATATATTACAGTATACGGTCCCCCTCTCCTTATATATTACAGTATACAGTCCCCCTCTCTCCTTATATATTACAGTATACAGTCCCCCTCTCTCCTTATATATTATAGTATACAGTCCACCTCTCCTTATAAATTACAGTATACGGTCCCCCTCTCTCCCTAAATATTATAGTATACAGTCCCCCTCTCCTTTTAAATTACAGTATACGGTCCCCCTCTCTCCCTATATATTATAGTATACAGTCCCCCTCTCTCCTTATATATTATAGTATACGGTCCCCCTCTCTCCTTATATATTACAGTATACAGTCCCCCTCTCCTTATATATTACACTATATAGTCCCCCTCTCTCCTTATATATTATAGTATATGGTCCCCCTCTCTCCTTATATATTGCAGTATACGGTCCCCCTCTCTCCCTATATATTACAGTATACGGTCCCCCTCTCCTTATATATTACAGTATACGGTCCCCCTCTCTCCCTATGTATTACAGTATATAGTCACCCTCTCTCCTTATATATTACAGTATTCAGTCCCCCCTTTCCTTATATATTAACAGTATACAGTCCCCCTCTCCTTATATATTACAGTATACAGTCCCCCTCTCTCCTTATATATTACAGTATACAGTCCCCCTCTCTCCTTATATATTATAGTATACAGTCCCCCTCTCCTTATAAATTACAGTATACGGTCCCCCTCTCTCCCTATATATTATAGTATACAGTCTCCCTCTCCTTATAAATTACAGTATACGGTCCCCCTCTCTCCCTATATATTACAGTATACGGTCCCCCTCTCTCCCTATATATTACAGTATACAGTCCCCCTCTCTCCTTATATATTATAGTATACGGTCCCCTTCTCTCCTTATATATTACAGTTTACAGTCCCCCTCTCCTTACATATTACAGTATACGGTCCCCCTCTCTCCTTATATATTACAGTATTCAGTCCCCCCTTTCCTTATATATTAACAGTATACAGTCCCCCTCTCCTTATATATTACAGTATACAGTCCCCCTCTCTCCTTATATATTACAGTATACAGTCCCCTCTCTCCTTATATATTATAGTATACAGTCCCCCTCTCCTTATAAATTACAGTATACGGTCCCCCTCTCTCCCTATATATTATAGTATACAGTCTCCCTCTCCTTATAAATTACAGTATACGGTCCCCCTCTCTCCCTATATATTACAGTATACGGTCCCCCTCTCTCCCTATATATTACAGTATACAGTCCCCCTCTCTCCTTATATATTATAGTATACGGTCCCCTTCTCTCCTTATATATTACAGTTTACAGTCCCCCTCTCCTTACATATTACAGTATACGGTCCCCCTCTCTCCTTATATATTACAGTATACGGTCCCCCTCTCTCCTTATGTATTACAGTATACAGTCTCCCTCTCTCCTTATATATTACAGTATACGGTCCCCCTCTCCTTACATATTACAGTATACGGTCCCCCTCTCTCCTTATATATTACAGTATACGGTCCCCCTCTTTCCTTATATATTACAGTATACGGTCCCCCTCTCTCCTTATATATTAACAGTATACAGTCCCCCTCTCCATATATATTACAGTATACAGTCCCCCTCTCTCCCTATATATTACAGTATACAGTCCCCCTCTTTCCTTATATATTGCAGTATACGGTCCCCCTCTCTCCTTATATATTGCAGTATACGGTCCCCTATCGCCTTATATATTACAGTATACGGTCCCCCTCTTTCCTTATATTACAGTATACGGTCCCCCCTCTCTCCTTATATATTGCAGTATACGGTCCCCCTCTTTCCTTATATATTGCAGTATACGGTCCCCCTCTTTCCTTATATATTACAGTATACGGTCCCCCTCTCTCCCTATATATTACAGTATACAGTCCCCCTCTCCTTATATATTACAGTATACGGTCCCCCTCTCTCCCTATATATTACAGTATACAGTCCCCCTCTCCTTATATATTACAGTATACAGTCCCCCTCTCCTTACATATTCCAGTATACGGTCCCCCTCTCTCCTTATATATTACAGTATATGGTCCCCCTCTTTCCTTATATATTACAGTATACGGTCCCCCTCTCTCCCTTTGTATTACAGTATATAGTCACCCTCTCTCCGTATATATTGCAGCATACGGTCCCCCTATCTCCTTATATATTACAGTATACGGTCCCCCCTCTCTCCTTATATATTGCAGTATACGGTCCCCCTCTTTCCTTATATATTGCAGTATACGGTCCCCCCTCTCCCTATATACACACACAGTCAGGTGCATAAATATTGGGACATTGACAGAATTTTCATATTTTGGCCTCTATTCACCACCACAATGGCTTTGAATGAAACATACAAGATGTGCTTTACCTGCAGACTTTCAGATTTAATTTGAGGGTAATTACATCCAAATCAGGTGAACGGTGTAGGAATTACAACGGTTTCTATATGTACCTCCCACTTTTTAAGGGGCCAAAAGTAATTGGACAAACTAAACAATCCTAAATCTAACTTTCACTTTTTAATACTTTGTTGTAAATCCTTTGCAGGCAATTACAGCCTGAAGTCTGGAACGCATAGACATCACCAGATGCTGGGTTTCATCCCTGGTGATGCTCTGCCAGGCCTCTACTGCAAATGTCTTCAGTTCCTGCTTGTTCTTTGGGCATTTTCCCTTCAGTTTTGTCTTTATAAAGTGAAATGCATGCTCAATCAGATTCAGGTCAGAGGATTGACTTGGCCATTGCATAACATTCCACTTTTTAGCCTTAAAAAACTCTTTGTCCATCTGCACTGTGAAGCGCTGTCCAATGAGTTCTGTAGCATTTGACTGAATATGAGCATATAATATTGCCCGAAACACTTCAGAATTCATTCTGCTGCTTTTGTCAGCAGTCACATCATCAATAAATACAAGGGAACCAGTTCCATTGGCAGCCATACATGCCCATGCCATGACACTACCATCACCATGTTTCGCTGATGAGGTGGTATGTTTTGGATCATGAGCAGTTCCTTTCCTTCTCCATACTCTTCTCTTCCCATCACTCTGGTACAAGTTGATCTTTGTCTCATCTGTCCATAGGATGTTGTTCCAGAACTGTAATGGCTTTTTTAGATGTGGTTTGGCAAACTCTAATCTGGTCTTCCTGTTTTTGAGGCTCACCAATGGTTTACATCTTGTGGTGAACCCTCTATATTCACTCTTGTGAAGTCTTCTCTTGATTGTTGACTATGACACATATACACCTACCTCCTGGAGAGTGTTCTTGATTTGGCCAACTGTTATGAAGGGGTTTTTCTTCACCAGGGAAATAATTCTTCTGTCATCCACCACAGTTGTTTTCCGTGGTCTTCCGGGTCTTTTGGTGTTGCTGAGCTCTCCGGTGCGTTCTTTCTTTTTAAGAATGTTCCAAACAGTTGATTTGGCCACACCTAATGTTTTTGCTATCTCTCTGATGGGTTTGTTTTGATCTTTCAGCCTAATGATGGCTTCACTGATAGTGACAGCTCTTTGGATCTCATATTGAGAGTCGACAGCAACTGATTCCAAATGCAAATGTCACACCTAGAATCAACTCCAGACCTTTTACCTGCTTAATTGATAATGAAATAACGAGGGAATAGCCCACACCTGTCCATGAAATAGATTTTGAGTTGATAGTCCCATTACTTTTGGCCCCTTAAAAAGTTGGAGGCACATATAGAAACTGTTGTAATTCCTACACCGTTCACCTGATTTGGATGTAATTACCCTCAAATTCAATCTGAAAGTCTGCAGGTAAAGCACATCTTGTTTGTTTCATTTCAAAGCCATTGTGGTGGTGAATAGAGGCCAAAATATGAAAATTCTGTCACTGTCCCAATATTTATGCACCTGACTGTATATCTTTTGTGTAAAGTGTAGCGTGAACTCTCAGAGCGCACCATTGCATTAAACCTCAAAGACAAAAAACACAGTTGCTGCCTCCAGTTTGCATGTTGTGACATGTGCAGGAGGCACTCAGCAGAGCTGGTGTAGTTATCCCCCTCGCTGTCATGGGATAGTTACACACCACACACCTCCCTAGCCATCAGCTGAGGGTCATACATGAGATAGGAGAGGGACCGGAACAGTCAGCCTCCCTCTCCTGGGATGGGGACAGTGGTGAGTGGCTCCATCTCCCCAGTAACGCGCGGCTCCATCTCCCCAGTAACGCGCGGCTCCATCTCCCCAGTAACATTCAAATACTCAATTTCCATGTTCAAAATCCAAATCGCAGATAAGGTGAAGTCCCGTATTACTATCCAAATCTAGGAACGTCTTCAATATCAAAATACAAATCAAGTGAATTTCCTAAAAAGAAAAAACCTAGTCACAGTGTGAAGTCCTTAGTAATGGCGTCTCCAGAGGTGGAGCTGCAGCGCCAGGGCGTATTTATAATTGGTGCAGGGTGTGCGGGGCACATGGGCCCCTGGGACCACCCTGCACCCATAAAACTTACCTCTCCGGAGTCCCACGTCAGCTCCGGAATCTGTGCCTGTAAAAACATCTGGAAAATGGCTGCCGCTGCCATTTTCCCGGTGACCTTTGCATGCGCTATAGACTCTGGGCACACTCTAATGCCCAGAGTCTATAAGTGTGGCGTTGGCCGCTCAGTGTGCAGCCGGATGGAGAGGAGGGGGCCCTTGTCGGAGACTGCACACGGGCTCCCTCCTCTCTAGTATCGCCCCTGTGCAGCGCAGTACAATATAGTGTACAAATAGGGGAGCTGCACCAACTGCCACCCCAACTGCTGCCAAACATCACTGGCAGTTGGTGCGGTCCCCCTATTTGTATGTTGTACTGCGCTGCGGTCCCATCTCTGACGCTGACACTCCTCCCAGACAATGAGCTTACAGCTCGGCAGCGCTCAGTACATGTCGCTTTGTCACCCAATCACCATTTTACCACTTTTCACCCCCTTCAGAGGACGAATTTAGAACAATCTCGGCTCAGTGGCTGCTTAATCCATGGAAGGAATATACTCCCCGAATATCATGTTTCTATGTCCAGGGGTCTGGGCGTCCATGAGTCCGTGTCCCAGGACATATTTTAGATATTACATTATACTGTCCCTACCTCTCTCTATATTACAGTACACTGTCCCTCCCTCTCTATATTACAGTACACCATCTCTAGCTCTCTATATTACAGTACACCGTCCCTAGCTTTCTATATTACAGTACTCTCCCTCCCTCTCTCTATATTACAGTACACTGTCCCTCCCTCTCTCTATTACAGTACACTCTCCCTACCTCTCTCTATATTACAGTACACTGTCCCTCCCTCTCTCTATTACATTATACTGTCCCTCCCTCTCTCTATATTACAGTACACTGTCCCTCCTTCTCTCTCTATTACAGTACTGTCCCTCCCTCTCTCTATATTACAGTACTGTCCCTCCCTCTCTATATTACAGCACACTGTCCCTCCCTCTCTCTATTACAGTACACTGTCCCTCCCTCTCTATATTACAGTACACTGTCCCTCCCTCTCTATATTACAGTACACCGTCCCTCCCTCTCTATATATTACAGTACTGTCCCTACCTCTCTATGTTACAGTACACTGTCCCTCCTTCTCTCTATATTACAGTACACTGTCCCTCCCTCTCTATATATTACAGGACTGTCCCTACCTCTCTATGTTACAGTACACTGTCCCTCCTTCTCTCTATATTACAGTACTGTCCCTCCCTCTCTCTATATTACAGTACACTGTCCCTCCCTCTCTATATATTACAGTACTGTCCCTACCTCTCTAAGGGCTCTATTTATTAACATTATTTTTACTAAAATAAAGTGATAGAGGCTGTTTTGTGTTGTCACAGCCTTTTCACATTATGTTAGTATCACCTGTAGTTATTACAGGGCAATTGGAGTAGAATTAGTAAAATTCTACTCCAACCCCTAGTATCACTTATTTTTAGTAAAGCAGATCGCATTTCCCATAATTGTAATGGGAAATGTGATCCGACCACAGTTACTAAAAATAAATTGTAAAAAAATACCGGGGGAAGCCCTGTGATAATAACGTCACCTGGAGGTGACGTCATCCAGGGTCTCCCCTGGTTACCGGGCTCCCACTGTGCTCTAACGGGGAGAGCAGAGGCGGGAGCCGGTACCAGTAATCAGCTGTGTGGTCTAAGCAGACCGCAAGCTGATTACTGTAAAAAAAAGAAAAAAAAAATTAAACATTTTTTTTTTTTACTTACCTGACTCCAGGGACCGGTGATCGGGCCTCCGGTGATGGCTCCTCTCCGGGCAGCTGGTCTCCCATAGTACACTGGGACCCGGTCATCAGGTGATCGGGCCCCAGTGCAGTATGGGAGATCACCTGATCGGGAAGCCCGGAGAAGATCACCGGAGGCCAGGAGGATGCAGGTAAGTGTAATGAAGGGAGAGGGGGGTGAGGGGGGTCGCCGGGGTCCGCTATCGCAGGGGCGGGGCTTAGCGCTGGGGGCAGGGCTTAGCGTCGGTGGGGGGGTAGTAGCGGTGGTCGGACGGCGCATGCGCGGGCTCTTAGTCGCGGTATTTTTTCCTTAAATACCGCGACTAGAGTGCGGATGGGATCCGCAGGGACAGAGCTTTATCGCAAGCTCTGTCCCTGCAAGGGATTTATAGTAAATCCCTGTGATATTGCCTGAATTCGCAATGCGAATTCACTCGGTAATATCACACTACAATCCGCATTCAATATGCGGATTGTAGTAAATAGAGCCCTATGTTACAGTACACTGTCCCTCCCTCTCTCTATATTACAGTACTGTCCCTACCTCTCTATATTACAGTACTGTCCCTACCTCTCTATATTACAGTACACTGTCCCTCCTTCTCTCTATATTACAGTACTGTCCCTCCCTCTCTATATTACAGTACACTGTCCCTCCTCTCTATATTACAGTACTGTCCCTCCCTCTCTCTATATTACAGTACACTGTCCCTACCTCTCTCTATATTACATTACTGTACCTCCCTCTCTATATTACAGTATACTGTCCC
Source organism: Taudactylus pleione (assembly GCA_031769625.1). Classification (NCBI taxonomy): domain Eukaryota; kingdom Metazoa; phylum Chordata; class Amphibia; order Anura; family Myobatrachidae; genus Taudactylus; species Taudactylus pleione. The sequence continues at coordinate 23,016 of JAUIMM010003146.1, read as the reverse complement.
TCCTTCTCTCTATATTACAGTGCACTGTCCCTACCCCTCTCTCTATTACAGTACACTGTCCCTCCTTCTCTCTATATTACAGTACACTGTCCCTCCTTCTCTCTATATTACAGTACACTGTCCCTCCCTCTCTATATTACAGTACTGTCCCTCCCTCTCTCTATATTACAGTACACTGTCCCTCCCTCTCTCTATATTACAGTACTGTCCCTCCCTCTCTCTATATTACAGTACACTGTCCCTACCTCTCTCTATATTACATTACTGTCCCTCCCTCTCTATATTACAGTATACTGTTCCTCCTTCTCTCTATATTACAGTACACTGTCCCTCCCTCTCTATATATTACAGTACTGTCCCTACCTCTCTAAGGGCTCTATTTATTAACATTATTTTTACTAAAATAAAGTGATAGAGGCTGTTTTGTGTTGTCACAGCCTTTTCACATTATGTTAGTATCACCTGTAGTTATTACAGGGCAATTGGAGTAGAATTAGTAAAATTCTACTCCAACCCCTAGTATCACTTATTTTTAGTAAAGCAGATCGCATTTCCCATAATTGTAATGGGAAATGTGATCCGACCACAGTTACTAAAAATAAATTGTAAAAAAATACCGGGGGAAGCCCTGTGATAATAACGTCACCTGGAGGTGACGTCATCCAGGGTCTCCCCTGGTTACCGGGCTCCCACTGTGCTCTAACGGGGAGAGCAGAGGCGGGAGCCGGTACCAGTAATCAGCTGTGTGGTCTAAGCAGACCGCAAGCTGATTACTGTAAAAAAAAGAAAAAAAAAATTAAACATTTTTTTTTTTTACTTACCTGACTCCAGGGACCGGTGATCGGGCCTCCGGTGATGGCTCCTCTCCGGGCAGCTGGTCTCCCATAGTACACTGGGACCCGGTCATCAGGTGATCGGGCCCCAGTGCAGTATGGGAGATCACCTGATCGGGAAGCCCGGAGAAGATCACCGGAGGCCAGGAGGATGCAGGTAAGTGTAATGAAGGGAGAGGGGGGTGAGGGGGGTCGCCGGGGTCCGCTATCGCAGGGGCGGGGCTTAGCGCTGGGGGCGGGGCTTAGCGTCGGTGGGGGGGTAGTAGCGGTGGTCGGACGGCGCATGCGCGGGCTCTTAGTCGCGGTATTTTTTCCTTAAATACCGCGACTAGAGTGCGGATGGGATCCGCAGGGACAGAGCTTTATCGCAAGCTCTGTCCCTGCAAGGGATTTATAGTAAATCCCTGTGATATTGCCTGAATTCGCAATGCGAATTCACTCGGTAATATCACACTACAATCCGCATTCAATATGCGGATTGTAGTAAATAGAGCCCTATGTTACAGTACACTGTCCCTCCCTCTCTCTATATTACAGTACTGTCCCTACCTCTCTATATTACAGTATACTGTCCCTCCCTCTCTCTATATTACAGTACACTGTCCCTCCTTCTCTCTATATTACAGTACTGTCCCTCCCTCTCTATATTACAGTACACTGTCCCTCCTCTCTATATTACAGTACTGTCCCTCCCTCTCTCTATATTACAGTACACTGTCCCTACCTCTCTCTATATTACATTACTGTCCCTCCCTCTCTATATTACAGTATACTGTCCCTCCTTCTCTCTATATTACAGTGCACTGTCCCTACCCCTCTCTCTATTACAGTACACTGTCCCTCCTTCTCTCTATATTACAGTACACTGTCCCTCCTTCTCTCTATATTACAGTACACTGTCCCTCCCTCTCTATATTACAGTACTGTCCCTCCCTCTCTCTATATTACAGTACACTGTCCCTCCCTCTCTCTATATTACAGTACTGTCCCTCCCTCTCTCTATATTACAGTACACTGTCCCTACCTCTCTCTATATTACATTACTGTCCCTCCCTCTCTATATTACAGTATACTGTTCCTCCTTCTCTCTATATTACAGTGCACTGTCCCTACCCCTCTCTCTATTACAGTACACTGTCCCTCCTTCTCTCTATATTACAGTGCACTGTCCCTACCCCTCTCTATATTACAGTGCACTGTCCCTACCCCTCTCTCTATTACAGTACACTGTCCCTCCTTCTCTCTATATTACAGTGCACTGTCCCTACCCCTCTCTCTATTACAGTACACTGTCCCTCCTTCTCTCTATATTACAGTACACTGTCCCTCCTTCTCTCTATATTACAGTACACTGTCCCTCCCTCTCTATATTACAGTACTGTCCCTCCCTCTCTCTATATTACAGTACACTGTCCCTCCCTCTATCTATATTACAGTACTGTCCCTCCCTCTCTCTATATTACAGTACACTGTCCCTACCTCTCTCTATATTACATTACTGTCCCTCCCTCTCTATATTACAGTATACTGTCCCTCCTTCTCTCTCTATTACAGTGCACTGTCCCTACCCCTCTCTCTATTACAGTACACTGTCCCTCCTCTCTATATTACAGTGCACTGTCCCTACCCCTCTCTATATTACAGTGCACTGTCCCTACCCCTCTCTCTATTACAGTACACTGTCCCTCCTTCTCTCTATATTACAGTACACTGTCCCTCCTTCTCTCTATATTACAGTACTGTCCCTCCCTCTCTATATTACAGTACACTGTCCCTCCTCTCTATATTACAGTACTGTCCCTCCCTCTCTCTATATTACAGTACACTGTCCCTACCTCTCTCTATATTACATTACTGTCCCTCCCTCTCTATATTACAGTATACTCTCCCTCCTTCTCTCTATATTACAGTGCACTGTCCCTACCCCTCTCTCTATTACAGTACACTGTCCCTCCTTCTCTCTATATTACAGTGCACTGTCCCTACCCCTCTCTATATTACAGTGCACTGTCCCTACCCCTCTCTCTATTACAGTACACTGTCCCTCCTTCTCTCTATATCACAGTGCACTGTCCCTACCCCTCTCTCTATTACAGTACACTGTCCCTACCTCTCTATACTACAGTACACTGTCCCTACCTCCCTCTCTATATTACAGTACACTCTCCCTACCTCTCTATATTACAGTACACTGTCCCTACCTCTCTATATTACAGTACACTGTCCCTACCTCTCTCTGTTACAGTACACTGTCCCTCCCTCTCTATATTACAGTATACGGTCCCTCCCTCTCTCTATATTACAATTTACTGTTCCCGTCTCTCCCTATAAATGACAGCATACTGCCCCCCCTCAGTTGTATGTACTAAATATCGCATCCGCAATATTTAGTACCTTCCGCCACTTACTGGCGCATTAATAACGCCACTATGTAACTAGAATTGCGATTCTAATCGCCAAGGACAGCGCGCTCTCTCTCTCTTGTATTATTTGCCAATTAGTACAAAAGCTGTTAGCAAGATAGATAAATTCAATTAGCAATTGGTAGTTTATACATTATTAAATAAATATTATTATTAATATTAACACATTTATATTTTATAGTGAAATAAACAATAAAACTGGGGTTGGCCAAACCTAGAAACAATGAGGAAAATGAACATAGCATTGGGAGTCTTTAACTAGGTAGAAAGGCGTGACGAAATGCTGTCAAAAATGGAATTGACAAGCGCCAAATCCGGAAAACCCGCTGGAAACCCTCCTATAACTACACGGTCAGCCCTGGGTACAGTTATACTGTGCCGTCTGCAACCAAATGTTCAAACCTGGTTCGGCTTCGCTAGTCACATAAGAGCGCACGCTATAAGATGATGTCAGGTAGACGCTGTCGACGGACAAGTAATGGAGGACGTCATCATCATCATATCTACAGTTATTGTTACATCTGTTGTAAAACGAGATACCAAATACGAGAAAAAGTGGCTCTAGGCCGTATGGTATGTGGGACAGGTGTAAATGATGGGGGACAGGTATGTGGAGGTGTAAATGATGGGGGACAGGTATGTGTGGAGGTGTAAATGATGTGTGACAGGTGTATGGAGGTGTAAATGATGTGTGACAGGTATATGGAGGTGGAAATGATGGGGGACAGGTATGTGGAGGTGGAAATGATGGGGGACAGGTATGTGGAGGTATAAATGATGGGGGACAGGTATGTGGAGGGGTAAATGATGGGGGACAGGTGTGTGGAGGGGTAAATGATGGGGGACAGGTGTATGGAGGTGTAAATGATGGGGGACAGGTGTATGGAGGTGTAAATGATGGGGGACAGGTATGTGGAGGTGTAAATGATGGGGGACAGGTATGTGGAGGTGTAAATGATGGGGGACAGGTATGTGGAGGGGTAAATGATGGGGGACAGGTGTATGGAGGGGTAAATGATGGGGAACAGGTGTATGGAGGTGTAAATGATGTGGGACAGGTATGTGGAGGTGTAAATGATGGGGGACAGGTATGTGGAGGTGTAAATGATGGGGGACAGGTATGTGGAGGTGTAAATGATGGGGGACAGGTATGTGGAGGTGTAAATGATAGGGTACAGGTGTGTGGAGGGTTAAATTATGGGGTACAGGTGTGTGGAGGGGTAAATGATGTAGCACAGGTATGTGGAGGTGTAAATGATGTATGGCAGTTGTATGGAGGTGTAAATGATGGGGGACAGGTATGTGGAGGTGTAAATTATGTGGGACAGGTATGTGGAGGTGTAAATTATGTGGGACAGGTATGTGGAGGTGTAAATGATGGGGGACTGTCAGGTTTGACGTACTGGAATCCCCTAGTGAGGGGTTGTGATGGTAGTTTGGAAGAATTCGGGGAACTGGCCTGGACATCAGGACTCCTCATCCACAGGTCTTGGACGTTGACGAGACCTGGTCAAAGGTGCGGAGTCTAACCTGCAGGGAGGTGTTCGCCAGTGACCCCTCCAAGTGGGATATGGGCTTAGCTGCACCCTGCAGGCAGGTCGCGGTCCTTTGACCAGGTATCCAAGCCCCGTGGGAATAGAGACTTGAATGTCAGTGGCCCAAGGGAAGTGCCTAACCAAGGCACTATTGCACCGGGAGATTCACCAGGAGATGCTGTTTGTGAGGTACTTGGAAATAGCACTTGAACTGCGGGGTGGCACACAAAGGATACACAGGGAATGGTGTGTGGACACACTTAGCCACACGGAATGGCACTGGTAATATACACAGGTTGAGATGGAATGGTACTGTAGCTCACAGGAGACACTGGTAACTTTAATGTTCAGGCAGAGATGGAATTGCACTGTAGCTCACAGGAGACACTGGTAGCAAATATTCAGGCAGAGATGGAATTGCACTGTAGTTCACAGGAGACACTGGTAGCAAATATTCAGGCAGAGATGGAATTGCACTGTAGTTCACAGGAGACACTGGTAGCAAATATTCAGGCAGTGACGGAATAGCACTGTAGCTCACAGGAGACACTGGTAGCAAATATTCAGGCAGTGACGGAATAGCACTGTAGCTCACAGGAGACACTGGTAGCAAATATTCAGGCAGTGACGGAATAGCACTGTAGCTCACAGGAGACACTGGTAGCAAATATTCAGGCAGTGATGGAATAGCACTGTAGTTCACAGGAGACACTGGTAGCAAATATTCAGGCAGTGATGGAATAGCACTGTAGTTCACAGGAGACACTGGTAGCAAATATTCAGGCAGAGATGGAATTGCAGTGTCACTGAAAACAAAGCTCTCAGGCTGGGATGTAATCAGCACTGTTGCTCACAGGAACATTTGTAGCTTGTAATTGGTGCAGCTGTGAAACACTCAGGATAACCTTGTAGCTGGGAATCACAAAACAGCATGCACAGGTAGAGACATTAATCACCCTGGTGCTGAAAGGAGACACTGGAACTCCAACACACACAGAGCTATAAAAGCACTGTAGCTCGCTGGAGGCTAGATACACAGGCAGGAGTGTTATAGCTCTGTGGCTCACAGGATAATACACAGGAGACTGGGAACACAGGGCCTGATTCAGAGCCGCTCGTAAGCGGCCGCTCGTTCGTTCCGAGCGATGTTTGCCCAACTGCGCATGCGTACGGATCGTAATACGCATGCGCGAACCAGTCAGTGCGGCCGAAAATCGTTTGTTCGCTAAACAGCGAATGCCTGCTAATTTGAGTGACAGGAGGAGGCGTATGTGGGTGGTAACAGGGGAAGGTGCTTGAAAACGGGGAGTGGAGATCAGAACGCAGGCGTGCTTAAAGGTCAAAACGGGCGTTTTATGGGTGTGCATAATACAGCAGCGTCATTGACCACGTCACTGGGTTATTTTATAGCCAGAACTGCTCACAAGATTGTGGTAGCAAAAACCAACCACAAGAATAGCGAGCAGTTCATACGCTGGTCAATATACTCGATTAATCTAATAAATAGCGGACATGACGTAGGATGCGAGCGGCCAGGGGGCATAGTTTCCCAAAAAACGACCACAAGTTTTGTACGCTCGTTCAGACCTAGAGGCGTGAACAGCCTGCAAAGAGCGAACGGTTCATTCGAATAGCCACCCCTTTTTCCTGAACGAACGACCGCAAATAGCGTCCGGCTCTGAATCAGGGCCACAGGCAGGAATGTTATAGCTCTGCTGCTCACTGGAAAACACTGGAACAAAGGCTTGGAAGCCAAGAGAACCCGAAACAAAACTCAACTAGTAAACTAGGATTCACAACTGTTGATCAGGCAACTTCCTGGAGTTCTGGAGGCGGATTTATACCCAGGGGTAGCAGATTACTGGAGCACAGCGTCAGCTGACTGAGATCATGCTACCATTGGTTAGGAGGACTGTCACATGAGAGGAACCGTCAGAGCGGCGCCCATGATGGGAACTCCGATCCCCAAAACACACAGCCAACCATGGAAGTCCGCAAAAGCGCCTAAGGTAGAATACTCAGCATCACACCCCTCATTGCACCAGGCGTCTGACCACAAGGAAGTCAGGGGAAGCCGGCACAGAGGCAAGAGATAGCCGATCCTAGGCTGAACCCTGACAGGGACAGGTATGTGGAGGTGTAAATGATGTGGGACAGGTATGTGGAGGGGTAAATGATGTGGGACAGGTATGTGGAGGTGTAAATGATGGGGGACAGTTGTGTGGAGGTGTAAATGATGGGGAACAGGTATGTGGAGGTGTAAATGATGGGGAACAGGTATGTGGAGGGGTAAATGATGGGGGACAGGTATGTGGAGGTGTAAATGATGGGGGACAGGTATGTGGAGGTGTAAATGATGGGGAACAGGTATGTGGAGGTGTAAATGATGGGGAACAGGTATGTGGAGGGGTAAATGATGGGGGACAGGTATGTAGAGGTGTAAATGATGGGGGACAGGTATGTAGAGGTGTAAATGATGGGGGACAGGTATGTGGAGGTGTAAATGATGGGGGACAGGTGTATGGAGGTGTAAATGATGGGGAACAGGTATGTGGAGGGGTAAATGATGGGGGACAGGTATGTAGAGGTGTAAATGATGGGGGACAGGTATGTAGAGGTGTAAATGATGGGGGACAGGTATGTGGAGGTGTAAATGATGGGGGACAGGTATGTGGAGGTGTAAATGATGGGGGACAGGTATGTGGAGGTGTAAATGATGGGGGACAGGTATGTAGAGGTGTAAATGATGGGGGACAGGTACGAGGAGGTGTAAATGATGGGGGACAGGTACGAGGTGTAAATGATGTAGGACAGGTATGTGAGGTGTAAATGATGGGGGACAGGTATGTGAGGTGTAAATGATGGGGGACAGGTATGTGAGGTGTAAATGATGGGGGACAGGTATTTGCAGGTGTAAGTGATGGGGGACGGGTATGTGAAGGTGTAAATGATGGGGGACAGGTGTGGGGTGTAAATGATGAGGGACAGGTGTGGGGTGTAAATGATGGGGGACAGGTATGTGAGGTGTAAATGATGGGGAACAGGTATGTAGAGGGTAAATGATGGGGGACAGGTATGTAGGTTTAAATGATGGGGGACAGGTATTTGCATGTGTAAATGATGGGGGACAGGTATTTGCAGGTGTAAATGATGGGGGACGGGTATGTGAAGGTTTAAATGATGGGGACAGGTATGTGGAGGTGTAAATGATGGGGAACAGGTATGTGGAGGTGTAAATGATGGGGGACAGGTATGAGATGTAAATAATGTGGGACAAGGTATATAGAGGTGTAAATGATGAGGGACAGATATGTAGAATGTAAATGATGGGGGACAGGTATGTAGAGGTTTAAATGATGGGGGACAGGTATTTGCAGGTGTAAATGATGGGGGACGGGTATGTGAAGGTGTAAATGATGGGGGACAGGTATGTGCATGTGTAAATGATGAGGGACAGTTATGTGGAGGTGTAAATGATGTAGGGCAGGTGTATGGAGGTGTAAATGATCATAGGACAGGTGTGTGGAGGTGTAAATGATGTTGGGCAGGTGTGTGTTTGGGGTGCAAATGATGAGGGACAGGTGTGGGGTGTAAATGATGGGGGACAGGTGTGTGGAGGTGTAAATGATGGGGGACAGGTATGTAGAGGTGTAAATGATGTGGGGCAGGTGTGTGTGTGTGGGGTGTAAATGATGAGGGACAGGTTTGGAAAGGTGTAAGTTATGTAGGACAGGTATGGTATTGGACACCCAGGGAATAGGACCTGATACCTGGGAATAACACCTATCACCCGGAGAATACCACCTGACACCAAGGATATTACACCGACCTCTGTGGAATAACATCTGGCACCCAGGGGATATAACATGGCACCCAGGGAACATTTGGCTCTGGGGAATGACACCCGATAACCGGGATATAATTCTTCATGATATACACTAACCGCCACCCAGGGTATAACATCTGACTCCCAGGAATAACCCCTGACACTCTGGGTATAACATCTGACACTCTGGGTATAACATCTGACACCCAGGAATAACATCTGACACCCAGGAATAACATCTGACACTCTGGGTATAACCCCTGACACTCTGAGTATAACATCTGACACCCAGGAATAACCCCTAACACCAGGGAATAACCTCTGACGCTCTGGGAATAACCCCTGACACCCAGGTATAACATCTGACACCTGGGTAAAACACTGCTTCACTGATGAGGTGGTATGTTTTGGATCATGAGCAGTTCCTTTCCTTCTCCATACTCTTCTCTTCCCATCACTCTGGTACAAGTTGATCTTTGTCTCATCTGTCCATAGGATGTTGTCCCAGAACTGTAATGGCTTTTTTAGATGTTGTTTGGCAAACTCTTATCTGGTCTTCCTGTTTTTGTGGCTCACCAATGGTTTACACCTTGTGGTGAACCCTCTATATTCACTCTTGTGAAGTCTTCTCTTGATTGTTGACTTTGACACAAATACACCTACCTCCTGGAGAGTGTCCAACTGTTGTGAAGGGGTTTTTCTTCACCAGGGAAATAATTCTTCTGTCATCCACCACAGTTGTTTTCCGTGGTCTTCCGGGTATTTTGGTGTTGCTGAGCTCTCCGGTGCGTTCTTTCTTTTTAAGAATGTTCCAAACAGTTGATTTGGCCACACCTAATGTATTTGCTATCTCTCTGATGGGTTTGTTTTGATCTTTCAGCCTAATGATGGCTTCACTGATAGTGACAGCTCTTTGGATCTCATATTGAGAGTTGATAGCAACTGATTCCAAATGCAAATGTCACACCTAGAATCAACTCCAGACCTTTTACCTGCTTAATTGATAATGAAATAACGAGGGAATAGCCCACACCTGTCCATGAAATAGCTTTTGAGTTGATAGTCCCATTACTTTTGGCCCCTTAAAAAGTGGGAGGCACATATAGAAACCGTTGTAATTCCTACACCGTTCACCTGATTTGGATGTAATTACCCTCAAATTCAATCTGAAAGTCTGCAGGTAAAGCACATCTTGTTTGTTTCATTTCAAAGCCATTGTGGTGGAGAAAAGAGGCCAAAATATTAAAATTCTGTCAATGTCCCAATATTTATGGACCTGACTGTATATATATAAATGCAATAAATAGAGGTTTTTAGCATAATCATGGCCAAGGTTATGGGCCTACCCACCATATCCAGGTAACCTCTTTCGGGTAGGTACCTAACATACTAGGGTTCAAATCCAGAGCGCAGGCCCACCCAAAACTGGCCCAGCCAAGCCGCCCCAGGGCACCACCATAGTAAGAAAAGTGCAGAGTAAATCCCATCATATATATAGTCAGGGTGTGCAGTCCAGAAATCTTTCCCATATGCTTTATTTAATGTGCTTTACTGCACACCTGAGGGAAAGGAGACGCCCTCATTATGGACTAGCACCCTTCCTTATTGGTATAAAAGCATGGAGTATGGTAATGTATATACACACTGTATTAGGCACAATTCTAGGTAACCCCTGACACTCGGGGTATAACAGCTGACACCCGAGAAAAACGCCTGAACCCCCCCCCCAAAAAAAAGAAAAACTGACACCGGGGTATAACACCCTCCCACTCCCTGGGTATAACACCCTCCCACTCCCTGGGTATAACACGCTCCCACCCCCTGGGTATAACACCTGACCCTGGGGTATAACACCCTCCCACCCCCTGGGTATAACACCTGACCCTAGGTATAACACTCTCCCACCCCCTGGGTATAACACTCTCCCACCCCCTGGGTATAACACCTGACCCTGGGTATAACAACCTCCCACCCCCTGGGTATAACACCCTCCCACCCCCTGGGTATAACACCTGACCCTGAGTATAACAACCTCCCACCCCCTGGGTATAACACCCTCCCACTCCCTGGGTATAACACCTGACCCCGGGGTATAACACCCTCCCACCCCCGGGGTATAGCACCTGACCCTGGGGTATAACACCATCCCACCCCCTGGATATAACACCTGACCCTGTGTTTAACACCCTCCCACCTCCTGGGTATAACACCCTCCCACTCCCTGGGTATAACACCCTCCCACCCCCTGGGTATAACACCTGACCCCGGGGTATAACACCCTCCCACCCCCGGGGTATAGCACCTGACCCTGGGGTATAACACCCTCCCACCCCCTGGATATAACACCTGACCCTGTGTTTAACACCTCCCACCTCCTGGGTATAACACCCTCCCACTCCCTGGGTATAACACCCTCCCACCCCCTGGGTATAACACCTGACCCCGGGGAATAGCACCCTCCCACCCCCTGGGTATAGCACCTGACCCCTGGGTATAACACCCTCCCACCCCCTGGGTATAACACCTGACCCTGGGGTATAACACCCTCCCACTCCCTGGGTATAACACCTTACCCTGGGGTATAACACCTGACCCTGTGTTTAACACCCTCCCACCTCCTGGGTATAACACCTGACCCTCGGGTATAATACCTGACCCCGGGGTATAACACCCTCCCACTCCCTGGGTATAACACCTGCCCCTGGGGTATAACACCCTCCCACCCCCTGGGTATAACACCTGACCCTGGGGTATAACACCCTCCCACTCCCTGGGTATAACACCCTCCCACCCTCTGGGTATAACACCTGACCCCTGGGTATAACACCCTCCCACTCCCTGGGTATAACATCCTCCCACCCCCTGGGTATAACACCTGACCCCGGGGTATAGCACCTGACCCTGGGGTATAACACCCTCCCACCCCCTGGGTATAACACCTGACCCTGGGTATAACACTCTCCCACCCCCTGGGTATAACACTCTCCCACCCCCTGGGTATAACACCTGACCCTGGGTATAACAACCTCCCACCCCCTGGGTATAACACCCTCCCACTCCCTGGGTATAACACCTGACCCCGGGGTATAACACCCTCCCACCCCCGGGGTATAGCACCTGACCCTGGGGTATAACACCCTCCCACCCCCTGGATATAACACCTGACCCTGTGTTTAACACCCTCCCACCTCAAGGGTATAACACCCTCCCACTCCCTGGGTATAACACCCTCCCACCACCTGGGTATAACACCTGACCCCGGGGTATAGCACCCTCCCACCCCCTGGGTATAGCACCTGACCCCTGGGTATAACACCCTCCCACCCCCTGGGTATAACACCTGACCCTGGGGTATAACACCCTCCCACTCCCTGGGTATAACACCTTACCCCGGGGTATAACACCTGACGCTGTGTTTAACACCCTCCCACCTCCTGGGTATAACACCTGACCCTCGGGTATAATACCTGACCCCGGGATATAACACCCTCCCACTCCCTGGGTATAACACCTGCCCCTGGGGTATAACACCCTCCCACCCCCCTGGGTATAACACCTGACCCTGGGGTATAACACCCTCCCACCCTCTGGGTATAACACCTGACCCCTGGGTATAACACCCTCCCACTCCCTGGGAATAACATCCTCCCACCCCCTGGGTATAACACCTGACCCCGGTGAATAGCACCTGACCCTGGGGTATAACACCCTCCCACCCCCTGGGTATAACACCTGACCCTGGGTATAACACTCTCCCACCCCCTGGGTATAACACTCTCCCACCCCCTGGGTATAACACCTGACCCTGGGTATAACAACCTCCCACCCCCTGGGTATAACACCCTCCCACTCCCTGGGTATAACACCTGACCCCGGGGTATAACACCCTCCCACCCCCGGGGTATAGCACCTGACCCTGGGGTATAACACCATCCCACCCCCTGGATATAACACCTGACCCTGTGTTTAACACCCTCCCACCTCCTGGGTATAACACCCTCCCACCTCCTGGGTATAACACCCTCCCACCCCCTGGGTATAACACCCTCCCACCCCCTGGGTATAACACCTGACCCCGGGGTATAACACCCTCCCACTCCCTGGGTATAGCACCTGACCCCTGGGTATAACACCCTCCCACTCCCTGGGTATAACATCCTCCCACCCCCTGGGTATAACACCTGACCCCGGGGTATAGCACCTGACCCTGGGGTATAACACCCTCCCACCCCCTGGGTATAACACCTGACCCTGGGTATAACACTCTCCCACCCCCTGGGTATAACACTCTCCCACCCCCTGGGTATAACACCTGACCCTGGGTATAACAACCTCCCACCCCCTGGGTATAACACCCTCCCACTCCCTAGGTATAACACCTGACCCCGGGGTATAACACCCTCCCACCCCCGGGGTATAGCACCTGACCCTGGGGTATAACACCCTCCCACCCCCTGGATATAACACCTGACCCTGTGTTTAACACCCTCCCACCTCCTGGGTATAACACCCTCCCACCTCCTGGGTATAACACCCTCCCACCCCCTGGGTATAACACCCTCCCACCCCCTGGGTATAACACCTGACCCCGGGGTATAACACCCTCCCACCCCCTGGGTATAGCACCTGACCCCTGGGTATAACACCCTCCCACCCCCTGGGTATAACACCCTCCCACCCCCTGGGTATAACACCTGACCCCGGGGTATAACACCCTCCCACCCCCTGGGTATAGCACCTGACCCCTGGGTATAACACCTGACCCTGGGGTATAACACCCTCCCACTCCCTGGGTATAACACCCTCCCACCCTCTGGGTATAACACCTGACCCCTGGGTATAACACCCTCCCACTCCCTGGGTATAACATCCTCCCACCCCCTGGGTATAACACCTGACCCCGGGGTATAGCACCTGACCCTGGGGTATAACACCCTCCCACCCCCTGGGTATAGCACCTGACCCCTGGGTATAACACCCTCCCACCCCCAGGGTATAACACCTGACCCTGGGGTATAACACCCTCCCACTCCCTGGGTATAACACCTTACCCCGGGGTATAAAACCTGACGCTGTGTTTAACACCCTCCCACCTCCTGGGTATAACACCTGACCCTCGGGTATAATACCTGACCCCGGGGTATAACACCCTGCCACTCCCTGGGTATAACACCTGCCCCTGGGGTATAACACCCTCCCACCCCCTGGGTATAACACCTGACCCTGGGTATAACAACCTCCCACCCCCTGGGTATAACACCCTCCCACTCCCTGGGTATAACACCTGACCCCGGGGTATAACACCCTCCCACCCCCGGGGTATAGCACCTGACCCTGGGGTATAACACCCTCCCACCCCCTGGATATAACACCTGACCCTGTGTTTAACACCCTCCCACCTCCTGGGTATAACACCCTCCCACCTCCTGGGTATAACACCCTCCCACCCCCTGGGTATAACACCCTCCCACCCCCTGGGTATAACACCTGACCCCGGGGTATAACACCCTCCCACTCCATGGGTATAGCACCTGACCCCTGGGTATAACACCCTCCCACTCCCTGGGTATAACATCCTCCCACCCCCTGGGTATAACACCTGACCCCGGGGTATAGCACCTGACCCTGGGGTATAACACCCTCCCACCCCCTGGGTATAACACCTGACCCTGGGTATAACACTCTCCCACCCCCTGGGTATAACACTCTCCCACCCCCTGGGTATAACACCTGACCCTGGGTATAACAACCTCCCACCCCCCTGGGTATAACACCCTCCCACTCCCTGGGTATAACACCTGACCCCGGGGTATAACACCCTCCCACCCACGGGTATAGCACCTGACCCTGGGGTATAACACCCTCCCACCCCCTGGATATAACACCTGACCCTGTGTTTAACACCCTCCCACCTCCTGGGTATAACACCCCTCCCACCTCCTGGGTATAACACCCTCCCACCTCCTGGGTATAACACCCTCCCACCCCCTGGGTATAACACCCTCCCACCCCCTGGGTATAACACCTGACCCCGGGGTATAACACCCTCCCACTCCCTGGGTATAGCACCTGACCCCTGGGTATAACACCCTCCCACTCCCTGGGTATAACACCTGACCCTGGGGTATAACACCTGACCCCGGGGTATAACACCTGACCCCGGGGTATAACACCCTCCCACCCCCCTGGGTATAACACCTGACCCTGGGGTATAACACCCTCCCACCCCCTGGGTATAACACCTGACCCTGGGTATAACACTCTCCCAACCCCTGGGTATAACACCTGACCCTGGGTATAACAACCTCCCACCCCCTGGGTATAACACCCTCCCACTCCCTGGGTATAACACCTGACCCCGGGGTATAACACCCTCCCACCCCCGGGGTATAGCACCTGACCCTGGGGTATAACACCCTCCCACCCCCTGGGTATAACACCTGACCCTGGGTATAACACCCTCCCACCCCCTGGGTATAACACCTGACCCTGGGGTATAACACCTGACCCTGTGTTTAACACCCTCCCACCTCCTGGGTATAACACCTGACCCTGGGTATAACACCCTCCCACTCCCTGGGTATAACACCCTCCCACCCCCTGGGTATAACACCTGACCCCGGGGTATAGCACCTGACCCTGGGGTATAACACCCTCCCACCCCCTGGGTATAACACCTGACCCCCGAGGTATAACACCCTCCCACCCCCTGGGTATAGCACCTGACCCCTGGGTATAACACCCTCCCACTCCCTGGGTATAACACCTGACCCCTGGGTATAGCACCCTCCCACTCCCTGGGTATAACACCCTCCCACTCCCTGGGTATAACACCTGACCCCTGGGTATAACACCTGCCCCCGGGGTATAACACCCTCCCACCCCCTGGGTATAACACCTGACCCTGGGTATAACACCCTCCCACCCCCTGGGTATAACACCCTCCCACTCCCTGAGTATAACACCTGACCCCGGGGTATAACACCTGACCCCGGGGTATAACACCCTCCCACCCCCTGGGTATAACACCTTACCCCGGGGTATAACACCCTCCCACCCCCTGGGTATAACACCTGACCCTGTTGTATAACACCCTCCCACCCCCTGGGTATAACACCTGACCCCGGTGTATAACACCCTCCCACCCCCTGGGTATAACACCCTCCCACTCCCTGGGTATAATACCTGACCCCGGGGTATAGCACCCTCCCACTCCCTGGGTATAACACCTTACCCCGGGGTATAACACCTGACGCTGTGTTTAACACCCTCCCACCTCCTGGGTATAACACCTGACCCTCGGGTATAATACCTGACCCCGGGGTATAACACCCTCCCACTCCCTGGGTATAACACCTGCCCCTGGGGTATAACACCCTCCCACCCCCTGGGTATAACACCTGACCCTGGGGTATAACACCCTCCCACCCTCTGGGTATAACACCTGACCCCTGGGTATAACACCCTCCCACTCCCTGGGTATAACATCCTCCCACCCCCTGGGTATAACACCTGACCCCGGGGAATAGCACCTGACCCTGGGGTATAACACCCTCCCACCCCCTGGGTATAACACCTGACCCTGGGTATAACACTCTCCCACCCCCTGGGTATAACACTCTCCCACCCCCTGGGTATAACACCTGACCCTGGGTATAACAACCTCCCACCCCCTGGGTATAACACCCTCCCACTCCCTGGGTATAACACCTGACCCCGGGGTATAACACCCTCCCACCCCCGGGGTATAGCACCTGACCCTGGGGTATAACACCCTCCCACCCCCTGGATATAACACCTGACCCTGTGTTTAACACCCTCCCACCTCCTGGGTATAACACCCTCCCACCTCCTGGGTATAACACCCTCCCACCTCCTGGGTATAACACCCTCCCACCCCCTGGGTATAACACCCTCCCACCCCCTGGGTATAACACCTGACCCCGGGGTATAACACCCTCCCACTCCCTGGGTATAGCACCTGACCCCTGGGTATAACACCCTCCCACTCCCTGGGTATAACATCCTCCCACCCCCTGGGTATAACACCTGACCCCGGGGTATAGCACCTGACCCTGGGGTATAACACCCTCCCACCCCCTGGGTATAACACCTGACCCTGGGTATAACACTCTCCCACCCCCTGGGTATAACACTCTCCCACCCCCTGGGTATAACACCTGACCCTGGGTATAACAACCTCCCACCCCCTGGGTATAACACCCTCCCACTCCCTAGGTATAACACCTGACCCCAGGGTATAACACCCTCCCACCCCCGGGGTATAGCACCTGACCCTGGGGTATAACACCCTCCCACCCCCTGGATATAACACCTGACCCTGTGTTTAACACCCTCCCACCTCCTGGGTATAACACCCTCCCACCTCCTGGGTATAACACCCTCCCACCCCCTGGGTATAACACCCTCCCACCCCCTGGGTATAACACCTGACCCCGGGGTATAACACCCTCCCACCCCCTGGGTATAGCACCTGACCCCTGGGTATAACACCCTCCCACCCCCCTGGGTATAACACCCTCCCACCCCCTGGGTATAACACCTGACCCCGGGGTATAACACCCTCCCACCCCCTGGGTATAGCACCTGACCCCTGGGTATAACACCTGACCCTGGGGTATAACACCCTCCCACTCCCTGGGTATAACACCCTCCCACCCTCTGGGTATAACACCTGACCCCTGGGTATAACACCCTCCCACTCCCTGGGTATAACATCCTCCCACCCCCTGGGTATAACACCTGACCCCGGGGTATAGCACCTGACCCTGGGGTATAACACCCTCCCACCCCCTGGGTATAGCACCTGACCCCTGGGTATAACACCCTCCCACCCCCAGGGTATAACACCTGACCCTGGGGTATAACACCCTCCCACTCCCTGGGTATAACACCTTACCCCGGGGTATAACACCTGACGCTGTGTTTAACACCCTCCCACCTCCTGGGTATAACACCTGACCCTCGGGTATAATACCTGACCCCGGGGTATAACACCCTCCCACTCCCTGGGTATAACACCTGCCCCTGGGGTATAACACCCTCCCACCCCCTGGGTATAACACCTGACCCTGGGTATAACAACCTCCCACCCCCTGGGTATAACACCCTCCCACTCCCTGGGTATAACACCTGACCCCGGGGTATAACACCCTCCCACCCCCGGGGTATAGCACCTGACCCTGGGGTATAACACCCTCCCACCCCCTGGATATAACACCTGACCCTGTGTTTAACACCCTCCCACCTCCTGGGTATAACACCCTCCCACCTCCTGGGTATAACACCCTCCCACCCCCTGGGTATAACACCCTCCCACCCCCTGGGTATAACACCTGACCCCGGGGTATAACACCCTCCTACTCCATGGGTATAGCACCTGACCCCTGGGTATAACACCCTCCCACTCCCTGGGTATAACATCCTCCCACCCCCTGGGTATAACACCTGACCCCGGGGTATAGCACCTGACCCTGGGGTATAACACCCTCCCACCCCCTGGGTATAACACCTGACCCTGGGTATAACACTCTCCCACCCCCTGGGTATAACACTCTCCCACCCCCTGGGTATAACACCTGACCCTGGGTATAACAACCTCCCACCCCCTGGGTATAACACCCTCCCACTCCCTGGGTATAACACCTGACCCCGGGGTATAACACCCTCCCACCCCCGGGGTATAGCACCTGACCCTGGGGTATAACACCCTCCCACCCCCTGGATATAACACCTGACCCTGTGTTTAACACCCTCCCACCTCCTGGGTATAACACCCTCCCACCTCCTGGGTATAACACCCTCCCACCTCCTGGGTATAACACCCTCCCACCCCCTGGGTATAACACCCTCCCACCCCCTGGGTATAACACCTGACCCCGGGGTATAACACCCTCCCACTCCCTGGGTATAGCACCTGACCCCTGGGTATAACACCCTCCCACTCCCTGGGTATAACATCCTCCCACCCCCTGGGTATAACACCTGACCCCGGGGTATAGCACCTGACCCTGGGGTATAACACCCTCCCACCCCCTGGGTATAACACCTGGACCCTGGGTATAACACTCTCCCAACCCCTGGGTATAACACCTGACCCTGGGTATAACAACCTCCCACCCCCTGGGTATAACACCCTCCCACTCCCTGGGTATAACACCTGACCCCGGGGTATAACACCCTCCCACCCCCGGGGTATAGCACCTGACCCTGGGGTATAACACCCTCCCACCCCCTGGGTATAACACCTGACCCTGGGTATAACACCCTCCCACCCCCTGGGTATAACACCTGACCCTGGGGTATAACACCTGACCCTGTGTTTAACACCCTCCCACCTCCTGGGTATAACACCTGACCCTGGGTATAACACCCTCCCACTCCCTGGGTATAACACCCTCCCACCCCCCTGGGTATAACACCTGACCCCGGGGTATAGCACCTGAACCTGGGGTATAACACCCTCCCACCCCCTGGGTATAACACCTGACCCCGAGGTATAACACCCTCCCACCCCCTGGGTATAGCACCTGACCCCTGGGTATAACACCCTCCCACTCCCTGGGTATAACACCTGACCCCTGGGTATAGCACCCTCCCACTCCCTGGGTATAACACCCTCCCACTCCCTGGGTATAACACCTGACCCCTGGGTATAACACCTGCCCCCGGGGTATAACACCCTCCCACCCCCTGGGTATAACACCTGACCCTGGGTATAACACCCTCCCACCCCCTGGGTATAACACCCTCCCACTCCCTGAGTATAACACCTGACCCCGGGGTATAACACCTGACCCCGGGGTATAACACCCTCCCACCCCCTGGGTATAACACCTTACCCCGGGGTATAACACCCTCCCACCCCCTGGGTATAACACCTGACCCTGTTGTATAACACCCTCCCACCCCCTGGGTATAACACCTGACCCCGGTGTATAACACCCTCCCACCCCCTGGGTATAACACCCTCCCACTCCCTGGGTATAATACCTGACCCCGGGGTATAACACCTGACGCCTGGGTATAACACCTGACCCTGGGGTATAACACCCTCCCACTCCCTGGGTATAACACCTTACCCCGGGGTATAACACCTGACGCTGTGTTTAACACCCTCCCACCTCCTGGGTATAACACCTGACCCTCGGGTATAATACCTGACCCCGGGGTATAACACCCTCCCACTCCCTGGGTATAACACCTGCCCCTGGGGTATAACACCCTCCCACCCCCTGGGTATAACACCTGACCCTGGGGTATAACACCCTCCCACCCTCTGGGTATAACACCTGACCCCTGGGTATAACACCCTCCCACTCCCTGGGTATAACATCCTCCCACCCCCTGGGTATAACACCTGACCCCGGGGAATAGCACCTGACCCTGGGGTATAACACCCTCCCACCCCCTGGGTATAACACCTGACCCTGGGTATAACACTCTCCCACCCCCTGGGTATAACACTCTCCCACCCCCTGGGTATAACACCTGACCCTGGGTATAACAACCTCCCACCCCCTGGGTATAACACCCTCCCACTCCCTGGGTATAACACCTGACCCCGGGCCCCGGGGTATAACACCCTCCCACCCCCGGGGTATAGCACCTGACCCTGGGGTATAACACCCTCCCACCCCCTGGATATAACACCTGACCCTGTGTTTAACACCCTCCCACCTCCTGGGTATAACACCCTCCCACCTCCTGGTATAACACCCTCCCACCTCCTGGGTATAACACCCTCCCACCCCCTGGGTATAACACCCTCCCACCCCCTGGGTATAACACCTGACCCCGGGGTATAACACCCTCCCACTCCCTGGGTATAGCACCTGACCCCTGGGTATAACACCCTCCCACTCCCTGGGTATAACATCCTCCCACCCCCTGGGTATAACACCTGACCCCGGGGTATAGCACCTGACCCTGGGGTATAACACCCTCCCACCCCCTGGGTATAACACCTGACCCTGGGTATAACACTCTCCCACCCCCTGGGTATAACACTCTCCCCACCCCCTGGGTATAACACCTGACCCTGGGTATAACAACCTCCCACCCCCTGGGTATAACACCCTCCCACTCCCTAGGTATAACACCTGACCCCAGGGTATAACACCCTCCCACCCCCGGGGTATAGCACCTGACCCTGGGGTATAACACCCTCCCACCCCCTGGATATAACACCTGACCCTGTGTTTAACACCCTCCCACCTCCTGGGTATAACACCCTCCCACCTCCTGGGTATAACACCCTCCCACCCCCTGGGTATAACACCCTCCCACCCCCTGGGTATAACACCTGACCCCGGGGTATAACACCCTCCCACCCCCTGGGTATAGCACCTGACCCCTGGGTATAACACCCTCCCACCCCCTGGGTATAACACCCTCCCACCCCCTGGGTATAACACCTGACCCTGGGTATAACACCCTCCCACCCCCTGGGTATAGCACCTGACCCCTGGGTATAACACCTGACCCTGGGGTATAACACCCTCCCACTCCATGGGTATAACACCCTCCCACCCTCTGGGTATAACACCTGACCCCTGGGTATAACACCCTCCCACTCCCTGGGTATAACATCCTCCCACCCCCTGGGTATAACACCTGACCCCGGGGTATAGCACCTGACCCTGGGGTATAACACCCTACCCCACCCCCTGGGTATAGCACCTGACCCTGGGTATAACACCCTCCACCCCCCTGGATATAACACCTGACCCTGTGTTTAACACCCTCCCACCTCCTGGGTATAACACCCTCCCACCTCCTGGGTATAACACCCTCCACCCCCTGGGTATAACACCCTCCCCACCCCCTGGGTATAACACCTGACCCCGGGTATAACACCCTCCCACCCCCTGGGTATAGCACCTGACCCCTGGGTATAACACCCTCCCACCCCCTGGGTATAACACCCTCCCACCCCCTGGGTATAACACCTGACCCCGGGGTATAACACCCTCCCACCCCCTGGGTATAGCACCTGACCCCTGGGTATAACACCTGACCCTGGGGTATAACACCCTCCCACTCCATGGGTATAACACCCTCCCACCCTCTGGGTATAACACCTGACCCCTGGGTATAACACCCTCCCACTCCCTGGGTATAACATCCTCCCACCCCCTGGGTATAACACCTGACCCCGGGGTATAGCACCTGACCCTGGGGTATAACACCCTCCCACCCCCTGGGTATAGCACCTGACCCCTGGGTATAACACCCTCCCACCCCCAGGGTATAACACCTGACCCTGGGGTATAACACCCTCCCACTCCCTGGGTATAACACCTTACCCCGGGGTATAACACCTGACGCTGTGTTTAACACCCTCCCACCTCCTGGGTATAACACCTGACCCTCGGGTATAATACCTGACCCCGGGGTATAACACACTCCCACTCCCTGGGTATAACACCTGCCCCTGGGTATAACACCCTCCCACCCCTGGGTATAACACCTGACCCTGGGTATAACAACCTCCCACCCCCTGGGTATAAACACCCTCCCACTCCCTGGGTATAACACCTGACCCCGGGGTATAACACCCTCCCCACCCCCGGGGTATAGCACCTGACCCTGGGGTATAACACCCTCCCACCCCCTGGATATAACACCTGACCCTGTGTTTTAACACCCTCCCACCTCCTGGGTATAACACCCTCCCACCTCCTGGGTATAACACCCTCCCACCCCCTGGGTATAACACCCTCCCACCCCCTGGGTATAACACCTGACCCCGGGGTATAACACCCTCCCACTCCATGGGTATAGCACCTGACCCCTGGGTATAACACCCTCCCACTCCCTGGGTATAACATCCTCCCACCCCCTGGGTATAACACCTGACCCCGGGTATAGCACCTGACCCTGGGGTATAACACCCTCCCACCCCCTGGGTATAACACCTGACCCTGGGTATAACACTCTCCCACCCCCTGGGTATAACACTCTCCCACCCCCTGGGTATAACACCTGACCCTGGGTATAACAACCTCCCACCCCCTGGTATAACACCCTCCCACTCCCTGGGTATAACACCTGACCCCGGGGTATAACACCCTCCACCCCCGGGGTATAGCACCTGACCCTGGGGTATAACACCCTCCCACCCCCTGGATATAACACCTGACCCTGTGTTTAACACCCTCCCATCTCCTGGGTATAACACCCTCCCCACCTCCTGGGTATAACACCCTCCCACCTCCTGGGTATAACACCCTCCCACCCCCTGGGTATAACACCCTCCCACCCCCTGGGTATAACACCTGACCCCGGGGTATAACACCCTCCCACTCCCTGGGTATAGCACCTGACCCCTGGGTATAACACCCTCCCACTCCCTGGGTATAACATCTTCCCACCCC